>OX375786.1:5150475-6350475 GCA_947359385.1 Chesias legatella | reverse complement strand
GGATAAAACAACACTTCCCATGATTAGTACAAAAAAAATTTAAATATATTGTTAGTTTTTACATAGCTAAAGTTTATTTAAAAGTACAGAACATATGAAGGACTACACACTCAATTGAGGTAAAATACTTAATAAATTTGAAAATGATGTAAGCCACTTTTTTAGTATTCACAATATGAACTTATTGCATTGATTAATGATTATTTGGCAGACCAAAAGAGATTTTCCAACAGTGCAAATATAATAGTTAACCTTATTTATAATATAAGTGAAAATTTGAATCGAAGCTGTAAGAAAATCTGCAATTAGACTAGCCACTACTACATATGTACTTATATACGGAAACATTATGGCTAACAAACTTCAATATGTGATGTTCCAGCATACAAGTTGAGCTGCATGCAGGCAACACGGAGCCAGCATCCACCCAAATATTCATTATGTTAAGTAATAGTTCATAGATAGTTAATTTAATATATTTTGTACAATAAAATACAATTAAGTACAACTTGTAGCAAAGATATTAAAGAGAGTAATAATATGGCAAGTGTTAAAGCTGCAACAACGTGTGTGTACGCGCACAGGGCTTATATACAGAGCACACACGCTCGGCAGGCAACAACACCCAGGTGCTGCACAGTATAGTACATAATTAATGTTATTACTTAAATAGAATATAAAGACACGCCCAAGCTGAGACTTCTCCACTCACTTTACAGATTTCAATGCATGATTAGCCAATGAACATGCCTGTACCACTAGCAATTCGCTATTAAATAATACATCGATCATCGCTTAATATCACAGCTAATTATGCTTTGAAAATTAAAGACATGTCTAATTTTCACTAATGTAGATAACAATGTAGAGTATACATAGACAATCTGTATTCATAATTTACATTACAATATCATGTCTTTTCATATGAACAATTTAAAATTAGTACTTTACCAAAAATGAAACAGTGCAGCGCATTATAAATAAATGTGCATACCTTATCATTTAATTGACTAAATAAATTTGTTGCCTGCAGATCTGATTATTTAAATATCGAGAGGTAATATCTTAAGAGAAATTTTTAACTTCAACTATTGAAAAAAAGTTTAATAAAATTTATAAATATTTTTGCTTTCATTACAACAATTCCCTTCAAATCCACCTAGTTATTATGAATGTGAAATATCATTCCAAAAGCCGAGTCTCCTTCACACATATTTCACTACCACTGGATCAAAAAAGTAAGGATTGAAGAGAAAAAAGAAGCTAACACTTCACGAGTGCGCATTGCTGTTCACATGGGGCTTCTTTTCTTGAGGATCAGGAGTGCGCTGGCCATCACGCCTCGGTGGCATGCGCTCATTGATAGCATCCAGTCCCTTGGCTTCAGCAAAGGAAGTGATCTTGTGGTTTGGAGAGAAACCTTGCAGAGCATTTTTGAGCGATGTTTTGCCACCTGACAGTGCACCCAGGGGTAGAGCACCGGTCGGAGTGAGCCCTTTCAGCTGTAAAACAGATTCACTCTCCTCACGAAGCACTGAGAATACATGTGCCATTTTACCAATGGCACGAATTTTGTTGCGAATGACCTCTTTCCTGAGATTAGCTTCCTCCAAAGCATCCTCTCCTTCTGTCATCAGCTCATCGTCGGAGCAGATGTTAAGCACATTGACCAGCATTTCTGTGACTTTTTCACCAACAAACGGCAGAGACCAAGTGAAGACATCCATGAAGTTGGGCAGCCAGTACGGGTGCGGGGAGCAGTTGAATTGTCTGATGTTCATCACATTGTTCTCATACTTCAGCACGGCCGCCTTGTTATTGTACACATCCAGATAATTGGGTGCAGAGAATATAGTAATGAGACTCGGGAAGCCAGTGGTCTGACTTTTTCGATACATTCGGTAACCAGCATCTTGAGCTTCATGGGCCCGAATGATTGACAGAAGATTATTCCTTTGTAGAAAATCACAACAAGCCGCATAGCTGTAGAAGTATGAACAACCTCTAACTGAGTTGTGCGAAAAATGTTCAGCATTCTTTTCATTTCCAAAGTCTTCAAGGGGATCTGACCAGAGGAGATCACACATCGCCCCGAACGCGGGGGGCTCTTTGAATCTATCTAGTTTACGAATATCATCTAAGTTGTTGATCTCGGGCGAGAGTCCGCCGTGCACACACAGGAACTGCTGGTTCATGAGCGCAGCGAGGGGCAGGCAGTCGAACGCGTCCATGCACGCGTCGTACACCTTCTCAGAATATTTGATTCTGCATTCTTGTTTGAAGGTGAAATACTCTGTCAAGTGTCGGCATTCGTGATTGCCGCGCAACAGGAATAAAGTCTTCGGGTAGCACAGTTTCAAAGCCCAAAGGTAGAGAACACATTCTATACTGAAATAACCTCGATCGACATAATCACCTAAGAACAAATACTTGGTACAAGCGGGCGAGCCTCCTACCTCGAACAATTTCATCAAGTCGTAAAACTGACCGTGCACGTCTCCGCATACCGTCACCGGAGAATCTATCTCGATCATCGTTTTTTCTGATCGTAAAAGGGTGGCACCATCTTGAATGATTCGTAGAGCCGCATTTTCCTCAATCCGACCTTCTAGGATAAAATGTTGCTTCAGTACTTCTGATAGTGGCTTTCCAGATTTTTCATCGAATACTTCCGATACAGTGAGCTTGTGGCTGGGAGGGAAAGCGACACTTTGGATCATACGCTGCGTAGTCGACACTTTATCATTGCTCCCGGACATATTTGTCATTAAAAACACTAGGTCTAATCCATACACGCCACTATTTTCAAAATGGCAGAATAGATATAATACTAAAACAGAATCCCGTTTTCACGACAGAGAAACTACTGCGCACTGAAAAACAATGCGCAAACATCTGGCGAGTGGTCAATAAAATAAACGGTTATCGAGCGAGCGAGCACGATAAAATGCTTTTTTGAATATTATTTACTAGCACTGGCAATTTAGAGAATTATTGCCAGTACATTTTTATAAAACGTGTTGTCTATCGGTCAGGAAGATACTTTATTCATTTAAAGTTAATTTTTGAAATATTGTAACAATTTTTTCTGAAACCTTAAAATACATTTTAAATAGTCAACTTGAAACTGAGCTCTTGTAACATTATTTTGAAACGATTTCATCTGATTGTTTCAGCCACAGGGGACACATCATGATATTTTGTAATTAAAAATAATATATAAATGTTTAATTTAAAATTATTAATAAGTATATCTAGTGGGATCAAAACTGAAAACTGCTTGCAAAAATAATATATTTATGCTTGTCATCTTTGGGACTTGGCAAACTTCACATGGAGGATGTGTGCCAATGCGCGGGAAATATGATTTTCATAATGTTGCCTTCTGCGCTCATCTTCCGCCATGTTCATGTCACGAACGTCTTATCACGCTTGCGCTAATGAAGGGCGCGGCACAATGATAATCCATAACAATGAAGATGCTCGTGTTTCATACTTTCTTCAGTCATCTTTCAATTCTTCTGAGAGTCACGCTCGTAAATACTTATCATAATTTCTGGCGCACTACTGGCGCTGTATATTAAACTAATATTATTTATCTTGACACAAAGTATAAAATGACTATTTATACAAATTAATATACAAATTATTTTTAAAAACATTAATCTTATTGTATTTCTACATTCGATTTTAAATCAAGATACCTACCTACTACCTACTTTATGTTTAAAAAAATAAAATCTTAATAAATTTAATGAACAAACTGGATTCATCGTGTTATTTTATTTATATGTAGGTATCTATAGCCCAGGCAGGGTCGCCACAACCAGAGAAATAGAAACAGTACGGTACCAATTTCTTTGACTGCCAGCTACTATTTTTAACCTTTTATTTTAGCGTGCGATAAATACGGATCCTAACAATCGCTTTGTAACTTTCATAGCTAGGCGGGCGTTTATTTTCGTTGTAGTTCGTCTATGTTCCCATGCAAACAGTATAATGATAAGACAAACTATTTGAATGAAAATGAGTCACTGAACACTAATGTGGAATCATTGGAATTTGTCTGACAGGAAGCACATCATAATAACCATTATACACTATATAGCAGTTGTGAGAGCAAAGATGTGACATGTGGTGAGACTTACGACAGCTCACGATAAGTCTTATCTTCGCGCCATTGCTTTCCCAAAACATGACAACCAGTGTTTGGGCAGCGCTTTCATCCAGTAAATCAATTTTAATGAAACGTACATCTAGGACAAATATAAGGAAAGTCATATATCGAACGAAGCTACTGTTTTATATGCATCTCTGTATGAGGAAACCGAACCGGTTATAAACCGAATCAGCCCAACCGTTCTGTAAATCTCCATATTCTATGTGTGGCTTGTTATGGGACAGAAATAAAAACGACTTGTTAATGTAATGAAAGGAGAGAGTATTTTGTTCTAATTAGTCTATTCTCGAAGCTATGATACGAGACAGATCTCAAGTAGTGGTGGGAGATGGTTGATCCTAGAGATACGATCCAGAATCAACATGATTGATGTTGCACAAATACCACTGATTTCCAATATTTTGTTTTGTACTTGACGCAATATCGGCCACCGCGTCGTGGTGATGAGAATTCTGTCGATCACAGCACAGGCACCATCTGCAGACCTTGAAACTGACCGAACTGCGCTCAGAACGCACCTCTTAGGATGGTTCAGGGAAAATGGACTGGTTCTGAATCTGACTATAACTAGCCTTCCAATTGTGATGTATTAACTGGTAATTGTTAATTATTAATGTGACATTAAATTTGAGGTGCTCTTATTTTTTGACATTTATACCTACTTTATCTTCTTCTTTTATTTTACTACCTACTTGTTATTATTAGATAAATTTAATTTAAATTTTTCATGTTTTAAAGTTATGAATTTTTGCATACCCTGATTTACTTTATTAGCCTATGTTTAATTAGATTGAGAGAAGAGACTAAATTTATTTGCCAGAGACATTATGGTTCGACGTATAGGTACCTAGATAATTTACTTGAATAAAAAAAATAAAAAAATACTTGAATGAATATATGACATGACCACCTTATCTCAGTTACTGATCTGAGTCGAAAATTGTTTCGAGTAAGTAGGAACTTAATATATTTTTGTAATTTCTCGCACATCATATACTTAGTATAGTGCAAAAGAGAAGATAATTAGGCGATAAAGACCGTGCCTCTCGTCGCTTCAGTGTGTTTTGCATAAAGCACGTAGCTTCAATATGATTTGTATGCAATCAGAACAGTTGCAGAGCACTGCCCGCGCCGTGCGCAATTATATTATATTTGTTTAGCGCCTAAAGAATAATTACTGTAGTTAGGTAGTTTAAAAAAAAAGGTATTCTTCTATCCTATCAATAGCTGACAGACTATACCTAAGATTATCTAAGCTAACAAATGATGAGTTATTAAGTTCTTCGCGTCTTCTTCCATTTCTCCCGATTTACTATGACCTAAGCCAAGGTCCGTATTCCGTATGTAAAAGGTTGGTGTCGTCGTATTAAAATAAAATAAAAATGTGGTTGAGTCCTCCGCTGTCACCAATAGCCCGTCCAAACGCTGTCAAGGCCATCAGCAGCCAACAGCTACAATATCCAATCATAAAAAAAACACTTCACATTTATTTATTTTTGACATGATTGTTTTAGGTAGAGTTGAGGCATATCAACTGCAACCGGTTAGTTTCATTCATCCAAGACGTCTCTAAAAGAACACTCTCAATTCTCGTTGAATGACTAAACTGCAACCGGTTAGTTTCATTCATCCAAGACGTCTCTAAAAGAACACTCTCAATTCTCGTTGAATGACTAAACTGCAACCGGTTAGTTTCATTCATCCAAGACGTCTCGAGACGAAAACTCCAACTCTCGTTGACTGACGTAAATACAGATCACTTTTAAAACACAGTGATATGTGTGGGCGCTTCCGGTGCCTACACCGTAATCTAGTATTCATATTAATTTTACCAAATTTGCAAGCCGCATTAAGATGACTAATTTAAAATGATTCCCTTCGGGCTGTCGAGGGTCAATTCATCGCCGCATGTAGCTTTCGCTTTCATCCGGCACAGACGAAGTCACATGTTCCGTTGAATTGACTTCGAGTCTCATATCGGCGTACAAACCAAACTCCTACCCACTATCTGTCGAGTAATATCAGGGTCCATTTTATTGATAAAGTAGTAGACTTAAAAAAGTACTAATCCTCCGGTCTTTAAACACTAACGGGTAACAATAAAGGGTATTTTTTAGTATAAATTCATACCAAAATTCTGCTTTGACGAGATTTACACACCGCACCCCGTTACAAGCAGGTTCAAATCCCGGCCCATGAGGGTTGTTAAGATTTATATAGTAAAAAACACTATTGAACTAAACTGATTTCGGACCTAGAATCAGGCAGTACCTAGAATTTGTGCCAAGTTCGTCCGGGAAGTAAAGCAACGATTCTTATTCTGCCGACAATCAGTAACGCATGCGCATCAGTGTTCCGTTTTGAAAGGCGTGGTTGCCTGTTTTACTCATGTCACAGTACACATCCCAACTTCACGTATAGGAGTTATGGGCGCAAACGTTGCAACTGGGTCTTTCATACCTGAGTAGGGGAGGACCCAAGACGTATTGCTTTTGTTATGGGCATGGTTTACAGCTAAACAAGAAATAGGTCATCTACTCGTTCTTGACTATTGACACATAAAAAAGAATGGACAGTCTGAAACATTCTTCCATAGATGGCGCTCTCGGAAAATGGCCGAACTTTAGATTCGCTCGCTGCTCGGCTCGTTTGATGACCTTATTAGTCGTATCACTGGCTCTCTCGAACTTACTGTACTGGCAGGATTAAACTGCACCTCGAACAGGCTCTTTTCGTGCACTGACTAATTCTAGGACAATCTGTTTACTCATGATCTTTGTTCAACACAATCACAATCATTTACCAAGTGAAAAACGTATTAGTGTCAGTTTGAACCAGCTACCTCCAGATTTAAACTCGAGGAGGCGCTAGCAGTACGCCGATCGACGAATAAATATCCTACATAATCGAGAAAAATCTCATTTCAAACTAAGCTTGAGCATACAGAGTAGACCCAGCTTTGGTCTCACTGACATTTTTGGTGGTTGGCAAAACTGATCAGTAATTTGAGCGGTATATCTACTGCCTCATTCTACAAATCAGGAGTTTATCATTATCCAGTGAGGCAAATCAACGTTTTCAGTTGGAAATGATAAAAATAAAAAGCAATTTTATAAGAAAATATGATTATGAAAACTAAAAATCAAAAAACATTACAATAAAAATTGTATTTCTAGAAAGATTTGCATACAACAGATATTTTAAATTCATTTAATAACTATACATTAGGGACCTTAATTTACAGGTATGCAGTCAGTTTACTGTGACTGGAGATGCTGGGTCGACGGTTTTGTACTTTGGCTTGCTGTGAGTGAAAGGCAGGTACCGATATTTCAACATATGCTGGAAACACAAAAAGTTGCATTAGTTTGGAACTTACTAACATTCAACAGCGATACAATCAATAAAAATAGTTTATTTGGGACGAAACACAATGATACATAAAACAGTAAGGAACAATGACTACTGCAAAAGTTAGATTTAACTGTGTAAGAGAGTCACGGCCACCTTCTTAACCAGTAAGCAGTGGTTCCACAGTTATGTTAGTTTAAATTAAAAACTAATATACACCACCACACCTATTTCTGCAGTCTAGCAGAGATGCACTCTCATTATTGATATGGTTTAAAGAGTGCTGGTGAAATTACAGGCATATGAAACATTCCACCTTCACACTCAGGATGACTGGCTTAGTGTAATGTGACTTGTGGCTTCCAGTTTCAAAGTAAAGGTGGATTTGTTGTTACATAATGTTATAGGATTCCAAACCTTGTAAACCTTAGATGTGTTATAAGTAGAAGACAACGCTTAACATCAAGAGGAGAATATGCTCATTGCAAAATGACAACAAGGCATAATACAAAGGTTTGCAAATTGGAACATACAATTACTGTACCTTAGTGTTACTTCTTTTAGATTTAAACAAAATATATCTATACATGCCACAATAAAGGAGTATATAAAATTTTATCACACATACTTCAGCCGGCAAAACTATAATCACACACTAGCCCACATACGCAAATGTTTATCTTCATTGTTTTAAAATGTTACCTTCCCCATAAATTATTTGTTATTTTTATACAAAACTAGCTGCTGCCCGCGACACCGTCCGCGTGGAATTTGGTTTTATCAAGCACCCCTATTTTACCACTCGGAAAAGTAGCCTAAGTTACTCCTTGTTACATCAGATATCTGCCAGTGAAAGTCCTGTCAAAATCGGTCCAGCCGTTTCAGAGATTAGCCGCAACAAACAGACAGACACAAAAATAGAAAAAAAATGTTTTTTGGTATATGTACCGTGTATACATCCATATGCACTTAGTAAAAAGCGGTTATTTTAATATTACAAACAGACACTCCAATTTTATTTATTTGTATAGATTGCTGTTTTTTGGATTTATAGAGCAAGTTGGTATTAAATACAATAATAACACATTAATGAATTTTTCCTTACCTTGATCTGTCTCTTCATTGTAATGCAGAATAGTGTTATAAAATACATGACTAATATGGGCCAGAATACTGGTATATTGAAAGCATCTATGAAGGTGCAGCAAAAACCGACTAGAGTACTTTTTGTAACGGATAGCCAAAATTTGAACTCCGGCAACCGCCGTATAAATGGTCTGAATTCTTCAGTTGATCTTGTAGGCAGGGCCGGACCATTTTCATCATCTGAAATGATAAATACATTACGTGAGGCTTTTGGTAATGCTAAGTTATACATAGCTTATTTGGAGTTTTACATAATTATGTAATACAGTTACAGAACGAGCTGACGGCCCACCTGATGTTAAGTGGTAACCTCAGCCCATAACAAGCGATGCGGCTTGGGTCCTCCCCTACTAGGTACGGCAAGACCCAAGTCGCAACGTATGCGCCCGTAACTCTGAGACGTGTAGGTGGAATGTCTCGTGTGCCTGTAATTTCACCGGCAACCACACCTTTCAAACCGGAACACAGTAACGCGAATGCGTTACTGCTTGGCGGCAGAAAAGGGCATGGTGGCAGTACTTCGCCGGACGAACTTGGCGAGAGTTCTACTGCTCTAAAGATAAACTAAAGTGCCTAATAAAAAAAATGAATATTATGTATTACAAAACAATTCATTGAAATTAAAATAATTGATATTATATAGCTAAGCTAGTATACGCCTGTTTAAAAGGCAGGTCTTAGATATTAGTTAATCTTTGGATGTCAATCAACCACTCCTAGATAGTTTGGTCAGTTAATTCATTAACGAGCTTTATGACTTCATAAAAATTTAAAATATTTAAACCTGAAGCAGCTTGTAATGAACCAACATTTTGAGATGCCATTTTATTAAATAATGTATAACTCACCATCAAAATCCATTGCGGGATCTATCTTAGGGGTCAGGAATGCAATAAACAAGTTCAAATGGTAAATTCCAAGAGCATAAGTGACAATGTACCACCCCTGAAAAAAGATAATGATTAGAAAATTAAAAACTTTGTGTCACCATACATATCACATCTACACATTTATTTAGAATGTTAGATAATTTAGGTTTCGTTTTTTCAAATTTTTCTTACAACTACTGAAGAAGAAGAAGCTGTCTTAAACCAGTGTGTATCCACACCTTTATAGGTGCAGGTCTGTGTATAAATAAATGTTTTAGATATTGGCATAATGTATTTGTTTAAAACTGTCACTGTATAAATATATCAAAACCAAGAAACTTAATTCATAGATCAGAACATGCAAAACAGAAGCCTCCTGGCCATGGCCATGGCTTCACACCCATGGAACCTAAATAAACAGTAGCTTTTGTGATATTCTAGATTACATACCCTACACTATGATTATCTATGCTGCAGATGGAATAGACAACCACAATGCAAACACGCAAGCCTGATAAACTATATGCTCACCACAAAAACATGCCCTGGCTGGGAATCGAACACAAGACCTCTCGTTAGGTTAGCTATTATTTGTAATATTAGAGTCATTATACATTCCAAAGCTCTAAAATCATAATCCAAGCCTTGTTGGAGGCTTATGTGGATCGATTCATTAATTTATCAGCAACCCTTATTTTTATAATTAAAATAACTGTAATGTACATACTTGTTTTGTAAATATTCGTAGCATGAATATAGCTAACAGCACTGCGCTGCCAAACCATCTTGATTTCATATGCGGTGTCCATTGGTCAAGAGTTCCTTGGTACATCTGAAATATACCTTGCTCATAGTTCAGTCATAGAAAACATTGGAGAAAAAACAATAAGTCTCAAGTTTAAATCAGTGTCGTCTAATGGAAAGTGCAAATTTAAGTGTTGAATTAATTCAAATAAACCATTTTTCAGACACAGTAATAATTGTATGGATTTTAAATAGTCCAATAGGATATAGGCAATATATGCCTTAACAAGAATCAAAAGAAAGGTGAATGAATTAAAAGATTATTTAGAAACCATAAAGTAAAATAAGGGATAATAATTTGTATATCAGAAAAAATTATTTAGAGGTAATACTAATTGTTATATGATAAAACATATATTTTTATAAGTTAGATATATAACAAAGACCTTGAGCCTTGTATAATGTATGTTTAAAACATACCAAGATAAACTTACTGGATATTTCATATCATTGTAATCAAAATTTTAATTGTAGTCTTGGTAGGTAGGTAGTTAGGACATGTTAGGTAGTTGTTCCATATAGCATAACTATAAACTTAGCTATAACTAACTAACCAACTCAATTTTATCTGAAAAACTGACTGATGACTTCACTATTATGAATTAAATCACTTTTGACGCTATGGTGAAGCCATAAGTACCTAAAGCGTGAAAGTAACGTGACTGCGTTGTGTTGTTAAATTTAGTAGTAACGATTTACGAACCTGGGAGAGCCGAGTACATGCTTGTGAAATTATACCTTTACGGTTATTTTCTGATGATAAATCACTTCCGTCCATCATATTCCCTTCGGTAATCCTATAAGTTCAGACGACAAGAAAATTATAATCCTAAACTGATCAAATTTGTCTCATCACTGACAGTTTGTGGGGTCAATTCCTGTAAAATATATACATTTGCTATCGATGGATCCTAAATAACATTTACAGTAAGCAAAAATCTTTCTAATTGAAATTGTTTCAGGAAAAATGTAGTGTTGGATGGATTCGATTCGCCGTCAAAACCAATGTTGCCAGTTGTGTGTCAGTCAGCCAGTTATGTCATGTTTTTGCCCGGCCACAGATTCAAAATGCTGGTGAACAAACACTGAAAGCGCAAAATTCACGAGCTGAATATACCACCATATTATCTTCAGCATGTCAGTCCTTAAAATAAATTGCCTGAATCCCTTATTCTGCACACTGTCTTACATTACTACTACTCACCCCAAATATAAACATGTCTGCCAATGTAAAACTTACTAACGTAGAAATTTCAGTATTTATTACCCGGGTTTAGACTTCAAGGCATAAAAGAAGTTTATGTTAATATCTTTCATTTGACTTTGATTGCAAATAGCTCCAACATTTTCAGATAGTTTGAATAATGAATAGCATAGTAATCTCATTATACAATTTATAACTCTATTCTGAACTTGTCCTTCACCTGGACTTGCTCGTAATTTCAATAGTATTAGTTTGTCTTGACTGATAATAAAGCATGAGTTTTGGTAGTGTTAGTCGAGTTATTTGTGGGGTAACAATGGATGCGATGGGCACAATAGTGTTACCCGTATAGTGAAAAGTGGCCCACTGATCCTTTAACTTATCTGTCGGAGAAAAATGGCTTAAATATTTGTATGAATATTGAGCAGCGTTACTTCAGATTATTATACTGCGAACCTATTAACATTTTGAATTACGAAATTCAAAAATTCAATATCATCTCACTGCCTGGCTCTCGAAATTTATTTCTTGCCATCACTTTCTGTAGGCAGAGTACTGAAATCTCAGACACTTAACGAATTTTTAATCACTAAAAATTGCTCCCCAACCATCTAGGTACTTACCAATTAAGGTATGGGTAAAGTAAAGGATATTAGGAGAAATAATAATTAGACAAACCAGAATACATTGCTTATGAAATTTAATGAAATCAAATTTCTAATTACATTTTATACATGTTCATACTTTACATTTATTAAAACGATTGTTTTGTTTCCATGCTAAATTTCTAAATCACTACTAAATAAATAACATAAAAAATGTTATCCCTTATATGAGTGACTACTTCTATTATTGCGAGTGTTTTATTTACAATATTATTATTTATTATTCATGTTGTATTAGTCATATGATGAACCACGCTACTAAGGATCCAATCATTTAATATTCATGTTGTATTGGACATACAATTAAACATAATATTACTTAGTTATCTAATATTTATCATTATTAGCTTCGAGTACAAAGAAAAATTTTGGTCCAGCTAAATACTATTTAGACTAAAGGCAACTCCTAGAGAAATGAGTAGTATTGCTATAAGTTTTCATTAAATAGTTAATTTACATGGAAGTATAGGGATAACTTGCTAATTATATATAATAATTAAATTTATGAAAAATACGATACGTTCTATACAACTATCGTCTTTATAACAACAATTTAATACCTATCTCAGATAGGATCTACTTTTGAAGCTAAACAATACTTCGGTCAGAGCCCTAAACAGCGTTAACCTCAGTTATTTCATCATAATAATATAAAAGTATAGTCTAATAAAATGCTAGATAGAGATAATTAATTGTAACAAATACTGATTATCTATTTTATGAACAGAAAGTTACACAA
Organism: Chesias legatella; assembly: GCA_947359385.1. Lineage (NCBI taxonomy): Eukaryota > Metazoa > Arthropoda > Insecta > Lepidoptera > Geometridae > Chesias > Chesias legatella. The sequence continues at coordinate 6,337,517 of OX375786.1, read as the reverse complement.
CATTATTAGATTAGGAAATAACAGAACAGAATATCTTGCAAAAAAATATGTACAATGACAAACTAGCCAAAATTAAAATTTCATCCTAGTTGACTCGCAAGAAACAATTTATAATTATTAATTACTAAGTATATAGTCGTATTGTATTCAAAGAATATTTTCACAAACTTAAATTATCAATAAATGTACTTACAATTTGACAGTAATAAAAAATATAAAAAATAAACAATTATTAACTAAAGTAGGCACAACAAAATTGTAATACACTATTTAAACTTAGAATTAATAATAGGAGATGGATTTTATATAATTTGATATGTACCTAAACATGTTTATAATTTATTTTACTGCTGAGAAATTTTGTATTTGACTGCTGTTGTTTGATGCCACCCATGAGCTGAAGACATCTCTGAAAACAAACGAATATTACCATATTACCAACATAACAACAGACTCTCGAAAACTCTAAGTAACTACTTTGAAGTCTATTTATTAACTCAAAAAAGCGAAAAAAACTACAGAAGAGATACAAATGAAATTTCTATACATTAGCATGACAGCAAAATGTGAATGTGTGTCTGTGAAGCGCAACATAAAGTGTTGTTACCTGCAATGGCTGACAACACATTCATTGGAACAGTATTCATCCTCCCACTCACTATTGGCTATGGCTGGGTTGGTGCAGCCCTGCCTGATGCAAGATGGTGTGCCTCGATTTTCATTCTGCTGAAATAACAACAGAAGTTAGACAGGGAGACTAATAAATGATTTTTCATTTATTAGCCATTCAGTAAAGCAATATGGGAAGAAAAATCAAATGATAACCAACAATTTGATCAATTAATATAGTAACTTGCCTCTGGCGACTGATGTGGCACACCGGAGTTTCCATTGCTAGTTGGGGAATGTTGTTCAATCTTAGCAATCAGATTTTGGGGTTGAGTCGACTGCTGCTGTTGAATTTGCTGTTGCTGCTGGTTCTGTTGTTGTTGCTGGGTTTGTTGCTGATTTTGTTGTTGCTGCTGGTTTTGCTGTTGTTGGTTCTGTTGCTGCTGCTGGTTTTGCTGTTGCTGCTGTTGAATTTGTTGTTGCTGCTGTTGCTGTATTTGTTGTTGTTGAATTTGCTGCTGTTGCTGCTGCTGCTGTTGATATTGCTGCACTTGGTGAGCTTGGATCTGTTGATGTGTCTGTTGCTGCATTTGCTGAGGGCAAAAATATAATGGATCCATGTATAAGTCAAGCCAAAGTAAAAAACATAATTTCCAAAGAGTTTGTAAAGAAATGGCTAGGAAACAAAATAATATTCAAAATATAAGGTCATGCATACTTATAGCAAAGTTTTACGCTTGTTCAAACCCTATCGGGCTCTCCATGGGGAAGAACAGTCAGAAACCCTTAAAACCCTTTTTATTGTGAGCACGATCCTTGTAACAATCTGAGTACTTAGATCTATGTTACATATATGATTACAATACTGAAATATGATATTAAAAGATGTTTTGTGTGTCTTTGAGCAGAGCGACATCAGACCATGGGGATTTATCATTTCAATAATCATTTATAGTGTAATAAGCTTCACTTACTAGATCCTCCTTTATATATTACTTGAATTTTTGGGTCAGAAGCTACGTTCTTGAAGCTACGCTATGTTCAGGAAGTTTATTATAAAAATGATGTATACAATTTCCCATAAAAGACCCATATACTGTCATAGTTAAATCCTAGTTTTAGGAATAATGTGAAAGACAAAACCATGGCACAGTAACAATATTTTAGTATTATATTACCTGCTGAGGGTGATGATACTGCATCCCCGCGTGAACAGACCCCATTGGTGGTGACTGTGACTGCACTTGTCTGTATCCGGGTGGTGACATCCCTGTTGCAGGGTAGTTGTTCGGAGACTGTTGATAGTTTCGCGGAGACTGGGCTATATTGGGCTGGCAGTTTTGTGGAGATGTATTTGGGTTGACTTGATAATTTTGCGGAGACTGTCCGGGTACACCCTGAAAACAGAAATTGAATGAACACATAATACTGTGGCTGAATTCATAATATAATACATTAAAATTGCAAATCAATTAATTAAATTAAATGTATCAGAGTATAAAGTTATAATATTCTTTTGACCACATTAAATATTTTTTGATGGATTAACTACTACGGATGGACCCACAGCTAAGGTTTTAGTGACCATGCAGTTGATGCAAGTGGTCCCATGTTTGATACCTGGATGGGGCATTATTTTAATTAAATTTATAAGTGGTTCTCCGGTAGTGCTGTGTTGACGCCCCGCAACACAGGAAATGCTAGTGCGGGGGTTTAAGTGTGGAAGCATTTTGGAGCCCGTTTTACAATTCTAAAATTACCTGGTATGGCTGAGAATTTATTGGGATATTCCCTTGGTAGCTCTGAGGTGATTGCTGCGGGTTCTGAGGATATCCCTGCGCCGTTTGTCCTGCATACGGCGCCTGAGACTGACCCCCAGGGTATGTTTGTGGAGAATATCCCTGGGGTGGGTTTCCAGTGTACCCTTGGGGCGAATGACCATTACCATAGTTCTGTCCTTGATAATAATTTCCGTAAGTCGGATTAGCACTGTTGGTATGGTTGTACATAGCTGGGTTTTCTTGATCACCACCCTAAAAAGTAAAATCCTTGTAAATTTTGTACAACTATGTATTTACAAAAAAATATTTTGTTATACAAAGTTGATGCATAAAATGACGGAACAATAGATACTCCACAATCTTTTAAAGGTTATGCACAACAACTGAAACTAAATAAAACCTGACTGAGCCCCTCTGAAATGCAATGGTTTGTTTATTTTCTTTGTTTATAAATAAACTCAGTTCATAACCTCAAAAGATAAAGCTCTTAGTATATTTCAAAAGAATACCAAAACTATTCACGAACAGCACTTTTACAACGGTAATAACTATTTAAATGATGTTTTTCTTTATCCAAAGCTATATAATACCGAATTACTCTCGAAAATTACTTCAAGTTACATACGCTAGCTTGGTTAATGTGAGCTTGAGCTTTCGTCTTTTCATTCATTTCATTCACTCACAGCGGGCATTAAACTACGCCATCTATTGAGTTTGAACCGAAACACGAAAAAGCTTCTAAAGTTTAAAACTTCCAGGTTTGTAGAGATGGCAGTTTGGTCACAATTTGTCAAACTTTAATTCTCTTTACTTTGCTTCATGGGGCTGGGGCTACAGAATTACTCTGCAGAGGATATTTTATTTTATTTCATATCTCAAGGTTATCAAGCAAATAGTTTCAAGGGTATTTAGATTTGTAGTGTATCTTTTGTTTAATAATGAAAGATTAACTTTAAAATAATAATTAGAATGCTCTCGGACTCCGCTCTCTGTATATGAGGTTGATGTTACCTTAGATACAAGACTCGCTCTATATGCAGCAAGTGCTTTAAGGTATTCTTTCTTGGCCACTTCAGTTTTTTGCTTGTAGACCTAGAGAAAGGAAAAATTGTATGAAACATAAAACTAAAGTAACATGTTAATTGTTAATCAAAATTTTATTTTCATTTATACTTACACTCTTATGTTCTGAGTCCAAGCCGTCCCACATCGATGCCACAATCTTTGAGACTTCGCCAAAGCTTGCATTAGGATTTTGTCCTTTGATTGCAGCTTGTGTGTCCCGGAAGAATAGAGCATATGCTGAAACAGGCCTGGATAACGAAAATAAAATGTTTATTATACTACACTACTACAATAGAATATTTGGAGTTATGTATTAGAAATTATTGATGAGGCATTTTTACTGACTTTTGTGGTTCATTAGGATCACGTTTTTTCTTCTTTTTCTGAACCTTAGGTTTTTTCTGCATTTGACCTCTATTCACTCCATTCTCTATTGGTTCAGGGGAGGACCTTTTCACTGCCATGTTTCCAACATTTATCTGTAAGGCAAATTCAATGGCTTAGTTATGTATAGAAGAAAAAGCATTTAATATTAGCAATTTTCTTAAAAATAATGAAATATAGTTCATTGGCAAAACAAATGTATACATTAAATAATTTCAGACAGATAAAAGCAATATAAGCGATAAAATTTGCCTATACCTGATGAAGCGTAGTTTGTTGCTGCCGGCTCGCTGAGCAATAATGGATAGGCAGAAGGCTTTCCGCATCACCAGGCAACTACCAACAAACAACCAATTCATTAGATTTTCTATACTTAGTTATTTTCTAATTGTGTTACTTAGGTACTGATGTAATAAAATCATGATACTTGAATGCCAGTGAACTATATTTATGACAACTATCACAAAAACCAAAAACAAGATAATGCAAAAACTGGGCCAGGATATTATCATGTTGTTTATATAGCTACTTGAATGAGAACTAGTATGGACTTCTTTCTTATGTTCCTCATGCAACTTTTATTGTAACAAGTTTTAAATCTACCAAGCAATTTAGTTACCTGTGAATGGTGAGATGGTACACTATCATCGGAATCATCACTTGTTGTCCCTGGAGGAGATGCCCTTTGTGGTGAGCCATACACGGGGGCTGATGGCTGGGTGGGCGTGTTCGGTGTTGGGGGCCCACTCATTACTTGACTTGGCTGCATCATCAGTAACCTCTGCTGCCCTCCAGGTTGCTGCTGAATGATATAGTTCCCAGCCGGGGCACCAGCACCACTGAAATTTAAAAACGTTACAGAAAAACTATCTGATTCATTATAACAGTAAGACTGAATATAAACATACCCATGTGATGTTACAGGAGTGTGTGGCTCTTGTAAATAAAGTGGTTGTTGATATGAAGGTGCGCCGCCGGGAGGTGCTAAGCCATCTTGCGCTGGATTCATCATGCCGACCTGAATAATTATTTCTGTTTTAATTTATCAGTCACGTTCATGAACTCACCGCTGACCGCTCAGCTATACGATTTCATAAATTAGTTACTTAACATACGTTTGATAGAAAGTATATATGTGTTTATTTGTTGCCTAGTTATAAACTTATTAAAATTAAAGTCAAGAAAACAAGGGAAAAATAAAAAGTAAACTTATGCGTCCATAGTTTGGCTTGCTTGGTTGACAAAGAGTAAATAATAATTCCTGCTGACCGGGCTAGGTGACAAACTGACGTTGACTTATTTGATAGCAATGAATGCTTTTTGACTTTGACACTTGCATGTCTATTCAACCAGACATAAAAACGGATTTTTTAAAACGAGTAAATAATTATTAACTTCTATCTTTTCTTAGCAGTATTTAATCATTATCTTGAGTTTTATTTAAGTTACTTTATAAAATTAGTAGCGTAACTAGTACTTTTACTGGGTACATATCAACAATTTTCGTATTCATTATAACGATAATATTATTATGTTAATATAGCGTCACTTATTATTTATTGTAAGTGGCAGTGGTGAGTGAGGTTGCCAGTGGCTGTTTATATCTCGCGGACACGAAGAGAGACCGAGATGACTCTCTTCGTCGATATGAACGGATAATGAATGATTCTACGCAAATACAGTTTTGGCGGTAAATCTCAAGCTGTTGAGGGTAAAATATACTGTTACCTAGGTGTCTTTTTCCATGTGTCATCGTGGTGCGGTAAATGTAGTAGAGACTAGGAATTAGATGTCTATTTGTTAATAACGGCAAATTGGTTGGTTTGTCTCTTGATAACATGTCGGTACGCCTACAGTCACGGTCAATTTGAGAAATTGTTATTTTTAGCATAATAAGATATTAATTAATTGTTCTATTTTTATACGAATGTTCATTATCTTAATGACTTCAAGCTGTATTCTCCGCATAGGTACAGTAAGAGCCTTTTAAATATTTGGGGTCAAGAGTAACAAACGAGAGACCAAATCTAGTTTATATTTTAATCAATATGGTAGATAACTCCTTAAATGGAAAATTTTATAAGCAGTAGAACTCACGCATTCGCGTTACTGTGTTCCAGTTTGGAAGGTGTGGTTGCCGGTGACATTACAGGCACATGAGATATTCCAGCTACACGTCTCAGAGTTACGGGCGCGTACGATGCGACTTGGGTCTTATACCTAATAGGGGAGGACCCAAGTAGCATCGGTTGTTATGGGCCCAGGTTACAACTTAACACCAGGTGGGCCGTCGGCTCGTTCCGTAACAGTATCACATAAAATTAAAAATTGTTGCTTAACCTAATTCGTTTTCGAGAGTCAACTTTTGTATCATGCCAATCCTGTCGCTCGTAAAATATAGAACGGAATCCATCGATAGCCAATTCAATTTTAATAAAAACCAATCTAAAAAGTAGAGCAACGTTCTGTAACTTGTCAGTTTCATTTGAGTTTACAAAATAGGCAAAGCCATATTGCTTATTTTTAACTCGTAATTATGTAAGTAGGTAACAGTGGTTACGTATTATTCAAATAGGAATATAAAATTTGCCAAAGTCTAACTGCAATTATTTTATAAAAAATACGTGGATTAGGTGCCAAATATCTAATAATAGTTTTAATTTAGTTTTTTAAATAATAACGAACATTATTATTTGACGTATCGACAATTATCTAATCGGTCAAAAAAAGCTGTAAAACATCTTAATATGAAAATTAATATGGTGGCCAATATCAAAGGGCTTTACATGACTTTTTTTTACCAGATTGTGTAACTAATAATGTGCACTAGCCCCCACACTAGGATTCCGATAGTTTGTGTTTTTTTTTTTTTTTTTATGTAATACAATTACAGAACGAGCTGACGGCCCACCTGGTGTTAAGTGGTAACCTCAGCCCATAACAAGCGATGCGGCTTGGGTCCTCCCCTACTAGGTACGACAAGACCCAAGTCGCAACGTATGCGCCCGTAACTCTGAGACGTGTAGGTGGAATGTCTCGTGTGCCTGTTATTTCACCGGCAACCACACCTTTATAACCGGAACACGGTAATGCGAATGCGTTACTGCTTGGCGGCAGGAATGGTTATAGTAGCCGTAATTCCCCGGACGAACTTGGCTGGAACTGGAGAGTTCTATTGCTATGCCTATTTACAGGCTAACCAATACCTAGGTAAAATAAACAACCACCTTAATAAATCCGTTATCGCATATCGAAATGCTTTCGAGCAACATGTATTCGTAAAATATCGTTGCGAGTATGAGTCTTCAAAATGAACGATAAGAACTTGAGATGGCCACCTACCAAAAATCCCTTAAAAAATGTTAGCAAGCGCGTTAATAATCAAATTTTGATAAGATAGATAGATAGATAACAAAATAAATAAATAATGGTGGACATTTCACACAGCGCCATCTAGCCCCAAAGTGAGCTAAGCATAGCTTGTATCATGGGAACCAGACAACTAATATACATACTTATATACTTTTCTTTTGTAAATACATATATATAATACATATTAGTAGTACCAGTAGTAGTACCCAGACACAGAACAAACATCAATGTTACAAATGTCACATAAATGTTTGTCCTGAGTGGGGATCGAACCCACGACCTAGAGCGCAGAAGGTAGGGTTACTAACCAACTGAGCTATGATAGGCCATTCTATAGATAGATAGATAGATACGTACCTGAGGAGCAGAGTGGTGCATCTGTGCGTACTGTATGTGGGAGCTTTGTGCGGCTCCCGAGGCGTGCTGGCCGTGCATCAGTGGAATGTCAAATTCTTCGTCGCCAAATGATGGTGTGTGAAATGTCTGAAACATCAATAAACATTTGCAATGCTCATTTCATTAACAGTTTAATTATTACACTAATATATAACGACGTTGAAATTTTCTTTGCAATTTTTCCTCTAAATATAATTGACGGAAAAGGCATTCCAGTTCAATTTCATAACTTTTGATCAGTCTAGTTAGCGCAAAGTTTATCATTTGTGCCAAGCAAAAAAAAAGTAAAAAGTAGTTTAAAAGTATTACAATAGTTCCTTGTTTTTTCAATTTGTTCTCTATTGCTGGAAAATGATTTGAACGCTACTTCGGGCTGAGAATAGAGTTTTTTTTTTATTACAAAGCAGATGATACCGGTGAGCATAAAAACAATACATAGATTATCCTACTAATATTATAAACGTGAAAGTTTGAAAGTTTTTCTTTCACGCTCAAACGGCTGAATGTATTTTGATGAAATTTGGTATCAAGATAGCTTATATCCTGGATTAACACATAGGCTACTTTGATCACGCGGGGCGCTGCTCGTAAGTCATAAAAAAACAGGACAATGTGGCGGTTTATGTGACGTAGAACAAGACAAAACACTAGTTCAACCAATAAACGGCAATAGAAGCTCGTGGGTAAATCATAAACCAAAATATCTTCAACAATTATTTCATGTTGTATTGGAAGATACCAAAACGTTCCATTTGAGTAGAAATTGTTAGATGTCTGGACTCTTTGTACGTAATCCGTCTGGGGTCGTAGTACTCGTGCTAACAACATAAAACGGGGTAGGGGAGGGGAACTTTTCCAGTTACACTCCTCCATTAATTTGTTCCCAGCTAGTTTGGTAAAATGTTGTTTATGTTAGTTATATTTCGATGTTACAAGAATTGTATTGGCCGAATGTCTTAACAGTTATTTGCTAATATTAGCCGAGTTTTTCGTATCAAATCAATAGATTTTTTTATGTGACGGTACGAGCTGACGGCCCACCTGATGTTATGTGGTAACCGCTACCCATAGACAACAACAATACGACTCAACTCCTCTCCACCAAAGTATGCGATGACCTAAGTCGCATTGCGTTGCGTCCATCACCCCGAGACGGGGATGTTGCGTCTCATGCGCCTGTAATTTCACCGGCGACGCACCTTAATCTTAGCCATAGGTAGTTGTTACCTATACGAAATTTCCACGTGAATGACGGTATGTGCCAGATTATAACAATGGAATTTTGCAAAAAGTAGCTGGCGGGCACCGTGTTACTGCGATTGTATTTATTTGTCTATTTAGGCTCTCTCTATTCCTTGAAGGGATTTTATGGAAGGGTTTTTGTTTTTGTTGCTGGCTTTCCGCGTTCATAAAACACTGAAAGCAAGGCAGCAAGTCTCTACAGTGGGAAAGTTAGATAGCGGTAGTTTTTTATATTTCAGTAACTGCAAATTTATTACTTACTTTTCGAGCCTAAGTATCTAAATTGGCTATTGATTCAATTATAATTGGCATAGAGGTAGCGGAGACCCGAGGAAAACGGATATTCCTTCAAAACAAAAAAGGTAGTTAAGGACATATAAAAGGTAATAATATTTATATTAAGTAACTGCAAATTTTACTTTTCGAGCCTAAGTATTTAAAGTGATTCAATTATAAATTGGCATAGAGATAGCGGAAATTCAAGGAAAACGGATATTCCTTCAGAACAAAAAAAAGGTAGTTAAGAGTAAGTATAAGGTAGTTAAATATATATAAAAGGTAGTAGCATAGTAATATTTATATTAAGTCACTTCAAATTTATTAATTACTTTTCGAGCCTAAGTATCTAAATTGATTATTAATTCTTATAAATTGGCATAGAGGTAGCAGAGACCGGAGGAAAAAGGATGTTCCTTTAAAACGAACGTAGGCCAGTGTAGTGACAGGCTTATAATTAATTAATAAAGAACTGAAACGCACCTTCATGGTCCAAAAGAAAGTTGAGACAATAATAAGGAGGCACAAAAACGTCTTCAATTCACAATGTAGCCAATAAAAAGTTTGCGCTGTAATTGTGCTATTGTATCCAGATTCTCTTGTTGTTTGTTGGTTTTTCATTCCAGGTACTTATTAGGGTTGAATTAATTTTATCATTCACATAACCACATACAAGTAACTTTTTTTTTTTTCTCTTTTTTTTATGTAATACAGTTACAGAACGAGCTGACGGCCCACCTGGTGTTAAGTGGTAACCTCAGCCCATAACAAGCGATGCGACTTGGGTCCTCCCCTACTAGGTACGACAAGACCCAAGTCGCAACGTATGCGCCCGTAACTCTGAGACGAGTAGGTGGAATGTCTCATGTGCCTGTAATTTCACCGGCAACCACACCTTTAAAACCGGACACAGTAACGCGAACGCGTTACTGCTTGGCGGCAGAAATGGGCATGGTGGCAGTACTTCCCCGGACGAACTTGGCGAGAGTTCTACTGCTCTTGAAATTAATTGACGTAATACCACGTTTTTGATGAATTCATTGAGTACGTTTACTGTATTTTCCGGCGGGTTGTTTTGATCGACTGCTTGTAAGTAAACTTACAGCCGCTTGTTATAGTGAGGAACTTGTGTGTAAATTAAAAAAATGCTGAATAACCTTGAGGTTTTTTTAGTGCCCAGTTATTGATTTATGAAAAGTGAATCAAGATGACGTCCTCACCACTTATAACGAAAAATAAACTCACGCATAAAAATAAATAGAGGCTCAGAAAGAAATTCAGTGTGTCTAATTTAAAAATGTCAATATACCTTATATTGGCAAACTAAAGCAGTATTTATTGGTCCGAATATTATACATGGTTATACGATAATAATAATTCATGTTCATATTACGCCATTTGTCCCGTACGGCCTTAGTTTATTGAGCCACCAGGCCAACGAAACATACATAGATAGATAGAAAATGCTTTATTGCACAAGGTAAAACAAGTACATGGGCGAACTTAATGCTAAATAGCATTTTCTTCCAGCTAACCTTTGTGTAGTGTGGAGTGGATGTGGTAGTGCATTTGATTAAAGTTATTTATACACATACATACTACTACATAATTAAACTTATTATACACATATATACATATATAATAAATATACATAAACCATAAAATACTGCTCAATTTATTCCTTGTTTTGCATGGATAGGTAATGTTGATAAAGTTTGGACCTGAAGACTCCAATCGAGGCGGCCTTGCGTATTTCTACGGGAAGAGAGTTCCACAGTCTGATAGCAGTGACAGTAAAAGACATACACACCTGATCATTCATATTGTAAACAATATGTTTTGCGTCCCGCGAAGCAGGAAGGGGAGATTCCAGGTTTTCAGGACGCTGCAACAAAAGAAAACAAATTATTTGAGAACATTTTATACTATATTTTGACGATTTACCTAAAATGTCTTCTCAAAACTCAAAAACAATACACTGCCTTCGTTTTTTTTATTGGAAAAGCACCTTTGTTTGGCAGGGCTGGTTTGGTAACACGTCAACTTAATTTTAATCCTTGAGCTCTTGATCGAACTTAAGGGTCTGGAGCTGGTAACTTGGTGGTAACTAAAACCTTTGTGATGGTGTATTTTATAGCAGACTCGACTTCTGCCAGTGCGGCTTAGGCGTGGGCGTAACGGCTAAACAGTACTAAGTTTTACAGGTTTGAATTGTTGAATATTAGAACTCCGTAATGAAAAACTTCTGTCATCAATATTCTGAAACTATTTTGACTTTTAAATTAATAATAATAATAATAATTTTTATTTGCACCTTATACATTTAACATAGAAGCTTAGAAACTTAAATATAGTTGTGCTAAAGGTACATATAGTTACAATTTTAGTGAAAACAACTAGAACCTAAAACCTAAATTAACCTAAATTGAACCTAAATTGTTCAGAACCTTGTTCTAAATCTATATTTCCAGAACAAATTATCAGAAATTATTACATTAAGCCCCTGGGGCCTGCGGTTTAGGCTGTAAATTGTCTGTCAATCAGTCGATATATCCTCTTTTATAATATTCTTACAGAGACAAGAGCATTCCATTATATTTATAATCTAATATCTAGAGGTAGATTACCTACACTAGATTCTTTACCTGGTAGAAAAAGCTTTCATCTCTCGTCAATACGAGATAAAAAAAAATGCAGGACTTCAAAAGACGTAAATTCGCATTATGATATAGATGCCGGCAAACAACTTGAAAAAATGTCATTCGATGCGCAGAACTCATTTTTCTAATCGCTTTATATCCAAGGACGCTTAGTTCATTAATGTTTTAATATTGAACACGCACCTGTTTTTGAGTGAATAAGTTACGGAAAGAGCAAATAGGCTACTTATTAGTTATGGGGAGGCCCAAAACGCATCCTTAACTCTGAAACGTGGAATATCTCAATTTCCTGTTATTTCACCTGCAACCTTTCATATCTGAACACGGTGATGCTTAGGAATGCCATACTGCTTGGCGGCAGAAATAGGTGAGAGTGCAGTAATGCCCACATCTGACATTTTCCGTAAATTTTTTGGGATTATTCTAACATGCATCACATTAGTTGAGCAAGTAATGTGTTGGAGGATGTAAGAGCAGACTGGACTGATAGACTCTTCAGGAAAGTTCACGTCTCAAGATATAATAATCCCTTTGTTTAAAAGCAGGATATTTCCTAGCACGTCCACGAGCAATTTAGTGATCACACAAATTCCAATATCCGTGGACCGCAACAATCTCGTTAACTTACCAACATGATAGTTAGGAGCAATTTTATTACTTTTTACTTTATATTACGGCGTGTACACACTCGAGTGGCCATCCATTAAAACGGAAGTGTTCTTAAAATATTGAAACTAATATATATATACAGTGATAATCAATAATAAAATCAATAATCATCAATAATAAAATATATACAGTGATAATCTGTAGTTACGATTATACCTACGTTATGAAAATATTTATGATCATCATCCCTCAAGATCTGGAATCAAGTAGAGATACCAAATTATAGTAATACAATTAATAAACAAATTATAAGTCTTTAAATATCTAAGTTTTATATACAGTTATCTGCCACAGATTAATTACATCTTTGCGTAAAACGTAAATGTCAAATTTATGAGGCGCATTACTGTTTCAAGTAAAATAGTTACACATCCGAAAATCACTCCGAAATTCCGAAATTCATGTCTTTCAGTGTCGTGTGAATAGCTAATAATGAACAAGATCATCTCTGAAGCTACTCTATTTATTATTAATATATCTAATATAACTAACGTTACCATAATAAAGTAAAGTGTACATTAATAATCAAAACAAATAGCCACCTAGACTAATAAAATTGCTGTGCCCCAACAGGGTTTATGAGTTTATGGGTTGATATAAGTTTTTTGATGAAAATGAAAATATAATAAAAAAAAAGACGTGTGGCACTCGGAGACTGTCGCGGTAAAGCTATTGCGCGTGATATTTCAAAAAGTCATTAAAAGTTCTGGTATTTATCGATAGATGGAAAAACTAAAAAGTATCACCGCTGTGCCGGTCGGAGTGGGGGGTGTTAGGTTTTTTTCGTTACGGAATTTCTGGATTCGGTCTCCACGCTCAAGGCCCGCGATAGAAGCTATGCAATAGCTTAAAAAAAAATGAAATATATTAAGATCTTTGTAACAATATAGTTCAATAAATGCTTTGAATTTAAATTTGAATTTGAATCTCTACTATACTGTTATGGCTAAATGAGACTGCTAAACATCGAATAGGCTATATGAATGATACAATTCCAAAAAATACAAAAAGACTGGTAATTTAAAAGGTTTTAAGTATTATTTTAGCGTGCCGTATGAACTTTACGAGTGTGTTATCGCCTTTACGTTCCTCCCGGCTCTTATTGAGCGGCCTAAGTAAATTGATGATTGCATCTTCACCGTTTAAAGAAAACTGAGATGAGCATGCGATGCAAACTCAATTTGTTTCTGACATAATAATAAAATAATAGCAGGTTATTATTTTTGTTGTAAAATAAATAATTGAAGGTTATTATACAAGGTACAACTTTATCAGATGTAGTTATAATAACCAGATACTTTAGTTTAGTATCTAGTATCATACAATCAATTTGTTAAAGGCTAATTGATTGTATCAAAACTTAAAGCTCTCATGTCTTGCTTGGCAGGGACCTTAAATCTCTTCGAGGAAGCAATATCTACAATTCTCATGTGTTTGCCTCGTGATGTATCTATCTGATGCGGTTGTTTAGAGATATTATCAATATTGGATAAACTTGTGGGGACAAAATGAACATTTATTTCCAAAATCGTATAATAATAATAATAATAATAATAATTTGTTTATTTCAGGCTACTTAGTATGAATACATTGGCCCATATAAATAAATACCTTAGTGACTAACATACATATAATAACTTAAGACTACAACAAATGAAAGGGATTTTACTTCTTATAAAAGCTCATAAATTTGCCAATTAATTGAGTTTTGAATGCCGGTGATTAAAATTCAGTTTTATTAATTTAAAAATGAAGAACCTAGCGCGTTGCGTTACATTTGCACTTCTCGCAAAGTTTATAGATTTTTGAGATTTTTCAAAAAATCTTTAATTACTTAACGATACTTCCTGATAAAATATAATGAACGTTTAGACTTTCACAAACTATTATTAGGTAGTTAATAACCAAGTTGAGGTACTATTGTAACTTTTAATAAAAAAAAAATAATTATATATCGATGTCGTTATCAAATGTTTATAACTTATGAAAAAATAAAAAGGTTATCAGGAAAACATGGGAATAAAAATCTTTCTCGTAATAATTTCTGAGGTCCTAATATAGCATAACCTGTCCGTCTTGATCCTCAAAGTTGGGAAAACTGGAAACTTAAGTTATCATTGTAATAGTAATGTTTATTTCGTTTTGTCGATTGCAGTTTGGTGCGCCAATTCTCGATCCAGTTTGTCGATATTTCATAAGATTACAATATTGAATGGCGTATAGTTTCGTGTCGAATGTCAGTCTGTGTTACTTTGTATTGTATTATTTATTACGATCAATTTAAAACATAGTAAACGATGATAAATCATTCAGAATAACGTAGTCTCCAATGTTTTGTTCTTTATCAAATGGGGTTGCCAGCTCTTTGAATTACTTACGTTGCATATCACGAAAACTTTATTAACTGTTGTGGATTCTTTTTCTAGTGTAATATCTTTCGTTTTCTAGATTCCTAGGATGGTTTAGGTATTTTATTTTATTTTTATTTATTTATTAAGGGTTTCCAGTATGTGATACACATTTCTTACATAATTATCATTGTAAAAGTATTCTTCTTGTGCTCACTTCTTCAAGGTAACCACAGCTTGGGTATCTTTCGGTGATAATTCAAACACTATTTTTTTACGAAACAAAATATTGCTTGATAATTTATAACATTTTAAATTACTATTACCATCCACCTTCACAACAAAGAAACATAAAAGACACATACATAATTAATTTAGCATAAAATATGCATAGGATAAATTACACAAGCGATGCGCGTTATTAAGTTTATTAAGCAAGTGATTTTCAGTCAAAAATCTGTTTATTACATATTTATATTGTGGACGTGGAAGTCGGTTCCTGATGCCTAATATAATTTTTGGATCAGACATTAAAATGTCGCTTAGATATAGATAAGTTTTAGATATTGTACAAATTCTATATCTACCAGTGATAACCAACATGAGATTCCCTAATTCCTAAACGATTTTTGCAGATGTAAAAATCGTATTATATAAATAAGTCTTTTGAACGTTCATATTGCATAATTTTTGCAGCAATTTTTTTATTTTTGGAAATTAATTTTTTCACTTGCCTCACAGCTTAGTTGGTAACCCTGCTTTCTGCGATGTAGGTCGTGGATTCGATTCCCACCCAGGACAAACATTTGTGTGACGAATATTTATGTTTTTTCTGTGCCTGGGTGTTAATATGTATTATGATTAAAGAACTTTATTCAAAAAGAAATAATTAATTTGTAAATAAAGTAATTTGAAATTAATATGTATTATATGTATGTATTTACAATAAAAAGTATAAAATATTATATCAGTTGTCTGGTTCCTATAACACAAGCTATGCTTAGCTTACTTTGGGACTAGATGGCGATGTGTGAAATGTCCACCAATGTTTATTTATTAATAATTTTAAATATTGTGTACGTACAATGATAAAGATTAAAATTCAAATTGAAAACATTTAATTCCATTAATATAAAGATCTGTTATCTGAGTGGAACGTGAAATTGTTCAGAATATCACACGTCTTTAAGCTCCAGTCATTTCAAATATGAGAACGGTTTTAATCGTACCAAAATGCGATTGATCAACATTGTATGTGCCTTGAGCCACAAGTCTCGTGCCTCGCGGACCGGTTTCATGGCACCGGCTGTGCTCCAATGGGCCTTACACCAGAATACAATCAAGTATGTAGTACCTACGCCAAGAGGCAAGTGAAAGGACAACCCAATAATTGCTTTCTGTGCTGCAGGATTTCGTAACTAACGTTAGTTATTGACAAAATAACCATATTAGACAATTCATATTGCATTTCGCGGAATAAAACAGAGGTCTTACATCGTGCTTCACGAAATACTGCTCTGTGTAAATGGTAAAATCTAAACATCTTTGAATAGATTTATATTAGTAGTAACATTGAGAAATCGATCACAGGACATACATATACTGAATAGTTTATCTATCATGATTTAATAATAATAATATAATAATATTGGTCGACATTCCACACAGCGCCATCTAGGCCCAAAGTAAGCTAAGCATAGCTTGTATCATGGGAACCAAACAACTGATATAATACTTATATACTTTTTTGTAAAGACATACATATAATACATATGAACACCCAGACACAGAACAAACACCTATTCGTCACACAAATGTTTGTCCTGGGTGGGAATTGAACCCACGACCTACAGCGCAGAACGCAGGGTTACTACCAACTGAGCTATGAGGCCAGTCAAATCAATCAAACTCAGTCTATAAATAATATAATAGATGTATTCAGTTTAATCTCAGACATATTAAACCATTAGCTGAATTATAAGTACAAAGTTTCTCTACATAATTAAAATCTGAACAGTAGTCGATTGTGATGTGGCATCCATAACGATACGATGTTTCTAATAATGTTTTTAGAGCGTGGAAAGTAGAAAGTCTTCAAAAGTAGGCAACTTAATACACTCCGGAAAGTATACTTAGATATTTACTTAAATCATAACTACCGATTTGGGAAAAATCACAGTATAGTTCATCAATTGCTGCTCAATGCTTTAGTTCAGCGAAAACAATTCAGTTTTGTACTGTTTGTTTACTGGGGTGTTACTTTAATACTATTAACTTAATCTGAGTATTATTTAGCACAGAATAACATGTAGTTCCTGGTTATTTATTTATCATTTTGGGTACTAAAATTGTAAATTCCATGTTAGGCAATTTAGAATTAATTGTAGTATTAATAAATAGGTCAAAACGAGCATATTCTTGAAGAGTATTTATTAGGTAATTGTATAGTATAAATTAATAGTTTAGTTCTCAATTATACATATTTTTTTTATTTTATTTATTGTATGTTGAAACTGCTTTTCATATGACACCTCTTTCGAGCTTATTGAGTCAAATAATTTTTTGGAAACCCACTTTTGTGCCGCCCCGTACCTTAACAACCGTCCAGATTTTACAATATGAGATTTGGACAAGTGGTGTGGGAGTTTTCAACATTATACATACACACATACATAACCACAATGCCTTTCTCAAGAGCGATGGAGATAACTCATTCGAATAATAGCAAAACATATTAGGACAACTAAAAAAACACACATTACACCATAATTCGGTGGTTTTCCAACGTTGAAGTTCTTTGAATAGCAACAGAGATATTGCTGCAACTCCAAAGATGGCCATTGAGCAACGAAACATTAAAATAAAGCATACCATCCAATGTCTATTTGGGATGTAGTGGACTCCATGAGGATGTAATTGTCGGTCGGTGACCCCGTTCCTCCACTAAAACGCCGTTAAATCAATTGATGATATTACAATTGGAACGTTTTCATAACTTGCTTACAAAATGTGGGTGAGACGAACCGTTTAGACATAACAGCTGACAACATTTAGACATAACAGCCTTTTGTGGGTATTTGTGTGTTTATTTGACAGTTTTTACAGACAGCGGTTTTTGAAACAAAGTCGCTAACTGCCTGTTTCCCTGTATAATTCTAAACACGTAATGTATTTAGATACGGTTTTCAGTAACATAAAGAGTTAAAGATTTGTAAATTAATTAAAACTAGTAAAAATCAAGGTTTAAATTAAAACACCGTTGCCTTGCCTGCCTTGCCTGGCTATACAAACCAAATGCCATATTAAAAAACTTTCAATAAAGATCGTACTGAATAGCATGCATGGATTTATATCGAACGAAACAAAATATTTAGCTAAGGCGTCATTGTGAGATATTGTCGTCCAGACTGATTTCGTCAACGGTGTCTTGTCTTATTTAAACTAATAGAACCTTCATAATTATCTACTATCTATGAGTAAATCAAAAGAAATGACTACAGTTATTGAGGTAACACGGCCGCCTTCCTGGGTGATGGAGTGGTTTGATCTGAACAACCCCCTGAGGCGAAAGGGTTGTATGTTTCAGAAATTGTGAAAACATGATCAATAAAAAATATTTCAAGCGTGGTGTAATTATCACTGTATTCATAGTCTTAACTGCCCTCATAGCTCATTTGGTAGTAACCCTGCCTTCTGCGCTGTAGGTCGCGGGTTCGATTCCCACCCAGGATGAACATTTGTATGACATTTGATGTTTGTTTTGTGTCTGGGTGTTAATATGTATTATATGTATGTATTTACAAAATAAAAGTATATAAGTATGTATATCAGATGTCTGGTTCCCATGATACAAGCTATGCTTAGCTTACTTTGGGGCTAGATGGCGCTGTGTGAAATGTCCACCATTATTTATTTATTTAGTTTGTGATAATGATACGTGAACTTCTAATACGGGTCAGGAGTATAATCATCAAAAAGCTGTTAACAGTGATCTGAATATCGAAGAAAATTCAACTTTATCACAATGAGATAAAGTGCTTGTTAGAATAACTGCTGTCTTGTGCTATGTTCATTCTGAAATACTCCTTCTTTGTAATGAGATAAGTTTAATTTTCATATTTCTTACATCACGTTTATTCTGATGCTGATAATACTATTATTATGAAATCTAAACTTAAGAAAAATCTATTTTTATTTTAGTTAGAATTTTATTCTGTTATTAGATTATACCACCAACATATTTACATGGTATTTCTTTCGATCTTAGATTGTCTGGCAGAAATCTCTATAAGCGATACGACCGCCGATTGTACATTTCTTTTGGTTTTTTGTACCTCAATATTTTGTATTTCGTTTTATTGGTGTAATGTGCAATAAAGTGTTTATCTATCTATCTATCTAAACTAGTATAATGTTAGCGATCGTTTAGCTCAATTTTCCTCTATATAAAATGTGCTAACAACTCCCTAATAAGGCCTTACCGCGGTCCACTGGTTCCGATTTTAGGACACGATGCTCTCTTTATCCGCTTCTCTACATATTTAATGTACGCATATATTATATTAAAATTACTATTAATGAGAGAAATCTTTACCACCATAGAAGCATCGTAAACTTTGAAAATTTTCGTTATCTGCAAGCCGTATTTCTCCGTGGCCTGTATTACCTTATCGATCCGCAATGCCTCAGATTTGCGGAGTATCACAAATTTACGTTAGATTTCATAACGAATTACACATTTCTGTAAAACTCGCTTTTTGTGACGAGAATATGAGACGTAATAGGTGTTTTTTATGTGACATTATGCGAAATTATTTTGATAAGGATATTTTTGATACGCTAAAGCGTTTAATACAGTACAGATTAGTACAGATAGTTATAGACTTTCGCAAAAATATGCAATTATGAATGAATTATGATTCTGTTTTTCATATTTGTTTAACTTTCGTATTTATATATTTATATGTATATACAAAATTTACAAAACTGAACGTAATATAATATATCATAATCGCTTTGGGCTTACTGTATAAACTGGCCGCATGTTTTTAAATTGAGTAATTTGATTAAATTTTTCTTGAAAAAAAAAAGTGAATATTTTACCTCTCGTTCGAGGCTGAGGGGGTGGGTGTGGGTGTGGGTGTGGGAGACTGGAGGGTGGCACCTTGCACCCCCTTCTAACTCCCATGCTATAAATACTCATATAAATGTCTTTTAAAACATGTATTTTATGAAATACCAAATGCTCCGCAAAATTTATTGATCATGGAACTTCAGATTTAATTAATTATGTAACATCAAGGAGGATTTATAAGCAAAGTTTAGCTTTATTTATGGAATAATTTTAGTCAAATGTAGATAATATAAGTAAGTAAGTTATAATTTCATATAGCGAAGATTGAATTTACTTTTGAAGTTAGATAGCTACTACTGACTAAATTTACTCGAAATATTTCATTTATCCACGCGCAATAAAATATTCAGTAGATATGTCAGTATTAGCCGAAAAGGTGATAAATATATTGATCAGCACTTAAGAAAATGTTGGAATTATACACTCTAATATCATTCAAAACTGAGCAAACACCAGCAGAGACACCCTTCACCAACTATTTATTGAACGTAAAGGTCATTGATCGCACGATTTAGCTTGTCCATTTCATAACATTACAAGTGGAACCATTTCGTGATTTATAATTAGATAAAATATGTATATTTCGGAAGTCCAAACTGGGAAAATATAACGTTCTAATATTTACACAGCTTCTGGAATACATTACAAATCAAACGCTTCCATGAATACTCTGGATTGGAACCAAGAACATTAGAATTCAGTTTTTGAAACCGAGGTGAAAGTACATTTATGTGAACCTGATCAAATGAGCCTATTTACGCCATTTTCCGTCAGAAAACTAAAGGTTAGGATAGAAGATCGTAACAAACTAATAAATATGCGTACATAATAGATTATTTTGCCACGACTAGATTCTTATTCATGTTGGATATTGGATATTTGAATACTACCCGCTAAAAGGGCTAAATAACAGAATGAAACTTCTGCCCACGACTTCGCCTACACGGATGGTACCTGGATAAAAGTTAACCTGTGTGTTATTCTAGACTATTATTATTCTAGCCACCGATGATTAAAATGTCAGTCGGTTTAGCAGTTTTGGCAAGAAGGAACCTTTCGCATTTATGATATTACAAGCTGCGCCCCGCGGTGAATAAGTCAATCCACGGGAACACTACACTTTTCCGGGATCAAAGTAGCCTATGTGTTAAGCCAGGATATAAGCTATCTTGTTACCAAATTTCATCCAATTCCATTCAACCGTTTGAGCGTGAAAGAGTAACAAACATCTCAATAATGAGCACGTATAGTTTCAGAGATAAGAGTACTACACCGTTTTGGCAAATGATCTGTGTCCTGGGAATTTTAGTGGCGAACTGATTTATAATGATATATTTATGATGGTTAGGAAAAATGTTTTGGCTCATTATATTATTTTATTATCACTTATGAATGACTACTTAGCCTGTGATATCGTCCGTATGCATTTAGTAAAACTCTTTTGTCAACTTCAAACTGATATTTGACTACTGTTTTTTTTTTTTTATGATTTACAGACATACGTTAAGAATTATGTTTTCTATATTTCTTAGTATAGTTTATTTCACATTTTATCTGTAGTAAAACTAAATATTTACCTACTAATGTAGGTAAATATTAGCGATAGGCCTAAGAAACTAATCAACCCGGAAAATCTATCTACTATAGTCATTATCAGTGTCACCTGATGGCAGCGTGAATAGAATGCTGTTAGGATTATATTAACTATGTCATTTATCTGATTTGCGGATTTGTTTGCCCTTAAAATTACAATATATTCAGATCCTTGGAATATATTAACGTCAGCATTATACAGAATTTAGTTTTGGACAACCGTTACGTCAATCCATACGCTCAAGCTTTTACTTATTTATTTATTTCGGAATTATCTTGTAACAGCATCCGATATAGGATTACAGATCCATGGTTCTGTATTTGTACACTATGAACGGCAATGAATCACGGAATACAAATATTTACTATCAGACTGGCCTCATAGCTCAGTTGGTCCCCTGCCTTCTGGACTGCAGGTCGTAGGGTCGATTCCCATCCAGGACAAACATTTGTGTGACGAACATAGATATACTTTCAGTTAGATATCTGTGTACTGGGATAGTTTCAGAAAACTCATCGTAATTCCAGTTTCCTTTCTTATCATAGTATAAATTAGAGAGATAGGCCAATGCGGAAGATATCTGAGAAGGTAGAACATAAACTGATTCATCTAAAGTCTTCCGCAGTAGACCTTGATACCTAGTAACTTAAAAAGTCAGTAGAATTACACGGTGGAGGCACCTCTATAAGGTATTTGAAATAAAGTTCTGACTGCTTGATTCACTGAACAAGAACGTACAATCCAACCCTAGTCCTAGAGACTTAAAAGTTGGAGAATGTGTAGTTATGTACTAAGAAAGAAATTTTGAAAATTCGCATTTTAAGGGGGGGGGGGGGGGGGGGTAAATACTGGATTTCGAAAGGCGAAGGTACATACGGTTCACCAAAGAAAAGAAACAACCGTTGTAGAGGATTTTTGGAAATTTGTATTGGAATATAAGAATTCTGGAGGTCTGACGGTTTCAATTTAATTTTAAAACTGATAAATATAAGTGTTGACACAACAAATATCCAAAGCAGATTACAGGCACATGAGACATTCCACCTTCACGTCTCAAAGATACAGGCGCATACGATGCGACTTGGATCTTGTCGTACCTAACTAGGTAAAGACCTAAGTCATATTGCTTGTTATGGGCAGAAGTTACCACTTAACACCAGGTGGGCCATCTGCTCGTTCCGTACCATAACCCCATTTTTTTTTTATTTCGCTGCCTTTTATTCGATCTAAAAGCTACGTGAAGTGTCGTGAACCCTTAAATAAAAATTTGTAATTGACATTGATGATGGAATATAATGAGAGATAGAAAAGTAGAGTTGGAAGCTCAAAGTAATTACCCACGTTTCACTTGGTCCAGGCGAGGCGAAGTCGAGGGAAGTTAGTAGTTGTAAGGATCACACAGGAGTACACCCTAAGCAAAGTGCCAACCTGTCATACAGTCATGCATGACGTCATCCCAGCACTGGTTAAACTCCAAATATCTAAGTACTCCCGTGTGATAATTGAGTAAAGCTTTGTAATCCAATAACTTATATACTAATTAATAATACGTTTAACATGCCCAATTACAAGTATGACAAAAAATTTAAAACATAAATATGATAATACTTTTCCAATAAAATTCAATTTGGGTTTACGACCTGTTTATTCAGTTTTATTTTTAGTACGACAGACCAAGAAATACATAAATTAACGCTCTATCTTATCTCTGTATCAATATCTATGGCCCAGTTGTAACCTATAGATATGGATATATTTTTACTAACAGTACAATCGTACAAGGAAAGTTTTATTACATAGAATACATCTTTAAATCATATTTTTGGGGTTGTTAGGTTCCTACCATATATAATAAGTATGATGTGAAAAATATAGATTAATAATCACGGAGTTAATTTTCTTGTCTATACTCATAATACATAAAAATTCATTTGATTGTTTAACAATTATGTGTAATTAATACCAGTTCAACTTAAAAGTATAATCAACTACAGCTACTTAACATTACTTACATTTAAATTAACTTACAAACAAAATCCTTTTACAATCCCAGTGGAGAAAGTTTCACATACCATTTAAATTTTCAGCAATATATCCATCCAACACGTCGCAGATCTAATTGATATCACATTAATGAATACGTTCCGGTACCATAAAATGTAATTAATGTTCGGAGGAAGTAGAAAATAATACAACTTTAATTGATAGAGCACTGTTCGTTCGACGCACTATGGTTATGTTCGAGGCGCGGTGCGTCCGCCGGCACTCGGAGGCACGATTTTCTTAAATATTAATTCGTTCCACTTGAATAGTTGAGTATTTGTAAAATAGTTCGGAAGTGTTTTGTGGTGGGAGGTTGTGGCACGCTGACGCACGTGTGGCTCGCGCGGGAAGACTGCGTGGCGGTCGCTCGTGCTGCGGTGGGGCGCCGCGCCGGGCGTCGCGTAGTGCGCGGAACCGCCGCGTGCCCCGCCGCGGCGCTGCTGTACACTCCGACGTTTCTTACTCTCGGACTCATAAAAAAACTACCTGTCTGCAATACCGTCGCCCGACGTAAAAAGGTTGTCCGAAAACTATAACAGGCCTCTCTAAACACATAAGTTAAATGTGAAAACTTTTTTTTAATGTTTTTAAGTGAATTTGCTTATATTTCGTACCAAGAATGTAATAAAATTGTTCATTACATTAATCTATATCTATTGTGATATGTATAGTGACATTTTCAGTAAAAAAAGTGCAGTTAAATTTTGCCTACTTGTCCTAATTCATCCAATTTAGGTACTTATTAAAACCTGTAAAATTCGAAAGTTTTTATGTAATATTACGTATATATTCTATGGTACAGAACACAACTTATCACATTTGAATTAAAAGGGCTTTATGAATCTATACATAAAAGTATGCTTCACTAGTGGCCCGCGACGTAGAGTATACGCCGGATTTGAATTTAAATTAACTTTTCAACGGCATCCCAATCACCTTTCCTTTTTTTTTTAAAGATACCATCCTTTTGTAAAGGATTAGAGTTAAGGGTCTGGTCGAAAAATTCGTTCTTCATACATCTCATGATTAAATAATCATGTACAAGAACTACACGAATACAAGAATTATTATTTATGCCCTTTTAACGAAACCACACTCGATTTCTCAGTTTTTAGGTCCCCCAGATCCTTTTAATATTTGGGACCTCACATAAACCCACAGAACCTTGGTCACGTAGTTAGGCTTTTTTAAGTTTCTGCATACTGTTTGGTCTACATGGAAGACTTGAGGATTTTGTTCAGAACATATATTTAGAACCTGTCTCGTCTTCCTCGTCAGCCAGACTCCTCTAGAACTCTCCATTTTCATTTGTTTCTCTCCTGTCATCCATCCATGCATCAGTCATATCACCTTAGTGGCCAGTTACTCAAGTAAAAGGAGTCTCAACACTGATAAAGTAAAACATAATGTTTATGTGTTCGTAATTTTCAGAGTATTCTCCCCAACATTAGTTTTTATTATTTCAAATCAGTCTTCATTAGAGGTGTCTGCAATGTCATCCGGAACGCTACCACCGCTTCTGGGGTCATGAATATCCTTAATTTTTGAAAAAGAAACATGGTATGCTCTATGGCAGTACCACGTTTGAGGTTTTCAAAAACGCTATCTTAGCGGAATGGGCGGATGCATTGTCGTGATCGAGGACTATTCTGCTACCAAGAAGATTTTCTGTAACTTTGGGGAAGTAAATTTCAATGTACTGTTCTTCGGGTATCAGGTAAAACTGACTGGTAATTGTGTGGTGAAATGTTACCCGTGTGCAAAAAACTTATTTTACTAGTTCTTGACCCTCACCTTCTTTAAGAGCAGTAGAACTCTCGCCAAGTTCGTCCGGGGAAGCACTGCCACCATGCCCATTTCTGCCGCCAAGCAGTAACGCGAAAGCGTTACTGTGTTCTGGTTTGAAAGGTGTGGTTGCCGGTGAAATTACAGGCACAAGAGACATTCCACCTACACGTCTCAGAGTTACGGGCGCATACGTTGCGACTTGGGTCTTGTCGTGCCTAGTAGGGGAGGACCCAAGCCGCATCGCTTGTTATGGGCTGAGGTTACCACTTAACACCAGGTGGGCCGTCAGCTCGTTCTGTAATTATATTACATAAAAAAAAAAAACCCTCGCTTCATTTACAACGAGCGCCAAGAAATTGCAAAGATCTTTGACGCTTAGGTCGATAACTGACTTCGTCAACCTTTATATTCTGAGAAATAATAATGACAGACCTTTCTAGATTGAACTGGAATGAAAAGTAACGAAACCAGCGAAGTGAAACAACGCTGTACCGTGAACACTTAATTCATATGTTTTGCGAATATGTTTTAAAATCACTTACTTTATTATTATTTTACCATATTTCTAATAATTAACTGAAGTAAGGATCCCTTTATGTTATTTAATGTTCCGATATACTCCAAAGTTTCAACTACAAGTTACAACCACGTATAAATTAAAATTGTTGAATATTGCCGTAACATGGAGTATAAAACTCTCGTCTAAAAAACACCAATCTTACGATTCCCGAGAAACGAGGTCGCATTCGTTCACTTTTCCAATCTGATTTAAGGAGACAATTTTCTGTGAAGAAAATCTATCAAGCCATTCTTGCTGTAGGAGGTAACCTATTGGTATGAACAACAATGTATTTCTCTGATTTCGGTGATGTATAAAACTATTTTTTCTTTCCAGCCTAAAAATATTCTTAAATCCCAAAATAGAATTCAGTAAATGAGAGTAAATGATTTTACTTATGAATACTGAATAAATGATAAAAATAAGTGTTATATATGTGTAAAATCTTAAGGCATCTATTTTATTTGGACAGTCTTACGTTACAGACTGTTCTCTTACCTGATTCAATTGTTCAGTATATCATTAATAACAATAGTACGAATTTGAATCTCTAGTTAGCTAATCTGTAGTTAGTAATTTGTTATATATTATCTGTTAGTGATTATTGTAGAGTATATCACTACGTACTGGGCTCAGTATCCAAACGTAGACGCCATGTTTCACACTTTTTATATTTTGAAATTATTTTTCCGTATTTATAAGAAACTTACCAAAATATTCTTTCGGACAATATTAAAATTACCTGGAACAATATTGATAAAGGTTTTAGATGGATAGATTGTATTTTATTAAACACTAAATATAATTAATTAATATTACTATTCTTAATAAAACGGTACAACGGGTAGTAAGCGATAAATGTGGTAGTAATCAGTTTTTACCAGACAGGAAAGGGTAGCACGGAAGTGATATTAAGGTGTACCAGCAAAGAAATAAGATACATTTATTTATTAAATATTATTAAGTATACTAAATCGGCATATAATGATGGTATTAAAAATAAATAATTTTAAATAGTTTCTGTGGTTATTTATTGTCTTTTTTTGCTACCTTATAAATCGATCAGAATATGAAAAATAGTGTATTTCGAGTTGGTATATGAGTATTGTATCTAAATTAAATTCAGGCATGTGCAGACTGTTAAACGAGCCTTATAATTTGCCACAACTGTAAGATGGTATTTATCATGATTGTCTCATCAAAGTTCTGGTTCATAAACAAACTTACTGAAGTTGGAATTTTAGCGTAAGAAGGTTACTTTTGAAAATGGTACTCTTCATAATATTACTTTTCAATTAACATGGAAAGGTTAAACTTTTAGTTTCTTGGAACATTTGCTTGCCTAGTGTTTTAGAAAAACTTCGCTACGATGCATCCGCTCATTCCGCTAAAATAACGGTGAATGTGATAACGCCTCCCCCATAGAGTCAGGACTTTGCACTTTGTGATCAGTATTTATTTATAAAAGTTAAGGATAAACTTGGGTTTAGGACGGTGAATGAGAAATGAGAAGTAGCGGTGAAGAGTTACGAGAGGCCCATGAGGAGATTGATAAAGAAGATTGGGCCAAGTGCTTTACCCGATGGCTTCAAAGAATGATAATGTGTATAAATATTTAGGTCATTACTTTGAAAATCAGTTAATTATATTAACATTATAAATGTTTTACTTTTTCAAAATCCAGAAACTTTCAGTATGACCTAAGTATGGCGGCCCATCTTAGCGTAGCAGTTTCTTCTGCACAG
Source organism: Chesias legatella (assembly GCA_947359385.1). NCBI lineage: Eukaryota > Metazoa > Arthropoda > Insecta > Lepidoptera > Geometridae > Chesias > Chesias legatella. The sequence goes on along the minus strand of OX375786.1, from coordinate 6,309,852 downwards.
CAAAATAAATAAAACTTAGTTCCGTCGCTTTGCACCCCTCTCTGAGAGATGTTAGAAAGTCTCATATGGCTGTAATTCCACCGGCACCCATACCCTACTAACCGGAACACAGTAATGCGAACATATTACTGCTTTGTGGCAGAAAATGGAAAATAGTATAGGAGATTAGCAGGAACAAATCGATTGTTGCGACTACGGCTTGCATGATATTTATTTCCTAAACCCGCACTCAGAGTGTGCGCTTAATTCTATACCACATTATTGATAGAAATATGCTCAATTACAACTTACCCAATTAATTACAAATTCTTACCTTGTACATGTTGTATATCTTGTAGGACCTGTCACGGTCGTCCAAAGCTGTCTGAGACTCCATTCTATGTCATTCGTAGAAATATTTTGCACTTTTCTTACTCGGTCCATTTATTGTCCTTACATTCCTGACTGGTTACGGCAAAATTTTATCTAAAATTTTATTCGTCCCATTAAATAGAATTATTTGAAAAATGCTTAGGTACCTTATTTCTGAACACATGTATTTTACAATATGCCCTTAAATGTGTAAGGTAAATTGATGATATGGTTTTTAGATTTGAGATTATTTATTTTACCATTTCGTTTTATTACATAATTTAGGCTAGTCAGATATACAATAATACTAATAATAATTAATAACAATAAATATTGAACCATCCAGTATGTGTCGAGGAAAATATATGCAAACAAAGACTAAGAGCTAAAATTATTAATTTATTTTAACAATAGCATAAATAAAAAATTCGTCAGTACACAAGGTGATATTTTAATGACTTCATAAATTAAAACAGATACTAATAAGGAAGTACGAAACTATTGGTAGATATATGATATAATTATTATGTAATATTTAAAGTTTTACAGCAATCACTTGCGCAGCGAAGCCGGCGGAGTCTTTACCAACTTGAAAGTGCTCTGCGAAGAAGTCTCACTTCAACTTTAAGTCCTTTTAAAAATTTTGAGCCTTTTTCGAGCTTTTACCAAAACCGAACTTCATATAATACAATCATCAGTAAAAAGTATTAAACGAATAACACCAAGTAAGGAATGCTGTTTTCAAAATTACGAAAATACAATAAACGGAAGATAATGAACACTAATTCGCTCAACTCAACGCACGGCTCAGCGCACGCGAAAATGTTTTGTTTATCAATTAACGGTGATTACAGGTGTTATAAATAGGTGCGCGTAAAAAGGTCGGTATGTCAGTGTCCAGTAGGGCGGCCACGTGGGCGGCACGCGGGCCGGCGCGGCGCGGCGCGGGTGCTCGGTGCTTGCGAAGCCGCGAGGGAGCCCCGCCGGAAACAGAGGTGTACCGGCGCTCCTCGAGTACAGAGAAGTGGCGGCCCGCGGCGCGCCGCCCCCGCCCGCGCCCGCGCCGCCCGCACCCCTCACACGGGTGTGTGCCGCGAGGGGTACATCTACAACTATACACCCACGGGACACGAACCGACACTACCCAACTCTCTGCCGTTCCAGGAAGCATTCCAGCAGCGTGCTCCTGGATGGCCAAAAATCATAGCGCCATCGTAAGATACAGATATTGATGATACAATGTATGAATGACAAAGAAAAACTAAATGATTGGACGAATATAACATTATATGTATACACACTTCAAATAATCGATAAGTCTAATGATGTAATATGTTTTTGAAGGTTCCGTGGCTCGTGGTAGCTACCCCGGTTGCAAAGCATAAGTCCCGAGTTCGGGCCCCAGCTAGGGCAAACATTTGTGCGGTGAGCTTCGATTTTGTCCTCGGGTTTTAGGTGTGTGCTCTTTATCTGTGAGTATCCGCCACCTGCGACGCAGGGTATACCCACACTGGTACAAGGTAGAGTGATATTTTTTAATAACTACCAAATATTTTAGAAAAAACACTCCTAAAACTCATTCTTATGTACCACTAATGTCTTAGTATTAACGGTTTAAACCATGATATTCCTACATCCTGAATGTAAAGCCTCCACGGTCACATGCACTGGCTCCGCAGCCTTCGTCTCCACACCACCACTCACCCCGCACACTATGTTTGCCTTAAACGCGAATTAAGGTTCCAGTAATGTTTTCTGTTAAGCTTAGAGCTTAATTTGACGTCATTCATTAGAGATCCCGCTCTAACAGACGTAGGGATTAAAGGTACTTTATTGAATTCTGAATTTACTGATAGTTCCTTTATTATAAATGCTTAAATAATTCAATATAATGTTAAAAATGTTACCTAGCCAATATACGAAAAAAAAAATACACTATTTGACATCAACATAACAGTGTATTGTTAAATCAGCATAAATAATCTTTATGCAAGTTTCAAACTGTCTGACTACTAGTTTTTTGAGCCATTTTTATAATTTTTATGACAAATTCTTATGCGATCGTGTACATATTGATAATACTCAACCTTCCCTTTACATCTGCATACCGTATTATGACGTCAATCAAATGAATATCTGTTCCATGAGATTGAAGAGGGGACTGGAATAAACCAATTATGTTGTCCTCCACCAATTAAGTTGAGTACGCGCCGTCTAAATTCGTTTCAAAAACATTGTTGCGATCTATTTCCATCTCTATTTCCTATGTAAGTTTATGAGTGCTAGAAAAGGGGTGAAGTCATTTTTCTTGGGGTAAGAGAAGGTAAACAATTCCTCATAAAATATTCAATTTATTGGAAGTATTGATCGTATAAGTTATTGAATATACATATTTTGTGGGCTCAATAGACTTTTGTTATGAATTGGTGGACTCGTTGCGTTGTAGATAAGTTAGTTTGAAGCAAAGAAAATTTTGGTGTTCTTCATTTCAAAGGTCGTAGATTCAAGTCGATTCATTGAATTGATTTAATCGATTTATGATATTTAACCAGGGTACTAAGTCACCAACTACGAGCCGGACCGGAATTCTGGGGCCTATTCCCAGCCCGATGTGGGAAGTATCACTTAATTGATTCTAAATCAATAATTTATTTATTTTTGAATAAATTTGACGTCACCTCATCATGATCATGATTATTATATTTATTTTAAGGGATTTGCATTTATTATTAGTAATAAACTTAAAGGTACAAATATACTGGGAACTAATATAACAACACTACAATATAAAATTTAATTTAAAAATCCTTTACCTCGGCCTCAAATGTTGGCAACATTACTACATTGAGAGGCAATTCTTACACATTTGGCAAAAATAGGCCAGCATTTTGGTCACATGTTGTCTGTACCAATCGTTTTAACCATAAGTATCTATATAATTTGTTACAGATATTATCAAGTTAATAGATGTATATAGATTACACTTTCACCACTTCGAAGAAAGATTGTTTTTAAATCAGAAAATAGAGGTATCTTTTTCAGCCAAAGACTAATTAGTGTATTTTATGTAAACGTCTCTTTATTTAAGTGATAAACTATGTAGTGATAGGTATGTTATAGTATCGCATGATCCATTTAGTGATTTATATTTATTATATCTTATTTATATCTTAGCATATTTTCTGGTCTCATAGCTCAGTTGGTAGTAACCCTGCCTTCTGCGCTGTAGGTCGTGGGTTCGATTTCCACCCGGGACAACCATTTGTGGACGAACATAGGTGTTTGTTCTGTATCTGGGTGTTGATATGTATTATATGTGAGTATTTTAAAAATTAGTTTATTTTATTTACAAATAAATTGTATTAGTTTTATATCAGTCATCTGGTTCCCATGATACAAGCTACGCTTAGCTTGCTTTGGGGCTAGATGTGCTCTGTGTGAAATGTCCCCAATATTTATTTATTTATATACTGATTCAACTGACATGTGGTTGGTACGAAAACAGAAATTGCCCGGGTAACACTCGATGAGAGATCGAGATACGAGTATATATTTACATAGAACCACTAAAAATCAAAATCAAAAAAAGTGTGAAAATCCAAAAAAATACGAGTATTGTTGCTTCTGTTGTTGATAATGTGTCTTCTGTATCGATCAGGAAAACGGATACAGGCAATAAGTTGTTCCAATACTTAGCGGTTTGCAGCGCGAACCGTTTCGTTCGAATGTTTTGTCGACGAGGTGCGAATGGTCTGGGCCATTCATCTGCTCGTCTTCGAGTGAAATGGGTCTGGTTGGATCAGGTTGTGCAGTTTCTGTGCACAATTTATAGCAATTTTTCAATTTTACAGATCATCTTAGAACTACCCATAATGTATTAGGATTCACTCAAGTGCGGATACGTTCGAGATCGTCATTAATGATATTGTGGTTTCTCAAGTTTTCAAAAGATTTCTATTTCATATTTAAGTAGTTAGTTAAGAGCAGTAGAACTCTCGCCAAGTTCGTCCGGGGAAGTACTGCCACATGAGACATTCCACCTACACGTCTCAGAGTTACGGGCGCATACGATGCGACTTGGGTCTTGTCGTACCTAGTAAAGAAGGACCCAAGTCGCATCGGTTGTTATGGGCAGAGGTTACCACTTAACACCAGGTGGGCCGTCAGCTATTACCGTAACTGTATTACATAAAAAAAACGTGTGCATTGCATTTTTTGGGGAGAGCCTGAACTAAACACTTTTTCACTCACAATTATCGTTCCTACTCATATATTCCATTAATATGGTTACAAGTTATTTGCTATGTAAATGATGGAACGCTAAAAAAAATTACTGCCATTGAGCCAAAAGTATTTCCCACGAGTCTCCAGGTACGATGTAATTATGTAGGTGCTAAGCAGATAGTATTACATTTTTTAAAGATTTAACTAAATGATGAAAGTGTTCTTAGACTTTTGACCCCGTGAGAATAATGTATTCTATATATAAGTAGGTACTTAAGTGACGTATTTTCACTTCGGTGAGTTTGTAGCAAAAGAAATAAGAGTTTTTGCAAACTGTCAAATGCTGGTTTTAAATTATTGTATCTTTTTGATTTCTAAATCTGTAACACTAGGGCTAGCAGTAAAATGCGTATGAATTAACAAATTGTTTCTCTTATGGAATACTCGTATATTTTACTACTAAGCGCTGGTTTTCTGATACATATTCCTAACACCTAGGTTATTACCTAGGCCTCGGTAGTCAGACTGGTCGACTAAGTTTTATAATAGTGATTGGTTCAGGAACCACTTACCATTATATCTATTACAGGTAAGTTACTAGTATTACTGGAATTAGTTTCTAACATACCAGTAATCACCTTGCTTTGCTGGCCAAATTGTTGCAAGAGAAAATTGATTGGTTTGAGCTATGCCTCTACGCGTGGTAAGTTTTAAAGTTTTATGCGGTGTATTCACAAGTTACATACCACTTTCATAGTTGTTCAACGTTTTACTCAGGATATTTATATGAAAGGTATAGTGAAACTGTCAAATTCTGCATCAAATTCTGCATCAAATTCTGCCAACGAAATAACGTCCATTCATGCAAAGTAAGGTAACGTAATGGTCAACGCGAGGCTTCGAACTCGCTTATCTTACGAAGCGTTCTCTATAAATCCGTGCTCAAAAGCCAAGCCTCTCGTATGCAAGTGTCATAAATGTGTCTGGGAGCGGCGGAGCGCGTGCCGGGCGTCGACTGCGGTAAAGCAGCGTGGTGCGTGGTGCGTGGTGCGTGGTAGTGCGGTGTATTTGTGGTGACAGGAGAGGCGTGGGTGCCGCGTGTACCGAGCTGGAGTGGCAATGACCTTGACACTAAGCGAGTGGCCTTGGGTAGCACGTGGCTGGCTGACACCCGCTGTCTGTTGTCGGAACTCCGCCGCGCCCAGGGGAGCCTATTGTGGACACGCCTTCTAATCGCAACGTTTCACTCAGTGCTCTCCGATTTGTAACTGACTGTTTTATACAAATATCACTTTTGATTTAATGTTATATTGTCAAATGATTTATAACAAATAATCCTAATTACTTTGATTTACCGGAAATCTGTTTCGAGACATACCGCTAAGTCTTTATAGCTTGCAACAATTTGTTTAAATGCCATTCTTAGTATCTACAGGAATAAGTAAGTTAGTATTTAGTCCAACGAGGACGTACAAATTTAAGTTTCTAGATAGATATGAAAGATATAAATCGATATACTGACCGACAGCCAAATAGCTACAAAATTAGTAGCGTTTTGTTTATTAGATTTTTGTAATATGTAGGTAAAAGCATACCTAATAACTTGTAAGAGAAAGAAAGTAAGAAATAAAACATTTTTTTTTCACGATTTCCAAATTCTACAAATACTTTACAATATATTGTGATTCCTTTAACAATGTATGATTGATGAGACATAATTGTCATGTTATCTAATCGCTATTGCAATAATAATCAATTAATCGTTATATATTCTAATAGAATACTGAAATAAAATATTCTCAAAGAAAATATAAATAAACAAGGGTTTATCCAGTCTAAGATAATGTGTGAATGGGTGCGATTGAGAGCGGCGCGCCGGCGACGTGCGGCACCGTGTCGAGTGCGGTCGCCGCGGGGGCGCCGCCCGCGCCGCGCCGCCGGTAGCCGCCGGTAGCCGCCTGGCCGATACGTTTACGAGCCGACACTAACTTTAAGTGACCCCGCTCCAGCCTTGTTTATATGCCATCTCAATGAAAATAAAACCAGGCGGTACCTTTCCTCGGGCATGTACGCAAAATGATTTCCGCTCGTAATAATGGGTCAGGTGTATGTGGGTTAAGTTCATTCACCAAAAATCAACAGTTCGGCACACGATCAGTCAGCTGCAAGGTTGCCCGCCCGCCCAAATAACTAGAGGTGATTGCCGTCCGGTCAAAGTCAGCATCTTTGCTTTGATTCCTTCCGGAAAGAAGATTTGATTAGACACGAGCGCTATTCGCGATAAACGTTAGATAAATCTAGCGTGGAGCGACTGCATTCTCCGCTCGCATTCTCGTTCAGCCGGTTCAACTGGTTGAGTTTGAGAATTTCTTTCTCGAAATAGACGTCAGTGGGAGAAATTATCAGTGTCATGGGCATGCGGCAAATGCGGCAAACCAGTAATACGAAGGTAAACCAGGTGTAGCTGTCAAAGAATGCGTGTGACATGGTGTGTGGCTCGCCGGCGGCGCGTGGCCCGCCCATGAATGAACGGCTCGCTTTTTATCGCCGCTTTGTCGAACCCGACCAAACGGTTTAGTTGCTGACACCTGTAATTTACTTGTTTGTGTGTGTCAATCAAATCGATTGAGTAATTCACCGGTGTGAATACGCGATACGTGCGTTATGTTGCATGCTCATCAATCAGCTGAACTGTTCAAGGTTATTGAAAGTGTGTGCGTGTGGGTGTTGATCGACTGATAGTTATTGAAAATCAAACGAAAGTACTCTTAAAACGAATGGCTATATAGTATGTTTAACAATAAAGTGATTTTAATATTACAATTAAAAAATTACTTTAGTAATGGCTTTTGAATGCTAACGTTCATATTATGAGACCTCGAGCTTGTTTAAGAATACACAATGAAATAATATAATGTATTGGAATAATAAATTTATATATGTATAAATGAATGTATTGCATATAATTTTTCTTATTTACTTCCGGAAATTCCTTCATTATTATAAATACAACCATACGGCAATCTTCGAAGTAAGATGCGCTTCACAAAGAACACGCCAGCAATTCCCAACACGACAATATTAGAAATGAGGATTTTTGCATTAATTTTGGCTGTAAGTGCATTTTTTGTACTTTAGACCACGCGTGAAAATTACTTTATGTGAAAACGTTACTAAGGGATTGTTCAGCTAAGTATTGTTAATCTATTTCGACTGAACTCAAAACTGACACTGAGAATGACAAAGAATTGATTACCTGATCTATCGCTAAATAAAGTTTTTAAGTAAGACACTGTTCATTTATTTATAATAATTACAGATCATATTTTCACAATATACATAAAAAAATGAGTTTACCTTATATTAACTAATCGCGTAAAATCTAAATTGAATTAAAATCATTATTAATCAAACAATATTATGTAAACAGTTTTTCACAAATTTTACAAACATATCAACGTCACAATATTGAATAAATCAAATAAAATACAAAATAATAATAAATAATTTTAGTAAATAGATTTAACCTAACCCAAGCGAAATAGCCATTCTAAGCCTTGGCAATAATTACACCTTAAATTGCTTTATTTCAGGAATCGACAGTTTTATACGATTAATTAGGGAAAGTCTACAGTGCTACGAAATATCTACACGATTTTGCTACGGCTCTACGGATAATGTATTATCTTCGCAGATATATTGCATAATATATATGCAATATATCTGCGATATAATATTATCTATTTGCTTCTGTGTGCTGATATTGCAGTCCTATTCTCATAAATAGTTTACGTTTAATCCATTGTTCAATAGTTGAATTGTGGTAGCCGACCATATTTACTTCTGATGAACTCCATTTGACTGGCCTCACAGCTCAGTTGGTAGTAATCCTGCTTTCTGTGCTGTAGGTTGAGGGTTCGATTCCCACCCAGGACAAACATTCGTGTGACGAACATAGATGTTTGTTCTGGGTCTGGGTGTTATATTATAGTATGTATGTATTTACAATTTACGCCCTTCGTTGTTGGAGATTTCTAGATTGTCGGGTAGGATTTTTTTTGGGATACATTTACGGAACGAGCCGACGGCCCACCTGGTGTTAAGTGGTAACCTCTGCCCATAACAACCGATGCGTCTTGGATCCTGCCTTACTAGGTACGACAAGACCCAAGTCGCATAGTAAGCACCAGTAACTCTGAGACGTGTAGGTGGAATGTCTCATGTGCCTGTTATTTTACTGACAACTACACCTTTCAAACCAGAACACAGTAACGCGAACGCGTTACTGCTTGGCGGCAGAAACGGGCATGGCAGTACTTCCCCGCAACTGAAATAGAGAGGAAATTTTCCCACACTTAAGTATGGGAAAGCTGTCTCTATCTACATCCCCATGCAAACACTACACACACAGTTGGTTCTTCTAAAAATCACATGTTAGGAATTTACGAAGATCGTTTCAAGAAAACATAAAGGCAAATCAATAAACTAGCAACAGAGTGTCCAAGAAATAATATCTAATAGCCGTGCTTTACATGGATATCAGCAAGTTCTCACATTTTCGAAAATAAATTCTAGAGGCGCAAAGGTGTGATATTATTTAAGATTAAATCAAAATTTTGTCGTGTCCACTGTCTTTATAGATATTACTATGGTTCATGATTTATTTGAGAAATAGATTAGATTGGAAACACATTATGGTAGTAATCGTTTTAAAGTAATTACTATCTCCTAAAAACTTGAAGTCAACGGTATTATTTAAAACAAGAAATAGCAAAAACCTTATATTAAATTGCCCAACTTTCTGGTTGAACTCGGGAAATTGTGATCTTTGCAATGCAATTGAGTTTAATATTATTCCCTTCTACGTCGAGAGCTTTAAATCTAATTATATGGGGACAACAGCGATGACGTAGATCCCACAGAGAGAGACGGGAGATCCACCAAACTCCGCGAAAAGATAACCTTTCAATATTTTATCAAAGCATATGAAACATATTTATATTTAATCACGGCCGTGTTTGAAAGCTTACATTGAATTTATATTGAAATACGCAAGCACGTGGTACCTTACCATATTCGCACACCAATAGATAGATACCGCGCTACGTGCTGATACGACGATATAAGCGCAAAGCACTCTAAATGCGATACAGATAATATAATAAAATAAAATTGCGATACGAATTCGTGAGAAAATTTAAATAAATGACTTTTCTGTTTGCACATAAAAAGAAATATATTGCGGCACAATGAATGTTGGGGGTGGAGTGGGTAGTGGGTAGTGGGTAGCGGGTAGCGGGGAGGCGGGGAGAGTCGCGAGGCGCACGAGAGACGCCGCCGGGGGAGGGGATCCCCCTGGGGGCTAGAGGGTGACCCACTTTAACGGGACAAGTAATATTACTTTTTACTTTTAGGCAACTATTTCATGTTCTATCGCGATAATAACATATATCAAGTACCTATGCATCTTTTGTATAACTTTTGTCTTATAATATTTCTGATTTCATTCTGAAGGTTGATTAATGTCTGATTAATGGAAGGAATTATATAAAATTGTATTACAAAATAACATTTCTGAAAAGGATTTCAGAAATGTTATTTTGTACTTTGTTTACATAGGAATGTATGTTCATATTTCTCACTGTAATTTATATTTTGAGACGATAGAGAAACCAACAACTATTTCCTGATCAAAACATTCCTAAAACAAATCACTATTCGCATGTTAGCAGGAAAATTTGAATGTAAAGTCTATAAAGGGGAAAGCAATCATACGTCTGATTCTAAGCGAACACAATGCCTGTACAATTTGTATACAAACCTATGTATGTTGCGATATTGACGGAGCTTGTTTACACACATCCAGCCGCGCGCGCGCGTGTGTGTATGTATGTATGTAGGTATTCGTTATCCCACACTCTTGTTTTGTGTAGGGAGTGTATTCGTTTCAATTTAATTAAGTTTTACAGAATTATAATTTTACGTTAAGATTGCTTTGGAACCATTATCTTTTTATTTATTTTTATCATTCAGTTTTTATGTTTCGAAGTCTACTACTATGTGATTTTAATTATAGTTTTTTAATAGATTGATAGGACTATTATATTCTGTTTTATAGTCGTACAACAGAATTATTTCAAATGACTTACAAACCACATTATAGGCTAATGGTAAAAAGATGCTGTCACACTTGTCATGCGAAATTCTTGATATAAAACCAATTTTAAAAAGCAGTTTATAAAAATCTCCCTCGGAACCTACAGCAGGCATAACGACGAAGTAAGCAATAAAATCCGCAGAAGCTATTGTCAGTGCGACATCAATTTGAGTGTCGATTACGGTTCATAAATTCAGTTATTTTACTAAAAATACCTCCTAATGGATTCGTAAAATGGTCCGTCGGACCTCATCTCGGGAGTCAGAAGTTTAAGCGTAGTAACTTTTTCTTGAAAAAGTGCGTAAATGGGAATTTTCAGGTAGCTGTAGTAAAATTGGTGAAAATATTTTAAATTAAATAGGATATAAGATTTAGAAAAATTAGTTATGCAATTTTTTTCAAAAGATTTGTTTGACTCTGATAAAAGTCAAAGAAAACTTCATGAAAACATTAATAAAAACACTGTGAAAAATAAATAATTTGTATAACAAACGAGTGTTTCCTCAAGCAATAATCCAGATGAAATGTTTTCATTGTCCTTTTTGGGAGAACAAATTCTATTAGCAATATATCTCAAACAAAGTCAATCAAATGGGGATAAGAGAGATGGACCTAAATCAATATATTCTCCCCAATTCTTTAACTGTTTGTTTTTATTTTTATCCCCTTATTTCGGTTTAGCGATGTTAGTCTGTACTTATACTTTGTGAACACGATCGTATCTTCCTGTTTCGGAGCCCATCAGGGTCGTTGAACTACGTGTAACGTTAGTTTACATTTAAAAAATCAAATTCTGAGTGGGGCGTGTACTTACATGCTCCGAACGAAACTTTAATTTTTCCTCCGATATTTTATGGTAGCGTTTGGGTCGTTCTTATATTGAAATATTGTCATAACTTTGCTTTTCATATTGGTGAAATAAATATTTCACATTCCAGTTACAGCTCTGAGAATGTGGAAAAAACAGAAAAATAGAAATATTAGTTTATTTGTCAATTAAAAATTCAGATTCAGAAAATTCCGATCACGGTGTTAAATTCATATAAATTATAGATTTTTTAATTCGATTAATTAAATTCCTAAGTTGACGTAACATCAAATCCACTCGCGCAATACAGTTTGTAAAAAATATTTGCAATAAATTTGTTATTTGGGTAATTTTACCTTTGTTTTGGTTAGGTCAGGTTAGAAAAATAATTAGAGCTCAATTTGTTTATTTGTCCCTTTCCTCAGCTGAAATGAACACTAGGTTAGTCGCGCCCCTTTTCTTAACATTTTTAGTCGCATGTACATAGTAGAGAAACTTAAATTGATTTATTGTATGTATGGACTTTTAGAATAAAAGACGCAGTATTTAGGACCATGGGCATTACATAATAGAAATAATACAAAAATCTCTTGTTTACTTAGCCTAAACAACATTAATGTACTATACTTTAACTATTCTCATTTATAAAATATTTACATAGTGATATTCAAAATATGAATGGTTATATTTTATGAATGTTGCATAAATTGTGTTGGTAAATGAACGAACCTGGCTATTGTTCCCCGGTTGACCTTCTGTTATTAAATTCGCTCGCTCGATTAATGAGATCAAAGGGTTGCTTCTATCTAATAATCAACACCTACATATATATTTTAATTTTTTTCATACATATTTTTCATAGTATTTTGGGTATTGTGTATTTTTAATATAATACCAGGTGGGACGTCGGCTCTTCCCGTGTAACACATAAAAAAGAAGTGTGTGTAATTACAGGCACATGCGACATTCCACCGTATTTAAAGCAGTGCCGTATTAAAGATATTTATTAGATATTTAGAAGGATATTTATGGTTTGAAGATATACACCGTCTCAAAGTTAAGTTTTAGGTTTTCCTTGGGAGGACTTGAGACGGATTTCTTTTTTATTAGCAGATGCACCTTAACCTTTTGGCTAGATTATTTAATAGTAAAACTTTTGAAACCATTTCAAAATGTTAAGTTTATATTTAAATATATGACAGGATTTTATAGTGTACTAAAAAAAAGTAATCTCAAGGCCCAAATATACCTATGAGATGTTCAAAATATTACCAAACGAAATGAATTACTCAAAGTATCATAGTGAATTTCTTACAATTTGTTTTTATTTACCGGTCACTTCAAATCCTAGCTCCGTCAGCCAACTCAGCTGAGTATAGATATATTATATCTTGGGATTATTAATGAAAACTAAATTCATGCTTGTGAGTTTCAGGAATGAAACGAAGACGAGTGCTCGTTTATAAGCGTGATTTAACAACTCTAGCATATTGATTTTTACGTCGCCGTGGGCCACCCCCTCCCCGCGGGAAGAGTTGTGCACGGGGGTAATGCTAAAATGCTTGTTCCCCTATTTGAGAGTACATGCTGGAGGGACGATCAACGGCGGCCCCGATTTTCCCTTCCATTTATGAATATTATTTTACAATTATCGCAAATACTTCACTTTATATTTACGACCGGATGCGTCTTCATTGGAACGTGAATGTGACACACTTTCTATCACACGGTTATCTGTATTGTGTCTAAAACGTGTAGTTTGGTCGTGGCATTGTTACTTTTGTTTTACAACAAAGATATTTTAATAGAGCGTTAACTCTTATGCCATTGAATTTTTACATAGTTTTGAAAACTAATGGTTTTGAGAAAGGTGATTTCACCACTGAAACGAATTAGGGTCAACTGTATCGCTTATTTATTTTTCATATTTTATTAAGTTATTATCTTCAACTGGTGAACACCGCTACGTAAAATTGCTGGATTTCTATTGTTTGAATTCAGCCAGTCTAGTCCAATCAATAATAAAATAGGACATAAATATGAATAAAAGAAAAAAAATGTGAGCCGTCACGGCACGCCTGGCAGATGTGAAACATCGACATTATTTTGTAAGGAACTAAGTACCCCATCACTAATAATGTTTATGATTTGTCGTAACCTTGAACGGACCAATCAGCGCTCATGCCGTGGCGACGCGTCGCCAAGCCAGAAATCGGTTTTACGTGCGGCTATAGATGTTTCACATCAAAAATATAGGAAAAGTGTGTGTCTCTTGTTGCGAGTCCCCGCGAGTTTGTTCAGCCCCACCCGCGCACTTTTCAGTGGGCCGCCCGCGCCCGCGCCCGCACCCTCCGCTGCACCCCATGTGTTATTCTCCACTCGCTCAGTCCCAGCTCGGGACGCTCCTTCATTTTACTCCAATTTACAACAAAAAAATTCAACAAACATAACCTTAATTAAATTCAATATTTCATTCGAGATTGATTAAATTTGTAACTTTTTGGCCGAAGTCCTCACAATGCATACGAAGATAATGAAACTGAAATTGGTTGTTTAATCATAAGATTATTTTTCCGGGATTTGTTGGTATAAGGTTTGTTTTAGCTGATAGATTATATCTGGAAGGAATTGTCAGCTGAAGAAAATTGTTGGTAGAAAATGTCAGCTGAGCTATTCGTTGGAAAATATGGCAGCTACTCTCCAGTTACCAAAGCTATGTTATCACGATAGGTGAAAAGTGACTTCTTCAAGCTCTGCCTACCCCGTCGAGTAGGAAGGCATCATTCTATGTAGTATATTTTCAAATTACTGCTATATTAAGATATAGTTCCTACTCTCCACAACCTTCTGTATCTTTTTATCATAATTTAATGTATGTTGCAACCAAAGTTCTTAGTATCATATCTTGAAGAATAAAATGCTAGAAGACTGCTTAACTGTTTCTAATCATCTTTAAAAATAACAGTTTTTAACCCAACGTTATTTTGGCTTTGAGCATAAAGCAATATCAGCATCCTATTATAATTTTGGTAAAAAGGCAACACAAAACAATTCAATTTTATAGTCTCATTTTGACCTTTGATCACGTAAAATGGTTTAATCCACAGTGAAAAGTGGCTCATTGTTGCTCTACGCTTCAGGGAAGAACGTTTTTATGGACAAAGTAGTAATACGATCCTCACTAATGTGATATTTAAGCAAAGCTTTCGATGTTTTACTTTGGATCACAATCTTAGTTACCTGTTTATAGTTATTCATAATAATTCTTATAAAGGATATAAGGTATAAGATATAAATTTATATATATAAGATAAAAAATATATAAGATTTATATCTTACATAAGGATGTAATAATAATAATAATAATATTTGACATTTACTGGTAGTTCAAATTCCGGTATCTAAATGTCGAGGTTGTATTCACTTGAAAAACCAATTATATGTACAATAATATTAAACTATCAAATATAGAAGTTGTATACATACGTTTATAATAATATCAGGCTAGACGTTCCTATAGTTAATAATTGAGGGGCGCCACCCCAACCCTACGAGTTTGGAAAGGAAAGCTTTTAAGAGCTTTTTGTTTTGTAATTAATTACTTTTTTTTATTTACATTCCTTAACAACGTTGTGATTTTAGTGGTCACTTACATTTTGTGCATAGTTAGATACTAATAAATCCTACATTAACGATTATAAACAGGTAAGTAGAAATTCAAAGGCTTGACAAATATAAGGTAATAGATAATAGACGTAATAACTAGAAGGTAAAATAGATAAGGTATATATTTCATCACACCTATTCTACCAGCGTTGAAACTGCCACATACCCATAATTAAACATTAGACAACGGTTTCCGATGTCTACTGCAAGTGAAGTCACTTTCGGATAGGAATAGCCATCCTCAACACATGGACCCTAGCGTGCCCCATGTGATCATTCTTGCATTTTTTTTTATGTGATATGGGTGATAAATCGAGCTGACGGCCCACCTGATGTTAAGTGGTAACCGCCGCCCATGGACAACAGCAATACGACTCAAGTCCTCTCCATAAAGTACGAGATGACTCAAGTCGCAAAAAAATAATTGTTCATAATAATTCAAAACTACATCTCAAATAACCAATCTAAGACAGTTACCTACTTAAGTGTATCCGTATCATGGAGTATTCTTTATTAAGAATAATAACTTATTATATTAAGAACTATCTAAGTGCCTGTTCTTGCACATCGCGTGCATTATTAGGCGCAACATCGCTTGTACTAGTAGCGCGCTCCGATTGAGCCTGATTTATATTTGTTCTTCACTGATAAAACTTGCGATGAATTATTTTCTATCAATCGGCGGCACACGCTGGAAATACTCTCTAATATATTTTATTTAATTTGAAATTTAGACGAACTGTAAATATTTAAACACAAGATGGCGATAAGGTTAACACCATATTAACATATGGATTTGTATAATACATCAATATTCACAAATTGCTTTTTAATTAACAAATAACAACCATTTTATTATAATAAAAGGTTTACATTATTAAAAATTTAGATCAAAACGTTATTTCAAGTTCAATGTTATATAAAAACCTATAATTAAAAAAATGTGGTGCTTTAAGTTTTCCTGAGCAACTTGAGCTTTCCGTGTTCAGTTCTCTGCACGTTGTTATTTAAAACATCGTAAAACAATGAATTTTATTACAGTGTGTATGGGATATCGTAGCGGCGATTAGCTCACCACATGTCACATGAATTTTCCTATGAATTTAGTTACCTACGAATCGAGAACCACTCTGCACTACCTCGTCGAGGAAAAAGCGTTTTAGGACATTTGTACCCATCATTTAGATTTGAATAATGGCATCAAGTTACTCAAGAGACAGAAACACTAAAGTAGTTACTCGTCGCACGGTATTAACTTATAATAGGCCCGGTACATTCCCATTCATCACGAATCTCTCATGCACCGTCTATAGAGAACGTTTTAAATTGTTTCTCGATGTTAATAAATTTTAAACAGATAAACCTGTACATCTCGGGCTCGCCGCTTAAAAAACGAGTATCGTGAGTATAGAATCCAGACGAAAAAAGTAGTCGCGCAACATTTCACAAGGCACAACGGCCCGCTGCACTGGCATTGTGTGCCTTAACAATATCCACGGCCCAGGGAACACTGCCCAATAAATACAACACGTCGGCGACGTCATTTCAACAAATCAAATAACCTACGCAAACAAACTCCAATCGACCATTCCAGACGATTTGAATTTTATACCAACCCTCCGCCGCGTCGCGTCGCGTCGCGGTCTCTACCTGCTACACTCGCTGACTGCACAACTCAGACTGTTTCTAATTAGGGGGTGACGTCATACATGAAAAATATAAAATTACCCTCATAACCTTTTAACCAGTTACTAGATTTGACCATTTGGTTTTCTTATTGTCCTATAACAGGTACAATGCAGTAATGTTTTTATTCAAAAATGGTTTCTGTCAACATTTATAAATTTTAATATATAAGAGAATGTCCTGACTGACTGACAGACAACGTACAACTGCTAGTCTTAGTGACTTGAAATTTTGAGGATTTATAGCGTGTAGGCGCATTAATTGATAGGAATTTAAGAAATTCTTCACTTAATGTTTCCAAAAAAGAAATGCTATATTTGGGAAACGATTCCTGTTTTTTTTTTAGATTCATGTATTTATTATAAGCAGGAGATCAATATTTTTTTTTTATATTTGGGCTTGTGTAACTAACTTTGGCGGTTTTTTTAAAATTGCTGTGGTTAGCTAGTTTCGAAACTTTCCTTTGCAACTAAGCTCGCCAAAGCTAGTCATATAATAACATGAACAAACAAACTGAACTGAAAGAATTATTCAATAAAATAATATACTATTAAAATTTTTAATAATCATGATAAATATCTCACTTAAATAAATATACATCTATACCAAAACTTTATTCAACAGAATGTTTTGAAGTGTTCGTAAGTCCATAACTCAGGTCACTAGAGTACATCGGAGCAGAGGCAGGGTCCCGCCGCGCGCCGGGAGGGGTCGCAAACAGGTTATGACCCCGACAAGTTACTCGTTCAAAGCCTTCGACGTGACCACACTAAAAGACCCACAGATATCTACTGTAACACCCACTTTGATTCAACTGCCTACTGAGGCAGACTGGCGGGAGAGATCTTACTATAATGGCTACAGCCACACTCCTTTTTGTCCCAAACTAGGATAAGATAAAATTTCTGGATATTCAAAGTGGGAAACGTCATTCATAATATGAAGCTATTGCTTAACAGGATAAAATTGAGAGCCTACGTTCTAACTCAAGCACATTACGTATGCAAATAAGGATTTTTGAGAACAACTAAAGTGGGTTTACTATGAAAATCGGATTCCATAACTTAAGGATTAAATGATGATTTCGTTCTGAATAAAAATAGAAAACTCAAGCAGAGCCACCTATTATGGAATGTTTCCATATGTATGCGGCCGTTTCAACCCTGCGTCAATATTAAAACAATGCTGCGATTTGTTTAGATACTTTTTCCACGCATAAGTAAACGAATATATTTCTAATATTACCACATAATACACCATTGTTCTTCGGTTCGTTGATATTTATCCAGTATTATCGACGCTTGGACGCTATTTAAGTGGTACCGAAAAGCTAAGCTTGAGTAGGTAACATTACGTGAAGTTACAGTTCGCTGCAATAAAAAATTCACAGCATTTAACTGGATATTGTATAGGAGATTAACATATCAACTCTTGTAATTTATTTCTAGTTACAGTTTTTAGGAATACATTTTTTTTTATTTATTAGTTACATTAAAACTGGTCAATCATTGGTTAGCTGTTGCATTTAAATAATAAATAAATATTAGTGGAAATTTCACACATCGCCATCTAGCCCCAAAATAACCATAGTTTGTACTATGGGAAACAGATAAATGATGGAATTCATATATACATTTTTGTAAATACATATTAAACCCAGACACAGAATAAACGTCAATGTTCGTCACACAAATGTTGGTCCTGGATGGGAATCGAACCCACGACCTACAGCCCAGTAAGCAGGGTTACTACCAACTGAGATGCGAGGCTAGTCAAAATTTCATTATAAACATGGTAAATTGCTTTGATTATTGCTGTGATTTATGATTAATATGTAATGATTTTATTATTAATGATTAATATAAATCGTCACAAGCTCACACGCCGCGCGTTGCCGCAACAGGTACCCTATTCTCGGCCCGATATCACACGTAACATTTAACATTTCTCCCAAACCAGATATACTAGTAAAATAAAAATGATCAGGGCAAGAGCGTGTCAGATTCGCACACTGAACATTCCGTACCACCAAAGAACATAGTCAAGGTGAGAAAAGTGTTTGTACTTTATAGTATGAAATTTAATTAGGTTCACCAAATTTGACGCTTTTTGTACCATTTTAGACTCGTTCCGTAACTGAATCAAATAAAAATACCTTTTCCGATGACAACACATATGTAGGAACGCCGCAGACATCTCCAATCCCGATTAATCTCCCTTGATACACCAAAGCCCACTATTATTCTCGCTTCTCGAGAATAGGCCTGTATCTTTGCATTGATTATTATCGTACTCTTGATCTATTGATAACCATAGAACATGTAGATTTTAGAGCCTCAACGTGTATCTGACATATTTTTTCTTTTACTCGTGTTTTTTGAGGACCAATTCCAGCTAAATAATGGAACTTTTGCTCTCAGATAATGCGATCATTAATATTCAGGAGAAACTATTAGTCACAGCAAACTTGCTAGACTCGCTACGAATGTACCTCCCATTGATTGGCTGTTAAATTCATTGGTAAACTGTGCAGGAATCTTAACGACTACATTTAAGTAAATTGTATTATAGTTTAATATAGACGTGTGTGTGTGAAAATTCCATCGGCGACGAGGGTGCCATGTTTATAGCTGTTGTGGAATGAAACCATACAGTATCTACAAAATAAAGACTGTACTCGCGCCATCTGGCGGCCATCAAACATTTGAGAAAAAACAAACTATCTGTGAAAGTAAACAAACGTAGTAACTATCATAAATACACAGTGTTGAATTTATAATATGTTTAGATATTCTTATATATTTTTATGTATACCTGCAGCTTATTTAAGGAACCAGCAACTTAAATTGTAGTAACATGTTTACAAAATAATGTGTTTTATTATTGGAATGCTTGTAATTAAGCATAGTCTAATTGGCGATTAGCACAAAGTTACAAATCAAAACATAGAACGGCATCACCGCACAATTATTCTCAACTGTCACAAAAAACATTTTCCGTGGTTTGCAAAGATAGATTCGAAACAATTTAAACAGCATAAAAAAATAACATTCGTGTCTCCGCTTAAATAAGTATAAAAGCATGTTTTAAATTATTTCAGTCGTATGCAATAAAAGTTAATTCCATGTTGACTCGTATAAACATTGTTTAGTCTCAGCGCTGTGTATACAAAAATGAAAATAAAAAGAGACTAAAAATTGTAGAACCGGTCGTGGCTCATGGCTCACGGCCGGGAGAGCGTCGGAGGAGTGACCTCAGTTGGCCTTGACAGCTGAGCTCCAGCGTCGAGAGCCTCTCGATCCGACCACTAATAACACCACCACGTTATAATGCCGATGCAACTATGCGTTACAATAATGTGTTACGTACTAGAATGCGTCCCGGCACATGTCTCGAGGCGACGGACTCAGCGCGCGACTCTGTCTCATCTCTTCAAAACATGATTTGTCGATGCCCGTTTGTCTTCGTAATAGTACCTAAACAGAGCTTTTATGTCTCCGTACCTCGTGTGTTATGGCTTTATGTTCAATATATAAAGGATTCTTGTTTTATATAATTCGTATTGGTATTTTTATATTCATACAAGTTCGATGCGTACAAATAAATATGTCGTAGCTATATACCAGATCGTTAAATATCAATAAACTACAACATTCTATTTTAGAATTGTCATAGAACTAGTTATTTTAGACAACTTTTTCTAGTTTCTGCATTTTTGCAGCAATTTAATTTTATTGACAGCAATAAAATCAATTGAAATTGTTCAAGGAAGGCTTTGTATGAGAGCACTTAATAATAAAAGAAATAAATATTGATGGACATGTCACACAGCGCCATCTAGCCCAAAAGTAAGCTAAGCATAGCTTGTATCATTAAAACCAGACAACTGATACAATACTTGAATAATTTTAATAATGGTCAGAAGGTAGTAAGTAAGATGTTAAATAAAATAAATAGATATAAGAAAAATACGTTTAATACAACTAAAGTTTTTATAAACTGATCGTAAAATCATTTTACAGCACACTACATTATCTCAGTAAAACAATGCAAGTGGATTGTAACAAAGTTACCATTTCCCAAAGTGCCTGTAAACTGAAGGCACGTAAATTAAATTCGCCGTTGATGATGCACGCAGACGAATGTATCGAGTGGCTCGCGATACTTGGCATAACATCATATTGGCACAGGGTAAATACTCAACCAGTACGACAGCTAATACAATCTGCTATGTCCATCTCGTGTAGATCCTGCGTGGCTGGCCTCTGCGTAGATCCTACATAGAGGCCAGCCACGCGGAGTTGTAGCAAGATGTTGAAAAAGTCATTCAAAACAGGAAATAGTGTAATCAAACATCACTTTCTTTTATGTGATGATGTAATGATATCAGTCTTCAGATAAAAAGTAAAACACTGTCATTGCGTTGTTTCAAAAGTTAAGCGGGCTACAAACCTTTAGTTTTTACTGATCAGTTGCAACTGAACAGTTGAACTGTAGGCAAAACTGAGAGCTGTACAGTTGAACTGATAATCTAATCAAAATAACATTAGATCATCAGTTCAACTGATCAGTTCTATTCGAGTCACTGATTCTCTCGAACCAGTGTGGTGAAAGGATTTTAAGTGCGCCTAAAAGAGGCTCCTTTCGTGCACTCGACACATGTCTTCGAATTTTTAGTTCCTCGCGATGTTTTCGTTCACCATTTTGAGAACGTGGTATTGCGCACATATATCTTTCAAATCTAAAAACTTAAAGGTGCGCGTCTGGATTTGAACCACTGATCAGTTAAAACTAAAGGTCTGTAGCCCGCTTTAAGAATAACGAATAAAATGAAAACTGTGTAAATGTTCTACTGTCCTTTTTTCCCTGTAATAGGACGCGGGACGCGGGACAATGGGCATTCCAGCCGTTGGGCTGGGGGAGGGTTGTCCCTATACCATTGTGCGAGTCAAAGCTGTCCCGATTGCAACTTATTCATTAAGTGCATGATGATAATAACAAGTCTGCCAATTTATTGAGTAATTATTTATTTTGATATCATGACTGTGTGCTCGGCATTCATGAGTCTCCCAAGATTAACATACATTTGTAGTATTCATTGGTACTTCATTCTGTCCAGACGACTGTAGTAAATTATAGAATTTGTTTAAATATCTGATTATACTATCTACAGGAAAAATAAATTAATCAGTTTTCATTGAAAAAACCCAAAGTCTCGTTACAAAAGTAAATTTGATGTTATGCTACGTTATCGTTAACTTTATGTTAATTATCTAGCATTATATTACTACCAGTATATAATAGACTATCTACTGAATATATATAATATGCTCTATATGATTTCAATTGAAAGAGTAGGAGAGATAGAGTAGGGGTAGGCAGAGGTTGAGTATTATCGTCGTGCACCGGCCGGTATGACCATTTCCGCCTTATTAGTATCCGTGGTTTTACATAAGCCCGGGACCAAGCCAAACTCAATAGAACTAATGTTCTGAAACCTCTCCTATAGAGTCGAATGAAGACGTTTAGCAAAATATATAATAACTATTAATTAGAGGGTAAAATATGCCAAATAAAAAACAACAAATACTACTTATGAAATATGCTCTCGAAGATATCATTAAAATATGAGTTATATTACCTTCTTTAGGTTTAGTTTGGTAATTAACACAGAACTAGATAACCTTATAATAACCTATAGACCAAATAAATAACTCTGATTAGGTACATGTTGTCCAACCTGCATTTCTCAAAAATTGTTTAATAGAGTAGGCATTGTCAAAAATCCTGATAAAATATAAATTCGACATGATTATAAATCATGAAATATTCTAAATGGTCCAGCGATGTGGTGGTCAAATAGGGGAGTTTCGCAGAAGTTACTTTCATATAATCCATTCGGACAAAGTCACGGGCGAGTAAGATAGATAAAATGTTAAAGTAATTCAAAGAAGCTTATATTGGTATAGCAAATGATCATCTTTCATTCTATGATATCTACCAAAATTGGTCATAAATATTTACTGTGAAACTAATAAAATAGAAATAAAATCTAATGCTGGCAGTGACTGAATCAATCAAGATACTATACATTTTTATTCCCGTAGTAAACCCATAAGTGGAACATTGTGGAGTGATGTCTTGATTAGTGAAATAACCAGTCATAAGGTATACATTAGTTTGTATAGCCCAAGAACCGGTCTGAGGAGAAATTCTTAACTGTACTTAATAACTTCGTAACTAAATACATACTTAATAACCAATGTGGTATGAAGTTTTTATTATTATATTTACTGTTTATGTTGTGTTTTATTTGCTTTAAAGGAGTTAAATCATGTTTATACGTTCTGCAGGATAATAGCACGTCTGTTAAACTAGAGAAACTAAATAACTACCAATTAGTATTCTACAAACGTGCAAGCTCAGTTGGAAGTAACCCTGCCTTCTGCGCTTTAGGTCGTGGGTTCGATTCCCACCCATGACAAACATTTGTGTTTGTTCTGTCTGGGTGTTGATATGATTTATATGTATGTATTTACAAAAAGTATTTAAGCATTATCTCAGTTGTCTAGTTCCCATGATATAAGTATATTAATAGCTTATATCATGCTAACCAGACATACCGTCAAGGGTGACTAGAAAAGACCAGGAGTCCTATTCCTAGCCCAAAGTGAGAATTTAAACTTAATACATATTTTCAGAACGATTCGCGTTAATTTAAAGAAAAGTTTTTTCATATCCTATTCTTTGCGTAAGTTGGGCTCGAGGAGCGGGAAATGAAATAAATGTTACGTACCCAGCGAAAAGTGCTGCGGCAGCGCTCGCCCAGTTAGACCTCAAAAATAGTTCAGTAGTAAAAAAAAAACCTAATTAAATTAATATTAATATATATATTTTTTATGTCATTGTATTGGCGGAACGAGCTGACGGCCCACCTGATGTTAAGTGGTAACCGCCGCCCATAGACAACAGCGATACCACTCAAGTCCTCTCCACAGTACGGGATGACTCAAGTCGCACTGCGTTGCGTCCATCACCTCGAGACGGGGATGTTATGTCTCATACGCTTGCAATTTCATATAATAATATCGTATTTTGGTATAATAATATTGTATTGTACTACTAATAATCGTGTGTGATTCTTCGAAGCAATGTGGTGCAAGGAGCTAGGTACGCTTCAGAGGTTCCTTTCACGTGACTACTAGGACGTACCGGTTTCCTCACGATGTTTTCCTTCACCGTTTTGAGAACGTGATATTATGCACATAAATTTTATCTTATAAAAAAATTCTATACTTTTGTTGCACGTCAGGATTTGAATCAGCGACCTCCGGATGGAAAATCGGCGTTTGTACCATTGGCCCACCACGCATTCAAAAGGACAAGTGATCGGAGGTGTAATTAATTAGTTATATTATGGTCGAAGAGCTATCGCTGATATGTCCGTTTCAAGTAGCGTTGGAATTAGTCATTTATTGTTTGGTACATTTTTTAACACTGTTTTGACTGTCCGTAGCCAGCCTTCGAGTTCGTTTTAAAAGCATTCACAGAAGTACCTGAAAATATATCATTCGATAGCAGATTCCAATTGTGAACTACTCTGTTGCTAAGGAAATTATGTACAGCGAGAGTTTTTGCAGGGGCGCGTTCTAGTCCGAGGTGATGGCCACGAGACAGTCTTAGATCTTCCTTCCTTATGATGTATTTTGTAGCGTTGGTAGACTGTAATGATGACACATATCATGATCTTAAAAGTTTCTCTGGGTCGTGGGTCCACTGTGTTTCTAAGTCACAGGTAGTTTAGAAATCAGGGGTTCATCTTACTATTATGCCATAGCCTACTTCTTACACCTCGATGTCGCCGTTTTCGATATATTAATAACTATTTATAAGCTTTTTTTTTGAATAAATCTCTCTCCCTCTCTCTCTCTCTCACTCTCTCTCTTAGATCACCGCGTAGTCGTCTTTCCTCCAGCGTAGTGAGGCGCGATGCGTGTATCTCTATCTACTCTCTTCATAAGACTTGTTTCATTTAGGGCAAGCTATATAGAATAAAATAAAATTAGGTCAAAAACAGAAGAGAGTACAATTAGGACGAAAAATATATGTAAATCAAAAGAGCCGGCACTCCATACCCGTAACCGAAGGGTGAAAAATATTCCTAGTGTACCTATATAAGCGGTCCGTTCGATAGATCTTCAAAAAAGTTTGGAGGTAACAAAGTTATTATTTAAATTAAGGTCAATAGCTGGTTAAATATGCGCTTCTAACGCCGTAAAAAGGCCCTCCCCTATTCAATCATCGGGTGGGAAACTGATCATTCGTAACAGGACTCAACAAACACAACGCTATTTGGAATATCGTGACCACAATAACTGGTTTACGAAGAGACGCTATGAAATCCAAACTTACTTTTCCTGCTGATAAAATTGAAATGAATATTTTGAATTGTAACCGTGAACGTTCATCCCGATTACGGGACTCGTATATTTTACTTAAATGTACAAAGCAACACATAGATCTTGATCTAAAGAAATATATTCCCGTCTACGTCATACATATATTAACCCATTGTACCTACTACGCCAGCGCTAATACTTTTTTAGTGATAATGTTCGGAACGAGCAGATGGCCTGGCCCACCTGGTGTTAAGTGATTACCTATGCCCATAAAAAATAATAAAACTTGGGTCATCTCCTACTTGGGTACAAGCAGACTCAAGTCGCATTATGCACCTGTAACGGAGACGTGAATGTGGAATTTCTCAAGTGCCTGTAATTTCACCGGCGACCGCTCCTTTCAGACCGGAACACAGTGATGCGAATGTATCACTGCTGGGCGGCAGAAATGGGTAAGATGGCAGTACTTCCCTGGAATAACTTGGTAAAAGTCTACTGCTACTAAAACTTTTACTTATGCGCTCCACACTAAGTGATTTGAATGTCATTTATTTGTTTTACTTAATCTTAAAAGTTTTATGTAACGTATCTATTGTCGATAAATAAATTTCTCTGATCGTGGATTTATATGTGTGTAATAATGCTGGCTAGTGATTTAGTACAGGTTTTGCTTGCGAGGATCTATATTTCTTATTTCGCATCGAGGGAAGACGTTATGACTGAAACCTAAAGCTTTGGAATAGTTCATCTGATTATTTGTTTTTGTTATAACTGGCGATTATTTATATGTAATGTTTAATATTGTATTATTTTTGAAATAGGTTTGCTCTAGCTTTGATAATAAAATACCTGCTCAGCATCCACTTCCTAAGTTATGGATCATCGTTCTAGAGATTAGTTACCATGACGAGAAATACGTCATACTGTCGTCATGATGATGATATATTCTCGTCTAGACTCTCGTCTCGTCTTTAGACTAATGAAGGGTTCTTAGACTTAAGTCAGCAGACAATTCTTTATGTTCAGAGAAATAATTAAAGTAACATATCCATTCATTGGACCAAAAATTGAAATTGGTTGCTAAGTACGGTGATATAATATATTTAAATCATAAGGCAATAAAACTACTCAACCTAGATCATATCGTCAATCAATTCGCCAACCTGCAAATAATTCATTTAATTTTACAATTATTAATTTAGGAATTCTACATTCCGAATGTTTATGCATTTATGCATTATATATAAGAATGTGTGTGTTGTGAGATTGTAAGGGGTGTAGTCTTTTCTGAAAAACTCCACGTGCACAATATTATGTTAGAAACAGGGCTTAAATTACCTTTGGAATAAGTTCTCAGTCGTTCCATATTAATATTTCATGAATCTCCAAGGTTTCCCTGTTCTCTCGGCAAAAGTAGGTTTACCCACACTAGGGAAAATCCAATTCGCTGTGTCGTCCACACGAGCGCACACTAAGACACATGACTTGAGGGAAAAATAAAATTTCTTGCTAAGTTTATAATGGGAAAACTTTGAGAACCACTTAATTATGTTAATGTTTGAAACAAATTTTAGAGTAGACGTTTAAATACTGATTTTATTTAAAAAATCTAGTAAGTAGTAATTCTAGTTTTGTTTAGAATGGGTTTGATATCACCTGACTAATTTTTCGTAATAAGTTCTATACAAAGTAGCATTCTCGTCAGGTATTCGATCTGAAAAAAGTCTGGGAAAAGTTATAATTGTAATGATGGGGTCCATTTGCAGATCTCTGTGATTTCTACATAATACATAACTCTATAGAATGTGTTTTTTTTTGTTTTGTTAATTTAAGTTGCTTTGTTTTCAATTAATTTTTACAAATTTTATTTGGTGTATGTCTTTTTCAGTGATTACATTTACTTACATAAACTGTAAGTACATGAAATAATCTGTTATCAGTTTTATAAATCACTTTATGGGTTTTTATTTGCAATACAAGTTTTCTATTGAAAGTTACGACGCCATTAATCATACAGATTTGAAAAACGGAATAAAAAGTATATTGCATGTCAGTGTCAGGATAATCTGTGATTTATAGAAGCCGCTGGTCTCATCCCAATATAAATTATCTCTACACCAGGAAAATCAAATTAGAACGCCCTGATTGCATTTAAACATTCGTAGGAAATTAATATCTGAAACTAATCAAAGTTAGTCGTTGTTTCTTGAACTTTGTCCCGAATCTGTGCAGATATATGACTTTGCACGTATTTACTACAATATCGAATTAAAATGAATATGTGGTAAATTATATAATTTATTCTTGTACTAATGATTGATATATTTAGGTACGTGTGTATATTTTTAATGGGCCAAACTTCCTGGATATCGCTTTGATTAGCATTAGACTTTGGCATTAAATGAAAACTTTTTTAATACTCGTATATTTCATTGACAGATATTCGTTCGTCTTTGGTAGCTGCCGTATGAGCCGTTATTTTATGTTGTTATGTCTTATTTATATTCCTTTTGTTTGTCACCTTTGTATATTTTGGAATGATTAAGATGCATCATATTTTTACGAAAACTTAATTACTTAATTATATTCTGTCTGGTCTATTCGTAATCCAGAACGTTATATTTTGAATTTTTTCAAGAGAGTTACAGCTTTTGCAAAATTGTTGATGAATAGGTCGCATGTTAAAAACAAATGAATAAGCAGCGATCCTAAGTTAAAGTACGCATTTAAACTTTTGCAAGAATGACAATGTACAATTTTCGGGTTAGAGAATCAAATAAGCTTCGAAACAATTAGTTTCATATTGAAAATCAGGCAATTTTTTTACATATTTCAAGCAGAAATGTAGCTATATTTTTGTGATAAACTTTACTTACATGCTTCGATGTGCTACGGCGGAAGAGGCGATGAGTTATTCCTTCGCGTTATTCGTATGTAGACAGCGATGAGTATTTATGTTCATGAATTGAAAGGATAATGAAACATAGCCAACCTCATTTTCATTTTAATGAATATATTTTCTTCCAAGGAGGTATATCCAAAGTTTACATCCGTCATTTTGCATGGGCCAACGGTCGAGTGGAGGCAGGGGTGCGAGGGGGGCGCGAGCGGGTGGAGCGGCGCCACCCCGCGAGGGAGGGAACCCCTCCGCGGGATCGATACGTCATTTGAGCTGGTCGCCATGGAGACCGCGGACTGAGCGGGGCGGCGCGGCGCCGAGGGATGGTGCACGGGACTCCGCGATACCCGTGGGCCCATGCCAAATGAACAAAATGAATACAACCACATTTTGAACTAATCTCGATAAAAAGTTGCAATTTAGTCATTGGACATTTTAAAGTATGAAAGAAGTAAAGAGTATTTACTCTTTTTACACAATACTTACTGGTTTTACTCTAGTGGATGTAGGAGGACCCTGCTCGTTCCGGGCCGTCTTGCTACCATACCTATTTCGGAGCCCAAGTATGCTATCATTGCGTTTCATTAACGAAAGCAATATAATGCATACATAGAATAACTTGTATCTTCAAATAACTAAAACTAACTAAATATGAGGAGCCAAGCTTAATTCGTATTTCTGTTGCTATGTGAATGGGTTGGGTAGGGGAATAACTTCTGATCGTATCGTCATTTACTACATATATTAATTAGTATTTTATATGATTATTCAACCAAAAATTCTAGAACTCAGAAGATAAATTTTTTTTTTCAAAATTGTTGACACAGATTTTTGTTACTTCAAAATAATAAGTGAACATCCTCAAAAATCCGTATATACAGGGTGTGGCGTAATGAGTGGATAATAGGGTACCTGCGGGTAGGGGCCATTGTGGCGGTTCAGAAAAATATTTGTTATGCTCAGTAAAAGTGCCTCGGTTTTCGAGATATTCGACATTCGAAAACAAACGAAAGCAAGTAAAATTTTAGTGAAATCTTATTTTAAAAACATAACTGTGCTTGTGTTATAAAAATAATAGTTTCCATTCGATAGCACATCTATCCAAGAATACTTTCCAAAAAACAGATAGAAAAAAAAATTTCATTTGCAGTCTGGGCGCCAAAAATAGTGACGAAGGGTGAAATATTTCTTAAATTTCGAAAATGTCGAATATCTCGAAAACCGAGGCACTTTTACTGAGCATAACAAATATTTTTCTGAACCGCCACAATGGCCCCTACCCGCAGGTACCCTATTATCCACTCATTACGCCACACCCTGTATACGGAGCTGCCCACTTTCCTATAAACTTGACGTGATATGGGTACACAACATAGTTTATAGACTCGGGAATATCTTTTTAGAAATAAGCTATGTGTTTTTATGATCATATTTGAAGAAAATTTATTTTCCATATTACTTACAGTTTTTTTTTATTTGCTAATAGCTAACTTTTGAGCGCAATCTCACCTGATGTTGAGTGTGTGTTGAAGTGACGATGCCGTCTACGATGTAGCATGCGCGCCTAGAAGTAACCTATTCACTCTCCTCTTGAACACCTCCCAGGTTATAGTTTTCAGGAAATAGAGATGCAGGCAAGGAGTTCCACTCTTAGGCTGTCTGCATTATGAAACTGGAAGCAAAACGCTTCGTACCGATGTGAGGTAATTCAACCAAGAAAGGGTGACGCAATAATCTTAATAATTTTACAGTAATTTTGAAATATTATCATAATTAGTAATAATATCACATCGTTTGTCCGTATAACTAGATGAGACCTGAAACTCTAGATAGGTATTGTTTTATATTGGTCTTGGGGCTTACCAAGAGAATGTGGAAATCGGTTTTATCACGCACCCCTATTTTACCCCTCGGAAAAGTAGCCTAAGTTACTCCTTGTTACATCAGCTATCTGCCAGTGAACGTCCCGTCAAAATCAGTCCACCTATTTCAGAGATTAGCCGGAACAAACAGACAGACAGACAGACAAAAATTGTAAAAAAAAATGTTTTGGTATATGTACCGTATATACATCCATATGCGCTTAGTAAAAAGCGGTTATTTTAATATTACAAACAGACACTCCAATTTTATTTATTTGTATAGATAATAAAAAAAACACATGATTCGTTATTCAATTTTGTTAATTTACAAAAGACACGATGAAACACCAAATGTTAATAGGTTTAATTAAATGAAGGCCTTCGCCAATTACAAGTGCAACCAATAAAAAACAGAAAGAAGTAACATGCCTTCGCATATGGGAAGACATCTTGTCTATTTTCATCCAAGTAAAATTGAACGAAAGTGAAACAGTGTTACATATATTTTGCGATTTATGTATTTACTTTGCAATCCGACACCTAAAATATAAAACAAGAATTTTATAGCAAGAAAATATCAGCAGAGATTTCGTGAGAAAGCCATCATCTCACCTTTTATCTATGGTCCATCGGTTTGGAAACCCACCCTTTTGAAAATGGGGTAACACAGCAAATAAAAAAACAACTCTTCATTTATACTCCTGCATTGGATACCTTGTGTTCCTGCCGGTATGTATTTTGACGCCTCACAGCTCAGTTGGTTTACTCTGCCTTCTGTGCTGTAGGGTTCGATTCCCGGCCAACAAACATAGATATTATTTGTTGAGTGTTTATATGCATTATCTGTATGTATTTCCAAAAAAGAGTATAAAAGTATCGTCATCTTCAGTTATCTGGGTCCCATTTTACAAGCTATGCTTAGTTCAGAGCTAAATGGCGCTTTGATGTCCATCAATATTTATATTTTGATGTCTGTGACTCAGTATTGGATAGCTCTTTGGATGCTGTGATAAATGCTGGTGGTTTTGTAGTTTTGAAGTACTCTTGCATCACAAACTGTGTATTGAAACATAGAGTATGTTGGAAATGAAGTATTAAGTATAAAAGTGTTCTATCAGACGTCTGGTTCCCATACTTAGTTAGGGGCTTTGTGAAATAGATACCGATAGAAACACAAGAGAGCAAAAATGTGCTCATCACGCAAATGTTTTTTCCTGACTGTTAATCAAACCCGGGACTTAAGCATTCGCCGTTTAGTGCGGGCACTAGATTATCTACAACAAATCTAATTGGACCAATATTGGATTTTTGTTAATTATTTCCGTAAAACTCGGCAGTTCTAATCTTATTTTTGCCCTTATTCTTTCATGAAAATTAACAATAGCCAGAGTCAAAACAAACGACACAATAACATTGATTTAGCAAAATATTGCTACAGTCTACTTATTACTGTAAAATACAATCTACAAATATACAAACTTTCAAATACGTGTATTTGCTTATACAAACAAGAAAGTTAGCGAACAATATAAAAGTAATGGGATAGAGAGAAAGGGAGGACGTATAACGACGCTTGTGCGAGCGAGAGGAAGTTATTCAAATTGAGGGTACATATTTCTACATAGGTAACGAATAGCTTGTTGAGAAAAGTATGGATATTCCGCTCGCAAAATTTGGGTTATGAATCACTTACAAGTGAATTAGCACATTTTTCATCGCGATGAGATTTCTTTATTTCGTAGATTAAGTAGAAGTTTTTTTCACGTTAATTTAATCGTAGGAGTGAATTAGCTTTTCTTACACAACAGATTATAAGAAGAAAGGTAAAATTCGTTGTATAACGGTTAAAATTGCTCTGAGTTAGGTTGTGTAAATCAATTTTAGTTAATTATATGACAGCGTAATAAGGGAACCCCTTCGTTTAGGTAGAGCCATAAAACTAAATTAATGTAAGGTATTATGCAGCTAGTTAAAAACATTGTATACACTTTATTATTAAAAAAAATATGTAAACAATTGTCAAAACTAAACTGAGTAAAACGTATCTATAACATCTTTCTGTTAGACTCTTCCATATACTTTGCCTGTGTATTCGTAATTAAAATTTAACATTGGAATACCTATGTGAAGTTGGAAATCTGGTTACGTAGCTACTATATTTATATCATCTTGATTTATCTTTTCAACTGAAGTATATTTGTTTACGTACATATGAAATATATTTCGCTTTACATGGTTTATGATATGACATTAGATACTTACAAAATATACTGTTATCTAATAATGTAACATTTTATAAAATAAAGGTAACAACTATAGTTAATTAATTAGATTGAAGTTAAAATAACTAGTTTTTTTTGTAAACGAATGATACATATATTATTATCCCATTTTTCGAAGTTACAACGCACAGTGTTTCCATGTTATGATTTTATTGAACAAAAAGTAGAAAAGTTGTTGAGTTGCAGGAGCAACTTCAAGAACAGGTATTTACACTGCTTCAATATGTAGGCTGTGCTCTCGAGGTTTGGGACGATTTTCTGTTTTCCTATAATCCTTGAAAAGTGAATAGCGTCAATAAAAGGTATCATAAATGTCGCTTTGATTTTTTAGTCGTGCTACTAAATGGTTTCTCTAATAATATGCTGGAAGATACATTACGATTATGCGAAAAAAAACATCTTTGATAATGAAGTTCTTAATGAAAATTAACGTTTACGATTAGTAAACGAATATAAAAAACAATAATAAATGTAGCTATCTCTTCTTACAAAGGGCTCAACAAAGAGCTTCCTTTGAGGTTGAGAGATTCCAGCTTGAGGTTTAAATGTCGTTATTGAGGATATTACGAATACAACCTACATTTTTCGTTGAAATGAACGTACGTACTAAAACTTTCAGTAAACAGTTTACGAATTGCACATGTCAAATTTCGTTGCAAGATTGGGTAGTGAACGACATCTATGATTCATAACAGGGACTCTTGTCGTATTTACCTCCCGAGTGTTCCTGTTTCTCTCGGAGCGTCGCACTGTCAGGTTATACGTATAGAGACCTCTGTCAAATACAGTATTAAACTTTGTGGTAGTTGGTGGGAATATAACATATGCAGCCCAGTGTAACCTCCATTTTGTTTTAAGACATGTTTTTTTTTGCTGTTTCTCTTATCTTTTGGGTGCACAATAAAGAGTTAGGCATCCATCTATGATTTCGAAAAAGTAAAAATATAAAGTTTATACACATTCTTCAAATTAAAATGTTATATACGTTCAAATAAAAATAAAATGTTAGTTTTTTGGTCAAGTTTACATATTTTATGTTTGCGTAATTACAATAATTTAAACTAATAAATAAACTTTTGATTTTTGAATAGGTGACTGTATATTTTGCATAATACTTCAGACTTTCTTCGATTAAGTGATTTTGTCTGTGCTGGTAATGTTTTTTTACTGAAGGTATGAATGACAAAATTACCGGACATTATATTAACATCGCATACAAAAAGAAAATTCTGAAACAGTTACTTCCAAAATAGCATGACGGTTAACAAAAACGTAACATATTTTCGTTATCATTGTTTAATAAGGATCATATCATGCACATAAAACTTAAGATGTGTGAATCATTTAAAAAAAATCCTATTTTGTATCTTTTTATGTTGTATGTTTTTATGCTATTTGAATTTGTAACTATGTTACATACTAAGAACAAACGTTTCAATAAATATAGAATTCGACAGGTGCTTGCTCCTAACTCTTTGTAACATTCCCAATACGGCTTGCTTATATTAAAACGTAAGGCGTCTCGTTTCGATAATAGCACCTTGATGATCTGTGCAGTAAGAAGTCTGCGTTTCTAATGCCTCCATATAAAAATCCAATATAATGACCATTGCTAGCTTTGTATGATATTTAAAACATAAATAGATAACAAGATTGATTATAATATTAACAAGCTATTTTCCCGCGACTTCGTGGAAGTAAAATGAGGGCAAACCATCATTATACCGACCAAGAAAAATGTGGAAAACAGTGAAAGATATTTGTGAACTAGGCGCTAACAAGAGCACTAGAATAGAACTCACGAATTTAGAATCCCATCCATCTCACTCACTAAATATATGCAATAATTTATTTTCAAAACTTAGGATGCCTATACCTAAACTTGTAACGCAATGCGACTTGAGTCATCTCGTACGTTGGTGGAGAGAAGTATGTTGCGTGTTCGAGGTCGACAAATCAGAGAAATCTCTCTATCTGCTTAGACAATGATATTTTATACCGATAAGTATTATAAATGAAACATGTCTTTTCTTTCCTCTCTATGCAACCAGGCTGAGCCACAGCAACGCGTAGCCGGTTAGGTACAGCTAGTAAACTGGATAATAAAGTTGTAGGACAGGAGATAATTGGGAACACAATTACTAAGATTACTAAGATACGTTAAGATACCTCCTATGCAAAATGAGTTTTTCACGTACAAACCCGTCTCTCTCGCACGGCGCGATTTTCGCATGGAGTACAAGTAACCAATGCCCATGCGCATAGGCAGTTTTTTGTTAGTTTTTTTTATTTATTTTTTATTTTATTTATCCAACAAAAAATACAATATATTTTCTAATTAATAGTGTTTTTAAACCTATGTAGGGTTTGAGTAAACACTAGGTTCTCAATAAGTTCATACATTCTAATTTGCGAGTATAAAGACAGAGAAAAATATAAATATTAATAAATACCAAAAAATAAATCATAATAACTTCTAATAATAAGTATGCATTCTACATCGATGACATTTTATCGTATTAGGTAGGTAGGTACCGCGAGCGCTCTCACATTCGCAGCGAACAACCAATGATCAGCACAGACTAATATTAGTTAGGGTAGGTGCGCGATACTAATAGATATTACTATTATGCCATATTTATATTATTTTATATTTCCATTTATTGATGCTCGTCATCATTTCTATGCACCATCTATACGAAATGCCAAATCCAGTCAGTAATGGACATGTTTTTCATAAATTCTTCATTTTTTCAGTTCAAGATTCGATAAGACTGTTGTGAATCATAAATAACCCTAGTATTCTTTAACTAAACCAGCAATAAACATGTGTGTGTTCATGGGGATTCAAAGGATATTAATAAATAAACAATCTCGTTTGGAATATTTATTGAAAAGTAATTTCCACAATTGTACAGACAGCTAGTAAGCTAGACCGGGTAGACATTTAATAAACATGGTTTTGAATTCATTTACTCTCATTGCAATATTATTTTAATTATTTTGCTAAAATAATCGGTCCACAGTAAATGTAACTCAAAAATCAAAAGTTACCGCTAAGACTTTAATAAATAAGAATAATTATAACTATACCTACAACCTGTGTATACAGGAAAAGATTTGTACGAATTAATGCGATCGCTTGAATAAACCTAGTCGCTCGAACCAAAAGCGATCACAACAGTCCTAATGACTTCCGTACCAATCTTAATCTGCGCTAATGTAAATTCTACCAGCGTTTCAGTATCAAAAGTTACAACAAATCCTACAATATGCTGTATCATTATCATATTGTTAAAAATTCTTTACAAAACGATTATATCAGCTACAGACCACTGATAGTGCTGTAGCAGAAGTTGTTCTTCCACGAATTAAAGAAAACAAGATCATTGTCACTTTCTGTAAGACGTGCAAGGTGGAAAAGTGTCGGTAAATTCGGCTTCCTCGGCGAGTCTGTCACCGGACCAGCGCGCTTCATCGACCGTACCTTTTCTCAATGTAAAAGGGCGTTACTTCAAAAATTATAATAGACACTGGTCTCAAAACATGGCTTAAGTACTATACACCTAAAATATATAAATTATTACAAATTAAGTAAGGCATTTACATCAGGGATCCTTAACTTTACTTTACACTTACACGATACTAGAAAATTAATTGTAACATCGTGTAAAAATAAAGGAATTGACTAAACTTACGTGGGTAAAAACATATAAGTTTACTTGTAAAATGGTCAAGATTTCGGCGATCTCTTAGTTGACCTCGAAGCTTGAATGTAATTTGTGTAAACGTAGGTTCAAAAATCTACATGTTCATTAAGCTTCGCTTCGGCCAGAAATTTAGATTAACGTCACAAATAAAATTTTGACCTCTTTATCATAAAGGCATAGTCGTCAACAACTTAGCACTATCGTTTGGCACTTTAGACAAAGATAAATATAAAAAATAAATTAGCCTTAACTGAAGACAAGACTCACAATAATTTCATGAGCAGAAATCATTATCTTTTAAAACATTTTAATCACAGTCATGATTGATTTCATAATAAGTTGAGTTGTGCGTGCCACGACACTATGGAAGTTAACAATAATTACATAAATGGATCACTACGAGTACATATTATGACACGAAATCTTACACTATTCCATCGGGATAATTTGAGTTGAGCATTATTCTTGTGCATTGAATAGAAGATGGAAATTATTATCACACACTTTATGTGATCATTACGTTCGAAACAAATTATGACTTAATAGAAATTTTTCATCTTCGTCGCTTTGCCGAGACTGCCGCCGCTATCATCTGCCTCAGCATCGGCTCCGGGGTGCATTGTTTGGGATCGCATTTCATTTGACCGTCGCCTCCGCATCTGTTGATATATTAAATAATATGTTTTACATTTTTTAAACATAATTGTAATAAAATTTTGTAATGATAAATAGCTAGAGAACAGGGGCCGTGTTCTCGGCCTGTTGACAAATGTAATAAATTTATTTTCCGCCAACCAAGAACAATTTTTGTAAAGACAAGAAGATGAAAAAGTTAACAATAAAATTGTATATATGTTTAGGCCTTTTTCCCCAAAAGGTAGACATTGCCTCAATGGACCACATTTACCTTGAGACTGATCTGAAGCAAACCACGGAACAGAAGCTGCATGTAAAACTAAGTAAAACAGAAAAGCTGCAGAAACACCCAGAATCAAATGAAAGCATATTATTATAGAGGTTTACTCACGTGCAATGTAAACATGGCCCTGAAGATGCGCGAACAACTTCTCCAACTTTGTAGGAATGCCCCTTTATGAGACAGCCTCTCTTTTGCGCAGATCCCTTGTACGAGTGGACCGGGAAGTGAGGTGGCAGCGTTGTAGTTGTCGTTGTTGTAGTTGTAGTGACGTTGACTGTGGTCGCCATCGATACTGGACATTCATATCTTGGACAGCAGAATCCTTGAATCGGCTCTTCGTGGCATCCGTGAATAGGCGGAGGACAGCTCTGTTGCAGACAAATAATGTCACTCCTGAAGCAGAAACAGAAATCACAAGGATCGTCTCTCGGTATTTGTTGAGCGGACACATAAACTTTGCCTCCATATCGACACGTCCCTGGGCCAAATGTTTGATCTTCTTCCATGTAATCTGGTTCTTGTCCGTATGCACTGGTTCCACTTGGTGGAATAGATGCTTCTTCTTCAGGAGTGAGAATATCATCTGTGTGTTGTTCCTGAGTAGGAATAGGTCTAGGTTGTTCTGTTACCACAGTTTCTGTTGGTTTTTGTGGTGGCATAGTAGATTTATCAACTATTGGCGCTGATGTGAAAACTTCGTCTGCTAAAGTTGCTGCTGTTGTTGGGTTTAATGTTGTAGGTATATCTTTTTCTGGTTTTGATGTGTCTGGGGATGATTCAGGTTGTAAAGGTTTTAGTGTGGGTGTAAATACTTCTTCTGTTTGTGCATCAAATTCAGGAACTTTAGATGAAGACACTTTATCCATTTCAGAAACAGCGGCAGTAGTAGGTTGGTGTTCCTCTGATAAATGAGATTCAGCTAATGTCGTCATTGTTTGTTCAGGTGGAACCGACGCTTCTTGTATAAACATCGTTGATGATGTAGGTTTATCGGTTTCTGATTCGTCGTCAGCAGATGATGTAGTTTCAGATAATTCAGGTCTTGCTGTCTTACTTGGTACAAACTCTTCTTCAACCGATTCTGTAGAAGTTTCTTGTTTTTGCGTCACCATATCTGTTGGAGCAGATTGAGTTTCCGTAACAATTTCAACTGTTTCTTGGTCAGAATCCGTACTTGGAATCTTAACATTTTTATCAACTGGTACTACAGTTTCATCTTCAATGTTGTTACTAGTTGTGGTTTCGATGAATTCCTGCTTAGATGTCGAAGTATATTCGTTTTCTGATGGTTTTTCAGTATCTTCTACTAATTGGGTTGTCATATCTGGTACCTTTGAAGTTATTTCAATGGCTTCTGGGAGTTCAGTAGTTTTGACGACCGACGGAATTGTAACTGACAAGTCAGAATCTTTACTGGGTGTATCTTCTAGATCTTGGGCTTTAGTATTAGGTTGGGCAGTTTCTGTTGCGGTTGATTGGGTTGGTACTAAGTCTTCTGTTTCAGGAGATGCCATTTCTGATTCTTTTGTAAACTGTTTTTCTGGTTCTGTAAATGGTTCCGTATCTAGTGTCGTTTGAGTAGTTATTTTTGTCACTGGAACTTCAGTGAATGGTCCTGTTGGTGATTCTGTTGATAACTTATCGAAATCTGTCGAAAGTTGATGTTCTGTGCTTGATTCTTGATCAATAGATGTTTCAGGAATCTTTGTTTCAGTTTCTATGTGTTCCGTGCCAACTCTTCTAGTGCTAGTCTCTATTTCAATATGGTCAGTTACTTCTGAATCTAAGTTTGTTTCTGGTGATTTTTCGGTGTTCATGTCGTAAGAGCCGGATGGTACAGTAGGCTTGTCGGAGAGATTTGATGCTTCTGTAGTTGAATCTGATATTTTAATGGTATCTGTATTTTCGGCATCAACATTTTCCTGTCTAGTTGTAGTAGAAGTTGGGTAAGAAGGTGATTTAGTTGGCAAAGAATCGTCTAGTTCACTTGGCGTAGAATACTCATCATTTTCATTACTTTTTTCAGTAGAACTTAGTCCATGAACAGGCTTTTCCGTAGCACTATTTTCAGGTGCATATTCAGGTATAAGTGTGGGAGCTTCTGCTTCTAATTGATCATTTTCTTGTGTATCCATTTTAGAAGGTTCAGTTGGCGAATGTTCATGAATACTACTTTCGTCACCATGGCCTGTTGGAATAATTTCTGAATCTAAAGGCAATTTTGTCTGAGTTTCTGCAATAGGATGGATCGTACTTATTTCTTCTCTTGTAGGAGCTTCCGTATCTATCGACTCTTCTTTAGGAGATTCTGTCATACCTGGCTGTTGGTCTGTTTCCACATCACTTGATTTTAATGTTGTTGTTTCGTGTGTTGCATACTTATCTGTTTCATGTAATGTATCATCTTCTGAAATACTTGTTGATAGAGGTTTTTGTGTTATTTCATCCAATTTTATACCTGCATCAGTTGTGATTTCTTTTTCTAAATCTGGTGCTCTGGTTTCTTGTATTTCTGGTAGAATGGTTACAGTTTTTTCAGTCGGACTTATACCTTCTGTTGGAGATAACTCGCTATCGACACTATGTTGATAAGGAGAATCAGTTGTTTTTGAACTCGACTCTTGTTCTGTAATAATATCTATGGGGGCCTTTGTAGGAATATCTTGTTGAATATGTGATGTGACATGTTCCTCTGTAGAGTCGAGAGAAACTGGAGAAGCTGTAGTCGATTTGATTATAGAATCTGTGATCAGTTCTATATTAGCTTTGGTTGTTTGTGACTGTTCTTGTTTTTCTGTCAATTCATT
Source organism: Chesias legatella (assembly GCA_947359385.1). NCBI lineage: Eukaryota > Metazoa > Arthropoda > Insecta > Lepidoptera > Geometridae > Chesias > Chesias legatella. The sequence continues at coordinate 6,270,082 of OX375786.1, read as the reverse complement.
AACATCGGTTTGGTCAGGTTTAGTTGAATCTTTCTGAGTTGTTATTTCAGTATCTGGTGCAGTTGTAATCTTTTCCAGTGAATGTGACTCTGCGTCTAGCTTATGTTCCTCATCAGCAGTTTTGGGTGTAGTTATTTCAGATTGTTGCTGTGTATCTGATTCTTCAGATGAAGTTTCAGGAACTCCGTGTGTTTCCATATCTGATGGCATTTTGTCACTTTCTTCTGTCGTTATCTGAGTTGTTATTTTTTCACTATCAAAAGCATCTGGAGATTTAGTAGAAAGAGGTGATTCATATTCAGACGATTTAGTACTAGTTTCGTCAGTAGTTGCTTTTACTGTTACAGTTTCGTCGTGTGATATTCCATCAAGCTTCGATGATTCAGTGACAGGCGTTGCCTCTGTTATAATGACGTTTATTTTCTCTTCAGATTTTGTAGATACTTCATTTATGTCGACATTCGACGCCTCTGTGGTAGTTTTATCTGAAAATGTAGATGTTGTTTTTCCGCTTTCAGTTGCTTCTGTAGATTTGGTATATTTTTCTGCGTCTTCACCATTTGTCTCTTTGCTAACTTGTTCTGTAGCTTGAGTTGTTACTTCATCCTTTGTTACATCTGAAAATTGGGACACATCCTGTTTTTCTGTAGTCTGTGGTAGAGATGTTTCATCGCTTACTGTTTCAGCTAACCCAGTTGAAGTTTCTGCATTTTCTATCTCTTTTGGATATTCAGTTGCACCTGGAGCTTCCAAATCAGATGGTTTTGGTGTTTCTGTTCTCAAATCTTGCAAATCTGCTGTTGTTGCTTTTTCAATGTAAGGGTATTTAGTGGTTTTCATAACTTCAGAATCATAAAATTGAGGTGATTCGGTACTTTGTGAATCAAATGAATGTGTTGTTATTTCTTCATTAATATTGTCTTCAGGTAAGTTCGTAACCTCTTGAATAATAACGTTTTCTGTTTGACTAACAATTTTATCTTCAGATTTGGCAGTCACTTCTTCACTTTCAGTTGAAGATTCAGTTGTAACTTGTTTATCAGCTTCATGAAGATCTGGTGACTCTGTAACGTCTTTATCAGATATCTGAGCTGCAACTTCATCACCTTCAATGGGTTTAGAAGATGTGGTTGTGTGTAAATCTGAGTCATACATATCTGCTGGAGATGTCATTTTTTCAGCTCCACTGCTGTCTAAGAACTTAGTAGTTTCATAGTCCAATGAATCTGTTGTTTTTTCCGGTAACTTTGTAGTTAGTTCCTCTTCATTTTGGCTTATTATTGGTGTTTTCGTCACTTCTAGTGATCCAGTATCATGAGCTCCTGAAACAGTAGTGAGAATATCAGCGTTGACAGTAGTTAAATCTGCTGTGGATTCAGATATTTCCGAAGATTCTGTTTGTCTTTTCGGTGCTTCAGTAAATATTTCTTCTGTGATACTTGTGTCATCTAATACTTCTTCTTTGGATGATTTAGTTGTTTGAGTATCTGAATCAAACATTTGAGATGAATCAGTTTTTACAGCAGTTGGTGTTTCATGAGTTATTGCTTCTTCTGATTTTTTGGTAACTTCTTGTGGTTCTGAAGTTGCTTTGGGTGGGTGGGTAATTTCTTCTATCGAATGGGTAGCCTTATCAGAGCTTCCTGTGGATACACTGTCATCTGGTTCAAACTGTGTGACATCTTCTTTAACTGTTACATGTTTTTCAGTTGTTGTTGTTGGTGTTTCAGTTTCAAGTTTTTCAACAAAAGCTTGAGTCGACTCATGTAATACAGAGCTTTCAGTAATATCCTGTTTTTTATCCTTCTCCAAAAATTCAGGGTGATATGTTGTTATAGTTGGATGAGTAACCTCTGATTCCGACGGTGGTTTGTAACCGCTATCTTTTTCAGTATGTTCTTGCTCTTCAGGTATGTTTTCTGTGACAGTATCGAGTTTACCAGTTTCTGTTGTAACTTCTAGTGTCTGTTCTTTATCTGATGAAATAGATGCCGATGTCGTCAATTCATGATCTAATGTCAATTGACACTCACCATCCGAACACATTTGGGGTACTTGTTGAACTTGTACTGAATCATCTTTTCTTTTGCATGATTTTTCAGTACACTCTTCTTCAAAATCAATGTTATCTTGCGGTATTTTGTGAGAAGTATCTTTGTCAGATTTGCAATCACCAGCACCGCATCCAGGCACTACAGGTAAGCCACAGTCTTCACCGTTTGCACATGGTTGTTGTTTTTGAGGCGGGATATTAGCAGAGGTTACTTCACACTCGTTTCCTTCACATGGCTTGACTGGAGATGCTTGACAACCCTCCTCATTGCATAATTGATCAGAAGGTGCACATTTACCACCTGCGCATTTTACATCGTTATCTACCGTTGGCAGTTCTGGAAGCTCGGGGAGGTTAGAGCTTGGTACACATTCATCACCATTACATTGAATTGGAGGTTCTTTTTCAGTACCAGTCATTTGACTATGAGACTGGGGAGGTAAAGTTTCTGTCTTATGATCGCAAACATATGTGGGGCAGCAAGAATCTGGTGAATCGTAAGTTGTTTGACAGTTATCCATATAGTCCGGAGGGGGACTGCAAATTATGGGATCGCATTTGATGATGCTGCTTATGCATCTGCAACCGGATTGACATTTATTTGTGCTAGGCACAACACTTTCATTTCTATATGTCACTCCATTCAAAAGACAATCTCCTTCACCTGGGATTCGAGATTCAATAATAATTTCATTTTCTTCAAGACTTACAGTTGTGGATCCAGAAGTTGTTTCGTAAGAAGAAGCACTTGTTTTATGTTTGTCTATATTTGAGTCATCTTCTAGTCCTGTAGCTTTAGTAGTATATTCATAGCCAGATGTTGAGCTGGGTTGTTTTGTACCTGCTTCCTTTAACTTTTCAGTGGTTGAAGGTATTGAAGTGTCAGCTTCTTGTTCTACTAAAGGAGATTCAGTGTGGAAAGATTGACTATGTGTTGTGGTTGACATTATTTCATCAGTAACACCTATTGCCACTGTAGTTTTATCATCGTTTTCGTTAATTCTGACGGGTATTTCCGTATCAGTCATATCATGAACGGCTGATTCTGTAGTCAAAGTAAATTGATCTTCGCTGGATACTGAATGTTCGGTTACCAAAGTAGTATGTTTGTTTGTATTTGTCGTTGTTTCTCTTTCGTCATTGAATTTATTTCCTAATTCGGTTACTGATTCCGTAGATTTTGTAGTTTCTTCTTCCAACGATCCACTAGGTATAGTATTCAGTCCCTTGTCAGGTTCAGCTGTTGTAAATTCAGTTTGTTGTAATGTAGTAGTACTATGTGAGATAGAATGATGTATATCAATTTCTTCAGTAACAGAGTAATCTGATGGTGTTGTTTTCTTGGATTCTTCTTCTAAGACAGAAGCACTTGTAGTGGAAGAATCTTGTTCAGACTCTGAACTTTCCGATTCTGAAATTTTATCTCCTTCAAAGACAGGAACTATGGTAGCAGGTGGTTGAGATTCTGTACTTATTTCAACCTGTTCACTTATTCCAGCATCATCAGTCATCGCAGACTCCGATTCAGTAATTTTATTGATAATTTCATCATTGCCAGGAGCACTTGTTGTGGGAGGATATCGTTGAGACTCTGTGCTCACGTTAAAATCGTCGACGGTTTCAGGTTGAACAGTAGTTACGTAATCTAACTGCGTAGTTTTCTTGATATAATCATCTGAGTCGCTTGTGGGGATATGTTGTTGAGCTTCTGAACTCATTTCAACATCTTGAACTCTTTCAGATTCCTTTGTAGTTAATGAATCTGATTTAGTAGTTTCCTTGAAAACATCAAGGGAAGGAGCATTCGTTGTGGGAGAATACTGCTGAGGTTCTGAACTTATTTCGATATCTTGATTCTTTTCAGGCTCATTAGTTGGTTTATCATCTAATTTAGTAATTTTCTTATGGTCATCTTCAAATACGGGAGCAATTGTTGTGGGATAATCTTGTTGCTTTTCTGAACTCATTTCCACACTTTCAAATTCAGGCTCAGTACTTGCGACCTCATCACTGTCAAGATCTGAAACAGTTGATGGTAAGTTTGTTGAAATTATTTCGTCAGCAAGATCAGGTTTAAAGCTATCCTTGTCGGTTGTTTTGTCTGTGGAAATATTCGGTAAAGATGTGCTTGGCAACAGTTTTTCAGGTGTACTTTCGTCAGGTTTATACATCTCTTCAGTTGTTTCTTTTTCTATTTCTTCCAAAAGAGGTGTACTTGTAGTCATCGTTATAATATGATGACTGTCAACATCGGCACCCGTGCTTTCATTACTATCGGCCACAGCATCATGTGATTCAGTTGAAATTTCTTCTTCGACACCTGGAGCACTTGTTGAATAGTCTGAGACTAATGTAGTCTTAGTCACAGATTCAGAAGGTGCATCAGTTTGGTAAGCTGTATTGTCCTTCTCTCCCGATTTAGTTGTTTTTCTTTCACTATCCTCAATAGTGGGGACGCTTGTCGTTGTTAGTAAGATATCACGTTCAGTTTGAAGCGCTTCATCAGTACTGGGGTAAGGTTTGGCACTTTCTTTTTCGTCAGGGTAATGACGTAAAGTGGTTACTTCTATTTCAGTTTTCTCAGTTGCTACACTAGGCAGGTAAGTTTTGTCTTCATTTTCAACCATCGGTTCGATTGTAGTAGTTTTTAAATTGAATGTTTCTGAAGACTCTCGATGGGATTCAGTGGTGACAATATTTAGTTCACTAGCGACTGTAGGTTTGCTTTCTTCAGTGAAAGGTAAATCAGATGAAGATGTATCAATTTCTTGTGGTGTTATAAAGTCCTCATCACCTGAACCAATATCTTCATCTAAACCTTTAACAGTTGATGATTCGTCTCGATCTTGTGAAGTGTAAGAACTGGTACTTGGTACAAACGGTTCAGTAATATCTTTTTGTTTGTCACTAATATTCGAATATTCAGACACGGGCTCCTTAGTCGAAGTGATTGGGATAAATTCATTAGGTTCTTCTGTACTCGACATAGTTGCTTCAGTAGACTCAATTTTATGACTTTCTGTAGCTGCAGGTCCGACAGTAGAATGAATAGTTGCTTGATCATCTCCACTTCCCTCAGTTTCAACATCAGCATTAGGTGATTCAGTATTAGGAATATCATCTGGTTCATTTCTATATCCGCTTCCTTCTGAACCAGCCCTTCTCGGTGGTGTTAAACTTGTAAGTTTTTCTTGGTCTATTTCGGTCGTGTAATCTAATCCGTCATATATGCCCGTTGTAGTTTCGTCCCCTTCACAAATATATGTATCTGGACAACAAACACCTTGACGAGGAGGCATAGCGGTGCAATTCTTTCCTTCGTTTTCCATTGGGGTACCACATTCTTGTACGACACATACAATATCCCCTTTCATGCAATAGCAGTGGTCACAAGCTTTTTCAGTCTTTATTAGCGCTCCGTCAGGAATAATTTGATTTTCATAAAGGCAGTCTTGTGACATTTGGGTAACTGGTGAAAGAGTAGTTGTCGTCAATAAGAAACCAGGTGTCGGGCGTACTGTGGTCGACAAATCATCTAGCAGTGGCATTTCGTCTTCAGGATGATCTGAAAAAACAATTATATTACATTTATTACAAATACTTATATATCTTGCCTGGATAGATGGAGCTTTCTCAGAAATATGTCCTAATAGCTTGTAGTCAATGGTGCATGTAATACATACCACAAGAGTAACGGACCGGACAGCATACATCTTTATGGTAGATAGGTGTGCATCCATCGACGTGAAGAGTACATTCTTGCATCACACAAGTCGTCATATTTCGTATGCAGTAGCAGTGTTCGCAAGGTTTATTCGGAGTCGGCGGTACTTTGGAGCCTTCTGGGAAATATTTTCCGTGTATGCTGCAACCGAATTTGTCTAGCTTGCCGAGACCAGTGGCTCCGTACTCCGCCGGCGACGTTGTGGTGGAAGTAAGGAGGTCGACTGGAACTGATAAAAAAGCCTTGGTTAATTTTCATAATGTATACATATTCAATCTGGTTTGACTTAGTTACTTTATGTATCCGGGGGTTACTGACGCCCGTAAAGAAATATATCGTGATCTAGATTTTTTTTATAATGTTTTCAGTTGTGTAGGAAATTTGTATCTAGAGGGAAGTCAGACAATAACGTACCATCTGGGCAAGTGACGATAGGACAGCATTGGTCCGCCCGCTTCTCGATCGTGCAGTCCTGCCCGATGGGTTTGGTGAAAGGACAGACCCTTAGGTAGCACATCAGCATTCGATTGTGGCAGGTACAGTTCAGGCAGGGTTCGTTTGTCATGATGCGGTCACCTTCTCCGTAATGCTGAAAGTTGTAGTAACAGCCGTCTGGAGCTCCTGAAATTTTTTCGCGAATTTCTTAATGAATCTTTTAATAGAGCATTAAATCTTCTGTAAAGCAGATGAGAACCGACTATGCATGTTAGACCCTGGTTGAGAAACAGTTCTTTTCCTTCAAAATACCAATGATAATAAATCAATTCCTCATGTTTATTGCAACGCTTGAATTTCAACAAATGGTTATTTAAGGTGCTGTCAATCATGAAACTCCGGCGGAGTGCGGGTGCCGGTTAAAATTAATCTCGCGTGTCTCGTAAAAAAGAATTAATTTATAGCGCTAACCAATTATATTTATTCAATAAAAAGAAATAGATGGTATATGCAGTTTGCAATTACAACTTTTATGATGTAATGTATTAGTTACAAGCAACACTGATTTAAAAGTAAATTGAGTGATATATTTGAAGATATTTTTTATGTACTATAGCTCCAAAGGCGTTATTAAGAACTTTTTTTTTTTAGTTTCACGTCAATGTTTTGCAGACGACCTGCTGTGAAAAGCTCCACTTTTAACTGACTTCGCGATTTGATAGCACCGTAATTACTAGAAAAACAACGCCTGTGTTAAGTCAGAATGAAATCGAATCTTATACCTATAACTAAGCATTCTCACACTTTTATCATGAAGTTGAGGAAGTCTCGGAATTTTGAACGAATCCGGGTGGCTGAATTATTTTGAAATTACGTAAATTTATTTCAATTGTGGTATACGAGACCCAACGAAATTAAAAACATAAGCATGAAGTCAACCCAAAATCATGCTTATCATAATTGAATGAAAACATTATCAACCTTCCCTGGAAGGCAGGTAAATAAATATTAAAAACTTACCATCATATAAATCTAAGGATGTATGATTGCTGGCTGTGGGTGCTGAAATGAAAAAAAAAAGAACAATATTAATACGTTGATTAAATATCCAATGGTTTACAAATAGCTGGAAATATATGTGTTAATGCGTAGTTTCAGTAAAATTGATTTTTCTCTGTTTATCTAGGTAGGTATTTTCTTATCGATGCATGCGCAAACTACTCGTGTACAATAAGTTACGCACGCGTATACTACAGCGCACAATTACGTACCACCTTTCAATGTATATAAGGTTTAGTCATTTGTATTTAAAACAAATGATGTTTAATTCATTTTCAATTCATTTTTATTCTGCTCTTACCATTTTAACCACATGGAATGCGATTATTTTCGCTGGATTTGAAACAACTGTCTGTTTTGAGGCCTCCATAATGAAAGTAGAGCTTTTCCTAAAACGAATCGCGGTGCAAACATGAGACGTCCGTTCCGCGGATTACAGCCGTTTTACGGTCAAACTTATGGTCGTCACAGCCGGCAGGATATTAGCTGCAAATCGCTCAAAACCGCGATCGGTCATCGTCTCAGACATTTAACATATCCGTTTTACTGCGTATAATTATTAAAGGCGAGCGGCAAACGCGACAAAGCCGTAATTAAAGTAACGGAGCGCGTCGTTAACATCGAAACCGCAGCTTTACTGCAATTCCCCTCTCAGAGCAAAAGTCATAACTTCACGAGCGCCTCGTATGTAATCGATTGACGGATATTATAGCACCGGCTCTCGACACTGAGATACCGTTCTGTTCGCGTTAACTGCAGCGAACTAACGCCGTTGATTGTCTACACCAACTCTAAATGATAGTAATTATAATTAACTTACGACATGAACGCAGTTACATTCCGAAAATGTTTTCCATTACGAGTACTCGCTACTTACGAATGCAAGTACCAATTAATAGTGGTTCTGTTATCTGTACTCATAACTTTACAGATGATTACAGCTTATAAATGAGAATTTATTTCCTCGGATGTAACGCTCACGGTTTTCTGATAGTAGAAACATGAAGTCATAATTACACATCGTGTTATTTATGATACTATTAAGTTTAACGTTAACATATTTGAGTGATGCTAAAGTAAACGAATGATTGGATACAGTCTGATACGGGGTAACCTCCATTCTAATCACTACATTCAAATTCCACTAAAGTTTTCGTTAATCCTGCACCGTAAGTTTCTTCATCGTGCCCTGAATTAGTCTGTAAATATAGTTACAGAAGGATTGCGTGTTCGGCAAGGCAGTATCATGATATCTGTTCGTCGGTATGAGGTTATCGTCGCGTCGGCGACGCTGCCCCGGCACCGTTAGGGCGCAGCTCGAGAGGCCTGCACTTCTCGTATATGGCGGGGGTTGAGTGGAACACGGCCTCGAGTCGAGCGGCGCGGGCGCCGTCGCCGCGCCGAGATCGTCCACCTAACGGTCGCCAGGAATGTCGTTAGCATCCAGTTTTTGCTCAGCCTTCATTTCAATTATAATAAAAATTCACTCTCACGCTTGATACAGCAATAGTCGAAATACTAAGTTCCACGCCGATCAACGTCGTGTAGGTCGTTGTAAATTCAAAAATTGCCAATGTAGGTTACTCTCACGCGCGCGCTCGGTGCGACCAAGTGTCGAAATTCCGAAATGCCCAAATGAATAACAAGCACCTCTATCGAGCAGTCTGTACGTGTCGTAGCAACACTAATCCCCCCGATGTCTAATGAATCGCTTTACGTATACCTAAGTGTGACGTTAGAGATGGCTTTGCACGAACAAAAACTACTTAATGCGAAATCGTGCGCTAAGAACATGGGCCAGGGCGATCGAAACGAGGAGACAGCATGAATTTAAAATTTGCACTACATTAATATGGATTGTCGTTTCAATGAATGAATGTCGCCGTGGTCGCCATTCGTGATGAAGTTCACACGGGTAGACCTAAACATTGTAGGTCTCATTTGAATACTTCCTATGTATAACATAAATTCAAGTGGAATTCTTTGAAGTAACCGTGATAAGGATACTAAATCTGTTCGAACAAAAATAGCATCATATAATAACATGCATTGCGAAAGAGACACGCACACAGAGACACAGGTACAGTTAGGCGCAGGGAGCGGGCAGGGAGCGGGCCGGGAGCGGGCCGGGAGCAGCGCGTGACGGCTCAGTGATGCCACTTCACTTCCTCCGATCTCTCCCCAAGTTATTGTACGAGTGACAGCCAACAAATGAGATCCACCATATTCCATTATACATGAACAAATAGAATTACAAACAGTACTCTATGATATTTACCAAAAATGTTGCCCATTTTAAAATCTTATTTAGTGTCACACACCGCAATACGATGATTGGTTTCCGTTTAGGTACTACCACACTGACACATGCTGGTTTTTCTGAGTTTAACTTCCTGTCCCACTAAAAAACTTAACGGGTTACGTTAAAAATGGTAGATAACACAGCAGTATTAACATGATTTATGTATATTTTATTGTGTGGATCAATAACCTCAGAACAGGTATTTTATTTGCATCGAAACTTCACTTTTATATCGCATGAATAATAATCTAGGCTAAACATTCAAGTCGTGCTCAACATTCGATGCAGATCGATATGGGACACCATAGAATCAAAACGAATGCGTTTATTATTTAGAATCGTTTGGTTTTATTCACAAGCAACTCTCTTCTCTGGGAAACATATGTTTATTTTGTAACTAAGCTCACACTTGAAGGCTGGTGAGATTACTTTTCAGGTGAGACGCACGATACAAGATTTGTTAAGTTCTTAGTTTACCGCAATATGATAGATAGCAGCGCGGTTTTTTCAGTTATTTCGAATACGGTCATCAAGTTTGTAAATGTAGAGATGTAAAGATAATAGGAAAGTGTGAGCCGTGCTAGTCGATTACTGCGTGTGCATGCACGGCTAGATGATGTATCGTGCGAGGAAACCTTCTCACGAGAATACGTATTCCGGGTCACGAAACAAAACAACGGTAGATACTTGTTCCTCGCCGTCAATTCAATAAAACAATAAATAAGAATCACTCTGATACCGATATAATCCCATTAACATTTATGCACCTTATAATCTTTCATATTATTACCGTTATTCAATGTTACGAAAGTGTTTTATGCTTCTAATTTCATATGTTTATGACAGGTGAAAAGTTATTTATTAGCTGGGATACACGTTTTATGTTTTAGTGTAGACATAGATTTTGGTATAGATACCCGTGGTAATTGAAAATCGTGATTATTCTTTTTCCCTAAGCTCTATGGTGTGAGGGCGCTAGGTGATGTGGACCATATCTTAAATTAGTTAAGGTAATATAAGATTATGGTATTATGGTATATATACTTTCCTTTCGAAAACGAGAAAGGAGTTTCTAACTTTAGTATTTTTTCTAGTATTTTCAAAGAGTTTTACTTTTGCTATTTTTACCTACTGTTAACCTTGCATCGATATAATAAATACTTAAATTAAATTTCCGTATTTCAATCATAAATTCATGTATCATTTTGATATAGCTTTAGCGCTATTCTGTGTATTTCCGAGTCAGAAATAAATACAGTTATTTGAATATCGATGATCATATTTATTTCCAAACTTATGTATGGGTTTCGTATTTATTGGTTGATTAATTGCAACTCACTCAATATCCAAAATAACTGTAAATGTAATGCAAATGTAAAAAATATGATGAAGAAAGTGGATAAATTACACGAACATGAGACTATTCATTTCATTGAATGGTAGGTACACACTGAGATAAAAACTCAGGTCACCCCTTGGTATTACTAGTTTGGTTAGATGTCGCTAACATCAGCGTCAATGTATTATCAGCGCCGCAGAACAAATACATTTCAGTAAGGACCGGTTTAGGTAAATAAACGCAATTATAGTAAATAAGACTACAAATTTATTTTCGTGCCTTAAGAATCTGAAGGAAATAAATAAATTTGTATTAGAAATATGAAATTATACAATTTTCTTTAAGCAATCCTTAACAAATCGCACCACTAAAATTAAGACTTGCATTGGAAAGCCTAACAAGTGAATAATTAATAGTTTGGTGGTGTCACCATAAGTGTAAATCTCGTTTGAGCTCAAACGCACTCGTATATGTCGGCTGTTCAACCATATCTTTCAAAATCCTGGAATAGGCGCGTACTCGCGCGTTTAGTTGTAATGTAAAGCGCATGTATACGAGCTTAAAATGACGAGCTTATGGATAAGTTCACCCTGTATATAAACACCGTGATTGTGTGATGTGACTTACCCGCTGTCGCGTACGCGACACACGCGGCCAGCGCGAGCAGGGCTCCCGCCGCGCGCCGCCGATCCATCTCACCCCGTCCCTCTGCAACAAACAAACATACAATCAATTATGGTCACTCAGACCCCACTATTTGGCGAGCAATTTCGTCTCCTGTCAGTTACAATTCGCGTCAAAGTTTGATTCATGTTCAATTCGTCTGGAATTCTTTCGGGATATGTTTAGCTACGCTAAACGAATTCGAGTTTTGTTTTGAAAAACGAGAATGTGTTTTAGAGCATCTCAGTTGTTGAAATCTTAAATTCAGTGTACATATTTTAGATTTTATCTCCATATTAGACTGTCAAAGGCAATTCTAAATTATTTTTTGCGGTGCATCGTCGCTGTTTCTGTCCATTTCATTGCAAACATTACAGCTCAGTTGCTGAATTGGGTTAATGATACAAAAGCACCAATAGTTGGGATTTTTATTTACTTCCTCCTTGAGCGGCGACGTATGTTTCCTTGTTAGTAGACTCCCTGGGGGATGATAGGAGTGATACTGAGATGGCACGCGGACGGCGGACTATATCGGGGGTAAGTACCGACGCGTGCCTGAGTGGAGGTGAGGCTAAGAATGAAATCCTTACAGCGTACTGTATAGGTATCCCGGCTAATCATGCCTGTTACAATTATTTTGATGTAGTTTCTAAATATTTTTTCGTATATGGAATCACCTGAGGTTATCTTCAAAGTTGTAATTTTACTTTGGGAAATATCGATTCTTTGATATATATTCGAAATCAATTGAGTTTGGGTTGATAACGTGAAGTATACTTCACTGGAATGAAAGTTCAGTTACTCGTAAGAGGATCTAAAACAACTGTTTGGGCTCTAAGGCATACAATAAGTTAACTCAGATAAACAGAAATTTAACGATTTTCTCTTTTTTGTGTTCTCTGTGTTACTAGAAAAAAACATAAATGAATAATACATAATCCATAATTAAAGATTTTATTATTGTATTACTATTTTCCAAACTATCGAATATAAACATGAATTAAACACAACATTAACTTTTATTTGTTACTGATAGAAAATAAATTTTTGAATTAAAGCGTGCTTAACTTAATTTTATTCCGACAGCGAATAACAGCTGTGAATTCTAATTATATCAGTCGTTAATAACTTGTAATAATATGTATCTTGATAATGTTTTTAATGTGCCATACTTTTAAATGTGATATGTGACTTATAAATTAAGGTCTGGTTTTAAAAGTACGCCATTGGCGATAATTCGAATCCTTAAAGCAAAAATAAACTTTAACCTTTTGTTTTATGGTTCTAGTTAAGTTGTACTGCCTACTTCTAAGGCAATTGCAGTGTTCAATACATCGGCTTCAAGGAACGCGGAAATGCGAGGTTCGAGCAAAAATGTGGCCCCTTGAAGTGAATAGGTTTTATTGTCCATTCAACGGTGGCTATTTTGAACAATGTTAGTTCTAGCTTTCTTGAAAGGATTGCCACAGATTTGGAAAGTAAACAATGCTACTTAAAAAGTTATCATCAAATTCTATTCATTGGCAAATCAATTTTCAAAATTAGTTTTTTTATTGCCAAGACGTTATAAAATTCTCCTACAATGTACTGATGTGATTCTGTAATTGGCTGTCAATCACATAATATAAATCTATTTCGATCCGACTCAAAAAATGAATGAAAGCTATCATGAGGAACCGATCATTTAATGATAACTCGTGACAAAATCTGGTTTGACCCTGAACGTACCAGTAATATATTCAATTACAATAATTTGCATAAAGTAACTCCAATCGCCTTATCGGAATTTTTGTGACGCTGTCTACCATTATATATTCATTCAAATTTTAAACTGGAAACATCTTTTATACTTAAATAAACATAATTCGTTAAAAGGCACACCAAATTGCCTTTACCAAGGGGAATTATCTTAGCTCCTGACTCCAAAGCTGCAAGCTGAGGCCGAGCGTTACCGTGGGAACGCATCCATCCGCTTTCACCCGAACATACTTATACCAAACCTACGATACTACATATACCTATATACCAGTACTTATACGTACTCATTATAACCACGTATTCATATTCGTTTTTCATCAGCCTCCCTTGTCTCCACTACAGCGTTCTGAGGGAGAGAATTCCTTTATTTTCCTCCCTTGTTACGACGCCTGCCGTAACTTAAGTGTTTTGTTCGATTCACCGCACTACTAAGATTTCTTCACAGGTTCGTACTATCCAAATAGTATTTGCATAGATATTAAATTTATTCCAAAGGAAGACGTCTCTTAAATGTGCGCAAATACATTAAAATCTATAAGTTATAGAGTTATCTATGTGTATATCTGCGGGGTTCCCTCCGTCTAGACACTCCGCAAGTCACCTCTCGAGAGGGTGAGGGCGCCGCGAACACACCACTATATATCTATTTGCTTCACTAAATTACCACGTGTGCCAACATAAAGATTTCAATTTGTGTCAAAAACATTTCTGGTAATGACATCCCTATAGTTAGAATCAGAATTGTCGTTTTTCTAGCATGTATTTTGACCGTGCATACTGAGAAAATAACTGCTTCGATCACAAAGTTGGTGAACCAATTTTCACAGAAAACAATGAGAACCTAATTCCCAAGCATAATTTGGCGTACCGTTTGCTCCAGCGGTATGTAACATCAAAAGTAACAGTTACTTTGATTAAAATATACTAATGCACTCGAAAACAAAGTATTACCGAGCATCGGCTACGGAGACGCATTATTACAAAAATTACTATTTGTAGAATAGTCGTAAGTGCTACGAAGCTACGACTGTATTTGGTCGCGTGTTGACAAATGAAGTTAATTTGTCTCGGGGCAAACGGCGCATTCCAAGAGTTCTATTAAGTTTGGTCTGTTATTGTGTCGCGATAAAGTGATCCGATCAGATCGGAAGGGCGTTATTGGGCATTGAGAGCCGGCCGCGGTGGGTCGGTGCCCGCCTCGCGTAGCGGCGTGTCTGCCTGCCTGCAATGTTGCCCAACACGTCATTTCGGAACACTGCAACCGCAGCGAGCATTGACACCAATTTCTTGAACATTGGACAACTGCTTCGAGATCGGGATCCATTATTATGCATTTATCTTTAATTATACTCGAGTTTGTAATAATAAAATGATAATATTCGTACAAATACATTAGTTTATGATATATTAGGTATTGTTGTAAGAGACGAAAGTATTGTTATTTCATTATTACTTGTGAAATAAACTTCCGAACAAAAACATTATTTTCGTAGCAAAAGCGTAGCACTTACGAAATATTACCATAATTTCTGTTATCTGACAACACGAAATGGTCCAGATAGTAAAAGTTATATCCAGGAATAAGTAGTTATGCTAAAAAGCAGCGCAGTAGATGTGAGACGCGATGACCCGGGGGTCGGCCGGCGGCGGCGGGAGGGCGCGGCTCCCGCCTACTCCGCGAACTGTACGCTTGCACCGACACTTATATTCTTATCGCAGATTACGATCGGAGGTTATGCATATGAAATGTTATTAATGCACCGATTAGTAATTCTCACGGGAATGTCTCAAAGAAATTCGCTCGAGGAGCGCGCGCGTCGTTCGCACAATGCTGTCACGTACGCGCGTCGCGATTATCGAGCGTCGTAAACTACCCGCGATTTGCATAGAGTCGTGGACATGAGCTGGCGCGCCCGACTTATTAGATTCGGCTACACGACGACACTACATCGTTATTAGGCGATAATTGTCGGCTAAGTGTAGCGGTCGATTAACGGCAGAGTCGGAGTCACGTACGTGTTAGACGGTCAACTCATGTGCGACGTGCATACCGCTTCAACCACACGGAATGCCTTCACAACTATAACTCCATATATAAGTGTACTACTTGAAATAATTAACACCTGTTGTCTGTATTTCAAAGAAATATTTTTACAGTTCTGACCATAAGTAGATTTCACATGAGAAATTTAAATAGGAAAGCCAATAAACTGATATCTTCGAAATGAAACACTGAATGGTAACTTAATTATAAAAATGTCTTTGGTCAATGTGTCTTTTGCTATAAAATATATATTAAATAAAATTAAGAAGCTGACAATTCTTTTTTTTTATTGAATAACACATAGGCTTCTTTGATCCCTAAAAAGTGCAATGTTCCCGTGGGATAACGTGATTAATACTGCAGAGAGCAGGTAGTAAATACATAAAATGGATGTCATATATTTTATTCACACAATAACATTTAGTCAATAATAAATCTGTTTTGTATAAAAGTTGCTTTATCAGTCTTACTTAAATATCCACATAAACAGTTAGAAAACCGGAACAAGATGGGTTTTTGAGAGCTGCGTAAGTTACGCAATAGATATATTTAATTAATTTGTCACACCAATCCACATATTATTAATATTTATATCTGTGAACACGCATTTGCGTATAATATTACTAATTGTAAAAACTAAAAATACAGACTACATTTGTATATACGTAGTTACTTTTTTATGTATTATATAGAGAGTACGTCCTCTTAACTACTGAGGTAGAGCCGTATTACGACACACAAGTAGAGCAATCTCAGTCGCGCATAAGTAACTCGACGTGGCAGGGTTTTTGCCCCTCAAGGGAATACGTAGGAAGATAGCAAATATTAGTTTCCTTCACGAGGCTGGATCTCGCGGTTCAATGACCCGCGTAAATTTTGTGCCGTACGTTCGTAGATTGCGGAAATCGCTCAAAAGTATCACATAACAGTTGTTTATCGGAACACTGATTAACTTATAGTTTTGAAACTTTCTTGATCGACTTAAATGCATACTATTTGCATAATGTTCTACATAATGTGAATTAATTAACCCTAAACTGTTTCGCAAGACCTATGCTAATTTAAGTGACTCTAAAAAGTTGTGTCCACGAGTGACATTTAAAAACGTGGTGAGATTTATGTATATGTCGGCAGATGCGCTAGATAGCGACGGCGATGGGATCGTGTGCAACGGCTAACAATCTCCAACGATGTCTGAATTCCGAACACTTCAGTGAGTCCAGCCTAGACGTCCTCGCCACCGTTACTTCGCGTTAACATTCTGTCCGAGCACTCCTAAGAATTATCTTATTTCCATGCTATTTCGTGATTGCGATTCGATCTACACACATTTTGAGGTTTTTTTTACCGAATCATTAAAATTTCATACGCATACCGCATACATTTCGCCTATTGAATGTAGGTGTGACGCAAATAACAAACGTGTTCTTAAAAAACTTACAAATATATTTGGAATTTCTCATAGCTCCGTGAGAAAAGCCGGCGTTTAGCGTTTAGAGTCCTTCGTAGCGTCGGTTCGTGAGTGCATTATATGTCTGTGTTGGAAGAAAGCCACCTCTAGTGTGAGTGTGTGTTGCTGGGCGTACGTTGAATTCGCGATTGTTTGTCCGCGGGCACGTCGCTCACACGATGAGCGTTGCCCCGCGATCGGCCGAGCTTACGAGTACCCGTGCCATGTGCTCGCCGTTTGCACGGTTGCTGTACATTGTCTCTATAATTGCGAATGATTAAATGCATTTTTTCCACCTATCTAAGACAGTTTACGTGTTGTGGTTTAAGATATGGTGCGCATTTCTTGTCCATGATGTTTAGCGGTAGGCGTACGTATCCCCATATCGTTGTCGTGTGGATCGTGACACTGTTCTGTGTAGCGGGGCGCCCGCTGACCCGTACCACTCTTACACCCCTCGCACGCTCGAGCCGACCCGTGCGCACTCATAGCCCACCAAATCAGTGACCTTTGAGTGCGTACATTTTAATGCGAAATCTAATTACTGTCTCAGAAATGTTGTTGTGGCGAGGAAGTGATCGTGTGTGCCACATTCGTTTTGTTACCAGGAAGCGAGGGCCTTCGGCGTGATGTCTATTGAGTTACATTCACAGCTTCTTTGGAATGCATCGTGTCGAATAGTGTTTACGAGCGTCTGGCCGATAGCCGGTCGAAGTCATTACGAGCCATATCTCTATGCGGGGAATGAATGGCAAGCGCTTACAAACGAACGTCATAGCTTGCCTTTAAACGAGCGGGCGCAGGCACGTATGGGTAGTAACGCGCTAACTTTACAAGAAATTTCCGTTACCTATTTAGATAGTTGCATGGCTTACAAAAGCGCCTTCTGCCTCACTGTTTCAACAGCAAAAACATCGATCTATCGTTACATAAAGTATATTTAAATGTGCATATAATCAATGCCCAGCGAGAGAATGCAACAGTGATAGTAAATAAATACGTGTGATTGCATGTGAATCGTTTATATCCCCGCGGGAATGGAATCGCTCGCATGAAATGACTCGAGTACAAAAATAACAATAATGGCAAAGGCTCCTGTTTTCGCTGTGCGACGGGATGGCAGGGAACTGGTTATGGCGCAAAAACGATAATAAAGAGCCCTAGACATGAAATATTTATACATCGCATTATCATATTACAAGGGAATCGTGGTCATCGCTTAGAAAATTATACTATTCGTTTTCACTTGGAAACCGCAGTCGGAGAAAAAAAGAGCTCACGTGGTTTTTTAGATAAAGTCAGCGCAGTCAGTAGGGGAACGCGATGCCCTCCCGTATCCTGCCTGCTTAGAAATTATAATCACGATATAGTTGGTAGTTTGCAATTGAGACGTAGTAATTATAATCACGTGATGACTTAACGATGTATCCTGGAACCATCATTATCTAGATAGGCCTAGGTTTAGTATTATTCAGTGCTATAAAACGTTAGTCATAAAGAGTGAGTTTTTAATCAACTGTCCATTATTCATGGGGTTGTAAAACATCCTGTACGTATTTGTGATCACCTATACAACACTAGCTGTTGTGGGAGTACTGCTATCTAAGCTCGTAAACTCAAGAGTTATAGCTCATTACGCTCGCTACCAAAGGATTATTCTCCAGAGATATAGTGCTTCACTAATGTAAGTTTCAAGACAAACCTGAGCTAACATATTTCCGGGTTACATGGAATTGAACATACCTCTATAAATGCTAAGTACCACTAAAAAGTACCCTCACATAATGTACCGTTACTATGAGTAATTTTATGTATACTTTCTTTTGATCTAGGACTTGCCTGAAACGTCTGAAATTTGTAAATAAATTAGCATTAGCTAAAATGCCATCAATTATTTCGAATATAATTCATTTATTATTTTTATATTTCAAAATTTTGCAAGTATGTGCCGTACGAATTATGTAATGCATAATAGAAAGAAAAGAGATATATATAGGTTCAATCAAAGGAAAGGTATAGCGTGTCAGTAGTCCCTAATCGGTGGACTACACACAAACCACCATTACACTGGTAGCTTTTGAGATCGAGCAACGAGCATCGATTTGAATGAATTACCCTTCAGCGCACCACGGTCGGGGGTCAGTCTGTGCGTGCAACACCGACCCACATTTGAAGGATCACAAGTAGCTGCCGAGAAAATGTACCGCTAACATTGCCATATAAGCTGTATGAATTTTAGGTCGCTACAAGCATAGCATGCTCTCGTGCCGACATCTGCGCAAATATTGATTTAGTAAGTCGGAGCCACAATGGCGGGCAGGGCCGCGGCCGCGCCCGCGCACCGGCCCGCGAGCCCCGACACATCACTAGCACCGTTCTTTTACTTACACATTACCAATAGGTAGGATAGCCGCAGCCAAATAACACCACATGTGTTCTCACGATCGATTTTCATTATTTTTTCATAAAAGTTGTATCCCTATCAGACATAATTACCTAAAAGGATTTAGTATCTTACTCAATTAATTATTTATAGTTAATTATATTAATTTATTAGTATTAAGTACCACCTGTCTTTCCAATAAAGATTTAATATTATTAATCAGTATATAGTAATACTATATATAGATATAGAAATAGAACATAGATAGAGATAGATAGAGAAGAAATAGATATTGATAGTATAACATTTTTATAACTTTTTGTAGTGTTTTATATTGTTAACTAATTTTGACATATTTATAATGGATCTTGTATTTTAGTTTAAAACTTAAATTGTTTATATTTAAAATGTTGCATTCTGTACAGCGGACTATGGGGGAGCCTATTATTAATTGTGAACCACATGTATACCCATTTTCGTAATAAATTTATCTAAATCTGAATTAAAAAGAAATGAAAAAAATTAAAAAGAAAAAGAATATTGTAAATAACAATCCTTTAAACACAAACTTAAAAAATGGCTTCTAGAGCAAGCCTTTTACAAGACTGAAGAATTTGTCTGTTAATTTGTTGTTATTAATATTGTATATTTTTATTTTTTATCATTATTGTGAGGTAAATTGTTATTAGGCCTATAACTATTAATTTTATTATCATTTATAGAATAATTTTTATTCGATTTAATTGTTATTGTGATTTATATTGACTTGTAACTTCGTTACGAATAAATGAACTATGAACTATGAACTAAATAAGATGTAAGTATAAGTGAATAAAAATTTCACACACGCAATAGATTCATGTTATATCTAAGGAATATCCAATCATAAATGATTAATTTAGACCCACGAAGCCAACGTTCATTTAGTCGGGGAACAATAAAAGATGGCATCGGACAGGCAGTAATTCTGCTTGAATGTAAAATTGAATATCCAATAATCATGAGATGAGAACCCGCAGCAGAAAATTAGCTTGTTTCGCATGTACGTTATGTAATGTATTCAACGTTGATGGTGGCTTGGCCGAGTACCGTTACGGGCTGTGCTGCAATTTTTATACAGCCACTTAACTAAACGATGCACGTTTGACTGCAATAATAAGGGGCATTATTCTACAGATAAATATGCCACAAATTGCCAGACACAACTTAGTTCGGTGTATGTAACACTAGTTTACCCCACGGTTTATCCCAGGTGGATTAGGTGAGAGATACATTCATATGCAATTGCCGTATTACAAGAGGAAATAATAAGGGGAAATTTGAAATCAGCAATATAATAACTTTGTTTAAAGGGAACATGACATCAATTTGAAAATAAGAAATTGCACTGGTAAATATATAATAAATAATAATTTTGAACTTATAATAATAATAATATATCTTTATTTCAGACACGAGATCCATAGTTTTTTTACTTTATAATAATATAATATAGTCAATACACAAAGAAAACCTCGTTTCGTTTTACCTTGCTTCGTCCGTATGACTTAACTGTTCTTAATTTGTATTTTATTTCCAAGCATCATTTTACAACGCAAACGTTATTTAAATATTTAATATAATAAAATATCCGGGAATCAAGCCATCTTTTTTATTTGTGTAACTTATTCTATTTGTAATCTCATTATTTGATGTTATGCGAAAAAAAGCTGTATCGATAGACCAATGACTTACAAAAACTGGGTATTTGATTGAAGATAGCAACGCTTAGTGAAGCCCGTCTCACAGAATAAAAGTGTACCAGTGAGATTTTATCAAACGTACTATTTGAATACTCGAGCTCTCTTATCTTCCCGCGCGTCTGTCTGAATTGTTTCACAACGAAATGCTGACCCCTTCATATCTTACAACCTGTTAATCTTTGAATCTTATATTATTTTGCCATCTCTTTTATTTGTAAAGGCAAGAAAAAAGTATATTTTGAACTTATTATTTTCTTCTCTAAAGAAAGTGAAGTTACACAAAAAAGTGAAGATGCCTTTGTGAATATTATCACTATGCGTCTTATTTAAATTATTATAATATTTCCGCAGTTAGCGACTATAACTTTTGCGCCTCATAATGCGTATTTAATAGACATCATTTAAGAGAAATACTTAATCGTATAAAACTGTTTTATCCATATAAATGGAATCAAAGTAAGGAAGTTACATCATTACGTCAGCTATGTTGATAGCAGAGTCGCCATAAACCATTATTTTTTAAGAGTTATAAGAACAGAAACGGTCGTGATTAGCTCCAGCATCAAGATATTGAATGAATACTTATAAATATTATCATTATTGATGTGGAAAAAACAGACGATGAAAAAAATGCCTATGTTCTTTCAAGGTGAAGACGTCGACTCACGAATGCTTAAAAGCAGATTCAGGGAAGCTGCCAATCAGGAAGTGAATACAAATTAATACTTTTAGACTACCTATTGAGACCCTGTTGGTTTTAAATTGCGGGCGACACGAAACCGTGCAACTCAGGACCGAACTGAAATAATCTTTGACTCTCATATATAACTTCAGCATTACTAAGCATAGCATAAAATAGGCCGCAAACCCAATCTGGCCTATACTAACTATATATATAATTAAATGACCTAATCTGACCAAATCTAGCTCTAGACTCCGAATTTCGCTCGTTCCAAAGCCATAAGTATTTTGCTTGAAAATCTATGCGCGCAAAAGTAAACGGTTTCATCGAGGAAACCTACTTCCCTATAATAGTCTGGGTAGGTAGTAGGTTATAGTCCGTTCTCTGTTATCGTGAGACGCCCGTGACCCAGCAGTGGGAACATTGTGAAGACCGGTAGGATTTTTCTTATACCTAATATCGTACTAATATTATAAACGTGAAAGTTTGTATGGATGTTTGTTACTCTTTCACGCTCAAACGGCTGAATGGATTTGAATGAAATTTGGTATCAAGATAGCTTATATCCTTAACACATAGGCTATTTTGATTGACTGACTTTGATTGGGTTGACTTACTCACCGCGGGGAATACCGCGGGGCGCAGCTAGTGATAAATAAATGGTAATCTATCTCAACTTAACATGTTTTTCACGTAATGAGGTATAGTGTTATTATATCTATGGCAAAAAATATTTGGTTTGATTGGTGTAATACGAAACTCTCTTATGTAGAGTTGGACCTTTCTAAAGGGAATTTTTTCATCGCATAACAATAATAAGTTTTCTTTTGACAATATTTTCGTGCTCATTTCCTTTGGGCATTCCAAGTGTGAATAATTCATGTGAGGACACAGTTGACACATTACTTCCCAAAGAGGACCCTCTTCTCAAGATTAAAGGAAAACAAAGAATATAAAATCGACTGCGCTGCGCACTCTACTCGCCGGGTGGGGCTGACTTTCACTTAAGATGTTTTTGTGATTGTTATTCATTATGTATAGGTTTTTAATACGGTTCGGATGATGCATGGCGCTATAACCAAGTAATTAAATATAGAGCGATACTAGAAGAATCAAAGGAAATGATTATGACTTTTTGTAGAAATTAATTTTTAAAATAAATGGGAAAAGAAGGAAATAACGTTTTATTACCTAATTATTGCTACAAAAGCAACTAAATAAACTTTTTATTATTCTGAAAGAAAGAAAGAAAGAAAAAACATTTATTCAGCACAAGACAAAGTTACAAACGAAAATGACGCAGAAAAATAAAGAAAAAAGGACTACAAGAAAAAGTATAAGCATATGCAAAAAAAAAGTAACCTAACGTAAAATGGTAAAACTTATGAAATATGAAATATAAAGTGTGGTAGTTGGCGTTATTTCGCATAAAGATTAGACATCATAAGTGCGGAGGTTTTCAGTGGCAGTGGAGCGCGGCGCGGCGTGCGGGGGTAGGTATGCGCCTTGCCGCCCGCAGGACAATGACATTGCACGTTCCGCACGATATAACAACCGGACACTATGGACAGACTCTTATTCGCACTTAAACTTAGACAAACTCATCATAAATGCTTTAGGACGCGTTCCCACTAAGTCGTAACGGTGAATTTATCGGACGACTATCGTCTAGCTGTTACCATTATAACGACTGTTTGCCGTAGACGATATTTTCTATCGTGGCCACGATAGATAGTCGTAATAACGACATATGATTTGCCATCACGATATAGTCGTGACGATTTTTTTATCGGCTTACGACGGTCGTGCTAGCCGTTTCCACTGTCACGACAGTCTGTCGGCACAGCAAAAAAGTCGTACACGACAGTTAATCGTGTCGTCCTATATGTGACACCTCCATTTAAATATATAAACCGACACTTCTGTTTTTTTTTTTCAATTTTCACTTAAAACTACACGATTATTTGTCGTCACGACAAAGTGGGAAGCGCCCTTAGGTACAGTTTCGTTTCGCACTCGTACCTATCTAACGCGGCGCGCACTGGACCACTGTACTCGTTTCGAGCGTTCGCCGAAACGGAGCGCGATATGCGATACCCCGGTGACACACGCAATAAAAACCTCGAATTCTTGTTTCTCGGTCACGAAAGGAGGTAAAGGTCCACCTAACGTATTAAATATACATATTTATTGTTTACACCAATCGGGTGGGTCCGTAGCACACTAATCGCATCTTTCCATTGTCATCGACTCTATATTCAAAAATACTTTTTAATCGCACAAATCAACAAAATATAATTTTGTGAAACATTTAGTAGCCCAAATAAAGCTCGAAAGTACCCAGTATTGGAGCGCAAACAATGTGTTGTTAGTAGTTAGTCTGTCTTTATTCTCTCACACTTCAGTCCCGACCCGAGGGGGTGTCGGGCGCTACTCAAAGTGCTCTGAGTGCTGCAGACAAACCTTAACCGAGTCAAACGTCATATATATCGGTACAAAATACTAATTGGTAAAAGACCTATTCAAACATAACATGAGAATTTTTACTCGGTAAATGGTAAAGTGGACATGTCTATTTGTCTTATTATTTAGAGTGTGGGTGCTATGAGCGTGGGCCAGCGAGCTCTTTAGGGAGGTAGCGGACGCATCTCTACACGCGCGACCACCAATCCCAACCGGATGCATTATGTTGAGATCTTCCCTCATAGAGTATACGCTGCTTGCAACATTGTTTTTTTAATTTTGATTTATAAGCCTTAGTCTGGCTTAGTATTCGGAATTTTGTGTAAGCTAAAATTATGCTACGAAAGGTTTAAATGAAAGCCAAGGAAAATAAACCAAGAAGGTTACTAGCATTGATATGATCCTCATTGTTAGTCTCCACACTTGGCGTACCTCACAAAGCGTACAGATTTATGGAGGCTTCAGGCTCTTTTACGTTGCTGTAAATCGTACATGCGATTTCAAGACATTTATTCCTTCATTGAAAATTATAATTTTTTTTAGTTAACGCTCGTACAGCTATTAGTCCTTCCATTCTAAGTATTATGGTATCTATAATTCGTAAGGTGTACTTACTCACGATCAGATAAAACAAATAATAACAAGAATGCCGCATTCAATTCAATTCATTAACCTAAGTGATGTTACTCTCACGTAGGAATCTAGCTCAACCCATGGGTAATATGAAGAACATTTGGTGGGATGACGTCACAACTTTCACGCCTTATTCGTATCTGATCGCCGCGAAAGGAGATATCAGCACGCTATTGTATCTAATAAAAACTTAGACCGGCAAAAAACTCGAGCTAAATAACATCATAACCTACATTCCATTAAAACCAAGTGCAGCTTTCAATGTGGTTTTTAAACAGTTTACACGTAGGGTCATATTCGTGTGTATCTGTTTATCGGACATTATGGCCGGCGTCGCAGCTTGGCTATATACCGATATTGATATTCAGGAGGCAAGCCGTGTCGAGGTTTCTTACACGCTCACTACCACACTTTGTACATCAGGGACCAATAACTATCAAGTCGTACAGCGAAACCTTTTCATTCTTCGCTAATTGAGTGAATTTTTGGTACTTCTGCTTTTACTTTCCCATACGAGTATATTGTGGTGTCCAACTAAAAACTAAAGGAATGAACAAATGGGAATAACGCAATGCCAGTAAATATTAAACCATATTTTAGCCCCTTAATTTATAAATTAAAATCTATAGGTAATCTATTAAAAAAAGTCTAAAATAGATTGCAATAATTGAAATATATGAGGATGAGGATTGTGAATTGAATTATCAAAATTAATATCTATTTCAATAAATAGATTACACTATTTTTATGGTGATGGATAAAAAAATACTCTGCCCTTTTCCGGGACTTTTCTTATCTACGGAGGAACCAAGTTTCAACCAAGTAGATTCATATTTTGGCGTGATTGACCAACAATATCTTTGAATTTATAGCATTAGTGGGATAGTAAAGTTGAATCACGAAAAGGCAGATAACAAATGAAATAGAAACGGTCTATGAGTGTTTTTTTGCAACATTTTTGTGGTCTAGTAACGGTTTCGGCTCCTACAAATAGCGCAGAGCAGGCGCGGCACGTCGCCTGTCAAATTAAAGAAGCATTTATCCAGATTTTTGTATCAAGGCACAGTCAAAATAACTCATGCCGGCACTAAATCACGAGGAAGAAGGCTTTCATCGGCGAAGTCTCATGGTACGCCTGTTAGCTTGATTCACCGCACTCGTCATTAAAACCATTGGCCGTTCCCCATTGTGGCTTTCGATTCTTACGAGTCTATAAACCTATATCGCGGGTATGTCGGTAAATATGAAATGTGAATGGCAACGCGTGTGCGTCGAGTGTGGCAGGTTGCGGGTCAATGGCACCTGCGAGGCCCAGATTCAGTTCCCCATAAGTTGCCATTTTCTCAGGAAGCGAGTGCGGCGTGGCGCGGCGCGGCGTGGACAGTGGCGGAGTCGGGCCCGGCGCTGGCGCATTCTATCACGGCGAGACCCGCGCGCGCATATTTACGTGCGAACGCATTAATGCGAAATCGCCGGAGTGACCGCAGACGATACTTTTAAGGACGCTTCATTTTATAGCTGTCTCTTCTCTATAACCGGCAATTGCCTTACAATCGTGACTGTCGACTTTCGGTTTGGGATCTACACCGGCTATGACTGGAGTTATTTTTTGCGAATCTCATGACCGACTGTTAAACATTTGCATTGTTATCTTTTTTTGTATGGTTAACAGCTCGGCTGGCTGGTTAAGTGAGCATCACGGTCGTGAGGTGCGAAGGAGCAGCGTCAGCGGCCACTTAGCTCCCGTCTACTGACCGTGTTTCCTCGACGAGAGGGAGCTAGGGTTGCCAGGACGCAAGACCGAAAAGACGGTCATACCAGTTAGTTTAGCCGGACATTCTGAAATTCTAATGAAACAGCGATAAAATTGAATGAATAAGTCTTCTTTATATCGACATATGAGAAATGTAAAGAAACTGGCCAACTTTAAAAAGCCTAACAAAAACCAAAATCTAACTAATTTGGCCGGACTCGCAACCAAAAGCCTGACTGTGTCCGGCTTTATCCGAACGCCTAGCAACGCTAGAGGGAGGCAATCGTTCAAAACAAAAGAGACGGAAGCGGGCTGGCCTCGCTGAAACCATCAACAACAATTACGACAATATACTTAAATCATTTTTATAATATGAACGTTGTTGCGATTTAATAATTCCATTTTAATTTATTGACCGCCACGTATGTAGTCGAAGGATGTAGCACATCCCTTTATTCATTAAAAGATGGCGGAGTCACTGTCACTTATTTGTCATATATGTCATCAAATAGATGATAGTACTGATCTAATAAATTATCAAATCCTCGTCAAAGTCAAAGTCAAAAACTTTATTTCCATAGAATTCATAAAGAAATGGCTTCGAAACGTCAATAACATTCAAAACATAAGGTCACGCGTACTTATCGATAAGTTTGATGCCTGTTCAAACCCTATCCGACCCTTCATGGGGCAGAACAAACAAGAAACCCCTAATAGAGAAACCTCTCTATGCGTTGCATAAAAAAATACGATATTAAAACGTATGACATCTAAAACTGTACCCACTCTAGTCAGTAAGACAAGACAGAAATTAAGAAGGCTATTTTTAGGTTAGATTTTATTGAGAAGGTTGGAACTTAGAAAAATAATAGAGTACAAACACTAAAGAATTTATAAATGGGTGTTAATTGACGTTGCAATCAAACCTGCGGTAACCGCCGCCGCCGCCGCCGCCGCCGCGGTAATAGCAAAGCCTTCACCCTGGACTTGAACTCGAGCTTTGCGCAATGGAGCGCACCGCGACGCGCCATCGTTCGCACTCGTTATGTCTTCACACTATTTAACGTTATTGTCTTATTTTTCTTGATATTTCTTAGGGTTCTATTATTTATAACAATTGTATTTTATTAGAGTCACTGTTCTTTCGAAACAGTGTGGTGAAAGGATTGTAAGTGCGCCTCAACGACGCTCCTTTCGTGCACTCGACACATGTCTTAGAATTTTTAGTTCTAGGACATGTCGGTTTTCTCACGATTTTTCGTTCATCGTTTTGAGAACGTGGTATTGCGCACATAGACATGGGGTATGAACATTATAAGCATCGTAGGTTACATTTGCTCGTTATAGATTACGTTTATTACGATTAGTAAGGCTAAGGAGCTGAAATGGTAAATGTCAATGTATTTATATTTCGGGTCCTGTCTTTTCGCTTTCACAGTTTTGTTAGCTGTGGCTTGTGGTATCTTGAATTAGAAAATTTATTTGTGTAAGCTTATTTTTGATCCCCTGGATTGAATGTTGCGGGTAGGTACCCCTTAGTCACATACAGTATAATAATTTTGAAGTTATATATAAGGGGTGTTATTATCCAAAGAAAGCAAAGGTGCGGTACCACTAGACAGCTGTCACCCCGAACATGAACTGGAAGTTTTGCGCAATTAAGAGCACAACGCTGCGCAATGGCGCTGGCTGTTAAATAATTCAGTTTCTCATTTTCTATCAAACTTATCTATTAAGAAATAGTTCTCTCTTTTCTCTTTAAATGTCTAATCTCTTTCCCGAAGAAACTATTTAAACGGTACTGTATAAGGAAATTTTAAGGTTTGTTTATCTATTTTAGGTAAGAGTATAATGCGATTGTTCTATTAAAAGTTTAATCCAAAACACCACAATCATAGCCGTTCCGTAAATAATAAAGTTCTTTATTTATATCATAAATAAGTTCTTTGTTCTTTATTTTTATGACGTTTCTAGCAATATCGTTGAATTATTTTTTCTGTGACATTAGTAATAGAGAAATGAGAGATGAGCATAGATCTTGTCATGTACCATTAGAATCATTTTGCATTTGACCGCACACCGTCAACACCGGATTAGTTATATCTCATTGTTTAATTTGCTTTGTCGTAATTCGTTTAGTTAACTTTTGGAATTGTATTTTCTTTCTCGAATTAGCTGCGGCTTCAGTTCTTTATGTAAAAATAGAATTTCAGAAAAGCTTTTAATATAGTAATTTGTTGTTTTTTTTTATTTAAATATGATGACAATGAAATTTCTATTATAGAAAAAGTAGTTTGGTCCATATGAGCACTGGAATAAAATTTAAAAGAGTTCCGATGCTCAACTTATGCAATATTATAATCTATCAAAATTTTTAACAAAAAAATCACGTTCGATATATTACATCTAGTAATTTTACAAATTACCTATAATTAGTTATCATTAATATACCTATATTGTTATTCAATGACGCTATGATTTTAAACGTAATTATCCTGACCCTTATAAAAAACAATATCATGAATTTGTACGTGCTCCTTAAGTTCACTCTTGTTACATTTATATTATAAAAACTTGTACAAATATACCTAATAACTTAATAGAAGCGTCATATTATTATTCTTAATCATTTTCTCCACGTAATTGTTAATCTGATTCATAAAAAGCATTTTTAACAAAATCAAGTTAATAAAATAGGTATGATTACAAAAGTTATACGGTTAAAATTCCGACACAAACTCATTACAAAAGCAACAAAAGGAAAACAGGAGGCGTCGGGTTCAGTATCTCACTCTCTTCATGAACTTAGCGGAAGGGAAACAAGAAAAACAAGATGGCACAGGCAAAACTCGGGAAAAGTTATTGCCAGGTGTATAAAGTGCGACCGCCTGCGTCGAGGGGAGCACACTCAAGTACACACAACAGGGACCGAAGTGCCTATCGTCTAGATTAACTTTGAAGTTCGTAATAACTTCGCTGCGCTCAACCGCCTATAAGACAAATTACACTGGTAATTTATGACATCTGAATAATACTGGCGTCCTTTAACTAGAAAGCCGTTAACATTCAAAAGGTCAATTTTGACTTTAATAGGAAGCGATACAGTTCAAAGTTCTGTATATTTCTGTCTAAGAAATGTTTGTAAATTATAATTAGTTCCGGAGATAAAAAAAAATGTAGGCCGTTTAAGTGACGAATTTAAAAGGAATTAAAAAGAGTTCTCTGAACATATCTCAAAAACAACAATTTGGGCTTAACGGCCTTTTCGTTAAAGGACGGCAGAATATTCGTAATCATGATTGTGTAGAAACAATTTAAACAAAGGAATAACACAGTAGCAGGTAAGTGTCTAAAACTGGGCTTAAGTATTTGAATGTATTGCCAGTACCTTTTCCGGTAATTAAAAATGACAAATCAATGATTATACACGCCTGTTCAGTTCAAATGAAAAATTAAACTCTTCGGAATTGTATGTGCGGTGAAAATAGTGTCTTATGTGCTGTATTTATTTAGATTTAATAAATAAACGTCAGATACAGTTAAAGTGTCTGACACGAAGAGTTTGTTCGCTTGAGTCCGGAGTGTACGTGCGACGCGCGTTCTCACGTACACGTACAGACCCGATCCGACAAAATCACTGCCTTTCAATTCAATTAAAATCAATTGCCGCATAACACTTTGTGTTTCAAATAAAACTAAAGCTTTGGCTTTTAGAGCAGACCCGCTACAGTTTTGAGGAATTTATATTAACATAGTGTAAATATGCACTAATTATAATTTATTTTTCTCATTTATTATTTTGATTATTATTTACTATTTTAATATTTGATCATTTGAATTATTGTCGATTTTTTTTTTTTTATTTAGAGTTTTATTTTATTATTGTAACAACTGGATGATGTAATTAATTTAGAATAGAAACTGACTTATAAACTATTACCAGTAAAATACTATTGACTACTATTGACTAATGACTATTACCCCGAGACATGATGGTGATACAAAAGATTTGTGTCAAAAAATAACAAAAAAGATGCCATGACGAATCGGTTTTAAATATGACTCACTTTTATTAATATGCTAGTTTAACACTTTCTCCGATTTAATTACAGATTATGTTGTAGAATCGATTTTGTTTCAAATAACCATCTTTTTAATCTACTCTATAATTGTAGACGTGAATGATTAGCAGTGGTGAGTGTGAAATATTGGATTAGATACGCTCGTTGCAGAGGCACGCGTCTCTATCGGCTCCCTCGCGCTACATTGTACACTATTATTGAATTTATATCCATTTCCAATTGTTCACAGTAAAAAATTTCAATGTTCTCGAATGTAATAATAAAATATCAAATTTTGAAGATTTATCTTACTCATTACCACTTATCGGTTTAATTAATTACAAAACTGCTAAAATGTTACTTCAGGTTTTAATTTTAAGAGATCGCACTCTTTCATTGTCATTTTAATAGATAAATTTCGAATTAAATTCTGACCGACTTTCATAAAAATAAATGCAAGTTGGCAATAAACTACTTAAAAATTTTAAAAAGAACTTGTGTCCAATACGATAATTTTCTATCGAATGAATCACAACTAAGTAAATTAAAACAGGAAATCAATCTATGCAAAATCATTCGGCACTCAAGGTAAAAATAATTTAATATCTCCAATAATTCAGACCTTCTTGCGACAACCTTAAATTAATATGCTAAAACAATTACCCGCAATAAAGAGTCCGCAATTATTTATTACATTAATTACTTTGTATACTGGTTTTATATAACTAGTCTAGAAATATCTGTTTACTTATCAAAATGGTAATAGATGATCGCTGTGATCCTATTTCCTCTGAAGTGCAATAGCGGAAAAGCTCGACCGGCTTTTTCAGACGCTACGCTCGTGTGCGGCGCGAGATAATAATCCATTATTATGACATAAAAGTAATTTATATTAATACTGATTCGTGACCAAATAATATTAATGTCTTATTTTCGTAAAAATTATATCAATACCTGTATATATTTTGCAATAACGATGGCGAATGTATGAAATGATAAAAGAGACTCACCAGTTCTGCGCAATGAATATATACTCGTTCACTTGAAGCGGCGACAAAGGTAAATGCAAAGTTATCGTTACAATGTGATTGTCCAGTGTCCAGTGCGTTATTGATTCGTATGATGGCGGTGCGTGATGCTTACGGCGCGGCCGGGCCGGCACTGACGCGAGGCGGGCGCTGGCGCTCGCGCGGTGCGCGCTCGACGCTCCGGAGGCTTCGCGGCGCGAGCTTTCAGCGATCCGCACGCACTTGCACACTGCACTCGCTCACGTCTCTACCCGCGCGTTGCGATTCTCTCCACCGGCACCGTCTACTGTTCCGAGCGCCCGACGCACGTTTGAACTCTTCTCGGTGTCCGCTTTACCGTATAAATATGAGGTCCGGTAGCGGGGGTCGCCTCGGAGCGAATCCACATCGGCATAAATTCAACATGCAGCCGGTGTCCCATCCATTGATTTTATTGCCTATCTATGAGATGCGGCCAATTAGCAAAATCCTCACCTACGGGATACCTCGGTCGTGACTCTTCCCCTAATCGATGTGCATGTTATGTATATTAGATAACTAGTTCCAAGCATTTAATGTCGTATGATCGTGCGGTAATGATCTATACCAAGTCCAATAAATTCTTTCTTTTAGGTACTAAAATTACCCGTACAATAGCTTATCAGAAAAAGAAAATGCATAGTGGTGAGACCGTAAGGCTTAAATAATTTATTGCAGCATAATATCTCGGATTATATTAAACAGACGCAAAAAGAGCTTAAAAGCTCCCAAACCCCCTCGGGTATTCTGAATAATGATGGTAAAAAAGGATGGTACAGAGCAGGGCAGGGTCGGCGTGCAGTGCGCGGCGTGCAGCCCACATGCAATACTTCGTAATTCGTTACGGCACACACATCACTTACCGATTACTTTTTACTCCGTCCACTGATATTACGGAGGAATCCTGTTTAAGGAATACTTAGAGTAACTTACGCACTTGAAAGATGCATATTTTCATTTTGCATCTTATATCATCTCTCTGATTTATCGCAGATTCATTTCAAGAGGTTAATATAGATTTATTCAGATCAAAATTTTATTAACTATAAAATACATAAACAGGTACCTTTTGTAATACAGTCGTGTCTAAAATCTGTGAATTAAGTTGTCGTTTAGATAGATACGAAATAATATCTTTGTTATGCTCTAAATACAAGAAATTTGAGTCAGGAGTTTTTTTTTTGTTGCTTTTATATTATTAGAATCAGAAATGCAAAAAGCCACTTCCCCAATCGTCGTATCATTTTTACTGAGACACCGGTCTACGGAAGGAATTTTTTTTTGTTTGGAAATAAACGATATATAATTGCACATAAATGTTTCAAGCGAAACTCACTACTCTGGGTTTGAACCCGCAACCATTGAAGCGAAAGTCGGGTCGTAACTTCAGCTAACACGCCCTTAATTCTTATGCTCATTCTTGCTGTTTTTTGAAGCAGCAAGAACGATATCAATCCATAGTCAATAATAAGTCCATAATAATCAATCCATAACGAATCTTCGTTATGGATTGATTTATTTATTGATTTGAAATAATAAATCTGGAGGTTTTAATTTGCATCTATCAGCTGTTTAATAAGTGATTATCACATTTCTTTATTACTTCATAATTTTACATTTAAAATATATATATAGATATATAAGATAGCTATGTATTGATGAATCAATTGTAAGAAGAAGTTAACCTAAATATTGCTGGTAAAACAAACAATATCGGTAAAGTATTTGTACAGATGTTTAGACTATTGTCCCAATTCGTGCAAAATCACAATACTGTAATACTTGTACGACAATTTTATACAATTCTTACTTCTGGCTTTAGAGTAACTTCACTAAACTTGGCCTGAAAAATCATTTATTTTTGCAATCCTTTTAGTCTTTTTCGGGGGATGGGGGATTTAAGCGGCTTCAGTTAGTATCAGAATATTACCAGAAGGTATGCCTTTCATTGTGATTAGCAACCTTTATACTGGCAGAGTAGCTTTTACCCTTATTATTTTTTGTTTACGTAGAGTTCACGTCACGTATGTGCGTATGTCATTGGGTATATAGATCTGTTGCATTTTGAACGGACTGCAGACGAAAACAGGGTTGGCCTTAGCTCTTACCAAATTGCTTGCATTCTAATGAAATTAAGTGTCTACATGACTCTTGAATTACGATTAGTATAACCTTCTTCTTCAGTAGGTCTTGAGAGCGTGGCGGTCTAGTGGTACTGACCCCGAGTTTCAATCCGGAGGTCGCCGGTTCAAATCCCGATGTTGTGGTTTTTCGATTGAAATATTTAAGTGCGCAATACCAAGTTCTCAAAGCGGTGAAGGAAAATATCGTGAGGAAAGCGACATGTCCTAGAACTTATTCGAAGACATGTGTCAAGTGCACGAAAGGAGCCTCTTTGAGGTGCACTTAAAATGCTTTCACTACACTGGTTCTCTCCAACCAGTGTAGTGAAATAGGATAATAGGTCTTTGACTACAACACAAATTTAACAAATATTTGTATGATCAACAAGTTTTCCTGTCATCGAAATGTTGAGGGCTTAATGAATATTTTACTGCTTTGTAACTCCCAACGGTTCTTGCCAAATTACCCGAACCACCGTTAAAGTAAAACATGTTTCCACCGTGCCAATTATGCCTTCCGGAAGGACACAGGCAAATGATTTATCGGCATTAGTGAAAATATACTATTTATACGTTTTTATGATTGCTGATTTAGCTTTAATAAGTATACTCTGACATACTTTCGTGATGACGAGAATTTCTGAAGTCCTGTTTATCCATCGCTCATAAAACTAGCAGAATTATTTTGATTTTTCCCTACTTCTGCGAAATGGAATACACAAGCATCAGTACAAACCACAGTGCACTAATGTATGTGTATGGTGGTAGTTCTTCCCCGGATGAACTTTGCATTACATTAGTATCGAGGTACTACTGCTTGCATATTAGACTTATTTATATTTTCTATTTATTATCTCTGACACTTTCAAAGTAAAAGTCGAGTATCGAAGTAACTATATAAAAGTTGAAAAAATGGGTGGTCTTATCACTATAAACTGATCTCCTACAGATGACCTTTGGATGGACACGGCATACTGAACTTTATACTTAGTTAATTGCAAACGACTAAGAGGTAATAAAAATAAACCAATTATTTAGTCATAAAAAGTCTAATAACATTTCACCAATGTAGTCTGGTATTTCAATAAATAAATTAACATTGATGCACATTTGGACAAAAGCCTTTAACCGTTTTACGTGCTGTTCTGTGAAAAATGAAGATTATGAAAAAAATAAAGATTATTTCACACGGCGGCATCTAACCCAAATCGAACATAGAACACAGTAACATTAGGAAATAACATGGAATCCATCTTTAAATGCTACCATGCTTCAATACACAGGTAATGTATGATGCAAGAGCACTTGACAGTGCTGAAAAGACCAAAAGCATTCATAAGAGCGTCCATAGAACTATTTGGATTTCAGTTTCGCTGAATCAGTCATCGACATAAAAGAACATACATTTTGACTGACATCAGAGGCCGTCTAGCTCCAAACTAAGCATAGATTTACTACTATAACTGATATAATAGTTATAAAATTTTTGTAAATACACGTATTAACACCCAGACACAGAACAAATGAGGGGGAATCAAACCCACGACCTACAGCACAGAAATGAGAGTTACTACCAAGCTGTGAGGCCAATCAGACATTATTCCTACTTTACTACTATAACTGATAGAATAGTTATATACTTTTTGTAAATAAACATATTGACACCCAGACACAGAACAAATGAGGGGGAATCAAACCCACGACCTACAGAAAGGAGAGTTACTACCGAGCTGTGAGGCCAGTCAGACATTATTCCTACTTAAGTAATATCTATGGATAGCTCAAAGAACTAGCATTAGTTCACCGCTTTTCTTGCACTTGCCAGATGTTGTTTAGCAACTTATTATCGTTGACTTTATATTTATGGTCACATGAAGATGTTAGCCCCTGGTCACAGTTTATTAGACCGGTTTGATTTGGTTTTACTTTTAAATGCATAAAATAAATCGTGCACAATCAAGAGGGTTGGATATACGTTTTATTTATACACGCATTTAGTTGGTGATTTTAATTTATTTCCTTTATTTTGTTGGATGATTACCAAAAAGAGATAAAAGTCAATCTAATCTCGTCAAGAGAAGCCCCAGTTCTAGTGTGGGGTAATATTCAATAATTAAATAGCAAAATTAAATATATTTAATATAGTTAATTTTGTTCGACTAGGTATGTAATAGAATGTATCGGAATCATGGCCATATGTCTTCATATATAATTAGAAAGATAATATGCAATATTAGTGAGTGTGAAAAGAATGTGATCTCATTAAAATCAACCTAGTTTTCAGTCCTATATGTCATCGCCAATAGTGTTCCGGCAACATTGCCAATAAAGTCACCCATAGGTACAACAATGCAATATGTTTAGTAAAACCCGAAACTTAGGGGTTGCGGCAAAATGTAATGATTATATAAGATACTTTAGCAGATATACGTTTTCTATCCAAATTCTGCAGAAATAATAACTTTGCGCAACAAACCGAGAAAAAACCGACTTCATGGCATATGAACGAGAATGATTTCTCATTATCTCATACATGTACGACGTATATTTTCCAGTTATTTTGATTTTAATACTAAATTACTGAATCGATTTTGATAGAATTTCTATAGGAAAGTACCTATGTCCTTTCATACAAAAAAAAATGAATTTTATCAAATCAGTTCATAAATGACGGAGTTAGGAAGTAACAAACATAAAAAAATACTACCAAATTAGAACCTCCTCCTTTTTTGAAGTCGGTTAAAAATTGATGCGATGACCTGGTTACATCTGAAAATATTTTTCTAACATACACGGCCAGGTTGCTTGCTGTGATAATATAGCCTCTTTAGGAAAGGCAAAAGAACACAAGTGAAGGTAAAAATACCATAGGCTGCATCACACTGCAAATGATGTAATCTGTCCATTTTACAATTCAAATGTGTAGGGAAGAATGGAACCTTTGAGTTCAAACAATTTATTACCTACTGATGATATGCGTCAATAAATAATAATTACTATAATATCATTTGATTCATAAACATCTGTTTGATTCAAAGTATACTGAACCAAGACGATAAACTATACACAATTACATATATATATAATTTACGGTCATCCGATTTCTCGGTGGTTCAACCTTCAGGACCTCAAAGGCCTTCATTTTTACAAATGCTTCAGCAAAAGAATCTTACCATAAGAACTACTCCCAATGGTACATATATATATACAGCATATTTTGACTCTAAAATATTTGGAACCGCCTAACGGTAGAATTTTCAAAATTCTTTAGTATTATGAAAGATAACCTCAAAATTTCAAGTCTCCGTTGTCAGCCGTCCAGGCTGTACTTGTCTATCAGTCAGTCAGTCTTCTAGTACATGATTTTGATTATGTTTATAAAGTGTGCGCAAATACTGACATCAACTCAATGATAACTCAAAATAATAAAGTAGTAAAATATTAAAGAAACTGTTTTTAATGTACACGATGGTATCATAACTGACCGGGCGCCGGTATAGCGGTTCACTAGCTGCGGGCTATACGGAGGGTCACAGTGTCGATTTCCGGATCAGCCAATCGATTGCTTCAGTGTACGCTCTTTGTAACAACCTACATAATGTTCTCACAATACAGTCGCATGTTCGCGACAAGTGCGAGTCGTGTAGGAGTGCAACTCACAGATACAAATTTGAGAGTTAAGACTACTTAAGACTAGACACTATCAAATTTCAAATCAGAACAAAAACATTCATAACAAGAAAAAAACATATTGAATTTAAGTTTTTAAAAGCAGCATTTATTTACCATAACTTCAATTGTCTCGCACGAAAACCACACACTAACGAATAAACTTCATGCATAAATGTTTTCATAGATGAAACTGTAATTGCTACGAGGTACAAGGGGTCTAATAAGCGACAGGGGTAACCAGCAATCATATTGAAATTAGTTGATAGACACAAAAATAGGTAATAATAAAATAGTATATATAATGATAGTAAATAGGAAAATAGGTAATCACGCTAAATCCATTTTTTTATATTGATAAAATTCATTAAGAAGCTTTTTTGTCATATAAAAATTTTGATATTTTGATTTTCTCGGAAAAGATATAATATTTCAAAAAAAGGCCTTAGATAGGATATTATTTTTAGGTATACTAGAAGGAAAGTTCAGTTTTCAAGCAGAAGAGTCGTCTTGAGGTGATGGACGCAACGCAATGCGACTTGAGTCATCTCGTACTTTGGTGGAGAGGACTCGTATTGCTGTTATCTATGGGCGGTGGTTACCACTTAAAATCAGGTGGGCCGTCAGCTCGTTCTGTCACTAATATGACATAAAAAGTTCTAAGTTCGCAGGTTCTAAATTTTGCGGTACTACTAGTTAACATAACATCCTTATCAAATTGGAAATACTCCAGAGTGAGTCTGACTCACGTAACAAGCAAGATTCACTTTGATATGAAAATAATCCAAAATGCGTTTTTGCAATGGGAATATCTTACAGGTGTCACAAGACTCTCGGAGTTTATATTTATATTTTTGGACAATTATGAATTTAGAAGACAAATCTGATGTGACTGTTTCACAGTGAGAAAAGACAAAAATGTGTCATGAAAATTTTTAATTACAAATGTAATCCCAAGCGATAGGATATACATTATACATACTTATTTACATATAACTTTATCAATGTTTATCATCTTACATCTTGAAGTTTCCTCCTGTGTTTTGACAGACTCGAAGGAAACTGCAATCCATTTACGGTAAGAGGAAAGCAGTCGCTAATCACATCATTCTTCATGGTCTATGCCACAATTATATATTTATCCTTGTAAACTGAAGGCCAGTGACACCGGCAAGCGCCGCTTTATAAATTAATTAAAGCGAACTCAATCCTAATATAACGGCCTGCGGCATTACTATGCTAATTTATTATTAGGGTATTTTCTTAGCATCCGCAATGTGACACACATTTTTAAGATGTAACTGTAGCAGAAATATGATTGATAGTTGACCGTTTAAGTACGCTTCGGTCCGTATCTTACGTGGACATTCGTTTGCAAATCTTAATCTGTGCTCTACATCGCGAGTGGGTAGTTTATGACTTCTGCGACTGTGAAATATTTATCAGATCTCGTCTACTTTTTATTAATGGCGGTACGTCCCTTTGATTATTTTTTGTATGTGATAATACTGAGTAGATTTGTATGTAGCCCTTACTTTTTCAAAGCACCTACTCACTTAATTAGTTGAAAATAAACAGTTTACCTGCCAAAGGCTGGTCGGTTTTATGCTAAATACAATGTAATACACATACATTAAATCCTACGCAAAGACTCCTTTTTATTTATTCTAGCGTAAAACATCTCTTCCACGCAAGGATCAATTACATTGTCTCTAATCTATGGTCTCATCTTTGTCGAGTCGCTTCATTTAATCGAACGCAACTTAATGAAAGTCCAATAAGAGTGTTTCATAAAGATATATTCTCTGTTCTTTATGTGGTAATACATTGCAATATAAGTGGTCTCATAATAG
This sequence comes from Chesias legatella, assembly GCA_947359385.1. Lineage (NCBI taxonomy): Eukaryota > Metazoa > Arthropoda > Insecta > Lepidoptera > Geometridae > Chesias > Chesias legatella. The sequence goes on along the minus strand of OX375786.1, from coordinate 6,230,847 downwards.
AATTTCCGTCCGACCCCCGACGTAAAGTTCATCGTAGACGCCACCTGTGCCGGAGATAATTTGGGTAGTTCGGGGCGCGCGGGTGTTCGCCGAATAAAGAATCGCGATGTGTGCAGATTTCACGGCTGTAGTGGTAGCTATTCGTGGCGACTATTGATTTTGTCCACCCCACACCGCACACCGCCAATCTGCATCCAACTCTCCGCCACTCGATATCCGTATATTGTTATCAAATTATTGATATTCCCGAAATATGTGGCCCTATTTCTATACTAACTTTTATATTCAAACAACAGTTTGAATATAAAAGTTAGTAAATGTAATAACTTTATATGAATAAACCTTATCCAAGCCAGTAATGTTATTTCGATAAATAGATAAGGAAATATTAATAATCTTGTTTTATTGCAAAAATTTCAAAACTTGCTTATAGGTTTACGAATGCGCATATTGGCTTTTTTTCTTAAATTTTCCTTAAAGAACCAAACCACAGCTAAATAAAAGTATTGGGCCCTAAAGCGCAAATTTCAACCGCATCGGACCTTCCACGAACTTCCCGATCAAAACCGGCCAAGCATTCGATCGAGCTTGACTTGATACGTGGTAGGTGTTCAAAGGCCGTCTCGAAATTAAGGATACCCACAAAAGATAAAGGTGCTTCAAAAGTATTTAAGTAGGTAACCTCAAAATGGTTAACGCTTAATCTATAGATTAATAAACCGGCTTAGTGCGAATAGACTTGCGCACCAAGGGTTACTATGATTAATTTTTCATATAGATCGGAATCGTTAGAACGATTCAACACAATTGACTGGTTTTTACAAGCTTAAATGGTTTTTAGAGCCTAGCCCAGAGTCCTAACTAGCCCTAAACATTAGTAAAGTTTCTTTACATGCCTACAGACAGGATTTTTACTGCAGATACGATCCGTATTCAGGCTAATTCATTGTGAATTTTTACACTTTTATTTCTAGTCTCAATTTCGTGTTTTATTTACGAACTAAAAAATCCAGGGCAATGTATCATTTTGCATAATATTTAGTTTACGAAATTACCCAATATCCATATCAAATACAAACGTATATTACATATAAGAAGATTTTTCAATCATTCTTATAAAAAAAAAAGTTTTAGCATTTACTCATCCTTTTATTGTATTTATATTTTCTTGCTGTATGCGAAGATAAATATGTAATACTTTAAATCTAGCACTAGGAGTATGTAGCAACTCATATGGAACTACAGTTTGATCTCATTTCTATGTACGTGATGACCTCAGCTCGCTAAGAACCAGCCAACTGTATAACTTTTTAACCAAATTATAGTCACAACAGTGACCAATTTCCCGACCGATCGATTTCAAGAGGAACGTGATTTAACAAAGTGTGATCAAGTGTGATTACACAGCCAAAACAAGATCCACCTGATGCTTACTACTAGGATTATGGTTTCTAGAGATCGATTTCAACTGGAACATGATTCAACTAAGTGTGATGAAGTGTGATATAGCACCCTAAATGATAGGTCCACATTATGCGAGGTTTACGATTTCTGTCCGAAATACCGCCTAGTAAACCACCATTTTAAAATTTGTCATAACGGGTATTTATAAAGATGGTTAAATATTTACAATCTCGATCAGAGGAATATTCTCACGATCTAAGTAACTCATTCAGACATATATTTCAAACTCAAAGGTCGTGTCCTGTTGAGTTTTAAATGTATGATGACGTATATGAGTCATTTAAACTGATGCACCTGACTGATTGTAATGGCTCGTATCAACTCGTATACAAATTAATATGCCAGCTGCAAAATCCCTAACATGTAAAGTTAATTATGTGTCCGTAAATAGAAAGTAAACGTATCTATCCATAATAGGATCGGTTAAATACAAAAATAACATTCTATTTTAGTTTCATGTACCAACCATTTATAAATTTAATTTATACGCTGTCTGGTATTTCATTAATCAAAAACAGCTGTGTTTGTTATCATAATTTTGTTACACGATAAAAGTGATATAAAAAAAGTATTGGTACTTCTTGAAATACTCTTACTTAGAGAGACCACAGGGACTCAAACAGGGAGTGAAATAATTTTGTCAACAATTTACCCTAACACTATCAATATATCGGAATTAGTTACACAAAAACTGGCTAAATTATTTATTGAAAAGGTAAACACAATTTTTTCTCTGGAGCAGAGAAAACAGCACATATTATAGCATTATATAAGAGTTTACGTGCCAATGCGCAATGTGCACTTACAAGGGTGATTATAAAACGCTTGCATATTCTCCTATCCCTAGTTTATGGGAACATGCCTAATTTGAAACTTCCTGGAGTAATATAATCATGTATCGTTGATTTATAAGCACTTAAACAGGTCCGAGAAATGAGTCCCGTCTGTATTCTATGACCATCTATCTCTGAACTTAAAAGCCATGAGAGTCTGAAATCTTGCATGATTCTCGCTTTAGGACATAAACGCTAGATAACCGTCTTAGCTTTTGGCAGATTCCACTCCTGGGTGACTACTGGATTCCACGCGGACAAAGTCACGGGTAATAAAATATATTCAAGATTCAAGATATTTATTGCATAATTAAGTGTAACATTTTGATTCTAAAATATCACGCAACTTCTGACAGGCATCGCAATAATAGAGGACAGTTAAAATATAAAATCAAAGGAATAAAGTTACTATAAAAAAACTATGCGAAAATGTAATCATATATAAACATACTGATATTCAAATATTATTTGTTTAATTTCCAAAAATTAAAACATATAGACAGCAAAATAAACACTTACCAAAATGCAACGCTAAATCAAGTTAGGTGATTGAGCAGCCGAATTGACTTTCCGAGCTCTTCAAAAGATCAACACAGTGGCGTTCCCTCAAAATAAATATCGGAATATAATGTATATTCTGATCAGGATCCTTTCATTGTGCATATTCATTGCTTTATTAGAAAATCTTATGTAAAATATTTATAAAATCAGACATTTTCGCGTAGTGATTTTAATAATTAGTTACTAAATAATATCAATATCACTTAATTGTTGTATGATAATTATTTATTACGAAATTATTTGTACTTTATTCTAGGTATTATAAAATATGTTATTTGTCTTCTGTACCTTAAAAATGTAAACTTAATATATTTAAGACATGATAAGGAAACTGCAGTATCACTGGTGATTTTAATTCGAGGTAGCAAAAATTCACAATTTCACCGTTGAATAGAACGTAGAAAATACGTACTGTCGAAGGAAGCAGGCAGAAGCTGAATCCACAGGTTTCATATAGATTGAAACATTAATAAATTATGAATTTATATTGCAAAAACAGCCTTCTGGGTGGTCGAAGGTTTTCATTTTTAAATTCAACGAAATAACGTTTACTTTTCTTAAAACGATATCCTACTAACACGTAAAAAAAAACATGCTGGACATTTCACACAGCGCCATCTAGCCCCAAAGTAAGCTAAGCATAGCTTGTATCATGGGAACCAGACAACTGATATAATACTTATATACTCTTTTTTTGTAAATAAAATATAACATAAAATACAATTAACTACCAGACACAGAACGAACATCTATGTTCGTCACACAAATGTTTGTCCTGGGTGAGAATCGAACCCACGACCTACAGTGCAGAAGGTAGGGTTACTAACCAACTGAGCTGCGAGGCCAGTCAGTTAACAATCTCACTACTTTCATGATTAACCCAGGTCCGGTGGAGTTTATATAAGTAACACAATTTGATGTGTTATTTTCGTAACATAATAGTTGTCGCTAAATACCAATGAATGACAAAAGAATAAAATGTTACAAATCATTAAACTATACATTAAATAAAGTTAAACTAAAGATACGGGAGGTCTTATCGATATGAAGCGATCTCTGCCACACAAAATTAGGATAGGGGAAATGTGGAATTGGAGGTGAACAAAAAGTAAAATATACAAAAAAGTTAGGGTACACTAATGCAACTAAACAATTTTTCCCTCGATACAGACTAAGCCTAGTGAGGAATCCAACGTTAACTTCTAGATGTAAGTTCTCAGCATAAGTAACTTAAATATGTATTTTACCCAAACTAAAATGCTACTCAATTATGACAAAGTTCTTTTTTAAAATTCTGCATTATGATCGCCGGTCAATTTGTGTAGTAAGTAAGATAGCTACAAGCAGCACATAAAACATTAAAGTGTCGCCGGTGTGGTGGGGCGGGCTCGGCGGGCGGCGGCGGCGGGCGGCGCGTCGATGCGTGGCGCCAGCGAGGATTCTCGTTTGCGCGATGGCTATCAGAAGCGCAATCCTCTATTCCTCGCAGTGCTAATCAATGAATAATTACTCTGTTTAAGGGGCACCTCTATAAATAGCCGGCTGGAGCGCTGACCTGGAGCGACTTGTTAGTCCGGCCGGACAGCCGCGGACACTCGCGGCAGCCTCGCGTTACCCCGCCCGGCTCTCCGCCGCCTCCGCCATTCCTCCAGCCTCCAGGGTTGCCATTCCTCTACCCTTGTATTTAAATAGACAGACGCATCCTTCCCGGAGGCTGGTTTAGTATTCCAACGATTGAATCACGGCTATCACTTTGTTAGAATAGAATCGATATACGTACTTTCGAGAGACATTACATTACGCACATAGAGTACATTTCGTTTCAGAAGCCATTGTTAATTTTACAAATAAAGATAAATTAAAATCATATCTTTGACTGTTTATATACATACTAAAAGTGTATTTGTATATATTTGTTATTCGCACATCTCATCAGTCTAATAGATAAGTAAATCGATCGAGAACCCGCCATATGTGTAGTCATGGCAGCCCTATGAAGCACTCGATACGCCTCCGACTCCACATCCTGTCGTTTTTTGCTAAATTATGTACAAAGAAATTTTTGTAGACAAAATTGTAATACATTTCTGTATCGATCTGTGTTCAACCAAAGTAACCTCCAGGATTCGATGCTGAACCAACCGCAACGGACCTTGATAGGAACACTGATGTACTTAATATTTGAGAAGTTGTTAGCGTTCCAGCACAATGGTACGAGGATTGTGCGTGTGATTTTACAACTAACGGCAGTTCTAACCGAAGCTATCGAACGGAGTTACCTTCGGTGCCAAGGGGTTATCTACTATCGAACCGTCTGTACAGAGATAAGTGCTTAGATACATGCGGCATTACAGTTCCAGGGTACGTACGGACACACAGACAATTGTGTGAAAACGCAAAGAGAATCGCCTAAAGATAGATTAATAGACCAAGCACTTAATTGAATTCCTTTAAAGGCCTCGTAAATGAGTATTACCTAAATAGTCTGGGATGTTTTATTTGTGAACCAATTACCGAGAAAAAATGTGTGACAACGGCATTTATATGTATATACATTGGTGAGGAGCTGCAAGGCTGAATGTGGCCCGATGTACCGAGATCCTGGCGTCCGGCGCCGCGTGGCGCGGTGTGGCGTGGTGCGGCGGGGTGCGACGCGGGCGTGCAGTGGCCTACAACAAATGCAGAGACGACGCCAATTTGCCACTCAACATGACAGACACTCGCCACCTTATTTGTATAACGTCAACGTGCTCCGCTAGAACACTAGATCTAGTATACCTATTAGTTTCCGTGCCCTATACACGAGCGACGGCCATGTTTTTCCAATACATCTTCCAAATATGGGCACATCTCGCTCCAATAAAAACTTACATCCAGAAAGGGACTTGTTTATATTTTTCTTTTAACGTTTCATCTAGACCCACTTATCCACTCAATTTCAAAGACGGGAATAATAAATTCTATTTTAAGAGCCTTAATGTATCCTTGATCCGTTTAAATGTATCATAATCCAAAGCGAGGCTCCAGTCTGCCGGTAATTAAGGTCGCCGAAATGGCCTTGGATAAAACATCATAGAACCTGTAGTGAACATGATAAAAATGACTTCACAGCGATTAAACTTGTTATAATGAATTACGGCATTGCAAGGACGCTGTAAAGTTGAAGATTGCATCAGAAATGCGTGAGTAAGGGAGGCAACGAACGCGCGGAATGTTGGCTGGCGATGCAACGCGAACGCACCGCGCCTGCTCCACGCCAGCCCACTCTCGCTGGCGCCCTCATCACTCTCGCCACACCACATATCCCTCAAAGTATACGGTAGCATTTAGTTCAACTGTCCGAACAATACAACTCCTATACACAATTCAGTAGCATTTAGTTCAACTGTCCAAACAATACATCTATACACAATTCAGTAGCATTAGGTCAACTGTCCGAACAATACAACTATACACAATTCAGTAGCATTTAGTTCAACTGTCCGAACAATACAACTATACACAATTCAGTAGCATTTAGTTCACTGTCCGAACAATACAATTACACACAATTGAGTAGCATTTAGTTCACTGTCCGAACAATACAACTACACACAATTGAGTAGCATTTAGTTCACTGTCCGAACAATACATCTATACACAATTCAGTAGCATTTAGTTCAACTGTCCGAACAATACAACTATACACAATTCAGTAGCATTTAGTTCACTGTCCGAACAATACAACTATACACATTTCAGTAGCATTTAGTTCACTGTCCGAACAATACAACTACACACAATTTAGTAGCATTTAGTTCACTGTCCGAACAATACATCTATACACAATTCAGTAGCATTTAGTTCACTGTCCGAACAATACAACTATACACATTTCAGTAGCATTTAGTTCACTGTCCGAACAATACAACTACACACAATTTAGTAGCATTTAGTTCACTGTCCGAACAATACAACTACACACAATTCAAGTACGATAAAGTTTGAAAACTAATAATTGATCTACTGTGCCGTGACTCACATTTCTTACATCCACGTAAATGGGGAAGTACGTGGTGGATAATTTGCAGCGTCCATTTCTTGTAACTCCCTACCATTGACTGATTTGACGTCACAAGTATACTTAACGGCGCTTGATGACTGATTCAAATTTTCGTACAGCCTCTGAATCATGGAGCACAAAGGTATCCCTTTTTTGAAGTTGTTGACGGGAATGATTCTCAATTAATTGGCAGAGGTCGCTGACATAATGCACCCCGAAGCAATTTGTATTTTAAGAAAATGATTTTGATTTTTAAGTTTATTTTGTTGATGATAATGAAGGGGTTATTCATAAAGGGATAAATTACATTGTATATACATACATGTATAGGTACTATATATAATATTCGTAATGTTGAATGACTGTTTAGGGACGAAAAAAGTACAATAAACTAAGTAGATAGAATATAATTTTAAATGTGCTATTCTCGATAAGCCTTTGACTGGCCTCACAGCTCAGCTGGTAACCCTGCCTCCTGCGCTATAGGTCGTGGGTTCGATTCCCACCCAGGGCAAACATTTGTGTGACGAACATAGATGTTTGTTCTGTGTCTGAGTGTTAATATGTATTAGAAGTATGTATTTACAAAAAAGTATATAAGTATTATATCAATTGTCTGGTTCCCATGACACAAGCTATGCTTAGCTTACTTTGGGGCTAGATGGCGATGTGTGAAATGTCCACCAATATTGATTTCTTTATTATTATTTATTAAGCTCAACTTGAAATTTTGACAACAAGTCAACTATTTGTTTTTTTTATTATTATACTTTGAGGTTGTGCCTCTGTGTTTTTCCATGTCCCGCATCAGAGGTTGATGGTACCGTTATGTATGTTTTCGGTGTCCATCCGTCCTTAAAACAAGAACACGATCTTAGAACTCGCTCGGCCGGATATATTTCCGGCGAGAAAAAATTTAAGTAATTTTTTCGCTTACTAACAATAATTATAATAATAATTATATTGGTGGTCAATTCACACAGCGCTAACTATCCCCAAACTAAGCATAGCTTGTACTATGGGAACCAGACAACTGATAGAATACGTATTTACATTTGTTTGTAAATACATACATATAACACATACTAACACCCAGACACAGAAGAATCATTTATATTCGTCACACAAATATTTGTTCTGGTTGGGAATCGAACCCACGATCTACAGCGCTGAAGGCAGTTATTACCAACTGCGCTGTGAGGTCTGTCTAAATAACCTACATCCGTTATGCGGCCGCGGTCGAGGCGGCGCGGGCGCGGGCGCCATGTTCTTTGCATTGAAATTAATTGATTTTCTATTGGTTCGACACTAGGTGAGCTCATTATATTATTAGCTGTATCTATACAAATTAATAAAATTGGAGTGTCTGTTTGTAATATTAAAATAACCGCTTTTTACTAAGTGCATATGGATGTATACACGGTATATATACCATAACACCATTTTTTTTCAATTTTTGTCTGTCTGTCTATCTGTCTGTCTGTCTGTTTGTTCCGGTTAATCTCTGAAATGGCTGGACTGATTTTGACGGGACTTTCACTGGCAGATAGCTGATGTAACAAGGAGTAACTTAGGCTACTTTTCCGCGGGGTAAAATAGGGGTGCGTGATAAAACCGAATTCCACGCGGACAATAGCTAGTTATTGATAAAGGTTAAGAGAATACACGACTAAAAAACTCAAATTAAGTTAGTTAGTGACTCGCCAGAATCCGGGAGGTATTCCGCTCACATGTCACGCCTCACGTCTGAATAAACATTTCCCAAAGTTAATCAAAGAACTTTACGGCACGAAGGTAGCCCCGAGTAAAGTGATTGGAATTATTTAGAAGCCAACGATGTCTAATAACATCAAACGAAACTGTTTGAGCAACCTTTATACCTACGTAAGCATACCTCCTTGGTGCTTGTACTGAGCCATGATTCTGAAACCTTATTGATAAAAAATAAAAACCTCATGTTTCTTGTCCTCTTCCCGTGGGTAAAACTAATCAGGTACTTGTAATACGCAGCGCTATTTATATTTATTACAGGAACACAAACGTAAGCAGCAATTTTCTTGTCAAGTCAGCGGCCATATCAAAAGTTTTATTTATCCCCATCAATGGTTGTGAGATATCTCCAATAAGCTTTACAGTTTTACGTCCTTAGAGTCCGTTTCCGGAGTCTTTGTGCCGGCGGCAGCGGCAGAGTAAATATTATAGCAGTGATAGCGCTCGAGTGCCGCGCGTGGGTGCGACTTGACTTAACACCATACAACCACATGACCAATATAAGTCGGTTGCTAAATAATATCGATTTTATGGCGCGGCAGATGGCCGGCTTTGGACCGTCCGCCGTCTGCCCCTCTCCCCTGCTGCACCACCCCCCCTCACCCCCGATTGAGATTTATCTCCTCGAAACATCCCCTGCAAAAATGGATTATGCGATTTATATTAAGTTTCCGCAATTTTCGCGGAGGGATCCGAAATGGAGATAAACATTGTGAATTCGGTCCTTTGTATAGCGAAGGGTAGGTACGTACGTCGACACGCGTCCACCTAACGTCATTAACAATGACAATGAGTAATATTAGTTGGCTAATTTCCAATCGACGTGCGTCCATCTGTTCGATTAGTTGGTTCTCACAAACGGTTCGCATTTGCCGTTGTTATGTATGCACCGCGATTTATTCAAGCTCACAGCCAGTGTACACGTTTACAGTTATGACGACAAGCAAAACGACGCGACGTTTAGCTAAAGACATTCTGTTTTTATTCGACATCGAAATGCAAACATCGTCGCAGTGCAAACAAGGGCGTTTCAATAAGATAGCTCACATAAATCTCTGGGAAATCGTGTAATAAAATAAAACGAGTGCTAATATCCGAGGCGCGCGAAGCAAATTTGCTGTACCATTAAGGGAATGCGAAAAAGGAATGAGTTTATATTCCATTTAACGTAATCTCTGTCTAGACGGAAACTGACCGCTGGCGCTGGTGCTTCAGCAGTCGCAGGCCTCTCATTGGGCGTCTCTGAGTGCACCTGAAACCCTCGTGTTTGCATCCTATTTGTGAGTTATGGATGAATTTACGAGCTATTTCCACAACTTCATAAGCTCTTATTCGACCCAGGTGGGCTCATTCAAAGCTCAACACATGCAGCTTTTAATCCCGCTTTTATGCTATAGGTGAAAAGAGAAGATCTTGCAGTTTAAGAGTCTAAAAACAGTTTGCATTTTGTAATGGCCACCTTCTCCTGTTTTGAAGTAATGAGGGTAAAAAAGAACAAACGGCCGATTGGTGGCAGTCCCGCTGTATCATGTTTCGTGGTGTCAACGGACGCCTTTCTGCTCATTTCTCGTTAATTCTAATTGCGTTCAAATGTATACGGTTTCTTTAATGATAATAAATCACAGAAGGGGAAGATTCTCTCGGCTGCTTTGCATTATATACAGTTTACCTTTAATGCATAATGGTAACAAAATCAAGTTAGCTAACATCATTCATTATTATCAGTTAAATAAGTTAAGGTTGGCTTAATAACATACCTCTTAGTTTTAAATTTTAAATGTAAGATCCATTAAGTAGTTACACTAAGCATTTTTTTTTTCAGAATAAAATATATGTATAAATATGGTTTTTACACCAAAAAAATTGTACCAATGTATTCCAAAAGTTTAAATTAATTGAACTTAAATCTTATTTTACCACTTAAAGGTATTAACAAAATTACTTTTTAATGCACAGTAGGTTTACAAATCAGATCTAAATGGCACATTTAAACTTAAAAATAATAATTTGTAAAGTAAATAAACTGTTCCTAATTTTTATAAAGTTAAAATATTACCCTTTATGTATCTAAATACGGTTGTAAGCAGTTCCTCGGGTAGGTATAATCGTTTTTGAAACTCCTTGTGTCTTTGTTGCGTGTCGTTTGGACCAAGTTTATAAAATATACTTGTACAAATTAATTACTTCAAATTAAAATGTACATATATTTTAATACGTTTTATTTAAAAAGTCATTGACCTTGTCCGATATATTTTGCTTAATTTTTTTATATGAGTGGACGTTTCTTATGGCGTCTTCTAGACCCAAAGTAAGCTAAGCTATAGCTTGAATCATGGGAACCAGACAACTGATATAAGACATACTTTTTTTAAATACATACATATAATACATATTGATACCTAGACACAGAACAAACATCTATATTCGTCATACAAATATTTGTCATGGGTGGGAATCGAACCCACAACCCAGAAGGCAGAGTTACTACAAACTGAGCTATGAGACCAGTCATGTTAGCCCACCATGTTAATAATTTTACTTGCTGTAAAGTTTGATGTCCAGCTATAAATATTATTAAAATAACTTTAGGTAAAAAAAACATCTCAGTAAATAAACTTACATCCTAGATGCGATGAAACTTCATTTCCAGTAATGCTTTGATAAGTTTTCAAGAGAAATCGAGTAAATCTACCTAATCCGGATACTCAAAGAACAAAGCTCAGTTTTAGCCAGCATATGGCCCACACATGTTGTCGGTTTGGACTTCCGTCAACTCTTGTACTTTTTAACTGTGCCCTCATGTTACCGCTGTTCAGTTCAGCGAATTAATTTGGTCAATGGGAACCATCAAGAGCCCTCGTGTGCAATTTGCAGCGGCCGTGTCGCAGGCAATGACATTTTTGAATCTCCTCTATACAACTGCTAATACAAACATTGAAACACAGAACATAGAGCATATAACACATAGAACATATAACAACATAGAACATTGGACTGGCCTCGTAGCTCAGTTGGTAGTAACCCTGCTTTCTGCGCTGTAGGTCGTGGGTTGGATTCCCACCCAGGACAAACATTTGTGTGACGAACATAGAGGTTTGTTCTGTTTCTGGGTGTCAATATGTATTATATGTATGTATTTACAAAAGAAAAGTATATAAGTATTATATTAGTTGTCTGGTTCCCATGATACAAGTTACGCTTAGCTTACTTTGGGGCTAGATGGCGCTGTGTGAAATGTCCACCAATATTATTATTATTACTATTATTATTATTATTATTCCATACACCAATCAACTGATTGTTCTAAAGTTCCGAAAACATTATAGTTAATTAGAAAATTGATTCATCATAGAGCGAGGGCAAAAACATAATGGCGCCATTCCTCTTTTTACTGATGACGATTTTGTGATGACATCATAAAACCCGTTGAAGCATGACCCGGTCAATTTTAAGGTTCCGTGACATGAAAATGGAAATATTCGTGATCTGAGTTTCTTTGTGCATCGCCTCCATGAACCTAGCGAGAGGTTCATAAAAGATTTTTCACAGATTTCTGCGTCAATTGTATCTTTACTACATAAGATCGAAGTCTTAAATTGCTGGCACACGAATGGAAAAATCATTTACTATTTTATGCAAAATAATTGGTAGTAGCTCTTATGTTGGTCTTTTTTATATTATAACCAGCTGTTAACCGCAACTTCGTCAGCGTGGAATTCGGTTTTATCACGCACCCCTATTTTTCCCCTTACAAAAGTAGCCTAAGTTACTCCTTGTTACATCAGCTATCTGCCAGTGAAAGTCCCGTCAAAATCGGTCCAGCTATTTCAGAGATTAGCTGGAACGAACCGACAGACAGACAGACAGATAAAATATGTTGGTTTGGTATATGTACCGTGTATACATCCATATGCACTTAGTAAAAAGCGGTTATTTTAATATTACAAACAGACACTCCAATTTTGTTTATTTCAATAGATTCATTCGTGGTCTCTATGTTTCCTAGAATAGCGGTGCCACAGTCATTTAGCTGTCGCTATATGACTGACACAAAAATGCTATTAGATATTACGGTGTCTGAAAATACTCTGTAGGAAAGCACGCCATTTTTACTATCCATGGCGTTATCCAACGCATATAGCGGCGCTTACCTGTAATGCTGTAAATAACCGTTACAGCTATTTAAATCTTATCTATCTTATCTTATCTTCTTTAACCTTTGATTAAATTAATAATATGATTTAAAACAACCAATAATCGTATTGTTTTCATACGTGTATTATTCTTCACTTCAATAAAAAAAAAGGTCAAATAGAAAGATATACTGTAAAAAATACGTTCAGGTATTATTAAATAAGATAGATAGATAGATAGATAGATAACTTTTTATTGTACACCACAAGATATACATTAACAATGTTACAAGAAATAATAATTTAATGTGAAGTACAATGGGTGGCCTTATTGCTTAAAGCAATCTCTTCCAGGCAACCTTTGGAAGTTAATAAGTTTATTTAAATATATTTGATGCAGCTCAAAATGGCGGAAGCACGCTCACATGTGACATTTGCATAATTATATGTCTGTGAGTATAAACCCGGTATTACTATTTCTTCTACTTATCCCTTCTACGTTTGAAACGTAATCGCAAACGCTGCTCGTCAGGAATGGACCTTATAATAACTTCAAATGGTAGCATTAACAGAAAATAATAAGCAGTGATGCACTCGTGTTGCTGTGTTCCGGTGGAAGGGAGTGGGTGCCGGCGAAATTGCAGGCGCATGAGACGTAACATCCCCGTCTCGAGGTGAAGGACGCAACGCAATGCGACTTGAGTCATCTCGTACTTTGGTGGAGAGGACTCGAGTCGCATTGCGTTGCGTCCATCACTTCACCAGGTAGGCCGTCAGCTCGTTCCGTCACTTTTATAACATAAAAAAACCTTAAACATGGAAAATAATCTGTTAATAATAATGATATCGAACAATGTTTGTATGTTTCCATAGTTGCTGTAGGTAAGTTACTCGTAACGTTTACTTATTCACGTAAACGAATTTGCCGGCTAAGTTATAGGTTTTTTGAACTTACAGAATATTTTAAATATGTTGATAGTTTATCATAAAACTATTAAAAGCTATCTATTATTTAAAAAGCTTTATTAACATAATAATGTGAGCATGTCACTTCTCAGCAAAACTATAAAAAGCTTAGCTATATAAGTTATTTCATACCTTACGCTTTTTCTTATAGAATATGCTAAGCTGATTTGCATTTCGAGCTTTAGATTCAAATCTGCGGAATACCATAGTTGAACATGTGAATTCAAAGAAGGCTGGCACCCACTCTGTTATTTATATTTTAAAGTGTCTAGGTCTTACGTCGGCTGACTGCAAAGAGACGTATGTAACTGTACCGCCAGCGCCCGTCCCAGCCTCGAGACTAAACGGTAATGCTCTGTGAACATCGCTGGTTCAAAATGAATTTACATCCTTGAACACTTTATTAAACAACTCACACTTTCTTGGTAACTAAATCGTAATTTTCTACTGCATCATTTTTATGTACGGAGAAAGTTAATAAAAAACCTATGAAATAGAGTCACGAAAGTGGTCGTAAGGCGGTCCCAGAAAACCCAAAAGAATACGGCAGTGACTGCAAGTAATAAAGACTGTAGGAATGTACACAGTAAATCTAGGAAGTACCGTAAGCGACTATGGGTCATTGGCTCAAGAAGATGCCACAATTTATTTCAAATGACATCGCTTATACTTAAATATTAACATTGCAGTGTAAATAAGGCTAAGGATGTAGAGAAAGATAACCCCTTCAAGGGGGGAGAGGACGCTGGGGGAGGGCACCTGGTAGCGAGCCGCTAGATGTGTAGGAATGAACAATGTGCGGTGCCGCAACTTGCCGCAAAACTCACTTGACCCGACGTAAACTGACCCTTTGCCATAAATTGTCTTTACTCTTCCTGCACTACACACTTTACAGCCTCTTCAACTGTTTGTGTAAGCTATAAAAATAACGTTATGTAAAACTGATATAAATTGTAATGTTACATACGTTAGATCTCCATATTGTCGAGTTATGACTGCTCTGTGTTAATAAATATTTTACATGTAAAAATGTCAATGAAATCTATTGAAAGTATTGTGCGACAGTTACAACAAACTATTGACCCTAGTAAATAAAGTCTAAACATCTAGAAAAAAAGATTAAAGAACAATCGGTGATAATTACGAAATTCAGTGGCTATTAATTTTGGATCTATTATATTTTGTTTTTCCTTTATATTTTGACTTGTAACATACGTTATGAATAAAAGAACTTGAAGTTAAGGATTATTACTCCATTTCAAACATGACTTGAATAATTAGGAACATATATGTTGTTTGTTGCGTAAAGTAATGCTTTCAGACAAGCTTATACAAGTTTTTGGCTGGAATCTGCGGTCGCGCGAATTTCCAATGCCGCTTGAGTACGTGCGCAAAGGGGATTGGAAATAACCGATGAAACAATCATTTACCATGATCGCCCGTCCATAGTCGTGAATATACCGGCGACATGCGCTACAGCTTTCATGATCGCCACGCCAGCTCAGGTGAAGAGTGACGAGACACATAACGTTATAAATGAGTGCTGTCAGCCAACCATGTGGAGTTAGGCTAATGTTCGGTAGGGTTCAGTATATCTAAATATTAGTAGTAAGTACTGCCACCACACCTGGTAATCTGCCGCCAAGCAGTGATGCACTTGTATTGCTGCGTTCCGGTGGGAATGGGTGCCGGTGAAATTGCAGGCGCATGAGACGTAACATCCCCGTCTCGGGGTGATGGACGCAACGCAGAGTGACTTGAGTTTATCTCGTACTATGGAGAGGACTTGAGTGGTATTGCTGTTGTCTATGGGCGGCGGTTACCACTCAACATCAGGTGGGCCGTCAGCCCGCTCCTTCACTTCAATGACATTTAAAACACTGAACTAAATCCATAATCTCCGAATTCATCAAAAAACAGCACAATAATGCCAATATTCTGCAACCCAATATAAATTAATTGATTAATTAAATTAGAAAATGAAATTTCAGATTGTTCCTCGTGACTGATTTATAAATGTACCTCTTAGTACTCATTTATCTTCGTAATAACCAATACATAATCTACGTTCAACCTAAATTTAAAATTTGTTTCACAGTTTATTTCAAGTAATATCCAATCATCAGAAAGGGTCTAAATTAACATACAAGAGCCAATATTAGAGTTGACTCCTTAAAAATCGATTTAATTTAAAGGTCCTGTTATGAAAATTTGGTGGGTAGTAAAATCGAGCGTTTACTAATTAATATTGGTGGACATAAAAGGTAGAAACAGAAAGACTAAAATTATCACACAGCGCCATCTAGCCCCAAATGAAGCTAAGCATAGCTTGTACTATGGGAACCAGATGACTGATAGAATACTTATTGTTGTAAATACGTACACATATATACATATTAACACCCAGGCACAGAACAAACATAAATTCTCGTCAACAAATACAGTTTTTAACATATATTTTTTCTGCATTTATGATGGATTCGTATGATAATTTAACTCTGTTTTACTGACGCTCCTTGGTCATGTATGGTATCGTCAACTGAATAAACTATGGTATTTTACAAGCAATCTCCGGAATAAAATAAATAAATAAATAAAATAAATAATAGTGGACATTTCACACAGCGCCATCTAGCCCCAAAGTAGCTAAGCATAACTTGTATCATGGGAACCAGACAACTGATATAATACATATACTTTTATTTTGTAAATACATACATATAATACATATTAACACCCGGACACAGAACAAACATCAATGTTACAAATGTCACATAAATGTTTGTCCTGAGTGGGGATCGAACCCACGACCTACAGCGCAGAAGGTAGGGTTACTAACCAACTGAGCTATGAGGCCAGTCAAAGTTGAGTCAGTCAAATTAACTAAACCAAACTAGTAAAATGAAGAAAATCCTATAAGACTGTTGATGGACGTTGAACTGAGTGCATCCGCAGTGTAGGGCGGGCAGTTCTCTGTATGGGTTCACGGCGCGAGTGATTTATCACCACGCACAACCGACTGGCTCATTACTGCGTCACAATCAATAACCACCAGACTAGCGACAGTCCCATCACAACAGCCGCCGATCCATCCACCAGACGAATGGAAATGGAAAATATTTCCACCGTATCACTACATAGTACAGTATAAAACAAAGTCGCCCGCTGTCTGTCTGTCCCTTAGATATTTAAAACTACGCAACGGATTTTGATGTGGTATTTTTTAGTAAATAGAGTGATTCAAGAGGAAGGTATAATACATGCATAATATAGGAGAGAAACAATGATAATTTTAGAGGTTTCTAATATGATGTCGTAAATAAACACTTTTTTTGCGCTTACATTGCAAACGCTGGCTGTACCCTACGAGATAGATCAAAATAATGTACTACAGTATTATACACCTTAAAAAGATCTACAAAAAAATTTGCGATGGTATATGTCTATCTCTTAGAGATAACATACAATAACCATTTTTTATCCTTCACTTTTTACGACAAATAATGCCTTATTTACGAAGCGATTTTAAGCAATACAGCATCAGCATTGCACCCGTGCGAAGCCGGGGCGGGTCGCTAGTGTCATTATAACTGTTACTCTTACGAGCATTTTCACAAAAACACTTACACTTAATTATTCAACGAGGCACACGTCACATGAATATGGCACTTTATTGACTCTGAAAGAAATGTCCTGATTGCTTTCACAATTTTACAACCGCAACCAAATCTATTTAAACTGGGAAACATAAAATAGCATACAGTTACGCAATAATGTAACATTATGACAGTATTATTTGAATTCACTCAGAATCGAATAAATTGAATGCAGTGGTCCGTAAAACAGATATATTAGAGAATTCGCTTTGCCGTTTTGCTGAATTCAACGAATAGAACTTAAATTTTCAAACATACATTTTTTTTATGTGATACAGTTACGGAACGAGCCAACGGCCCACCTGGTGGTAAGTGGTAACCTCAGCCCATAACAACTGACGTGACTTGGGTCTTCCCCTACTAGGTACGACAAGACCCAAGTCGCATCGTATGCGGGCGTAACTCTGAAACGTGAAGGTGGAATGTCTCATGTGCCTGTAATTTCACCGGCAATCACATCTTTCAAACCGGAACACAGAAACGCGAACGCGTTACTGCTTACGGCAGAAATGGGCGTGGTGGCAGTACTTCCCCGGACGAACTTGGCGAGAGTTCTACTGCTCTTATTTGTAAGATTGGCTTCTAGTGTTTAAGTAACCTCGTCAGTCAACGCAACAGTAATGAAATGACCACTATTTTGCAAAGACAAGATAGCTTCAGTTGTAGCTAGGCCTTTATACGTTTTATATTGTATGGTTTTACATTATCGGTGTTTGACCAGCGTTCAATTATCATACCTTCTAGTGTCTTTAATATGACATGCAAATTACAGAAAAGCTAGATAAAAAGTTAAGTGACTCTGGCGCCAGCGGGAGGCTTCACACGTTGCCATTTAAAGTGGCAGTCCCGTCATTGTAACACAAGAATATATATTAACAAGTGTAATGTATTGTGCGTTTAGTACAGCAGTTAAACAAGTTATAAGGTTGCTAGTTAATTCGAATTAGAGCAAGATAGTTATTTATACTAGACTAGCTGTTGCCCGCGCCTTCGTCCGCGTGGAATTTGGTTTTATCACGTACCCCTATTTTACTCCCGGAAAAGTAGCCTTACTCCTTGTAATATCAGCTACTGCCAGTGAAAGTCCCGTCAAAATCGGTCCAGCCATTTCAGAGATTAGCTGGAACAAACAGTAAGACAGACAGACAAAAATTGTAAAAAAAATAGTTTTGATATATGTACCGTGTATACATCCATATGCACTTAGTAAAAAGCGGTTATTTTATTACAAATAGACGCTCCAATTTTATTTATTTGTATAGACAACGTATTATTCGACCACGTGAATAATGGTAGCTGCTTGCAAGTAATTTAAACGTTTAACAAACTCAACGTTTGAAAGCCCATATCGAGCACAATAATTTAGTATTGAATGTGTAAACAAGCTAATGGCATACCGAAGATCATGTTACGAGAATGGATACCAGTTTGGTGGGTCCCCGAACAAATGGTGATATGCGCTCGCACTGCACAAATCTACGCGATGCTATGGTGCGCTAAAGTGGGAATGCCAATGAACTTGGAACGGCTATTGACAGGTATTGCGTTAAGACAAACAGACGTTCCGGCGGCTGAGATGGACCTCCGTTCACTTGACCACATGCGAGTGATGTTTTGGTACCCACCTTCGACCGCAAACCTCCTCAGAACTTCTATGTAAATAATCACTTATGGTAAATACGGAATTCTTGTGAGTACCTTAATTTTTATAACTGTACTTGCGTGTCGTAGTGCTAAATGTTCTGAGAAAATAAGATTTGTGTCAATAAAAGTTGGCTAGTTTACTGTAGGTAGTGCAAATGTAACATGAATCATTGTTGGCAAAGCAATCACTCTTGACGAATAACTTTTTTATAGAAGTACCTATCCAATACTATTCCTATTTATATTTCGATATTTGATGACATACAAATTGATATGCAGCTAGTCTACACAAATAAATAAATTTGGAGTATCAGTTTGTAATATTAAAATAACCGCTTTTTACTAAGTGCATATGGATGTATACACGGTACATATACCAAAACAACATTTTTTAGAATTTTTGTCCGGCTAATTTCTGAAATGGCTGGACAGATCTAGACGGGACTTTCACTGGCAGATAACTGATGTAACAAGGAGTAACTTAGGCTACTTTTCCGATGGGTAAAATAGGGGTGCGTGATAAAACCGAGTTTCACGCGGACGAAGTCGCGGGCAACAGCTAGTTTGAAATAAAATGTATACCTTTAATTCATTCATTGATGCGCCAGCAATCCACTTCTAGTATCAAGCTAGGCACATTACATTTTTTTTTTTATGAGGTGTAGTTACGGAACGAGCCGACGGCCCACCTGGTTTAAAGTGGTAACCTCGGCCCATAACCGATGCGACTTGGGTCCTCCCCTACTACGTACGACAAGACCCATATCGCTTCGTATGCCTCCTATGAGACGTGTAAGTGGAATGTCTCTTGCTCTTGTAATTTCACCGGCAACCACACCTTTCAAACCGGAACACAGTAACGCGAACGTGTTACTGCTTTGCGGCTTAAATGGGCATGGTGGCAGTACTTCCCCGGACGAACTTGGCGTGAGTTCTACTACTCTTGTTTGTAGGTTTCGCTTCTAGTGTTTAAGTAACCTCGTCAGTCAACACAACAGTAATTAAATGACCACTATTCATTTTGCAAAGACAAGACAGCTTCAGTTGTTGCCAGGCCTTGGAATATTTGTATGTCTAGCGAAGTAACGGTTAGACATATTAAGAGCCAGTGTATTGAAGTAAATATCCTGAGTCGTTTTAGCTGATGTAGATGCTAGAAGAAGATTTCTTATACATTTAGTTTGAATTTAGTCACATCTTATTAACTACCAGCTGTTGCCCGCGACTTCGTCCGCGTGGAATTCGGTTTTATCACGCACCCCTATTTTACCCCTCGGAAAAGTAGCCTAAGTTACTCCTTGTTACATCAGCTATCTGCCAGTGAAAGTCCCGTCAAAATAAGTCCAGCCATTTCAGAGATTAGCCGGAACAAACAGACAGAAAAAATTGTAAAAAAAAAAAATGTTGGTTGATATACCGTGTATACATCCATATGCACTTAGTAAAATGCGGTTATTTTAATATTACAAACAGACACTCCAATTTTATTTATTTGTATAGATTATAACTAAGTATTTAACTATATGCAGCTGACTTCATCATTTTCTAGCGTTTCGTAACCTCTATTTAACTGTGTGAAACTGCTTTTGGCGTCAGCACTTCGTCAACTCTGATTTGTATGATGGTGTTAAATAAAACGGTGCTCAATATTTTGTAACACAACAAGGAACACAAAGGGCGTTACACTCTTACAGTAAACATAGAGCAATAGCTAAGGAGTCCATACGTTTGTTTGGGAAACATATGTGACTGCATTGTGTCAGTAAAGTTCAATATCTACCGATTAGGTAATCAGATTTTGCTAAGTCGCGTTACAAGAAACGAATAGTCAGGAATTTCCTTCTCTAAAACGAAGATTATATTAAAAAATGTTTCACTTTTCTCCATATTTTCCTTAAGACACATGTTGGAATAATTTCCATTTTTTTTAATGTAATGTATGTGATGGAACGAGTTGACGACCCACCTGATGTTAAGTGGTAACCGCCGCCCATGGACAACAACAATACAACTCAAGTCCTCTCCACCATAGTATGAGATGACTCAAGTCGCATTGCATTGCGTCCATCACCCCGAGACGAGGATGTTACGTCTCATGCGCCTGCAATATCACCGGAACACAGCAATACGAGTGCATCACTGCTAAGCAGGGGATTACCAGGTGTGTTGACAGTACTTCTCCGGGCGAACTTAGCACAAGTTCTACTGCTACTTTGGGTTGCTCCTTTCGCACCACCCGGGGGACACGTGTAGTGATTCAAAGGGTTATCACCTACGGACGCGAGCAACGTAGGCCCCCAGTCGTGTATTTTTGTGTATCTAATATCCAGTGGTAATGCACTAAAACTTTTTAAAATATAATCACTTGTATTTCAGTAACTACTCTGGAATGAATCAATCGAAGATGAGAGCTACACGGCATGTTTTCTTATATAACTACTGCATTTAAAAATAAACAGGCTCTTATACTACAATGAGCGAGATTTGTCGAAGCTCGTGTCGTGCCCGCTCTCTTCGGTCGCACCTGTCATCAAATTATCACGATCACCAGCACAAAAGCACGAGACAACATGTTAACAACGCGGTAACAAATCCAGCAAACATTCACAAATTAATTGGAATGATGTAAAATGGACAATTGCGTTAAATTGTTACCGGTTCTTCTAAGAATCTTTTAACATATTTGTTATAGCATTAACAGGGAACAAGATATTACATGGGTAAAATACATATTGGGTTAAATAAATGGGTTACTTATGAGAACTTACTTCTAGAAGGAGTTAACGTTGGCTTCCTTATTAGGCTAGGCCTGTATCGAGGGAAAGGTTATTTCATATACCATATCTGACATACAGAAACATCATTTTTATTTTTATTATTATTATTATTATTATCATTTATTGATAAACGTTAATTCACCAAAGGGATTTTGTTGTTTTAAAACAGATTTCCATATTTTTCAATCGCATTTACTAAATATTGTTTTCTGTAAAACACATGTTAATGTATTTTATTGTGATGAGAAAATTAAATAGCGTGCACAGATAGCTTGCTATTAAACGTAGCGTAAAAGTTAACTCTGGCTATTATATTCGTCTGATGTACGCGATATTGCATTGCATTCTTCACCCCGGGAACGTGGGATAGGAAATCTCATGTGCCTACATTCTCCCCACTACGTTGCGTCTTGAACCGGAACAAAATGCAGGCATTACTACATAATGGCACAAGTAACTCGCTACTAATTACAACCTGATTGCACTTCCTAAAGAATCGAAGTAAAGAATCCAAGCAATACCTGCAAAGTATATTACTCTAAACATTTACTTAAATATAGATGGAGTTATTTAAAAGCTACATAAACAGGTATTCTGACCATATATGAAAATATGTCTTTGTGAGAGATCTGCTACAATTCATTGAAATGTCATATAAAATGCTCTCTATACACTTCCTGTCTTTGCAACTTGATATAGGACAATAGTACAAACGGTTTCTACTTAACTTGCTCATTTTCAGAATATGTAGTATAAAGGGATACATGATTTATCAGTACAAAAGCAACCATATCAGTAATAAAAAAGGTAAGAGTAAGGCTCTAAGGCAGATTCTTGGCAAATTTTACCCTTGCAGGAGTGAAATAGGATGTCAAAGCTTGTATAGATATTCCGTTGACCGGTCTACTAGTATATATATTAATTAGAGCCCGATCGGATTCATATATATACATATATGAATCCGTTTCCTATCAGTTATGTGGTTCCCACAGTACAAATTGCTTAGTTAAGGGCGCTGTGTGAAATGTCCACGAATATTCAACTTTTCTGGGACTGATAGTAAATCAATGTAAAAGATTGCACCAAATATTCTAATATTAAGACATCCGCTTTGACATTTTCAATAGAACTTATTCCAAGTTCGTCCGGAAGTACTGCCACCAATCCTATTTCTGCCACTACAGTAACGCATATATGCATTACTGTGTTCCGGTTTGAAAGGAGTGATTGCGGGTGAAATTACAGACTCACCTTCACGTTACAAAGTTATGGGTGCCAATGTGACTATGTCTTCCCATACCTAAGTAGGGGAGGACCCCAAGACGTATTGTTTTCGTTCATCAGATGGGCCATCTTGCTTGTTCCTAACACAAAAAATTCCAAGGTCTAGATTTGCTTACCTCTGTCCTACTAACTGGTCTTCGCAAATTTTACTTCAAATATATTTACATAACACTTATAAAGGATCCGGTCAGGTTGACGGACACATTGTGGGTAAACATTTCAACAGTTATTGTAACGGTAATTAGCTGTAATGTCTTATGCAGATAACATATTTACATTTTCCCACGTACATTAATGCTCGGAGCCCGACTCCTTGGCTAAGTGGGTAGTTACCCTTCCTACAAATCGAGCTGTCCCGGGTTCGATTTTCGGATAAAGTGTTTTGTATACTATATATGTATGCCCATGCCACCTGTGACACATGTAATCCTAGTGTACATGTGTAAATATATAATAGTTTTTTTTTTGTTACCATAAGTATGCGAACTTTTCGCTGTCTATTATGGAAAGTATTATAATCTTTTCAAATTAATCTTCATCCAGTATTCTAATAGTAGTTTTGAGAAAAACGAGAGAAAAGTAACATGGGAATTAACAAAAATTCTTTGTATTAAACAATTTTGACAAATATAGATAGACAGATAGATAAAAACATTTATTTCAGCACAATCATATATAAGAGCAACAATTACAAGAAAAAGCAAATCATAAAATCACAAAAAAATATTAAGTCACTATGCGCTCGGTGCTAAAACAGGGATTGTCTCAGCATATGCTGAGAATACTCAGCGCTGATTTTCAGCCAATAAAACCTTTACTTTGACGACACAGACAAGGTCCATGTTAACACAAGGTAAGTTTCATAAGTTAAACTCTGTACCATACTTAATTTTTAACCCTCACACTGTCTCGAATGCCCGTTTTTTCCATTCAAATTATAATTTTAACCCGGTGTCATGTTTTTAATCCATATCGTTATCTGCGGATTTTACGTCGCGGCCCAGGTGACACTACAGTATTTATTATTATAATAATAATAATTTGTTTATTTCAGGCTACTTAGTATTAAATACATTGGCCCATATAAATATATACCTTAGTGACTAACATACATATAATAACTTAAGACTACCAAATGAAAGGGATTTTACTTCTTAGCCGCTTCCCAAAAGCGTCGGTAAACGATCCCAGCAGGCCAAAATCCTGGATCAAGCATCACATCTTTAAGTTTAGCTGTGATCTATTTTTCCGTTTTTCCGATTTATGTTTCCGTTAGACCTCAGTTAAACAATATTTAATTAAATTGTACAGTAACTTGAAGATTTCATGTTTTTATAACGTTTGTAATATTCGTGATGTAGGTACAAGACTATTTTTCAACGATAACTAAATATGACAGGCGTAAAGAGCTTTTTGTATCTATATTATGCAGTCTGATGATAAAACGGAATGATAAATTAAATGTGCTGTGCTTTTTATAAGTAATCCAACTTTATATCTTATTATTGTTATATCGTTTACCTGTGATATTTTCGACGTAATGAAAATGAAATTACACTATAAAATGTTGCCCAGACAAATGGCGAAATGTAAACAAGGAGCTTAATATGGTGGAGTTTTTACTCAAACTTTACTAAAATATATTTCTGTCAGTTGCGAAAAATAAATGGCATACTTGTGATAAATGGATATTAGAAGTGGATAAGTGTTTCAAAAATTGAGCCTGTACATCAAAATTCCTTGTCAATAAAGAGTTAGTTATTTTTTCCCTCTATTCGAATTTTTTATATACACATATTAACTTTATTGATGTGAAACATCTATAGCCGTAAAACCGATTTCTGGCGTGGCGACGCGTCGCCACGGCATGCGTTGCATACTTTTACAAAATAATGTCGATGTTTCACATCTGCCAGGCGTCCCGTGACGGCTCACATTTTTTTCTTACTTAACTTAACGATCAAATTAATATTAAATGTTGGTAAATACAATAAATATGATGATATATGAATAAATAAGTATGATATCTGGTACACAAGACTTCCTATAAAACTTTGTACCGATATGGACGGATATGTAACGGTTATTTTACGAATGTAATCAGTTATTTTGATCGGTGCATGGCTTAATAAAAGCGAGTAAAATATTTATAAAATAAAATCATCAAAATGCAAACTTGTACATCCTGCGGTAAACCAGCTTACTGTACAGATTCATGCGGTTTGTATGCAAATCTCTCTGCATTTTTATTGACTTTAGAATCTAACAAACAAATAAATGCCTCATTATAATCGCACATATAAAGCCAGACTAATGGGGGTAAGCTCTTTAAACGGCCTTATTAACGAGCCCAATCTTGTCTCCTGCCCGCTTTTCCCACAGCCAAGGAAGATACGTTTTCTCCTAGACGTTCTCTTCAAGAAAATGGGAACAATAGTTTCTAGGTAAAAAAAACTGCGATTCAGTATACTTTACACACATAACCGCTTTGTTTGAAATTAGTCATTTTGAGACGATTGTTTGTTATAGTGTTTTCGTAAATGTATTTAAATTCCATAAAATTATGCGGAAAATCTTTATGCGGATGTAGACCGCACGTACCTAATTGCTTAGGATAGGAGGCAGGTAGCCAGGTAGAGGCGGGCGGGCGCCTGTACCGTGCCCGAAGCCCGCATCGGGCAGCTGAGTGTGACGAAGCGAACGCTCCGGTCAACGATCGGCACCCACAGTTTGGAAGGTCGCAACGCGGCCTTCTTTCGGCTAAACATACGCTAATGTACCCGCGCCGCCGCGCCGCGCCGCGCCGCCGCCGCCGGACACCCTGTATTTATCTTCATACACTAACAGTTATGAATGCTCTCGCATGCGTATACATGTAGGTTGTGTTTCTGTGTCGACTCCGATTCAGGTTCAATTATATTTTTAATAAAAAAAGACCATTGATTGAATGTACATCGCCGAGTTTTCTATAATTGCATGAAGGATGGCGTGTTTGTATCTGACGTATCCATCGCCGGCGCCGGTTCGGTGCTGCGTTCGGATCTCACGGTGACATTATTATAATGGCCTAATAACTCTTTCCTGCGAATACCTTTGTGAGAACGTCACTGACGGGGCTGAGTCACAACACAAGACACGCATTATGCGCAAACTCTTTTACGTCTTATAATCCTACTAATTTGTAAACATGAACGTTTGTATGGATGTTTGTTGTTCACGCTCAAACGGATGAATGGATTTGGATGAAATTTGGTATCAAGATAGCTTATATCCTGGATTTACACATAGGCTACTTTGATCCTGGAAAAGTGCAGTGTTCCCGTGGGATTACTTTATTCACCGAGGGTAACACCGCGGGGCGCAGTTAGTATATATGTGACTACCACATGTTTACGTGAATAATTTACTCATTAGAAGATACATTGAGATATTATTGTGAAAATGCTATTTTAGTTGCTTATGAGGTGAAGGTGGTTGTCGATGATTAGGTCAGCTGAAGACGCGATGCGCTCCGACGCTTCTATTCAGGCATATTCTATACCTACCCTTGACGGTTGCGATTTCTCAAGAGATGACTTTTAACTTTAATCATGTATGTAATTATAGCTTATTCAAAAGTATAATTCTGTTTACATGTCATTTATACCTTTTTATTAACACATTCTCCATTTTTTTTTTCTTCAAACGAAAACATATTCAAATCATGATCTACCTAACCGGCATGTAACATGCTTCACAAAGAAATATAGTGGCCTAGAAATGAAAATCATGCAGCAGATGTAACCGTTATAATAACGAGGTCATTTATCAACTCTACGTATTTGTTTGTGTCTGTACACATTAAGAAAGCGATTAAGTTGTGGCACTGATAGTACGCAGTTTACAAAGCATGTAATGTAGGGTCCGGTAATTAGATGTATGGGGTCAACCGGATGCATTTTCGGCAAGTAGGTACAATTTTATTGTCTGAAAAAATTATAAACGCTTTGTTAGTAAAAGGTAAAGAACTGCTCGAAGCTTTTAAATTACCTTAACTTACTTAGCTTAGTTTGTCTTTTTCGAACAATTTGAAAGTACAGGTGACGGAGAAAGACAAAACACAAAATATGTAATCTATCGCTAATATTACGTTTACGAATAAAGCTCTAAGTAAATTACACTTAGCTTCAATAAGTGCGTACCAGTTTTTCGTGGTCGATTGATATACCTACATTATTATTACTTTCCCCTCATACTAACAAAAGTGTAGGGAGCTGTAGCGAGTAATATTAACGTAATTGAAGAATTAATTGTGAGGGTTGAGATTGATGATATATCTCAGAGAGTCACGTTTCAAAGTACACATTTTTGAACTAAGTATGGAATATTTCCAAACTTGACTGTGAGTAATTGCGGTTGGAATAGAATGCAAACATCATGTAGAGAGAAAATTTCCTGCAATTAAATTTAAATTCAAGTTAGTTCGATTATATTCAATTCAGAAATTAATCAACCGTTGGAGATTACTTTCACTGACATGTTTTGTGCGGCGTGATTGAAAGTATCTGTTGTACCATGTATGTTAGTTACCCGTTGAGGAAGAAAGTGCCTTTAACTTTTGAATGCCTCAAAAACGATTCCAAAATTTGATAGTGCAATGCTTTTTTTGGTTAGTTTTGAGTTTATATTGAAGAATTAAGAGTGTGTTTCGTCTATCTACGTTATAATATAACTTACTGAAGTACGAGAAAAACAAAAATGGGATCTAATGAACCTAAACTGTATATTTTAATCGGTATTTTTTTATTTTTTTCGATGGTTAAAGGTTACTAGCCTGTGGTTTTTTTTATTAATGATAATAGCTTAGCTATTGATGGGAAAGCAACGCCGAAACTCACCTCTTGACATGGATCATTTGTCTCAGCAAAACAAACCTGAATTGGTATTTTCTTTCCAGCTCTAGTTTTCCAAGTGCATGAATCTACTACTCTCAAAAAGCAAGAGTGGCTTTCAATCTACAGTCTCCCACGGGTGTGAATCTGGATTGTTTAAATAGAAAATTAGAATTCTAGATGTTCCTTGTCTTCGAATTTTTTAGTAGTTGTTCCTCATCGTTTTGAGAATTGGTATTGTGCACAAACTTTTGGAAGCCAAAATCTCCTTTGTGTTAGATTTGAACTGGCTTCCTCTATCACAGTCTTAGTATAAAAGTCAATAAGTCACGATACAACAAAATATCAGCTAAAGAAGATGTAGGCAGCAAGTAGGTGCACTTCGATGCGTCCAATCGTCGTGTTCCTGATATTAAATCAAACAATCAAGTTGTGAGCTAAACTTATTAATATAAACACTACAACCGTTCACGGTTTTCAAGCACTTAAGCGTAATATATTATTTTCAACGTGTGTGCCTGTCTGTTACAACAATTATGGTAGTTAGATAATTCTTCAATAAATCTGCCACTGCATAATAAAACTATTATCACCTCGTAGGTAGCGTGAAAAAATATTCTGTTTATCACTTCATTCATTGTCTGGCCTCATAGTTCAGTTGGTAGTAACGCTGTAGGTCGTAGGTTCGATTCCCACCCAGGACAAACATTTGTGTGACATTTTTACATTGATGTTTGTTCTGTGTCTGGGTGTTAATATGTATTATATGTATATATTTACTAAAGAAAAGTATATAAGTATTATTATATAATTTGTCTGGTTCCCATGATGTTTTTTGTGTATTCGGAATACGGGTGGCTGTAAATTGCGTGTGCCTTAACAAGAAAAAATGTTAGGTTCTTTTGTTACTGATGTAGGTATATCAAACTAAATATATTATCTATATATCTATGTATAATAAATTGTTATTAGTCTAATACTCAAATGTAACGAGGCCAGTAAACCCACAGTTTTAGGTGCATTCTTGATGTCTAATATAATATTCGCTAGAGACGCTATAACTTTCCACCATATTTTATGTAGGCAAGTGTGACTTTCCAAATAAATCAGGCACAATTAGGGCAAATTTTAGAAGCAATTCTAACTCTACCCACCTACGACTGGGCTAAGCCTCATTGGACTAGTCCAAATTACATGTAATTGAACTAAATTACTAACGATTATCCACAATTCATTTTGTCAAATCGTATTTATTTTCCTTTCGAAATACTTCTATTAAAAACTTGAAAAGCAAAAATATTGAGTAACTTTGAAGAAAACTCAAGGAGTACGCAGAAAATTTCAAAAATGATCACAGTCGTCCTCGGTCGCGATCAAGGCAGTTAACGAGCACTTGAGGAGAATGGGGTTCAGGTGGAACTTTCAGATTACCTTCGGCCAGGAGCGAGGGGGACTCGTAACGGAGGGGAATGGAATGGAACGGCGCGGGCGCGGCGGCCCATAGCGCAGACGAGTATCGAGTCGCAAATTGCTTTGTTAAC
The DNA here is from genome assembly GCA_947359385.1 of Chesias legatella. Classification (NCBI taxonomy): domain Eukaryota; kingdom Metazoa; phylum Arthropoda; class Insecta; order Lepidoptera; family Geometridae; genus Chesias; species Chesias legatella. The sequence goes on along the minus strand of OX375786.1, from coordinate 6,201,305 downwards.
AAGTTAATTTTAATTCGCCCTCAATTATAATTAAAAAAATTATGTATAAGTACTGAGGTCTTGATTAATTCAAGCGATGATTCATGACGGACGCACACAGAGTCTGATAAGCAATCAACGTCATAAATTCATAAGCGTAGATTTTACTAACGCAGATTTATTATCACTGTTACGACCTTAGTCGACAAAAAATGGTTAAAATTAGCAAGGCTCACTTGCGTCCAAAAACATTAGAAAGAAGGAAAATATACGTTTTGGTCTACACACAATATTAGATCTATTTCCGTCAATTAAATTAAAGTTCCTTAAGTTAAAGTTCCGCAAATTAAAGTTTCTAAAACTCTTCTTCTTCATTGCCAAAGAAAATGACTGTTTCACTATTAAAATGACCATTTTTATCATTACTATTTTTGCCCACAGCTTCTCTCTCGCAGTTCGTTCCAGATCTCTTCTAAAGGGACCTTGCATTTTTCTAGGATATAATGCATTCCCACACCATCTGCATACAAGAATGACGTTCCTTTGCTACGTCAAAGGAGTGCAAATTTTGTTCAACCTATAATATTAGCTGGGACTAAGGTATACTTAAGGCATACTATAGTTATTGTTAGTGGTCTGTCGTCCTTGTGAAGGCCGATCGTTCGCCTGTAATACATGTTTATGTACAGAATATATTGTATTCAACAAATGCGTGACGAGTTTTAGGAGTATTACGCAAACTTGATGAACTAGGAAGTAACCTTTGATAACTGAAACTATTCATAAATACATATTACATTATAACTTTGATACGCACGATTTTTAATAAAAGATATTCAAATTTACCTGAGTGTTTATTTCACTAAATCACCGTGAAAAATAACCATAAATTTTATTTAATGAACGTTACTGGTGACTGGCATGTTTCCGCTTATTATCAGGTTACAAAAATATATATAATATCATCACACTCTTATGATCCATATATAATACACTAGCTGCGCCCCGCGGTGTTACCCGCGGTGAATAAGTAATCCCACGGGAACACTGCACTTTTCCGGGATCAAAGTAGCCTATGTGTTAATCCAGGATATAAGCTATCTTGGTACCGAATTTCATCCAAATCCATTCAGCCGTTTGAGATTGAAAGAGTAACAAACATCCATACAAACTTTTACGTTTGTAATATTAGTAGGATGTATCTTAAAATACACAGCGTCGTTACTCCCATCTCGTCCGTTAAATCATCTATTTATGGATTCTTGTTAATTAACTATTTTATGATCATAATTTAAAACATAACATCGGATGCATGATCCTATATCAATTAAGCAGACGTCTACTAAATAATAAATGACTTTCATAATTAAATGTCGCTCACGTTAGAGCTTCCAGCGCGCGGTAGCACGCGGCGCCGGCGCCCTACCACTGTGCAACCATTAAACAGGCTTCCAACTACGTCATTCGACTTAGGTTCGATTCCCATACAGTTCCTATATATTTCCATAGATATATAAACATTTTATTGCACAATACACCACTACAACAGAAAATGCAAAACATTTAGGTACAAAAAACAATAGAAATGTACAATCGGTCTTATCACTTATAGCGATTTATACCAGACAACCTTAAGACGGAAGGAAATACCATGTACATACACTCGTATACAATATTACATAGATCAGAAGATTATTTTTATTCTATAATTCTGTAATCAGTATATTTTCAGATTATTTACTTTCAGCATATTCTACTGAATTTCAATATATTCACATTTGATATAGTTCAGTTGCTGGTGCAGCGTTAAACGACGCAGTACGCCATATGCTTCGCAACTGACTTTGTAGTGAAATAATTTCAGCGGAATAATCTGAGACGCTGCGGAGCCTGCCAAAACTTGGTGGACAAACTAGTTATATACAGTTGTGCTTAAGGATCTCATAAGTTTACTTAATCTTGTTAAGTTTACAAAAGATGTTCATCCTTCCTAAATCGTAAATTACATAAGTAGAATTACTATGTAAGTAGTCGTTCATATATTTTTAGAAACTTATGTATAAAAGGATATCAGACCACGTTTAAAAACAAACTATTTGATACTATGCTGCCTGGCAGCCTTTTCCCTGCCCGACTTGAGACGTTACTTTATAGTCTGACAAACGAGAAAAATTACTTAAAGAGTCATAAAAAAAGTACATCAATTGGATTTTAAGTTTTTCCATATCGCTGATTCTACAATAGTTATTATTGACTGGTGGAACATTAACTTACTAAGTGTATTATGTTACATTTGAGATTGAGCTGGGAAGACGGTGGCTGAGGTAGTAGAGTTTGTTAGGACACAAAAGTATTAAACGTTAAATACATATCAAACATAATATCTTTTTTTATGTAATACAGTTACGGGACGAGCCGACGACCCACCTGGTGTTAAATGGTAACATCGGCCCATAACAACCGATGCGACTTGAATCCTCCCCTACTAGGTACGACAAGACCCAAGTCGCATCGTATGCGTCCGTAACTCTGAGACGTGTCGGTGGAATGTCTCATGTGCCTGTAATTTCACCGCCAACACCTTTCAAACCGCGAATGCGTTACTGCTTGGCGGCAGAAATGGGTGGCAGTACTTCCCCGGATGAACTTGGCGAGAGTTCTACTCTTAATGTATGTTTTCGTTTCGTGTTCTGTAATGATGATTAATGTTGGGCGCAGTGAAAGCATTTAAGTGTGCATGTACTACATTATCCAAGTATACGGTAATAACCCACAAACATGCGTTACAATTTTTCTTCCACATTGCACAATACGAATTTGTTAACGGGAACTGGTCATCTACATTCAACTTTTTGTTTGTACCAGTATAAATTGATAATGTTGGTAATTTGGCGGGCGAGTGCCGTTGCCCGCTACACTAATGACTTTATAATGGACACAATATTATACCTTCATAATATATTTTCAGAATCAATGTCTAGGTCGTGTGTTGGTGCCTTGGTGCACTTCACGTGTCATGTTTGAACTTTAGAACAAACTTTTTTGAACATACCGCTAGTTATATATATAAATTATGTATTATTTCTAAGATCTTTAATGTCCTCTCTCGCAGGCCAGCCTCTGACTTTTCCACTGAGACACAGGCCTCCTCTCTATAAACGAGAATGTCTAATCTGCCACGGAAGAACAACCCACGTTGGTAGATGCAACATTCGAATATTTGATTCTAGGGCATGCCGGTTTCCTTACGATGTTTTCCTTCAACATTTTTGCTATTACATTTAAATGTTTCGAGTGAAAAATTTGTTGGTTTTCTCCTGGTTTTGAAGTAGCGATCTTCGGACTGAAAGTCAGGGTTCGTACCACTCAACCACCATCTCATAAGCTCGCTGATTTGACAGAATCGGGTGATATGATCAATAAAAGCAATCTGATTGTACCAAAAGTGTTATAAATTCAGCTTAATTTCACAACCGTGTTGCAAAAGCTTCATAGCTAAGTTTTATCACACTGATATTATTTGGAATATCTCTACGATCAACAAAATAAAGTTCGTGCGCATAATGACACAAATCTCAATTCTCACAAGTTCCTTACATCTTAATGGGTAAAACTGTAAAGTAGAACAATGGAGGTGCAAGCACTCACGCCACATAGAGCGAAGTGTAAATTGTCGAGACCACGGTAAATCCGACCATCTAATTACGTTACGGAGAAAATTTGGTATATTGCTTCATTGCCGCTCATCATAGAAAGAACCAGCACCTATACTTACCAAACTACCTTCCTACTTCAAATTATCACGTTCTACTTGTGCGGGAGGCGCTACCAAGATAACTTGATATATGTAACAAAAACAGCCACTACCTAATTGCGCACTTTAGCTGCAGGAAATGTTTTGTACAAACAAAATTAGGTGCCCACATATAAAACGTAGGTTATTAGGTAGTTCCCTGCAATCATATGGTAGTGCATGTTTATAATTCGCTTCTACATTTCGAAGAATACGTGAACTAATATGGCAATAGCGGGAAACGTGCCAAGGAATTTGATAGGTTTCTCACAATTAAACCACAGATGAAATCACTGCTCAGGATTGTTTACGATAATAATGAGTAAAAGTTTATATTTAGAAATAAAAACTGGCACATATGCATACACATACGGAGTTGAACATAGCTTTACCTGCTCAGTGTCTCCTCATAGCAAAGCTTGCAGGTTCAGACTCATATCACGGTACACATTATACAATATACAATATTATAAACGTGACAGTTTGTTATTCTTTCACGCTCAAACGGCTGAATGGATTTGGATGAAATTTGGTAACAAGATAGCTTATATCCTGGATTAACACGTAGGCTACTTTGATCCCGAAAAGTGCAGTGTTCCCGTGGGATTACTTATTCTCCGCGGGGCGCAGCTAGTTACATCTATAAAAGTACACTTACATATTAACATTTCTTAAGCAAATTACGTTTGTAAACACTCACAATTTGTTTAACAGCGCCATTTAACAAGTTGTGGATAAAGAGTAAAAGTAAATAATAAATTATTTGAAAGTGAAATACCAAGTGAATGTCAGCGAGCAGCCCCGACTGGATTTGTTATCGACGAGAATTTGATTACATTATTGGATTATCTGTTTTGTAGTGATAAATGGCAAAACGTGATGAGGTCGGTGGCAGCGGCCGATGATGACGCCATAGCTTCCAGATCTTCCTTGTACAGTGACTCACCATCGTATCGTGGTCATGACACTCTTCACGGATTTCGTTTTGTTATTAGCCCTGACTATATACATACCTATTTTCGATGACTACAGTACCTACTGCGAACTAAGTGCTATTAATAAGGAAAGTCCACTTCAATTTATCTGTTCCGAGAATTGTATCGGCTGAAGATTCTTAACCCTATCAATAAATACCTAAGTCAATCAAGGCATGGGTTAAGCTCGAAGCGATAATTACACTGTATTAGCAAGTTCATGGATCATTTATGACGCGCGCTAACCTCACATCCTCGATTTCTCGTGATATAAAAATATTGCTTTAAAACTAAATGCGTATTCACATCCGGTTGGAATAACGAAGGGATGCTGATCTCCTGGATCTTCGTAAATAAATAACTCAATAACTTTGTTTTTAATTTAAATAACTTTCCACTTAAGTCCATAAGCTAACTTGACTCGGATGACATTAATGCTGCATAAGATTTCAGCCGCACGGATGGCCTCCATGATATAATGACGTGCAGACTCAAAAAGATTAGGGCTGGATAAGGGCTATCAGAACAACTCAATTCTTCCCGAATTTTCTATCATTTAAGAAATTTGTTATTTTAGTACATATGAAGAAATAAACGCACCATAAATATAGTTTTAAGGCGTGTATTTTTTTTTAAGGATTTGGTGCATAAATAACATATTAATAGCATAAACACAACGATAATTCATCTCTATTGCGGTATTGTTATGTCCTGAGCCGACCATCTTTATTATCTTCGTAATTACAAAAGCTTGCCTTCACTTCCTGTACATAACTTCTGTTCACGTTCCACAGACCAGACAATATGTGCCGTTACAGTTTAAATGTCATGAGAATCAGATGTATTCAGGGTGATGAAAAAACAACAGTATTGTCCACGAGATACTTCAGTATTAATACAGCAATGTGAGGCAGTAAAACGCATACATAGTTATAAAAATGATTGACCTCATAGCTCAGTTGGTAGTAACCCTGCGTTCTGCGCTGTAGGTCGTGGGTTCGATCCCCACCCAGGACAAACATTTATGTGACATTTTTAACATTGATGTTTGTTCTGTGTCTGGGTGTATATGTATTATATGTATGTATTTACAAAAGAAAAGTATATAACTATTATATCAGTTGTCTGGTTCCCATGACCCAAGCTAAGCATAGCTTATTTTGGGGCTGTAAAAAAAAACTTAACGATTATAGCTTCACAAAGCAGCTTGCTCGTATTCCAAAATTTGCGTCGTAAATAAATACGGAACTCTAAAAATCAAGAACTATGTAGAATATAACAAAACTACAAAAGTGTTGATTTTCAAATTTTACTACATAGAATTTAATCCAAGATTTTAATCCAAAACTGACGAAAACAATAAATAGCGACCCTTAAAAATCAAGATTGTATATGTTGTGTATTTTACTGCAAAGGCGTTATGATTTATAATATTCAAACCTTACAACATGGAATTTAAGTAAAGATTTCCATGACATAAGTATACACTTAATAAACGTTCCATTTTAAAACTGAGATCATGACCAACGACTAACGGGGGTAAACAAAAATATGCATCAATTTCTTCAGTTTACGCCGCTGAAGATTGTTTCGCACACATTTCACAGAGGATAACGGTTTACCACCTGTCTGCACGATCGGCACGCCAATTTGAAAGAAACCGATTGAATATGTACGATAGGTGGTCCGGAAAGTACCCAAAATGTAGAGCGTGTAGTGTGCTCCAGTTTTCCGGAATCCTACTAATATTATAAACGTGAAAGTTTGTATGGATGTGTGTTACTCTTTCACGCTCAAACGGCTGAATGGATTTGGATGCTAAAGTCAAAGTCAAAAACTTTATTTCCATAGAATTCATAAAGAAATGGCTTGGGAATGTCAATAATATTCAAAACATAACGTCACGCTTACTTATCGCTAAGTTTGACGCCTGTTCAAACTCTATCCGACCCTCTGTTAGGAGAACAGACAAGAAACCCCTAATGGAGGGCTTCTTTTTTCGCGAGAGAAAAATAAGAATCAAGCGACTACCAGGATCTAGACGAAAAAATGAAAAAATTTGTAGACATTTGGCCAATGAGATTTTAATCCAACCCTTGTATCTCACTGCTCAAATCACTACGCCCAGTTCAAATCTTGACATAAACGATTCGAAAAAAAACACTAGATCGCTTAATCGCGTTAATATTAGAGGGGTATCATGTGTCGGCAGTGCACGGGCACTGTAAATGGCACTCTGGTGATTTGGGCCGCGGAGATGGCGCGGCGATCGGTTCGTGTTAGATAACGGCACCAAACTAATTATCTATTAAGACAACAATGGTCGCACGTAGTGCATCGCGCGTCGTGTCGCTTCTCATCAGACTGTTCGGAAGCATTCGGAAGTGCCATTATGTTTGTAAACCAGATGTAAGCTAAAGTACAGAATGTACCAGAGATGTGACTTATCTCAGATACAACTATCTGAAATACAGATACAAGATACAAAATGCGTATTACGTATCTTGTATTTAAATACTTTTTGTTTGTTATCTTAGTATTTTGTAGATACAAAGAAATCGGAGGCTTTAGACAATATTAAAGGTGATATTAAAAAAAAGTCAAAAGATGAATATTACATGTTTTTAGAACGAAATGTTTTAATCTTATACATCATTGCAATTAACCATATTAATATGTTTGAGTAATAATGCATGATGATAAGATGGTTTTATGAGATTTTAGGTAGATTAGTTATTTCGGTCGTAAATTGGGAAATTTGTGTTTTTTACACGTCAAAATCAAATCAGAGCTCTTAATCAAATCTATCAATGTAATGGAGTTATCATCAGTGTGATGTAATGTGACCGATTTATTGTGACTTTGTAAGTGACATAACATTTAAATTATTGGCAAAATTGTGCAATGATGGATTTCGACAATAGATTTACAAGGGTCCAGCCAGATTTTACATGAGTGATCGAGTAATTAAATCTCCCTATATGAAGCTTTAATTCTCCCTATACGAAGCTTTAACTCTCCCTATATGAAGCTTCATATTTCAGATTTTTCCGATTTTTATTGTTTGGCCAAATAACAGTGGATGCTATAACAAGGCATGTCATATTATACATTTTGTTACATATAAATTGTTAAAAATAAAAAAGATGTTCAAATAAAATAGTAAACACTCTTCTCACACCTTAAGTTTGTAAACTTATAATTTTATTCGTATGTAAATTGTACGGTATTGCCGTGAATTCACACAGCTTCATTGTTAGTTGTAAATCGTAGCGGTTAAAAATGCTAAGGATTTCCCTCGCCAAACGAGAGCACTTCTGCGCTATTCCCAGGCTGCGATACGAATTCAGCTCACACCGAGCGGCTGCCGGACCAACCTCTGCACACTGAACTGTGTCACTAAGGGGCCCAGTAGACGACCAAATGTTTGAAACATAACATATTATACAATATTTGCTCCGTGTCTACTCTACACAGTTTGAATGGCGTGGTGTGCGAACAAAAATCCTTCGTTAGCATCGAAGCTTTTTATCTCTTGGTAGTCCGTCATTCATAATCCTTATTACATTAAAGATTGTCAAATAACAAACTATTTTGTGCCTATAGTTTACTATTACTTATTAAATAAAAAAATTCATGCTCATCAGCGCTAATCATGATATCGTGACTTCTGATTCATTAGTTATCATCTCGTCGTCATATAAATCTCATGATTTTTTTGTTAACTAATAAAATTAAATCTTCGTTAGGTAAACAAGGTCAAGTACTAACTCAGACAAAGCTTGAACTTTATGCGAAAATTGAATAGCGAATCATGTATTTTGATATGAATGATAAAGTTCGACAAAATTCTTAAGGTTATAATGTAATGTGGGGGTTTATTTTTGTCTCACGCCGGAGTATGTCTTCGGAAATCAACGAATGGTCAGAGATTCATGCGCTAGGTAACGGTACCGGGCCGGCGGCTCCGCACACAAATTAATGGTTGCCTGTTCAAGGCCGCCTACGAGCAATCGACATAGATACATCGCTGTGTCGACTATGAGAAACAGGCGCGGGCGCCTGACACCTCTCGGTCAAAATGAGGCCGAGAAAGCGGCCTCGGGGCTCGTGCGCAGCTTCGGCGCCCTCTAGCCGCCGTCGAAGCCTCCACTGCCGGCGCCGTTGCAGCGGCGGCTACCACCATAATTTGACTGCCCTCATAGGTCAGTTGGTAGTAACTCTAGTGGGTTCGATTCCCACCCAGAACAAACATTTGTGTGATGAAAATAGATGTTTGTTCTGTGTTTGGGTGTTAATATGCATGTATTTACAAAAAGTATATAAGTATTATGTCAGTTGTCTGGTTCCCATGATACAAGCTATGCTTAGCTTACTTTGGGGCTAGATGGCGCTGTGTGGAATGACCTCCATTATTATTATTAAAAATACCCGTAATTTTTTACATCTATAAATGCTAATCAGTCCCACCATAAAAAGTAATTGTCGAACCGAAATGTTCGCCAATTAATCAAAAATTCAGATGACTTATCGTGGAACTCTCTCCGCTAGTATTCGGAGCAAAATAAACATACAAAAAAAAATTACATGTCCGAGTGAACGTATCGCTAATTAAATCCTGTTCATTGATTCAAGGTATGTACGGAACACGTCTCAGCTCCATTCACCAGATGTAATTGTAAGTCATTAGATCGGATGGTGAAGCACAAAGGTGGACGTTAGTGCGGGCCGCGTCGCTGTGGGTGCCCGGTTTTTGCCCCGTTTCGTAGGTGTAACTGTTAGCCGACTTTCGGCCGCCCCGCCACACCGCCGTCTAACCTTGATACTTTCAGTTACGACGGCTAAAGTCTATTTTGCACTTCTCTTGTTACCGCTGTCATCTTATTGTGACCGAGTTAACTGACAAAAAATATCAATCAAAATTCTAGCACAAAGCCCGGGGCGCTCGCGACGTCTCTTGCTCAACCAAACAACTTTACCGTGCTGTTTTTGTGAAAAGCGTAGATATACAAATCAATCGTTTACATTAGAGCTATTTTCTATGAGTCGCGACGAGGTCGTAAGGCAATTAACATTTGTAATCAAGGATATTGTAATAAGGATAGAGCAAATGTTAAGAATTGATCAGAAGGCCCATAAATAAAAAGAACATAGTAAAAATAAATATATCTAAAAGAAAAAACAATCACACCAAGTAAAATAACTTTCATACAAACCGAGAAACTCAATCACATAATCCTTTCTTTATTCGTCGTAATTTATAGCGAATGTATCTTAAAACGGTCTGTCGTGCCAGCGAATTCCTATCTCCCAGCGTAATAATAACAGCATCTTACAAAGAATGATTTTACAATCACAAGAACTATGAAGTAAGGAGCGAGATGTTGCATGCGACGTGCAAGTTCAGTGACTCTACCTTCCCTTGGGATTGGCAAGAAGCTGCATTCGCGTTCCGAACCTGTTTGCGTGTCCCAATACCGCTGTTGTGGGGATTTTGGTGGCCAATTAAGTGTTGTTGCGGGTAGAGCGATGTAACATTGGAATGTATCAGATTTTCGGGTGCGATGCACGTAGTTACACTGTTACATAACAATTAGCGAGCGAGCGGTTCCGAGACGGCGGGCGCGGCGGGGTCATTGGCAAGGCGACCGCGGCCGAGTGCTGCCACTTTAGGTTCAAGGGTATGTACGGCGGCGGCGGCGGGGCTACATGTCTCATTTATGTATTTTATTTATGTATTTATTTCACATAAGGGCTTACAGTACACACCAAAGCGCCCAGATGTTAACTGGAGCAACATGCTGACTGACACTTCCCGGACAATATTACGTCCAACTTGGTTCACTCTGTCTACAATATATAAATAATAGGGTCAGTTTTTAAACATTACCTGAGTGAGATTAATATTAAATAGATAATAGATAAATCTTGGGGATATTTCACACAGCGCCATCTAGCCCCAAAGTAAGCTAAGCATAGCTTGTGTTATGGGAACCAGACAACTGATATATACTTTTTTTGTAAATACATACATATAATACATATACCCAGACATAGAACAAACATCTATGTTCGTCACACAAATGTATGTCCTGGGTGGGAATCGAACCCACGACCTACAGTGCAGAAGGCAGGGTTACTACCAACTGAGTTATGAGGCCAGTCATTACCTTATACTACTTAATGAAGCAAATCTAAAAATACGACAGAATGTTCTGATGTAGACTTTATTTAATTCATTTCATTTGACAGCGAGACTACTTTCATACAACTTGTTGATAACACATGCAGACTTTGCACAAACAACTGTTATACGTCTGGTTGGCACTTTTACGAGTACCTGTTTTCTTAATGTCTTCCAACTACATTTATTACATTGAATAATGTTATTACCTTTATAGGTGACAATATATAATTCAAAATTTAAAATATATCTACTATGAAATTATAAAATTTGACTTTTAAAAGAAACTTCTTAGTGTTTTTTAGTTTATTCGCGTCCTTAATCTGGTAATTTTTCTCATTAACTCGTAAAGTTTAAATTACTTATACGATTTGTTTTATTGGTGAGTTATCCAATAAAACAAATCGTATAAGTGATGTCATTGTTTTATTTCTTGTTAACGTTTAAAATTGGATGATTATCAAATAACGTTCTTTGATAAATAATCTGATAAATGAACGGCAATAAGATTGATATTTAGCCACTCGTATTTCTGGGAAGCAGCATCCGGCGCCATGTAAGCCTTCCGCTGTTTTGCTGTTCTTTGTCATTAGCGTTCTCTCACGTCTAGTGCATTAGCTAATTTGTCATCATGGGTGCGCTTGCGCTTTACTAATCGATTTTACATAACACTCCGCTTTTTGTCGTGTCTCTTCTCCTTGCTGAGGCCAACAATAACTAATCTCCTCCTTCGATTGAATTTACTGGTTTTTGTTTCAGTCCATCATTACCTGGGCAAGAAACAAAAATAAAAGTATTTTTTTATTTACTTTTTTATACCTTATATCATATGAGCGGAGGTTTTAGCATAATAATCTGCTTATAATTTCCAGCGCACAGATTGGGTTATATCAGAAACTAGAGACTGTTCTAGCTCTATGTTATAACCAAAAAAATCTCACGTCTCATATAGAGCCCCAATAATGCACAATTTCTGACACTAAAATGTAAGGTTTGCCATGTTTTCATAGCATTCAATGAAAACTATGTAAAAACGGCTTGTCCCAATTCGAAGGCATTTTACTTTGTCGCCTAGAGGCAAAGAAGACTTGAACTAATCCTGTTTTACAAACTTTTGGGTATCTTTATGAATGCAGTATTATCTCCACTCAACTGGATTACCGCAAAGTTATTCAAGTGTAAGCATTTCAAGGCGACAGCAACGCAATATAATATCTAGTAAATAGTTTCCTATGAAACTAACACTGTACGAGGCGTGATTGCGGAAGTCTCATGAAGACAATGAAGGCACTTCAGCTGCAGCAAGGCAACATCTCGGTCTGCATTCCTGAGGATGCCTGATGATTTTCGGGTGCTGTGCGTGCGCTGCTGACCAGGGAACTGTACTTAAATTACTGGGCAAAAGAGTATTCTGAGTAGTTCTGTACACAGAACTGCATTTTGGGAACTCTAGTTAGCGAGAGTCCAGTTAGAGAGTTTAGCGACGTGCCAAATAATAATAAATAATTTCCATTTCTTAAAACAAACTTTATAGGCAATATAGGCGGACCAACAATTTAGCGAAATTGATTCCAGTTGAGAGCCGTCTACTCCGGTTGAGAGCCGTCTGCTCTCACCAAAAGCCCGTATAAACGCTGTCAAGGCCATCTGCAGCCAACAGCAAATTATCCAGTCATCAAAAAAATAAAGTTACAAGGAGACAAATTATCTCTCCCGTTAGAGATCAAGTACATAAATGAACAGAGTAAAATGCTACAATAAATGAGAATGCAAATTACTTCAAACTTAATTGCAGCAAAAGATACGTACTTCCATTAATTTTAAGATTCATTATATTAGCCGCAGTAATATTATAATATTTCGTCCCCGTAGTTGCCACAAAAGCATATTGCCTTAATCGACCATTCAAACCATTTGCCAAGTTCAGACAAGCAAATATTATGCTTTGAGACATATTAAATTTCGTTATATAAGATAATTTTTATCGATTTATAATGCTAAATTTAATGTGTAAAAGGAAACAGGGGATAAAAAAATTAAAAGCAATTCCTGCTTCATAAATAAACGAGGCAGGCAAGTGCTTATGTACATAATAAATACCTTCCTAATTGAGTACACAGGGCGGGCCGGGAAAAACTGTTATCATTTCACTAATTAGCCCACACCGTTCTCTTTGATTGATAGTCCATAAAATCTGAAATAAAGCAAACGGTAAACAATATGCAAATTGGAATAATTTTCTCAAAACCATTTCACTATCTAAATGGATATCGAAAATATATTCTGATGTTGATTTCACTGAACAACTTTTTTATTCTGGGTTCCAATAATATTATGTGTTATATATTATATAGAGCTATAATATAACTACAACACCACTCACCCCCAGCTCCAATAAACGTAAATAAATTAAGGAAGTTTACCTCGACATATTTGTTTATTTGTGAAGACACAAATAACGACGTTGCTATAGCAACTACTCTCAGCCGTCCGTGAGTTATTATTTGGAGTTTTTTTTTTTTATGTAATACAGTTACGGAACGAACCGACGGCCCACCTGGTGTTAAGTGGTAACCTCTGCCCATAACAACCGATGCGACTTGGGTCCTCCCTTACTAGGTACGACAAGACCCAAGTAGCATCGTATACGCTCGTAACTCTGAGACGTGCAGGTGGAATGTCTCTTGTGCCTAGTGTGGATAAGCCAAGGAACACGCTACTAGAGGGTATTCTTCTAATGCGTAGGTAAAATAATAAGGCAGTTGCAAAAGATTCAATTTTTTTATGTGATGTAATTTGTTTGTGATGGAACGAGCTGACGGTCCACCTGATGTTAAGTGGTAACCGCCGCCTATGCAATGCGACTCAAGTCCTCTCCACCCAAGTACGAGATGACTCAAGTAACATTGCGTTGCGTCCATCATCCCGAGACGTGGATGTTGCTTCTTGTGCGCCTGCAATTTCAACGTAGAAAAGTTATAAACTCATGTTTAATTATTCATATCTACCATGGAAAGACAACTGTCAAATAGTTCGGCCTAAAGGGCGCTAAGTGATTTTTTACAACTGAACTCACTTACAACTGTCTCCACAGAAATTGATTATATTTGTTTTCTCTGTTATAGTAAACCACAACGTGTATTACTGTGAAGACTTTGGATGCAAAGAAATAGGTTATTAAATAAAAATTATTTAAATTATCCTTTGCACAAACACAGAAAACAATCCATATAATGCAGTTGTTACAAAACTCAACAGGAAAACATGGCGCCTTCTACTTAAAAATTCCAGTGACCTTCCCGATTCTAGTAAAAAGCAACTTCTTAGCCATAGAATTGTTTCAGTCCATACGAGAATGTTTATGATACCTATTTCAAATACTAGAATCAAGAAATATCCTACCATTATATGTTTTAGTGTTTTCAAGCCAGAATTAGATTTTTCCCTGTAACTTCAATGCTAAATAAAGTTAAAATTTTAAATTTTAAAGGTCTAAGTTGTCCAATGAACTGAGTAATCATAGCATGCTATAAAAATGTCAATAATTTCACACCTTGCTGATCACAAATGTAGGTAATAAATAAACTAACGATATATTTAATAAGTACGTAGGTTTTATCCACAATTACAACAAAATATCATAAATATGGAACGAAACTGTACAAAAGTAATAGCCACCAATTCATTCATCACGCGGTCATCTTTCATAACTGTGTTGGTACGAGAGGTGTCCAAATGTAAAATAACGTTTGCGCTCAACCATAAGGGAACCCTATAATTTTTCAACAAAATAATACGAAGTGCAGGCACCGTTACGTTTATCGACAAACCCATCGGATAGATCGTTAACTGCGTCGATTTTAATTAATAACTACGAACAAACTATAGAGGCAGAAACGATGATATATCGCTTCTCCACATTTGAACGTTCAACAAACCGACCAGTTGCATCATTTACAAAGTATTCCACTAAACGAGGAACCTATCTCGTTTATCAGAAGTTAATATTTCTGCATGTGATGCACGATTATGACTCATTGTCTTTGAGCGTCCGTCACGAACTATGGGATCCTCTCTGTTGTTGCCTATAAATAATTATTAATATACTACCGACCACGAAAAGCAATCTCGCCGGATGGCATTTAAGAGCCCTCAGGGTGTTTTATAACTAAGCTCATTAATGAGCGGTTGGAAGTGACTGAAGTAAAATGCATCGAGCTATCTGCACAGTAGAGCCTGAATTGTAGTGGAGGCCGCGCGAATCCCGTCGCCACAATATTGTACACTCATTATTTAATTGCAGTCATTATCAATTGTAATAGCGGGTATATTAACGCATCATGTGTGTTATCTTAAACTAAACATGTATGTGTTTATTAAAGCAATATATTTCGCTTGTACCTACATATATTACAAGCTGTCGAAATATTTTGATATTACCCAAACAAAAGCTAAAACAAAAAAGCAAATTTTATTAGGTAGGTACTTAAAAAAGTTCTGGAATATATATATTGTAATATAATAACTTCAGGCTGTTATTTTGTTTCTAATACAGATCTGTATGATGATATTAGTAAAAACCTTATTTATGTGATATACGCACTGCAGCGCGTTGAAGTCTAATATCGGTAGAAGTTGCGCAAGCGCGTAGCACTTGTTCTACAATTTCCCCATGATTTTGATTGATTATTTCGTGTTCTCAATTACAATTCTGAAAAAAATGCACGAATCCTAATAGATCTTCTTCTTCTGTCCGAGTCACTGTTTCTCTCGAACCGGTGTGGTGAAAAGATTTTAAGTGCGCTTCAAAGAGGCTCCTTTCGTGCAACTGACACATGTCTTCGAATTTTTTTTAGTCTAGGACTTGTCTGTTTCCTCACGATGTTTTCCTTCACCGTTTTGAAAACGTGGTATGTGCACATAAATCTTTCAATCGAAAAACGCATAGGTGCACGTCGGGATTTGAACCGGCGACCTCCAGATTGAAAGTCAGGTTCAGTACCACTAGACTACCACGCTCAATCTAATAGATTAAAACGACAAAAGCATAAAGATGTGCATCAAGTTTTTACTTTGCTATATAATGTACGACTGTGCTTCGAACATGAGTTACTGGTATGTGATATAACCCATCAAAAACAGAAAAAGGTTTTATTCCGTAAAAACATAGAACCAAGGTTTTTGTACACGGTGAAATCACAACCGTGTAATATGTTGTGATCTGCAGATACTTATAAAACACTTAGGGAACTTAGTATGAACACTTGAGTAAAAAATACTACTAACAATATTATTTTTTTATTTACTATTTATTGTTTTCGTTACAGTGGCAAAAAAGAGCTGCATATTTATGCAGCCAAACGCTGAAAGCATTTATTGTATAATTTTTAGAGTAATTCAATTTGTTTTATAATAATCAACTAACCTAAGATTAGGTGCACGACATCTTTTACTGTAAGGAAACTCGCACTCATAATTAATACCGTCACCGGGTCATATAATATTACTGAAAAATAAGCTAGGAACATACTGAAAGTCTAGAAGTATGTATCACATATGTTCACAATGAGAAATGTAGGCAGAGTACATGTCGTCATTTGTTTATAAAAATCGTGTCGACTGAGGCCTTCCTCGCACGGTCTGGTCACAAAAACCACCAAAATGCTTCGCGGATGAGCTAACCCCGTCCTAGCGCACGATCATTGATTTGATTACCTTGTGAAAAATACTCAATCATCGGCTAAAATTAATATCTCCAACGGAATTATTTAAAAAACTCATCATTCCAATTCTATGAGTGTTATCCAAGGAAATGACCAACATGGAACAAAGCTGCGTAGTTATGTCTATGTATGATCCTAATGAATAGAGTTGCTCTACTATTGTATTATAATTTCTTTGTCACATTTCATTCAAGAACAAGGTAAATACACGCGGGATGAATAAGTAAAAGTACATAAATACGTGCTTTTTCCAACAGGAAATCGAGACTGAGCCTGCACATTGAGGCGGAAGTAATTTTCATTCAACATTGTGGCAAATAGATTCCAAATTATAATCGAAATATTCTTAACCAAGAGTAAAATAAAGAAGTCGAGTTTTTGTAAAGGTGTTTATAACTTTTTTGCAAAGATGTTTTATAGCTTCGTGGAAACGTGGCCCATGAGCGAGTCAGGTCAGGACCTTAAAGATTGAACCCTAAATGAGTGAAGCGATGATTCACGAATCTATCGCTGGATCATCGTGCAGACGAACCGGATACTATTCAGATAATCGTCCGCGCTGATGTCAACACGATGACTACTTCTAGGGCTTTAATTTTGGCGCAAAAAGCTCGTACAATGCCTGAACATTACAATGCACAGATCTTTAAGTATTGCCAAACTGTATTGACGCCTCCGTTATGTAGGAGTACACGAACAGGTAATGAAACTACCACGGTGTGATGACATATGGTGTGTCGTGGGTTCGATTCCCACCCAGGACAAACATTTTGTGTGACAAACATAAACGTTTGTTCTGTGTCTTGATGTTAATATGTATTATATGTATGTATTGACAAAAAAATTATAATATCAGTCGTCTGGTTCCTATGATACAAGCTATGCTTAGCTTACTTTGGGGCTAGATGGCGCTGTGTGATAATGTCCACTAAATGGATCATACACCTCAATTCGAAGTCGAGCCTAGACTGGTTCGAACCAACAATACAAAAGGCGAGGTTTTTTATCTAATATTTTCCCTGGTTTTTCGGGCCTTATTATGTTTAGGTTTGAAAGTATTCTTCCTTTTACTTTCTTTATTATCTCATAGATAATCGAATCGAAGTGATCTGTTGCAGTAATTCGCCTCTGTGCGTTTATATATGCTTATTGTTAACATTTTGACTATTCCTGGCATCAATGTTTAAAATGGTTAATCTTCTATAGTACTGTCACCGTTTCACAAAGTTTGAAGTCATGAATAGCGATGCCACCGATGACTTCAGAGCTTTGATGGTAGCCTTAGCATAGCTACCGGAACATTGCAAATATCACCTTGAAGAAGCTACTGAGGATTTAAAAAAATGAAAAGACAACGAGTAGACCCGGAAACTGTATTTGATTACGCTCACGTTTTAGGCATTTGTAATTAAATTATTTGTACTAGCTACATATGTTTCAACAGAGTAGATTTTATGATGAGAGGTGTCATTTTACTCTTAGATAGTGTAATCCTAATTTAAGTAGATTTTATCTTAGAAAATTCGTTCTCTTAATATTTCCATAAAATACAATGTGCACTCTTGTTTTCACTTTACAGATTTGTTTGCAGTTTAATGTTTCATTTCATTTCATATCCATTCATGACGTCTATTATAGAGCCATTAATCAGATGATGATGTTTTCTATTAGGTATTTAAGTGCCTATTTACTTAGAAACTCTTACTTAATAAATTACTTCTACTATAATTCCGATTACAAACGAAAGTTCACCGGGCTAAGCTTTTACGGGGTTGAAGTACTACTACTATTCTTCTTACTCTTTTTTAATAAAATTTCAATTTACTTAGATCATATTAACTCGCACCTATTCAACCGCGTGGAACATGTGGCCTAGTGGTACTGACCCCAAGTTTTAATCCGTAAGTAGCTAGTTCAAATCCCGACGTGCGCCAATGACTTATTTTCTTGAAAGGTTTATGTACGCAATACCACGTTCTAAACACTGGTTCGAGAGTTTAGTAGATACCTACTAGAAAAGAGAAGTGGAGATATGACTACATTATGTTTCAACTGTGCGTTAAACTTTACTTACGAAAGATGTCCTTTCTACACAAGTTAAGTATTTGTTTAAGCATCGTAAAATCTACCACGTTATTCCGCAAAGGAAATGGCAATTAGGTAGAGTGCTTAACGATGACTTGAGTAATTACCTAATGTTTGCGAGCGTATCATATTATACGGGACGCACAGGCAACGCTGCGCTGTTAGTTTGAGCTGTGGTTTCGCTTCCCAGTGTAATTGTGAGGTAGGCTGGTGGTTACAAGCCACTGCATAGTTTGTAAATGGCTGTATATCCGATATTAAGTGTGATACAAGTTATATAAAAATAATAAATATTGGTGGACATTTCACACAGCGCCATCTAGCCCCAAAGTAAGCTAAGCATAGCCATTCATGGGAACCAGACAACTGATATAATACTTATATGCTTTTCTTTTGTAAATACATACATATAATACATATTAACACCCAGACAAAGAACAAACATCAATGTTACAAAAGTCACATAAATGTTTGTCCTGGGTGGGAATCGAACGTTATATTTTTTACCATATTCGCTTATAGTATTGTTTTCTTTGTTTAGACGACGACCAAGCGGCGAACATTAAACAAGTCCCATGTTGAGGAGAGATATATTTATTCCAGTAATAAAATCCCGAGAAAATGTTAAAAGCCTGTCGTAAATCTTCATTTATAATAAAAATTATAACGGTTACAGGATTAATAAATAAAGTTCGGCATTCGTACGTGGCAAGTGTCTTATCTTCAACATAACATAAACGCAGCTCCTAAAGATGCGCACGGTAAATAAGTTAACGGTGGTTTTACGGCCGCGCCCGCGCCCGCGCCCGCACCGCCCAGCGTCCGAACCTTGCCAATTCCCATTGCTCAAGACAGGGCTAACATCAGAATGTCTCACTTGTACGTACATGAATAGATTTACTATAACTCATTTCTATGCCAATACCTGGTGTTGGCATAGAAATGCCAATGCCTCCTCCCGCGTCCCGTTGTCCGCTCCGCAACCTTTGCGTCATTGCCAAGCGCAAATTATCTTCACCTTTTATCTAATCCTAAAGTTGTGCTTCCTTTTGTTGATACAAGGCTAATCATGCCTTCTCTAGCGTATCAACGTAGACTCCATATTTCACACCAATAAATGTTATATTACCTAGGATGTTATGTTATCGGCGTGAATAGTGAGGCGTACCGTACGTTTGAATACTTATTTACGGTTCCTTTTCATTCTGTCCATTGTAACTTCACCCATTTCCACTATTTATAAATTTCTACATATTATAAATTGAAGCCACCGGCTTGCTAACCTAGTGGTTTTCATACGGTTTGCAACAATAGATAAAGCGGTTCATAAAAGTATTGAATATATATTTTAGTATTTCGACATTACGGATTGCTACCCGTGCGAAGCGAGGAAGGGTAGCTTGTATAAAAATAAAATAATGTATGATTTTGAAATAATTCAGTGTTTATTAAACGTCACGATTTAAAGTAACAGCATCAAATTTGTTCCAAAAATGAAACATAAACGTTACAATTACATTTTGTTAACTAGTTATTCATAATTTGTTTTTATACAATACTTTTATTATACAAAGAAATATATATCTTATTCATAAAAGTGTATTGATTAATTTGTAACAAATCTGCTTTAACAATATAATATTTGAAGCTCAAAATAATATTTGGACTAATCTAGTTGCAATATGTGATTTAAATGTGGGTCAACTCTTTGTAAGATCTGTCGATGTTGACAAGTTACTAAGTTTGAAAACAGATAACTACAATCTTACAATGAACTATATAATTATAAAATACTAACATTGCTAGTAGCTCAAATTTTATATCAAAATATGATTCTGTTATGATAAACATGAAAATGATTTAAAAGTTTCCATAAAAACATATCATAATAACAATAAACTGTGTCATTTATTCATAAACATTATTGATGCTCAATTAAAAACGATTATAATAAGAGTAAAGTGAACTAGTCTAAACAAACTTCAGTTGATACACAACAATCAAATATTTTGTACTAAGTTTCATTAACAAATAAATATTTGTATCTGATTCCGCTGAAACGATATTTGTAGACAGCATGTTTATAGTTTTAACATGTCCATATAATATTTAACAGTAACCCAACATGAAAAGCTAGCGTCTAGCGATTCCCGCTCACGAATTCGGCGATGGCACGAGCAGCGCAACGCAACGTAACGCAACGTAACGCAACGCAACGCAACGCAACGCAACGCAACCACACGTACACGTACACACACAAGTATATCAATAATGAAATAAAAACACTAGTCTAAAAGCTATAATAATTAGAATAATAAACGTGAGGCGAACTTCAAAATTCACTAGTAAATAGTATTCCATATTAAGGTAAAATGTAAATGAATTGAGACCATGCAACCTGTACTCGACTATAGATCCGTAATTACATTTTGATTATAACCTAGCTACAAAAATAACATATACTTAATAGTATATTAGACGAAAGTAAATAAAAATAAAAGCTCGGCACGCTGCAACGTCGTTATCAAATACAAAAATAACCGAAAATTAGTAAAAAAAAAAAAAAAACAATAATGTTTATCAGGAACACACAGGTGGAATCCTGCAACTCTTACCAAATCATTATTCCGACCGCGTCTATTGGTGTAATTTCTCTTATTCTATTCAATTCCTATGCTATTATGATGTGCATCCGTGTACACTTCCGGTTTAGCGGTGTAGTGTGCTCCACCGGAAGAGAATGCGGTTACTTGACTTTATTCAAGCATTTTGTTTGCGCGACGTGCAAGTCGCATGGCGAGATGATAAGTGAGAATGAGCTTTATTGCTTTCCTCGCGTTCCGCCGACGGCGAATCATTGACGGCTTGTCGATACTTCTGCCGGATGCGAACTTTTATTCTGTAACAAATAATATCGTCAATCAGTTTTTCGATCTGATGGCTCAAGTTAAGTGTTAAGCGCCGCCCATAGACAACAACAATACGACTCAAGTCCTCTCTACTAAAGTATGAGATTACCGGTGAAATTACAGACACACGAGACATTCCACCTACACGTCTCAGAGTTACGGGCGCATACGTTGCGACTAGGGTCTTGTCGTACCTAGTAGGGGAGTACCCAAGCAGCACCGCTTGTTATGGGCTGAGGTTACCACTTAACACCAGGTGGGCCGTCAGCTCGTTCTGTAACTGTATTACATAAAAAAAAAAACTTAATTCGCATTGCGTTGCGTCCATCACCCCGAGACGGGGACGTTACGTCTCATGCTGCAGTTTCACCGACCACTCCCTTCCACGGGAACGCAGCAACACGAGTGCATCACTGCTTGGCGGCGGAATAAGAGTAGAGTAGAGTAAAGGAGTCACCGTGTCGATGTCGGCGGGACACAGGCCGGCCCACTGCAGGAAGGAAGGCAGGTCGCGCGTCGGCAGTTCGGCGGCGAGCGCTTTCACGCGCAAGTTGCGGTCGTCAGTCAGCAGCACCACTTCGCGCACGCGCTTCACGCACGCGCACGCGCACTCCGCCTCGCCGCGGCTCTCTGACACGTAACAATTACGAAACTGTTAGTTGGCAACATATATTAAATGCATTGTCAAATCGTCTGTCCTCATCTCATGATTATTTCAAGAGTAACCTGTCTCAATGGGAACGTCAAATATTACGCGTTAGTGTGGCTACTGCGTCGTTTGGGCTCTGAATCAAATAAAATGTGTTCATCAGTGAATTAATGTACTATGTAACTTAAATTCACAGGTCCATAGAATCGATGTGACCTCAATCCGAAAATGGCTATACTTAATCTTTAGATAGGTATATATCTATAGACAGGTACAAGATTGTAAGGCGAAGCCGTGGGCGGGTACTATAGTAACCAATATTTTGTTCCACTGACTTGCCATTTTGACGATGACATTTATAACATTACTTGAATTCAAAACCAGAGTACAGAGTCGCAGTAAGGCTTGCGTGCAGGTTAAGCGTCACAGATTATCACTAATCATAGACCACGACTGTTCTCTTTCAGGATGGAAGCTAGCAGCTAGCAGAGAAAGTGGAGAGTTGAACCCGTCCCAGCTCTAGACTCATAACACTCCATAACTTACCAGTATCGGCAGCAGTGAGATTAGCGCTGAGATTAAGCGCAGTAGCGAGCACTTTATCGTCGTTGGTAGACCAGGACTGTTCCCTCTCGGCGGTGAAGGCGCGCGACGCGAGCAGCGACCCGAGCGAGGTGGCGAGTCGAACCCCCGACCCGGCACTGGACACCCAAGAAAGCGCCATGCTCGCATTGCCACCGACACGCGAACACTTTTGTAGACCTTCCAGTTCGGTCATCACTGCATGGAGAATGTTTAAAGTGGTAACTTTTTTTTATTTGATACAGTAACGGAACGAGCCAATGGCCCACCTGGTGTTAAGTGGTAACCTCGGCCAATAACCGGCGCGACTCGAGTCCTCCCCTACTAGGTACGACAAGACCCAAGTCACATCGTATGCGCCCGTAACACTGCATCCGCACGGCGGCGACGCGGTCCGCTACCCGTCACGTCTCGTTCCTCGCGGGGACGAAAAGTGGTTCATGGAGAGCTTCGCTACGTTCCAAATTAATTATATAATTAAAGAAGAAATAAATATGCAGTCAGAGTCTCACCGACTAGCGGCACCGCGAACAAGAACGTCTGGTCGGGCGCGGCGGCGATGGCTTGCAGGAGCGGCAGATGGTCGATGAAGCAGTTCGTGTCGGGCACGAGCCACCGCGGACGCACTTCTATCTCCATGCTGCCGGCGCCGCTGCGCAGTATCTCCTGGAATATGGGAAAATTCACATATATCATAATTATAGTAATAATATTGGTGGAAATTTCACACAGCGCCATCTAGCCCCAAAGTAAGCTAAGCATAATAATAATAATAATAATAATAATAATAATAATAATAATAATGTTTATTGACACAGGTTTTACATATACACAATTAAAGTTGAGTCCCTGTGGCCCGGAGAATCGTGAGCTGTGGCCCGGGACACAGTTCTCTTCCGAATAGTCTTAATATACATATTGTCTTATGCTATGCATAGCTTGTATCATGGGAACAAAAGACAACTGATAAATACTTATATACTTTTTTTTTGTAAATACATAAATATAATACATATCAACACCCAGACACAGAACAAACATCTATATTCGTAACACAAATGTTTATCCTAGGTGGGAGTCGAACCCACGACGTACAGCGCAGAAGGCAGGGTTACTACCAACTGACTATGAGGCCAGATTTGACAGACATACCTGCATTCTTTCTCGTTGCCGGTCCAGGGTGGCCTTTCTGGTCTCGAGCAGTTCCTTCCTGCGGAGTAGTTTCCGCGTGACCGCATCCGGCCCCTCCGCGACCCTTTCTGTCCCTTCCGTGAGGCTGGTCGGTTCACTCGGGGCATTAGCGATGTCGTCGTCTTCTAAATCTTCAGTCTGGAAAAAGTTAACAATATTGAAGTAAGTTTACACACTTATATCGAAATACAGCTGAATGATATTACGTTTAACCGTTTTGAGCAGTTCGATTAGGAGCGTGGGGATGTTGCGCGATCGCCACAATATGCATAACTGTAGGTAATGGGTTAAAAACTAGCCGCAACCAGCCACTACTATCCACCGCTGTAGCTTTAGGGGTTTCTTGTCAGTTCTCCCATAGAGGGTCCACTTCTATTGACCGCTGTGGCTTTAGGGCTCGGGTAGAGTTTGAACACGCGGCAAACTTTGCGATAAATACGCGTTAATAATGTTTTCAATTCATTTTTTTATGATTTCTATGGAAATAACGTTTTTGATTTTGACACTACCGTTACAGTGAGATGCAGCGATCGCCTCCAGGTGGTGTCCAGTTCGCGGGGAGGGTTACACCGTGTAATTGCACAGCACAACGTGTCACTTACCAAGTTCTGCAACGGTGGATGGTCTGGCTGCGCGCGCTGCACCGCGCTCACGTAGCGCGGCGCCGCGCCCGCCGGGTACTCCAACCGGAGGACGGGAGGCTCCACGCCGACTAGGTATCTGTAATACACATCACCAGCTTTAAAGTTCTGCCAACTCCAGTCTAACTAGTAAAAGGTCAAAATAGATTGTACTCTCTTTCCATATCACATGTATTTAAAGAGAAGACTCATTAGCACCAAACTTCAGAGTTACCAACATCCGTCGACAATACAATTAATATAAATATTGTTAAATTTTGCAGAATAAAATGGCATTTCTACACTCAGCAGGCTAGAATACTACAGGTTAATAACATAAATACAGTTCTTATGACGGATGTCGGCGACTCTAATGTTGGCTGCAAAAGTATTATTCGGAGATCTCTTAGTTCTTCTTGTATTCTATTCGAGTCACTGGTTCTCTCGAAGCGGTGTGGTGAAATCATTTTAAGTGCGCCTCAAAGAGGCTGCTTTCGTGCACTTGACACATGTCTTCGGATTTTTTATTCTAGGACATGTCGGTTACCTCACGATGTTTTCCTTCACCAGTTTGAGAACGTGGTATTGCGCACATAAATCGTTAAATCGATAAATTTATAGGTGCACGTCGGGATTTGAACCGGCGACTTCCGGATTGAAACTCGGGGTCAGTACTAGACCACCACGCTCTCTTAGTATAAAGGTGACATGGAAAATTGTGGATTGGGTTGCACCGATCGTAGCCTCACTTAAGGTACTCACTCTGTCCCAAAGAAGAGCAGCTTCTGCATCCTGAGCGCGTACTCCGCGGAGTGATAGGGCACGGCGGGGTCGCAGCGCACCCACGCCACGCCTGGCTCCATGTACATGAGGGGTGTGAACCCGCCCAGCGTGCCGTCCTCCGGCAAACGCACGCAAACCAAACCTGCCGTACAACCAATACAACTTATATGCATGCAGTTAACATTTCAATGGAAATAAAGTGTGTCAGTTCATAACTACTGCAAAGCTAGGTTCGAATCGATGCACAGTAGTAAGAACCCTCTATTCTATTCCATTCACTGGATCTCACGAACCAGTGTGGTGAAAGGATTTTAAGTGCTCCTTTCTTGCACTGATATTAGTTTTTAAGCCTATGGAATTAGTTTATAATCACTTTCCGTAAAATTTCCTTCGGCGTGTTTGATATCGTCATTAGACTCAAGGCTGTAGAGAAGAAAACAGAAAGGATAGATAGAAGATTTAATCTGTCCACCTTGTAATATACAATTCATTAGTAGTCTGAACGTAAAGATAAAAACACGAGTTCGTACATGCGACACGCCGTCCTAGGATCCCGCCCGACCGTAGTAAGGTGTTTGCTATTTACACATGCGTCACACGGATTCGGTTAATCACGCCATTAGCACATTCGTGACTTGGCTCCGATTCTTGCATACGGTACTCACAACTCACAAATCACAATCGCAAGTTGCCGCCGAGCCATTCAAACTGTTCAAAACAACCACCTACGGAGATTCAGATCATGTCCGACTATTTAAGCATAGGTATGTCGTCACTGTAGTTTCCATAACAATAAGTAACAGGTTAAAAATACGTAGCCAATGAGCAATTTAGAGAGAAATAGGACAAATCAATAATTCCCAGTAATAAATAAATAATAAATACATAAATATTGGTGGACATTTCACACAGCGCCATCTAGCCCCAAAGTCAGCTAAGCATAGCTTGTGTTATGGGAACCAGACAACTGATATAATACTTATATAAATTTCTTCTTAATCACAGAACAAACATCGTCACATTCGTTCGTCACACAAATGTTTATCCTGGGTGGGAATCGAACCCACGCCCTACAGCGCATAAGGCAGGGTTACTACCAACTGAGCTATGAGACCAGTAAGAAACTGAAATAGGCTATAACTTGGTTGCTACCTCTCAACGCGACCGGTCTTCGAATTACACACATAACAAACTTAGACCTGCAAATAGTGGTAATTCTTGGCAATCCTTAAAAAAGTTTACCATATTATTACAAAACCTTAGTTTTTTATTTGTAAAAATCTATACAAATAAATAAAATTGGAGTGTCTGTTTGTAATATTAAAATAACCGCTTTTTACTAAGTGCATATGGATGTATACACGGTACATATACCAAAACAACATTTTTTACAACTTTTGTCTGTCTGTCTGTTTGTTCCGGCTAATCTCTGAAATGGCTGGACCGATTTAGACGTGACTTTCACTGGCAGGTAGCTGATGTAACAAGGAGTAAGTTAGGCTACTTTTCCGAGGTGTAAAATAGGAGTGCGTGATAAAACCGAATTCCACGCGGTCGAAGTCGCGGGCAACAGCTATTAATGAATATGAGTAATCGCAAGACACGCAGGGTACGTGACGTCCCAGCTCAGCGGCGTTGAATTTGTATGAGCCGACCATTTGCGGTAAAGCGTTTTGGTAGTCAATCACTTCTGGGTAAGTACGCCGCACTCACAACAAACATTATAGCGAACTAATTAGCGAACTAAATTAGTACGCCCCGTGTTTACAAAGTCGTTTGTAAATAAAACTCACCTTCTTTCGGTTCGTTTTCTAATTCAATTGTCTTGTCGTCCAAAGCTTCCAGGATGTTCATAAGCTTGGCGAGCCAATCCCACGGGTCGTTTTCAGAGCTGAAGGACAAAGAAGTATTTACATAAAACTGCCGTCCTTTAACTAAAAGGCCGTTAAGCCCAAATTGTTATTTGTGAGATACAATCAGAGAACTCTTTTTAATTCCTTTTAAATCCGTCAATAAACGGCCTACAATTTTTTTTATATCTCCCGAACTAATTATAATTTACAAACGTTTCTAAGACAAAAAGATAGATAATTTTGAACTGTATCGCTTGCTATTAAAAAGTCAAAATTGTCCTATTGATAATAATAATAAATTTATTCATATAAAACATGGTAAACGTAACAAATCGTAAAACATATTTAGACATAGGTATATATAACACGAGAGCCTGAACTAGGTAATCCTGTGTTTCAGGCGAGAGTTAACGGCTTTCTAGTTAAAGTACGGCAGAAAATGTGCCAGTACAACCACAAGACGAGTCACACTCACTCGGTTTCAAAGTTTTCAAATGTCGGCGGTGGATTCCATATGCTGCTGTGGCAAAGCATCCAGTCGGACCACACCTGCAATAAATACAAACCAATTGAATGCCATCACGATAAATAATTCATCAAAATGTACGAATGCTGTTCGAAAATATATGGAACTCGTTCGCGAGACGTGTAACACGTGTTTTTTAGAGCATTGCTAGGTGTTGTTGTTGCAGTCTGTAAATCGTTCCACCTGCAAAAACAGTCGTATTTAAAATGTATAACGAGTAACGCTCTAGACCAGGGCTCTCCAAACTTTGAACCCTTAGGGCCTTAATTTTTTTTTCATCATGTCTTTTTATTTATCAATGTCTTATGCTCTTTGCCTGTACTGTCACAAATAAATATTTTTTTCTTTCTTTCTTTCTTTCAAATGTTTACTTCAGTACGTTCCAAGGGCCGCGTGGAAAATCACAATTAGGTACCTCTCATTAGTGTTTTCGTTTTACTGTGATTAGTGGGATTCATTTAAATTATTTGTTAGTTATTAATATGCTTAAGCTTAGATACTTAAGTTTTCTGCGTCATCATTACTGTCGTTATGTTTTACCTAGCAAGTAAAAAAACTGAGTAATTATCATTTTGTGTTTTCTTCTTCAACTTATCACAGCAATAGCATATACTTAAGTTAGTTACTACTTTAGCTTATACTTATCATAGCAATATCGCGGGCCAGATTGATTACACTATACACTAGCCTTAAGCTGTTGCGGGCCGGATTGATGGCACCAGCGGGCCGGATTTGGCCCGCGGGCCGTAGTTTGGAGACCCCTGCTCTAGACAACGATGTAGGGGCAAACCGACGTTTTTGTGTCGCGTTTTTCTGTCAGTGCGTATTTATAAGCTCAGAAACTATTGTAGAGATTTTGATACGGTATGCATTAGACACAGCGCCATTTAGCCCCAAACTAAGCGAAGCTTGTACTGTGGGAACTAGACAACTGATATACCACTTACCTATATACATATATTTTGTAAATTCATACAAATAACATGCTACATATTAACACCCAGACACAGAACAAACATCTTTGTTCCTCACACAAATGTTTGTCCTGTGTGGGAAACGAATCCACTAACTACAGCGCAGACGTCAGTTGCTACCAACTGAGCTGTATTAATTATATTATTGTTGTATTAATTATTAATTAATTAATTAATTATTATCATTAACACACGCAGATCACTATAAATGTTCAAAAAAAAAACACTTTCCTGATACAGTGTGATGTGCTGAGTTAGCAGACATTTTTATGTATGGGGTTAGCTGACAGTGATGTGGGCGGATGGCAGGCGGCAGGCGCCCTCTGTCTTAGGACTGGTGTTACTCGCTGCGGGGAGTGTTACGGGAATAGGCTTGCCTTGATCGCAGGCAGGAGAAGCAGCGCGTCGGCGTGATGCTGCGAGTCGGTCGGCTCCGGCAGCAGCGCGCAACACCGCTCCAGCAGCGCGCCGAACATCAGCAGAGACACACCGAGAGCGTTATCCAGCCACGCCGAACGCTCCTGCTTGTTCGAATCTGTGAACACAATATGAGGTCTCTAACTTAATTGCAGAGAGACGTAACATCCCCGTCTCGCAATGCAATGCGACTTGAGTCATCTCGTACTTTGGTGGAGAGGACTTGAGTCGCTATGGGCGGCGGTTACCAATTAACATCAGGTGGGACGTCAGCTCGTTGTATCACCAAAATAACATTAAAAAGACCTTTTTTTTTTTGTTGTTTTTTTTATTTACGATTTTCTAACATTTGACCGCAATCTCACCTGATGTTAAGTGACGATGCGGTCTACGATGTAGCATGCGCGCCTAGACACCGCGCACCTATTCACTCTCCTCTTGAAGACCTCCAGATTATAGTTCTCGGGAAATATAGACGCAGGCAAGGAGTTTCGCTCTTGGGCTGTGCGCATTATGAAGTGGCCTTTCCGGAGATAATACGTTATTTTTTTTACATTTAGGAAATATTGTACTATAGACATGCCTGACGTAAAGTCAAAGTCATAAATTTCCATAGAATTCATAAAGAAATATTGTACAGCGGGATCCTATGTCCAAAGCAGCAAAAATTAGACTTCGACCAGCGCTATAGGAAGGCCCAATCGCATCAGTCATAACGTGAAAGGCTTGCAGCTTACCCGATACCAGTTTTCCGAATCACAGTAATAAAATAGTGCAATACTGCTCGGAGATGCAATACATTTAGAACTAATGACTATAACTCAATTTACAACTTAGTGTTAATTGATCCACGTTAGACGGTAGCACTTAAAACCGTAATAAATGGGTAATAAAAAGAATTGGATTTAAAATTAAGTAATGTTGATTTTGCAAGCGTTCGTCCATACGCCAAATTGTTCAAACATAGCAGGACTATCACCCAATGTTTGCTTGGACAGGCAAATATGATTAGCAAACAGTGGATCAAATCACTGTTCGACCATACAAATGGGTATTAGTAAATCTATATTTTGTTCCAATAATTGCCACTAGACGCGGATTTGTACTATATATATATAAGCTGACCCGGCAAACGTTGTTTTGCCATAAAAATTCAGTAATCGACCACCAAGGGTTGAAAAATATTAACGTACTAATATTACAATTAAAAATAGGGGTTGGTGGTAGAAGGGTAAAAATTTAGGGATGCAAGTTTTTTTTAATGCTGAATAATAAAAAAATAGTCCAAAAAATAACAAACATTTTTGGATGGACCACCCTTATCACTTTGGGGTATGAAAAATAGTTTACGTCCTATTCTCAGACCTACCGAATATACACAAAAAATTTCATAAGAATCGGTTAAGCTGTTTCGGAGGAGTTTGGTTACAAACACTGTGACACGAGAATGTTATATATTAGGAGACAGGTACGTTAAAGAATTTTATTTTCTTTTACTAACATAACGAAATGCGTTTAGTGTAGTATTAGCTGAATTTAAGCGACCGTAAATAGTAAGTTAACGGGTACAGCCGATGCGACTGAGGCGCCTAGTAACATTCGCATTAGGAAATAGCTCTCAAGTCCTTGACGCCAGATTATAAATTGCCTATTAAATAATACGATTTCAGACGTTTCCATTGCTTGCTATAAGACAATTCCCCTATGTGAATAGTTTTACAAAAAGTCTTTAGAGTTGTATGTAAATTTGTATTTTTTCAGTATTATGTATAATTGAGTTGACCTTTTACCTAGAAATATATTACTACAATTTGTTCAAATTAAATTACCATACTAGTCATTGGTAAAATGAATCAATAAGCAGGTTTAGCTGGAACGGGCTAACATTTGGTTAATTCGCTGAGAAACGCATGAAATGATTTTAAAACAGTACTGACTTAAAAAAATACGTTCACGATTCTCCGTCAAAGTTATTCAAAAATAACAATATCGGCGATGGAAGTAACTGAAGTTAAATTATACATTAATTTTCTAAACCATATTGGGACAGGATATAGACAGTTATGTACAAATGTTAAATTAAAATCCATTACGATATCTAAAATGCGTGCATAACATTAAAATTGATAAACGAAAGACCTTTTAAAGCTATCCAGTTTCGCAGTAATCCATTATTACATGCATAGCATTGCAGTCGCGCTGAAAATAAACGCTGTAACCGGATACCAAGACTTAGATGATAGTGATATTACACAGATATGTTGTTCACTCGCCAGATCATACATCGGCAGACACCGGTCTTGGCGATCCGGTCTGTTATAAATAGATATAGCAATCTAAAAATACTCAGCAGGGATTGAGCATGCAAACACCAACGTAGCAAAACAAAACCATGTCACATAACATATTTTAACATGACACCTACGAACGGCACCATAAAATTATCCTGTCACTATACAAGACCCATTTGTAATTTACGGGAAAATTATATGCGTGAAGATTATATATTATGTCGATACTGTATTCATTTTGAGCTTCAATAACATATTTTTTTTAATTGGAACCTAAAATACAGGTCGTTTAAGTTTACCGTGTGAAAGACTAAAGGGGAGTTGAATTATATCTATCTCTATATAATGTATATTTATTTAGAAGAAATTGTTACTTATATTCCTTAAATGGCAAAGTCAAAGGAGGGTGCCCGAATAAGATTATTAGTTTTTATATCATTAAGTTATAACACAAACAAACATTTACATATTCCTCCCAAAAGTTAAGTGTTACCTTGCTACACTATAATATTTAAAAAACTAGGATCGTAACTCGGGCTTGTTTAAAAACAAATACCCAACTTACACGAATAGATAATTTAGAGTCATATAATTCCTTCAAACCTAAAAATATAAAGAATTTGGTCTATCTCTATTTTTCTACGAGGAAAACCGACACTAATTTGTATGAGTCTTAAAATTTGTGAAGTAAATGCCTGTAAATGTTACACGCGCAAATACTACGCGCATCTTTATTGTTTTCATTTGCGTTGTAATTGGTTGTTATATGTGTACAAAAATATCCCAAGCGAGCAAATACCTACAGGAAATCATTGTTCTGGTATATCCAGGTCTCTCTACATTTGGACTTCAGCTCGATATTATTCTTCAGACAGGCCTTATCTAAAGAAACTGAGCACTCATTAAAATACTTATGCAACAGGACGACGCACGCATAAAAACTTTGTTATCTGAATATCTTTCCTGGAAAGTCAGAGTAATTTTTTTGCTGCATGGCATCGCTTTGCCAAACGCCGTAATTAAGGGCCTCGTGCGCAGTAATTTTTCTATAATAATTCAAAACATCATTACAAGTAATGGCGTAAAAGTGCGGTCGTCTCCCGGCGGCGGGCGGCGGGCGGCGGGCGTCTCAGTTTGTTGAACCTGTCTCCGTGAAATGTGTGCATTGGTGAGGCGCGCGGTGCGCGGGCGCAGGCCGTGAGGGGAACGCACCGGTGCATCAACCTCCGATAACTTGTAATTTGTAATTACAAACCTTCACTGCGCCCGGGCTGTGCCACAGGAAATAGCCACACTTATGTATTAATTTTGTAAATCGAATACGTGCGAGATTCATATTATTACGATACAATTACAAATTCAACTATTTTCTCGTAAAAGTAGCGACATAAAGTAAAACATAAAAATCAAGTAAAGTTGCGCTGTTCGTTATGGTTGATGTTCCACACGATTTAATAACTGTCATTACGAAGGACAGGACAAAAGGAAGGCGCGGTGTGAAAATGTTTTCAACATATGAACTTTTTTTTTTTTTACATTCCTGCCAATTTGAATCATGCGAGTGTGTTCCGGCTAACATATATAAATAAGTTCCTAAAAAAAATTTACTTTGACGCTGGCGAAATAAATATATACAAATCCTTTGACAAATACTTGACTCTAAAAGTGTAAAGGTAGTGGTGATATTGCTTGCAACAAACTTACAACTTATTTCAGGTTTACGTATCTTTTTCTAATCCTTCTACTTAAAAAAAAAACTAAAATCTGTAAATCCTATAATTACATTAACTTTTGACGCTTGTACGAATAATTCAGAAATTAAGCTTAAAAATCGCAAGATCTTGTTGTGGCAAAAGCGATTATCCGCTGGTTCCATTTTTTTTTCTATATTTTTATTTCTATTAATTTTAGTATTCAAGAAACTTCCCTTAGTATGATCAAATGTTAGCACCCTTGATCAGAAAATAAGCAATCTTGATAATATTTCGAGAATAACAACACCCGTTTTAATGTATAAGAAATTTAATACAGATTTAGTCTAAATATCTGAGTAAAATACAACATTAATTAACTTATCGTATATTTTGATGGGTTGCTCTTAACGCATACCGAATATACGGCTCCCTTCCAATCATATTCATATATTTTATGACTACAGTAGCTCTTGGAATGATTTCCCGTCGCTATAAACTAATAAATTAGACAAATTTTATAGCCATCTAATGGATTTTTACATTTCCCACTCAAAAATAATAAGTGTTAATATAAAACGTGCCCTACATATTGCACGTTTTTAATTAAAACCGTTACCATTTATATTTTTATGTGCCATAAAAAATGTATATTTCACCCATCTAATAACTGCCGACTGGCTGTCATTTTCTTCGAACTGAGTTCGAACTGTGCACAGAAACACTATAGCAAACTTATGATAAAACATATCAATAAATAACTTGGAGCAATAAATACGGATGCTGGATTCGGAATGGTGTTACTGTAATGACTGGGAAGAAGACAGGTGCATGTAATGTTTATTATATATTTGTGTAGGTACTATCTGGGATATATTACACCCACGAGATAGTTTTAGGGATAATATATTATTATAGTTTTTTATGTGTTGTGAATTCGACATACATATGCACTACAAGCAGATAAAATTTTCGTATTATACAATAA
The DNA here is from genome assembly GCA_947359385.1 of Chesias legatella. NCBI lineage: Eukaryota > Metazoa > Arthropoda > Insecta > Lepidoptera > Geometridae > Chesias > Chesias legatella. Next base: position 6,167,093 of record OX375786.1, on the reverse strand, counting down.
TTTATCTTGAATATTGCTCTCTCTCGTATTGCCGTGCAATAAGAAAATTGGAAAAGATAAGGCGACAATGGTAATAGTAACTATTTTGTCCTAAGACTCTTTTTTATATATTAAATACTAGCAGACGAACTTACATTATTACTTATACGTTTGAAGTATCTGTATAATGCGCAAAAAAACTGATTTTAAAGTAGTATAATATGTGTATTCGAATATCTTTAGGAAGCTGTATGCAGTTTTCTGACTAAATAAACGAAAAACATTACGACTGCAAAAGTTGGAATTTTTTAATTTTTCATATTTTTTTTATATATTTTAAACATAGAAAAAGGGAAATATCAATTTATTTTGGTTCCAAGACAGATCAAGTTTGGTAGCCTACTTTTATTTTGCGTTATAAAAAGGCAGGATATCCAAGTTGAATAAATGATTCTGAGTGGTTACCTCCCTCATACCTTACGACTAAAAAAGTACTTTGGGCCAGTTAAATGTCCATACCGAATTAAATCGAGCAAAATAATTGCTGCGCGTTGCAGTGCCGCAACGCAACGCAACCCACCGACTGCTGGATGGCATGCAAATATTGGCACCTACGGAACCAATTTAAACTAATTAAAGAAAATGTCCGCATTTCACTATGCACTGCTGTGTCAAATAAATGTCACCAAATAGACAAATACAACACTTAAACGGAAAGTGAACCAAGTGAAGTGAACAAGTGATAGAAAATAAGAACGAAGAGTCGGCCGTTTTTAACGATCTTTGAAATGAAGACAAAATTGGTGGTTTATTATGTAAATATATGAAATAAAAACATTTGATCAATCAGTGCTAAATGATAAAAGCGAAACAAGCTTAATCATCAATTTACGTGTTTTATAATTAAGAAACTCTCGAAATATTTTTTGCCTTTAATAATTTACACCTTGTTCAAACAATAATAAATCTTCAATAATTACTTCGACACACAAAATAAAAGTGTAACATTCCAATTTACTCACAGACAAAAACAGAAAAAAGTTTATTATATGTAGATGTTCTTGTCATTCCGCCTAGAGTTTAAATTTAGCTTCAAGGTCCATAAACAGCTAATTAAGAGTAAATATATGAATGAACAACTTCTCAATTTCAAAAGTCGCAGAAGATTTGTTGATCACTAAGGCTCACGGAACAGACTACATTTTTAGGGATGTTCTGTTACACCTGTATAAATTATAGTTATCAATAAATAAAATAATATTTCAGTCAAAATCAAAATCTCCAACTACAATTACAAGTTACGAGTACAGAATGATGTGGAGTTATTTTAAGGTCTAAGACTTTGAATGTTATCGCAGATCTCAAGGTGATTCACGCGTCACCAGACGGGTGTAACGGTACCACCTACTTCTCATGATACTATATTCTATTTTAGTATTCTACAACGACTTCAATGTCTCGCCATGCTGCCTTTATGTGTATATATAGTTCTTAATTGCAATCGAACTGGCGCCGTCGCCAGGTAAATAACAATAAACCATTTTGTATACAAGCGTGTACTATTACTGGAATGACTTTTACTACCCTTCTATATTCTCGCGAGCTTATGCTATCATGGCCACGCCCGCATATGCTAATTAAGCAAATGCAACAGGATTAAAAATTACTTAATTCATAGAATAATTCTGAAACAAATTCAATACTGTGACTTGGATTTTTAAGCTGGTTAAAGCTTATGAAATACCCGCAGTAGTAAGTTAGAGTTACTGCAACAAAACTATAATAGTTCAGTATGTTGGCTCTACTGAAAGTTTCCAGAACTAGCCAGTTGAGCTAAAGAAATAGGAAAAGAAAAGAGAATTGAAAGTTTTTACTTAAGCAGAATTCATAAACTTTCAATGTGGCCTAAGTAGCAACCTGTTAATGATCTTACTGCCAAGGACACCGGCCTACTTTTGTCGCGATATGCGAGGGTTGAATGTAGCCCCAAGCCGTATGCTGATTCCCGATGAAAGATGAACACTGCACGTTTACTTTCTGGGCTATTGTGTTTCGTATTTTTACTTTGACTTTAAACGTTTGAATGTCATACCGATGACTGTATCAATATTATCTACTTTTTAACTACTACTCAGTCAGAAATTTCTAGAGAAGTCTGTCTCTGGAATGGTTTGGAAATTTAAATAATAAACATTCAAAACATAAGGCCACGCGTACTTATCGCTGAGTTTGACGCCTGTTCAAACCCTATCCGACTCTACAGCAGACAAGAAACCCCTTTTTCAAACTCAATTCTGCGACCAAGATTCAAGGTTTCGTTATTCCGAAGTCAAGGGAGCCAGTGACACAAGTCTCTGTGGCGTGTGCAATGCGATGCGACTTGGGTCTCCCCATACTTGAGCAGAGGAAGCAGATTTGTCTCTTACCATCTTGGCGACACTGAGAGTTTATTTTGTCCCTTTACAGCTAACTAAATGCAGTTGCCGAAATCCACGACAACGAGTAACCGCATTTGGAAGAAATGACACTTCAATCGGTAGCGACGTCGGCTTTCCGTCGCGGATTCTAATCCAACAATCAACACGAGCTTCCGGTAAAAGAAAACAGTGAGGAAACAGCATGGTTGTAGAGAAAACGCTTGGCTGGCTAGCTACTAATATTACCCTCAAGTCGAAGACATGCTGCCAAGGAGCTAACGGTTTGTTCCTATAAGGTCAGTAGTTTTGTGTTTATATTATCGGCTACAGAGTGACGCCTACCTTTCATCGAGGAAGCGGTGGTCTCCACTGCGAACATATTGAGTGCCGTGAGCTGCAGCAGGCGCGCGGAGGGCGTCGGCAGCGGCTTGCGGTGCAACAGCGCGCGGAACTGACGCACCATCTGACTCGCGCACTCGTCGAACGTCTCCATGCTGGTATTCAAAGTCAAAGTCAAAGTCAAAAACTTTTTTTCCATAGAATTCATACAGAAATGGCTTGGAAACGTCAATATTTAAAACATAAGGTCACGCGTACTTATCGATAAGTTTGATGCCTGTTCAAACCCTATCTTACCCTTCATGGGAAGAACAGAAAGAAACCCCTAATGGAGGGGATTCCTTTTTTTTCGCGAGCACGATCCTTGTAACAATTGAGTACTTAGGTCTATGTTACATTTATGACTACAAACTCAAAAATCTCAAAAGAATCTCAAAAAACACTCAAAAATCATATTACTGGATAATGTCACGCGTTACGTTAACGCACACCAATGCTGCCTAGAACCAGGTGTAATATGACTAATTAGTGTTAATTCACACTTAAACTGATTAGAGGACCATTGTAAACCAATCCCAAATTGTAACCAATTGTTGTTCCTATGTTTGTGCTGAAGTAAATGTTTTTATCTATCAAATAAATGTTTTTATCTATCTATCGTAGTAGACTAGTAGAGTATGAGCGTGTTCACATTCATGATATTATTCCGGATCCCGTAAATGATACCAATCTGAGATAAATAAAAAATAGTCATCAGTTTTGGACCACCATGTTGGCAACTCTGAAGTTAACTGTTAAGTAAAGGACATAGTATAATGTTCTTTCTATGTCTCCTAAATGGTTTAAAAGGAACTTATGCAGCCAACTTCAAACATGTCGACAACGTTTATTAAAATATTAATATATGAATATTTTCCTTAATAGAGCATGTGCTATCCACAACAAATTCTTTAACGATATTGATATATTTAATTTAACAGCTCCATCCTTTCGTCGACAACTTATGTCAAGCATTTGCCGCTTGTGTAATTAATTTAGACTGTTATTGTTAATGCTAATTTATATTTGTGTTTTTTTTTGTAATATATTTAAGTTCACAAGTTTCCTAAACTGTACTACCTGATGGAGGAAACTTCACTGGTCTCTGTGTTATTTATTAGTTATAAGCTAACATAATTTATGTACTGTATGTATCCCGAATAAAGCAAAAAAAAAAAACAATAAACTGTCAGAGCGGTCTGCTGCGTACCCTATAATACTCACCCTATTTTTGTAATCAGTTTCCCGTGCACGTGAAGGTAACTGGTGATGAAGGTTTTATTTAACTGTAACAAAAACGAAACTGTTAAATATATTGAAATTATGAAACATTAACTATACGTACGTATATCCAAAAAATACTTGTTTCAAAGTGTTTGTTTGTTAAAAGGATATTGGTGTTATAGGCATTTTAATTTCTAGGTCCTTATAACTTTATTTCCTATTTTTTTTTTATTGATATACTTACGGAACGAGTCAACGGCCCACCTGGTGTTAAGTGGTAACCTCGGCCCATAACAACCGATGTGACTTGGGTCTTCACCTACCAGGTAAGACAAGACCTAAGTCGCAGGTCGCAGGTGGAAGGTCTCATGTGCCTGTAATTTCACCGGAACACAGTAACGCGAACGTGTTACTGCTTGGCGGCAGAAATGGGCGTGGTGACAGTACTTCCCCGGACGAACTTGGCGAGAGTTCTACTGCTCTTATTTGCCACAATATTGGGCAGGCTGCTACGCGGCTGTTCTTATATGTGAAGGCATCCGCTGCTGCGCGCTGCTACTAATGTAAACACGGCTTAAACATACGCCATATGTCACTTTTAGATCTATAAACCAGGGCAATATTTTTGAACTAACAATCATAACAGACTTCCCCAATGTATAATGTTATCTAGTTTAACGATCAAACCATAATTCACAAGAATTAAACTAGAAAAGTCCATTAAGAAGAAGAACAGAAGTCCTAAGACCTTACCTCCACAGAAGACATGGCGGCTAGCTGTTCAGCTTGCGGGTCAACTCGCGGCGTAGTGGTGCGATGGCCGCCAGGCCGCACCCAAACTTCCCTTCGATTCCCTTTCACTGCGCTCGATGTATCAGCAGCGTCACTGGTCCCACTTTCAGAATTTTTTATTTCTATGGCCGCGCGGCGCTTGCGCTCTGCTGCCTCGTACTAAAAAATACTTATATTTAATCCTACTAATATTATAAACCCGAAAGTTGTTTGTATGTTTGTTACTCTTTCACGCTCAAACGGCTGAATGGTTTTGGATGAAATTTGGTACCAAGACAGCTTATATCCTGGATTAACACATAGGCTACTTTGATCCCGGAGAAATGGAGTGTTCCCGTGGGATTACTTATTCACCGCGGGTAACCGCGGAGCGCAGCTAGTATACAATACAATTATAGATTACTTCTAAAGAGGTGGGCCTAAACCATTTTCCGTTTCAAGCTTTACAGGCGTTACACATTATTAACATCATGGCCATCGCTTAACTAAGCGTGGTTTTGTTAAGGATTTATTAGTTAATTTAAACAAATACCCCAACTAATGAACCAATATGTCAAAACCGTAATGATATTGCACTGAAATGAATCAGTATAGGAATTCGTAAATAATAAATAAATAATAAATATTGGTGGACATTTCACACAGCGCCATCTAGCCCCAAAGTATGCTAAGCATAGCTTGTATCATGGGAACCAGACAACTGATATAATACTTATATACTTTTCTTTCGTAAATACATACATGTAATATTAACATCCAGACACAGAACAAACATCAATGTTACAAATTTCACATAAATGTTTGTACTGGGTGGGAATCGAACCCACGACCTACAGCGCAGAAGGCAGGGTTACTACCAACTGAGCTATGAGGCCAGTCAAAAGCCAGTAAAGGGTTACCTTTCTTCTGTTTTCTTCAAATAGTGACAATAAACTCTCTCGTGCAGAATGAAACGGATTAGATGACATTAGACTCCTCATGTAATAATACACTGCGTCAAGTTTTCTCCTCTGCAAGAAAACACATGTCATTATTATTATTATTATTATTATTATTATTATTATTATTATTATTTGTGTACAGTTACGGAACGAGCCGACGGCCCACCTGGTATTAAGTGGTTACCTCGGCCCATAACAACCGATGCGACTTGGGTCCTCCCCTAATAGGTACGACAAGACCCAAGTCGCATCGTATGCGCCCGTAACTCCGAGACGTGTAGGTGGAACGTCTCATGGCCCTGTAATTTCACCGGCAACCACACCTTTGAAACCGAAACACAGTAACGTGAATGCGTTATTGCATGACGGCGGAAATGAGCATGGCGGCAGTACTTCCCCGGACGAACTTGGCGAGAGTTCTACTGCTCTGAAAATTACAAATATGTCATAATATATTAATTACTTATATATATATACAAATTCTATCTGTACTTACTGCGTATACTGCTAATATAGCTAACTGATTGTATGGCCGTCCATTCTTAGGGTTGATTTGTTGTGCTTTTGTGTACCAATATTTACTTTTCGCGTAATTGTTCGTATCATTAACTTGTTCCTTGTACCTCATCAAATCACCCAAAAACACATACAGTTTCTGTACCGAGATCAAAGCGAGCCCTGTATACCCGAGGCCCTTCGGTGGCAAAACGTGATTGTCGTTTATGTAGTCTTCTGTGTTAAACTTATATGTCTTTTCCAAAAGATGAACCAAATTCTCAAAATACGTATTTCCTTCTTCTATTATAGTGTTTATCAAATTCACAACTTTCACCTTGTCCTCTGTAGATAATTGTGTTAAACTCTTTCTCAGCACTTCAATATAATTGTAATACAGTATTTTCCAAAAATGGTGTTCTATGTTGTCCGCTTGGCAATATTTCAGATCTGACATTAGTAGCTTTTGAAGTGCATTCTGCAAAAACACTCTGACAAAACAAAAATATGTTTTATTAATAATCACAAACAGTACTGACTAATAATTATACTTATGAAGAACTAAATAATAAATAAATAATACTAAGCATAATATATAAAGGTAAAATATATAGGTTGCCTGGAAGAAATCGCTGTTATAAGGCCGCCCATTGTATTACCTTAGCTTAAGTATTAATCTTTACTAAATTTCCATGTATGGTGGTCAATAAAGTATTATCTATCTATCTATACATATAATAAAATTGTAGAAAAGTGGTGTCTGTACAATGGAAATTATAAAAAAAAAGTAGCAGGGGTTGTTATTATTTGTTCCGAGACGATATCCGGAATCCATCTTGAGTCAAGCCTCTGTCTTTTAGCATTCGTAGGTCCTAGCTACTTCCTCCCTTCTACTTCCGGCGCCACCGTCATCCGGTTTTGACGGGTAAGATGGCGGCGTCCGGTATGGCGTACAGATTTTACTTCATTATAGCGTCGTCTTTCCTACAGTTCAGACGTCTTAGCAAATATATTTGAATTTAATTTTTAAATTGGAAATTCAAACAATAGTATAAATCCTCCCTTTGTTATGGAGAACTAAAATTATGTGCAACACAGTGAACAAAGTGATACTTCTAAAGAGCATGGATCTCGAAAAAGGACTCGTTCTCAAAGTACGAGTAGTTCATCATCAGAAGACTGTTGCTCAGAGCGAGGGAAATCAAAACGTTCGAAGCAAGTAAGTGATGTCCATTACGAATTCTTATCGCAGCAAGTGGCTTTTCTGACGGATTTGATTTCTCAACAATATGAGCAAACAGACCGAGGCGGGGCCTTCACAAGTGATCGTAACGGTGAGCAAACTTACATACTGTACAATAGATGATTTAGGGTTGCGTGCCCCGCAAGGCGTAAAAGAAAAAATCTTCAACTATCATACTTATCGACTACATTAAAAGATCCGCCGTTTCCTAAAACCGATAGTAAGCATTTGGAAAAAATATCTCAACTACAAAGATTTAAATGCAATGATTAGCAATCGATTCGTTTTTCCGAAGCACAGAAAAAATATTTAACTACCCCTGGTTTTGTGAAATGAGGCGTTTTTTGTGCGCCCAACTCTAACGATGATCGTTTACAACTGCTAGAGAGAACACACGCGGCATTATCAAATGCTATTCTGAATCAGAAAAGATTTACTTGATAGCGACATGCTGCAGGGTATTTGCGAAAAATTGGGGGAGAGGGGCACGAAAACTAGACGCTTACTTTCAGCCGATGACACATTAGACTACAGTTGCCGCATCCACCACCCAAAGGCGGGCGTATGATAAACCAAAGCCATCGACGAGTAAACAAGGTACCTAATAATTTTTTTCGATCAAATACTACCAAGAACATGTCCAAAGGTCACGCGAAGTCATCGAGAAATAATAAGTCTGCCAATGCAGATGCCAAAAACAAGCAACGAATGGATACACGGGGTAAGAAATACAGATCTCATTCACCACAAAGATATAATCGTGCATGCCTCGACTGCATTTTGGGTCGGTTGTCTAAGTCAGTATACGCATGTACGGGAAAATCTAGGTGCTCCCAAACACGTATGCAAACTTCTGATAGGAGCACTAATTCCATTCGTGATGAAGCCGCCCCTAGTATATTCAAATCGAACTCTAATGAAAAAATACGAAACAAATAAGAAATTCCATATGCCTCTGCTAATACACAATATGCTGGACACTCAAGTACTCTAAAGAACAAAGATGGGTCTCAGTTACCTATCGAAATTCTTTCTTGTTCCGAAAAGAGATGGTTCGTTTCGCCCTATATTCAATTTGAAGCGATTGAACCATTTCATCAATCTAAAAGGCTTTCAGCTTTTCAGTTACTTTCGGATGCCAAGTATTTTTTGCAGATCGAGGATTGGATGGTTAAGGTAGACGTCAGCCAGCATATTTCCATCTGCTCATAGCCAAGGAGCATCGAAGGTTCCTGAGGCTCAGTTACGGTTGTTAACTACTCCAGATGCGCTGCCTACCGTTTGACCTCTCGTCAGCACCACGGAAGTTCTCCTCTCTGACAAACTGGATAGCCAAATACCTAAGAAGCCACAATATACGGTGCGTAGTATATTTAGACTATTTTCTACTAATGGACCAATCCCACAGGCTTTTGAAACAACACATCGCTTACATGGTAAACCTAATGAGGCAACTAGGGTGGACTATCAATACGGACAAGTCTGTTCTAGTTCCGAGCCAACGCCTAGAATTTCTGGGCATTACATGGGACACCAAACTCAACACGAAGTCTCTGTCTGAACCGAAGTGCCCAACGCTACGCAGGGCACTTCTCAGTCAGATGTCCAAAAGTCGTTGGTCCCTCAGGCAGGCCCAGTCCCTCCTGGGGAGACTCAACTTCGCTTCGTTTGTAGTGCGCAGGGGAGGATTGCACTGTCGAGCCATGCAATATCACACCTACGCAGGGCACTTCTCAGTGAGATGTCCAAAGGTCGTTGGTCCCTCAGGCAGGCCCAGTCCCTCCTGAGGAGACTCGACTTCGCTTCGTTTGTAGTGTGCAGAGGAGGGCAATATCGCACCTACAAAGCGCACTTCTCAGTCAGATGTCCAAGGGTCGTTGGTCCCTCAGGCAGGCCCAGTCCCTCCTGGGGAGACTCAACTTCGCTTCGTTTGTAGTGCGCAGAGGAAGATTGCACTGTCGAACCATGCAACTCGATATCAAAGTCAAAGTCAAAAACTTTATTTCCATAGAATTCATAAAGAAATGGCTTGGAAACTCCAATATTCAAAACATAAGGTCACGCGTACTTATCGATAAGTTTGATGCCTGTTCAAACCCTATCCGACCCTCCATGGGGAAGATCTCACTCAAGATATCTACCCAAAGAACATCCTTACCAGCAGGTGGCACTGCCAGACACTGTCCTTGCCGAGATGAGATGGTGGTCCGAAGCAGTTCGGAGCTCACTACCAATACATACAAGCTCAAATCCCTCACCTGCTCACCACGGATGCGTCCGACTTCAGCTGGGGTGCTCAATTGGGAGACTCTAAGATGTCCAGTCAGTGGACAGCACAACAACAATCATGGCATGTCAACCTCAAAAAACTGTTTGCCGTCTATGCAGCTCTCCAGCAAGAAAGCACCCATTTGCACAATGCTCACATTTTATTGCAAACGGACAACCGCACTGTGGTGGCGTATATCAACAAGGTGGGACCAAATCGACGAAACTTCTAGATCTGTCTCTGAGGCTATTACTGGTAATGGACCAGTTAAATAAGAGTATATCTCTCACAGCACAATAATTCCCCGGCCGATTCAATTACGAAGTAGATGCTCTATCACGAGGTAAGATATGTCCGGAATGGCACCTGATGCCAGCGGCAACGGAGATAATATTCAAATTGTGGGGGAAACCGGAAGTGGACCTGTTTGCATCACGGACAGCACACGTGACAATAAGGTATGTATCGTCGGATGTTCAGGACCAAGAAGCCTTATTTCACAATGAGTTTCTTCACCGTTGGGACTGCGAGCTAGCGGTGGAAACACCCATGTGTTTCCACCGCCAAACCTGATACCTCTGGTACTATCTCACCTGAACACATCCAGAGGTCGATACATTCTGATAGCTCCCAAGTGGAACAGGGTTTTTTGGCGACCATACCTTCAAGTCAAAGCAATTCAAGATCCTTACAGAATCCCTAACCTTCCACAAGTTTTGATCGGCACGAGAATCTGGATACATCACCCGGAAATTCAAGATATTCTTTTGGGAGCATGGTTGATTTTGGGTGGACAGATAAAATAAAAAATTGGTCAGTAGAAGAAAAATCTTTATTAATATCGAGCTGGCGGACATCCACCCTAAATACATACCGCCCTGCATGGAACTTTTCGTACAAGAGTCCAATTCCAGAACAAGTTGCTCGTTACCTAACGCATCTACATAACAATGAAGGTTTGGCTTATCGGACTATACTGGTACACAAAGCCGTAATTGCCACCTTTAGCAATTTATCGACTAATGTTTTATCGACGAATTTTTTTTTTTGTAAAACATATTCTTAAAGGTATTTCAGTCGCAAAGAACAAGAAATTAAAGCCACCTATTTGGAATGCAACAAAAAAAAAAAAAAAAACTTGGTGAACAATGCACTAGACGAGAATAACTTGTACAAAGTATCCCGTCGCTGCGCCATCTTACTGTTACTAGCTTCGCGGCGACGAGGCCATGACCTGACTCTGCTGAGTCCTTCCAAAACCGTAATCGGCGGCTGGGTCAAGTCTGTTTTGAAAGACGCTGGTGTAGAAGCCTCACCGGGCTCTGTGCGCGCTCAGCTGTAGCATCGCTAAATTGGTTGAAAAAGTTTCCTATTGATCAAATTCTCGACACAGGAAATTAGAAACAGAAGCATACTTTCAGAACATATTATCAGAAGGAAGTAGCGAATCAATCCATGGACCCTTCCAATCCTGTTTAATTATCAAGATTCTTTGAACCAGTGGGTTAATTAACTGGTTAAGTTTTATTTTTCATTTTCAGTGTCTAATAAAAGTTCTTTCCATATAATTTTATTATTCTTAGCGTAACACATTATAGCGTCAACATTCTGTAAAATAAATTAAGGCTACCAGGAGATAACAAACACATCACTCAAGATGGATTCCGGATATCGTCTCGGAACAAATAATAAGAGAGTTTTAACTAACAATAAAACTTACCTATTATTTTTCCAACGATATCCGGAATCCAGGTAATACCTACCTGGTACATCGTGAGTATAATGAAGTAAAATCTGTACGCCATACCGGACGCCGCCATCTTACCCGTCAAAACCGGATGACGGTGGCGCCGGAAGTAGAAGGGAGGAAGTAGCTAGGACCTACGAATGCTAAAAGACAGAGGCTTGACTCAAGATGGATTCCGGATATCGTTGGAAAAATAATAGGTAAGTTTTATTGTTAGTTAAAACTCTCTTATTATATCGATGCCGAACCCGAAATTGTAATATTTTTTTGTCTTTTTTTGTCTGTTTGTCTGTTTGTCTGTGTGTTTGTGCACGCTAATATCAGAAACGGCTTATTCGATTTAGATACGGTTTTCACTAATATATTGTAGTAAGCTTCACTTAACATTTAGTGTTTATTTCATGTCAATCGGTTCATAAATAAAAAAGTTATGTCAATTTAAAGAATCACGGCGAACATTTTTAATTCAAAATATGCTGCCCGAAAAGTCACTATTCCACGCGAACGAAGTCGCGGGCACAGCTAGTCTATAATAATGATAATAAACATCATGCCGCAAACTAAAAAAAATTATGAACTAAATAATTGACGCAGAATATATTATATATTTTCATTTCTTAACAAACAAATAGTAATACTTAATACAACAATACGCGAAGACAGAAAAAAATTGCTAGTGTTTTATAAAATAGTTTTGGGTTATCGCGGGGTTCAAATACGCACCTGGTGTTAGTGACGTCACCCCAATGCGTGGCGAGAGACAGCGGCCCCCTCATCGAGTGAGTCTGCAGTATGACGTCAGCTCTGTCAACCTCCTGAAGCAAGGTGCGATGTCTCGCGGCCCGCGCGGCGTCCGTCGCCTCGTACCCCACCGCCCCTCGGGGCGACGACTCGTTCACTACTACACACAAATACATAACAATATAAACCAGATCAAGTGTTAGTACGACTCAAGCACCGAGGGTTCCGTGCCAATGTATGATTTTATTTAAATACAAGATCTTTTCTTTTTCTTTTTTGTTCTTAGCGTGTTTCAAACTTGATAGTTCGATACTATATTAAAGACCAAATCAAACTTATCAATAAGTACGCGTGACCTTATGTTTTGAATAATATTGACGTTTCCAAGCCATTTCTTTATGAATTATATGGAAATAAGTTTGACTTTGACCTAGTTTGACCATTCTGTGTGTTAACGTTATAAGGACAGAACATAAACACAAAAATGTAGCAAAAACACGTTTGTTGAATAGAGACCTCCATATTTTGGTTTTCAAATTACTTCCGCCATCACTTCGCACGATTTTAGTTAATTGCATTGCATCCTATTACGATTCTAAAGATTCCCTTTGAAGGTCAGAAGCAGTGTAGGCTTAGTAAGTGTCCAGACCTTAAATACAGAACCATGAAAATTTTAAAGGTCGAGTACATTTGTACGTATCTAAACTAATATTATAAAGAGGAAAACATTTGTGTTTTTGTATGTATGTTTGTAATGTTTTCACACAAAAACTACTGGACCGATTTCAAAAATTCCTTCAGCATTAGAAAGCTGCATCTGCGCTGAGTGACATAGGGTATATTACATTTTCAAAAAAAATAGTGATCCCTAATTAAAATGCAATAATATAACCCACCAATTTGTCATAAAAATAAAGCTATATATATATATAAGTATTTACACACTATTACTATTTAGACACTTTTATTAACTGTTTTTTGTTTGACATGTAATTTATATTACCAATAAATGACTATTATTATTATGACTATTATGTAATAGCGAGTGAAACCGCGGGGCATTGCTAGTATGATATAAATTTATTTACTCTTTTAACTGTGTTTAGGAACTATAATAAAGATTAAGGGATAACTTGGCCATTTAAATGAAATATTTAACAAACCTTGTTCCATTCTCGTGTCAACCTTTGATGGGTTGGTCTGAACAACGATTGGTTTTGATGGATTGTGGTGGTCATATAGAGTCTTCCGATTATCAGCATTTCCTGTCCGTCTGTAATTAACACATTAATTGTTATATTTTATCCAGGTTGACTGAATTAGTCGCCGTCCAGATACATTTTCTGTTACAACAAACGCTATCGGCCTTCACGTGAATCGTCTTAAGAGATTAGTCGTTTACACGCTTTAATCTATACAAATAAATAAAATTGGAGTGTCTATTTGTAATATTAAAATAACCGCTTTTTACTAAGTGCATATGGTATACACGGTACAAATACGAAAAGAATATTTTTTTAAATTTTTGTCTGTCTGTCTGTGCCGGCTAATCTCTGAAATGGATGGACCGATTTTGAAGGGACTTGCACTGGCAGATAGCTGATGTAACAAGGAGTAACTTAGGCTACTTTTCCGAGGGGTAAAATAGGGGTGCGTGATAAAACCAAATTCCGCGCGGACGAAGTCGCGGGCAACAGCTAGTCTATTATACTAGAATACACAGAGCTGTTGGAGCTATACGGTGCTTCATCAATAAACGGTAATTTAAGTATTTGGCACATTTCTAAGTTAAACAACGGTTTAACTTAACTTTAGATGAATAATGGTTTCATCTATTTAAATCACAAAAATGAGTTATCAGTTAAGATTTTCTCTGTCACTGTCTATTATGAGAGATGATTACATAAAAGAGTGTAATTATGATAAACTGTGATACAGACTCACCCCAAGTCTTTCTGTAGATGGTTGACTGAACTCTGGGGCAGCATGATCAGTCCGGGGTGTGAATTCGAGTCGGAATTACATTTCTCTGAGACTGCGCTATTCAATCTGTTACGCTGACGATTATTTTCTTGCTGTCTGAAAAACATTAAAAAATCTTTCAGTTCCTAGCACATAACCATGAAATAAATTAAATATTAGACCTAAACCAGCATAGCTTGTATGGGAACTAAATAATTGAAGCATACATTACATAATTATACATTTTTGTTAATACATAAAAATAACAAAATATTAATACAAATAATCGTATGTTCGTCACACAAATGTTTGTCCTGTGTGGGAATCGAAATCACGACCTACAGCGTACAAGGCAGAGTTACTATCAATTGAGCAGTGAGACAATTCTATTATTATTTATCCAGTCCAATTAAGGACCAGGATTGGTCTCACAGCTCAGTTGCCTGCTGGGCTGTAGGTCCTGGGTTCGATTCCCGCGAATACCAATACCGCTCAACTACCAATAGTACAGCATCGCTATAACTTGGCTCACACACATATTCTGTGCGAAAAGTGCGAAAGTAGATTTGAGGGTGGCACTACATATTCCAAATATATTTTATCTTACTTGTCATGTGAGCCGTGTTTCGTAGCTAATATTTCCTCGCGCCAGTTCATCGGTGCTGAATTCTGTGTCGCAGGTGGCGCGTGCGTGGCGGCGGGCGCACTCGGCGTGTGGAGATCCGAAGCGCGGGATCGTTTGCGCACGCTTCGCTTTCTGGAGGAACGTGAACCACCTGAGCCGGGCTCGGCGGGCGCACGCTCCGCGCTACCTGTGCCTCCGTTGGCCCAAGAACCGCTGTTCTTCTGTAAGACAAAGTCAAAGTCAAAAACTTTATTTCCATAGAATTCATAAAAACTTGGAAACGTCAATAACGTTCAAAACTTAAGGTCACGCGTACTTATCGCCAATTTTGACGCATCCGACCCTCCATGGGAAGAACAGTCAAGAAACTCCTAAAGGAGGGCTTCCTTTTTTTTCGCGAGCAAGATCCTTGTAACAATCTGAGTACTTTAATCTATGTTACATTTATGACTACATAAAATACTGAAATAAGATATTACAAGATGTTTTGTGTGTCGTTGAGCAGAGCGACATCAGATGTCCAATAAAAATACTCATTTACTGGGGTTCCACACTCAAAGGATCGGACCAAATTACTAAGCCTGCGTCGTCCGTCTGTCCCACCTTTAAAGGGCAATCTTTTATATTTTGCATACAAATAATCTGAAATTTCATGGAACATGCTTTATATTTCAGAAATAATTATTATTAACTGCAACAGCAGACTTTCTAGCAAATTAATAAAAGAGAAAAAGTGAAAATGTAAAGAGGGACCCCTTCCATAGATACCTCCATAAAAGAAACCTGCTTTATCAGTATTTTCGATTTTTCTCTATCGTAAACTCAAATTATTAATTGTTTAGTTTATGAGTCAATAATAAGTTAAGTTAGAGTAAAGGATGAAAATTTTTGGAACCGAACCCTCAGTGCGTTGATCTGACTCACTTGGCCATTTTACATACATACAATCACGCCTGTTTTCCGGAGGGGTAGGCAGATATCATTATATAATTATATCATTATCACATGGCCGTTTTATTTACTTGTTTAATAAACATAAATGCTACTGACAGTGAAAAGGAGTGTGAAAGGGTTCAGTATATAAAGGGGTGATTCATCATGTGGCATGTAGCAGGAACAAACACAAATACATATCATGAACATCCGAGACCCAAAAACATACTTTGTGTGGTGAACACTTAAGTACGCCTCAAAGCCGAGACTACTTCAAAGTAAAGGAGGCATTGAACATGTAAAACAGTGAGCCTATGTTATGTAGCATTAAATAATGTTTCTAGCCATGTGTGTTTCCATTTTAACATCTATTTGGAGAGTATAATATTTAAGAATGGAATAGTTATTGTTTTCTCTAAACAGTCAACAATATGATTGATATTTTCTTATTTCACCCACATCTATATGTATATTATATTATGGAACTAATACATAATAATGTATGAAGTGAAATTTCAACACATGCCTGGTTGTTGGAAATACAAGCAGTAGATTTGTTGACTGAAGCTGGGACTCTGAATCCATCATTATATCTGGGGCTCGTGGGGCGGTTTGTTGAAGCATCCCTGCTATTGCATTGTGACACTATTCTCCTGAAAAAAACGCATGAAACATTAAAAAAATAAGTAAATGTTAAGAAGCTAGTGCCTTAAGCATAATCAGTTCAACATACCCTTCAGTGCTCTGTTCCCTGCTGTATGATCTCAATGAACGCCAACGATCTAAGTCATCTCTACTGTTTCCTAAAGTTGAAGATCGGTTACTTCTGTGGCTGTCTCTTCTATCCCTGTTCCTGACATTTGTGGGTAAAGATTCGTATGGAATGCTGGCAACACTATCCTTCCGGTTTACATCATGTTCTTTAAGTACACTCGCTGTACTGTCCTTTCTGTGTCTTTCCGACTTCTTTTCATTATTCTTCAGGCTCCTGCTAGAGCTCCTTGATGGAATAAAAAATATTGAAGCTTTATTTTAATAATTGTAATAATAGTATTTTATAATAATATCTGTAACGTTTGAGTTTCATATGTTAATAATGTTGAGTGAGACATACCTTCTGTCCTTATGTCTTGTTCTGCCACTTCTTTTAGATTCTCGGTGCTCTATGGGTTTAGTGTCGTTTGTTACAGAAGGTTTTGAATTTTGAGAGAAAGATGAATCATCATCTAGTTTAATATTTTTCTCAACTTCTTCTGTCCAATCCTGTAAATGTTAGTACACACTTTATCATCAAAGACCACTATTATTTTTATTTTTTTGATGACTTGGGTACTTTAATTAGAACATGTCAGTTCCATACATGTTTCAATAAATGATTAAAATAATTAAATTAAATAAAGTAAGTTAAAATACGTTTTTACTTAGACACTTGCAACAGTCTAGACGTGGATCTGTAAAGTATGATAGCTGCTTCAGAAGTCTGTGAAGCTAACACACCCTGATACAGGCCTACGTCTAGCCGGTTCACATTCTTCACAGAGATCAGGTTGTCTCTCAGTAAACAGCTCCGGACACACTCCATTAAAAGTGATATAAATTCTCCCTGACCCCACATCGCTCACAATTTGGGCTATCCACATTCCCAGTCAGAAACTTAAAACTGTTTAGTGGCATGTGTCCAGAGCGGAGCCTGTGAGCAGCAACAATATATTTTCACCACAAGGGAATGTTGGTAAACCATGGGATATGAGGGGGCTCTGACTGCATGGTGTGATACCAGACGCCTTTCAGAAGACCACTATCTGAAAATGCTGTCATACTTACGAGGTTTGTTACATCCAGAAGCGTTGATGATATCTGAGAAGTGGTTTCACTGTCATGTTCATTGTCAGATTCTTGCTTTTGGGAATCCAGCGGAGTGCCAGATGCTGTCGTTGATTTAATACTTATTCCATTTATAGATGCTGAAAAAGATTCTTCCTTAGCTTCTCAATAGCAAATGAATTCAGTAAAAATAACTTTTATTTTTCATTTATCTCTTAATCTATCTCTAATCACTTACCAGTTTCACTTATATCTCTCTGGCTGTCCATACTGTTGACCATTATATCTTGTTTATCATTAATTTGCAGGTTACTCATTGCTTGATGATCATACAAATTTGCATATGAACCACTAGGAGTAGACTTTCCAGAAGTTTGCAGGTCTTGACTCCTTATATAATTACTTATAAATTTCTCTCTATCAAAGCTTTCACTGTCCCGTAGTCTGCCTCTACCCCTCGACGGCAAAGTCTGGGACCAGTTAGGTCCAGGGTTGTTATAATGGTCTTGCGATGAAGGTGGCATGGAGGAATTTGACATATTCTTATCTCTGTGAATTTGGTCCACACTCTTGGAACTATAATGTCCTGACTGTTCTAAATATTTCTTCCTAAACCTGGGTGGTATATTATCTATGTTTACTGTGTATTTTGGTTTGGGTGTATCTGACACATACCCTGCAGAGTTTCTTCTGCCAGAAGGAGGTTTCCCCCCAGCTCCTGATACATGTCTTCCGCCAGAAACTTCCATGCTCCTACTGTCTCTGTTTCTGTCCAAAGATTTCTGTTCTTTAGCATTAAAATGAGTAGGAGATACTGACCTGGTTTCAGATGCTTGTCTAAAGTGTCTGTTGTAATTACTATCATTGCTGGAGCCCTCTTTGACTGAATTGTTTTCAAACTTTCTGTCTCTCCTAGTACCTCTAGAATGTTTTCCTGAACTTCTAGTGTAGCCAAAATCATCAGAATCATTATGGATTCTTCTGTTATTGTATTGACTAGAACTATCACCTCTCATTGAACCTCTAGACAGTCTATCAGCATCCGTTGAATAGTCACTTGACTTGGCTACATACAGTTGTTGCTCTGGCTTCTTTTGGCGCATATTGGCAGCAGATTGGTCTCTGTTCCCATCACTTACGTCGTTTACGGAGTTTTGAGATCCATAGTGATTCACATATTTTTCTCTTCTAACAGTATCGGTATTATACGAATCCATTTTAGTATCGAAACCATAACATGATTTTCTCAAAGGACCACTACCTGGTTTATAAAATCTTTGTTGGGGTTTATTTCGTTTAAACTCCTTACAATCATCATCCATATCAAATTAAAAAATCAAATCATAGATATGAGGAAAACTAACAATACAACAATACGCTTGAAGATACATACACACACACAATGTTAGAAGGTTAGTTTTATTACCGTTTTATCTTGTAAAGATGTGTAAATCTGTGGATGAAAAACTACCTGAGCGCAATTTAGCTCAAATTTGTTTTTCTTGAACTAATTAATGTCGAATAAGCACTTATTTTTCTTCCACAAATAATTATTCGGATTAGGGTATCTTTCTGCATCGAATCTAAATTTATTCATTCGTTCAATCATTTGAATCGTTCAATCAATCGGTTTTCTTTAAGGATTGACTATGTGCTTTCAGCCTAATCTATAATAAGGAAATATTATAATGTCAAATGTCACTGACTAGATTCGCATATTGAAATTTTAATCACTTCACCGACTCATACAAATCGAAGTATGTACCTAACGAACAGCATTTTAGTTTTGCTTTAACACAATTATTGCTATACATTTCTAGAATACATTGTAACTTTATTGTTCAATGACAATTATCTTTTCCACAATATTCACAGCACAAATTTATTTTTAGATCTGTTCCGCTACTGCCAGTATAATTTTCGTATCGGAAATTATAATGTGAGATCTTGTCGTTTATTTCGACTTTGCGTTGAAACATGGCTTAATAAATGGATTTTGTTATGTTCTGTGATCGGACACAATTTCAGAAGGCAAATCAAGTTTGCTAAACGGAACCATAGTGTAAAACTATGGAAGAATGTCGAAATGAAGTTATCTGATATTTACCTTTTTTATAAAGGTAACACTAATTCTAAAATGTCAATATTTTTAGAGAATGGAAAGTTGTCTATTACTATAGTTCAATTTAAAAGATTTGATGCTTGAAAACTTCATATTTTATTCCATTTTGACCTTCATAAAGTATCAATGTAATGCAATTCAGCTATGTTTTCAATTTCAACCCTACATATTGCAATGGGTCCTTAGCCCCGTAGGTGACGTCTAATTAATTTTATTTATTTTATGATATAGAAATTGTACAGTTTTATAGTAATAAGTGTAAAATCTGTGTTTAATATAATCAATTTTCCACAATCAACGTTAATGATTAAGAAATAATGTCATTCGAATACTTGCCCGTGGCTGAAGATGAAAACGAGGAACCCATAGAACTACCAGTCGAAGAAGATGGAACTTTGATGTTGACAACGGTGTCTGCGCAATTCCCTGGCTGTTGTGGACTTAAATACCGACATCCAGAAACGAAAACTATCCGGGGAATCAGGTTAAGAGACGGCCGACTATATCCACCCCCTGAAGGATGGGGTAATCAGCTGTACATTTGTAGCTTTCCAAAAGAAAGTAAACGCAAAAGCGGAGACCATTCTGATACATCTAGCTCCAAAAACAAAAGGAATGACAATCTATGCTCCGACCTAATAGTGTTGGGCCTGCCGTGGAAAGCTACTGAGCAAACTGTACGGGAGTATTTCGAGAAGTTCGGCGAAGTGTTGATGGCGCAATTAAAACGAGACCCTAAAACTGGTATGTCTAAAGGTTTTGCTTTCATCCGATTCGCCTCTTACACCTCGCAAATGAGGGTGCTCGCGCAGAGGCACATGATAGATGGCAGGTGGTGCGATGTGAGGATACCAAATTCAAAAGAAGGCTCCGTTGCTTCAATGCCTTGTAAAGTGTTTGTTGGTCGTTGCACTGAAGACTTATCAGCCAATGATCTAAGAGAGTACTTCTCACAGTTCGGTGAAGTAACAGATGTATTTATACCAAAACCATTCAGAGCTTTCAGTTTTATCACTTTTTTGGACCCCGAGGTGGCGCAGAGCCTCTGCGGACAAGATCATATTATAAAAGGTGTTTCCGTCAATGTTTCGAATGCCTCACCTAAACAAAATAAGGGTGCAGCAAATCAACGCAATATGTCTAATAGGAGTTACGAAGAAGGGCACCCTCACAATGCTTCCAACAACAATTCTTGGAGTAGCCGTAACATGGATATGGTGAACATGCAGGCATTGAGTATGTCAGGTCAACACGGGCAAACGGCTGTCGCGGGAGGTGGAGGCCAAGGTCAAGGAGGCAATATGCCACTCGGCATGGGGGGACTACCTGTGAATCAAGCTCTTGTGGCGGCCGCTTTGAATCAAGCTGCCGGCTGGGGCCTCATAAACAACATACCGTCCGGTGCCTCTGAACAAGGTGCATTTGCAGGTCCGGCGTCTTCAGCACCACCCGCCCCACCCAACTTCCTCTCGTGGATGCAACAAGGTAATTCAGCACAGGGACCCTCTAGTCAGTGGGGACAGAGACATCAGTCCCAGGGCCACTCTGTTTGATTTTGTTATCTTACACAACAAGCTCACAATAATCTCTGTGATTGTAGCAACAACTAGATAATTTTGTTCTTTGTTTATATCTACAGTATACAAATGTGTTGTTTTGGTGAAGAGTATCTCTACATGCATAGTTTGCTACACATGTTATTTATTTATTATGTTGTTGCTTGGGTTTTGTTGATTTTCTTGGAACCATACTATTATGTTATAATGTAATTTACTGTTATGGATATTACAGCCATATTACAAATAGCACCTAATAAAATATGTAACTTGTTAATTATTGACTGCTTTTGTTGATACAAAATGGCCTTTACCAACAACAATTATATGACAATATAATTAAATGAACATTAAAATTATCCCTATGAATTACAGAAATGTTGTTTTTCAATAGTATTTGTGTATAAACAGCTTGTAAACTTAATCCATAGTTTTTAAGAAGTAGGTAAAGGCATAATTATGAATAATAATATGAGTCTAAAATCGGTTTCAAGAGACAGTTCCCTTTCGTGTTGCAAGCCTTAGCATAGCTAGATGCAATCTATTATGCTAATAGGTATATGAAGATAATAAATTGCATCCAGCATTTGTCATCGGTAAAGCAAGTTCAGTGATCATGACTTTATTGACCAATAGTGCCATTTACTATATAATTCTGTGCTTCAGAGGGTACATTAAATCATCATTTGCAGCTGTACCAGCAGTGTAGAATTAATATAACATGTTGAAAGCCGAGACAGTCTGCAAGTTCGAATATCAGGGCTGGCCACTAAACTTTCCAACCTTTTTGCTATTGCCTACTAAGGTATTATATTGCATGTTTTTTGTTGCCTTTTAAATCACAGGACAACTGTTCTCAATTCTTACGATATTGTTAGTGAGAAATAATGTTGTATTAACTGTAAAATTGCAATTATTTTATGTCTATGAAAACTGTATGTTGGTAAAATTTCAAATATTACCTAATAGATATATTATGATTTATGATAATTCACAGGCACATATGTGGTACCTGGTAATTAACAAACAAGTAATGCTTACTTTGAGCAACCCATAAAACTTATATTATTGTCCATAATACAATTCTACTTTATTTATATGAGATGGCCAAGGTTAGACAAAAATATACTTTATACAATTTCTCATATCTTTCAAATCTTATTAACAAAATTTTAACAAAAAACATCATCATATAAATTATTAAATTTTAATGATTAAGATTTTAAAGAGCCAAAAGCAAGCTCTTTTTTCAATCATTGAAATAAAATCCTTTATTTAATGCAAATTCTCTTCTATTCTTCTTGAATTGCATGTTTATACTGGTTAGGTCACAGATATGTATTGTCAAGTTTATACATAATACAAAAAAATAATGCTATTACATAACTTATTTTAATGGTGCATTTGGGCACTTTAAATAATCTATTGCAGTAATCTAATTACTACTTATTGTGTGATTATATTTTTCTATCTGATAAAATATCAATATATAGTATGATGTACCAAGTTAAACTTAACTTATTTTGGAATACTACAACTTAGGGGGCATACAGGTGTGGCAAAATAATGACAATGAGAACCCTATGTAGTAGTACCTTATAAGAAAACTATCATAAGGATAAAATAAAAGAAAATTAAGAAATTCTTATATACTAGTAGTAATGGTACCAGCTGGAATATAAAAAATAACGTAGATATGATTAAAAAAAGATGTCACTATTTTGCTTCAGCCTGCCTATTGCCTATAGTTATGTATTAAATCATATTATAATAAAATAGAAAATCTATTGATTGTTATTATCATTGTTTAACAAAATAATGTTGGATATTATAAAATTATATAGTGTTCCTTCAAATGGATGTGGGTATGAAAATATAACGACAAGATGTCTATTTTTCATGAATTAGATAGAATATTTTTGTTACTGTGTGATGTGGGATTGTTTACTGAATGGGTATATAAATAACTATAGTTGCAAGTTGCGATGATAAAAACCATTGTAAATAACTTAGAGAAATCAGGAGCATGGTTGTACAAATTGCGAGACTGTGAAAAAAAGTTACCTCTATGTAGAGTTGAGATCAATCTGACAGATGTCATTCAATAGTTTTGTTAAATACAAATATGTATTTGGGAAATATTTAGCAATTTAACTTGAATAGGTATTTTTTTTGAAAACTACAAAAAAACTTAGTACTTTTGGTCTGTACTAATAAGAAACTGGTACATGTTTATATCAGTTCAGTGTATAAAATGAATAGCAGCAATACAACAAATGCATAGAAGTAAACAAATGTAACATTTTTGTGTGTTTATTATGTATATGTTTTGTATTTAATAATGTTTGTTTGTTTACAATTCTACAAATGTTGATGAGTTGTAAATAGTGTTGTCTTTACCCAAAATATGAAGTACAAAACAAACCTCATAACTGTATATAATATATATTATATAAGTAATTGAAAAGGCATATTCTAATTTCTATGGGCAATGCACTGGAATAAGGTAATATTAAAAGAGATATATTTTGGAAATGAAATTGTGTGAATCCACATTGAATAAAATTTTGCTTTTTTTTTTGTACAAGACAAGTACATATATTTTATCCATTCGTGACCTAAGAAAACTGATTTCTATTCATGAATATCACAAAATATCTGCTGATATCAATTTCAAACTAGTTAATGTGAAATAAATATTTGACAACCGTTACTAATCCAGCTGTGTTTATTGCTAGAATAAAAACACGACCCTTATATTTTTTTATATGTAGTAGACCATAAATCTATAATACACATAAAAAATAAAAACATGTCAGTATCTGTAATAAACATCGTGTGAGTTTGTATGTCAGTCAGAACTTGCTTTCATATATAGAGTATGTAGGCAATAATAATAATAAAAACTTCCGTTTTACTTTAAATATAAAAAAATATCCAAAAAGGCTATTAGCTAGAGACAATATGTTACCATTCTGATTCATTATAACTACATTTTAGTTAAAATTTATTAAAAAAAAGCTTATTTTTTTATACGATAATGTACTTAGTTGGTGTACCTATTGAAATAAACGTGTATTGAAGATACACCTGTATTAATAGTATCAATGGATATAATACCGAATTAGCGAGTTTTACGAATACGACTCTAACACCGATAAAGTAGTTACTTCGTACGTAACGCATCTGTAAACAATATTTTAATTACTAATACCATTTTATTGTAATCATTTTCAGTGAGATATATTTTTTTTTTAGTAGTCGATGGTGTATATCTACATACCTGTTTTAATATTTGTTTTGTGTATGTTCCATGATTGATTTCGATTTTATTAACTTATTTGGACATTTGTTGTTTGGTTCTAACTTATGTATTGTGCGTGTCGAATGTTGTTAAAGATAGCGCGTAAGAATTTTCTGTTTAAAATGTGTACCTAATCATATTAACACAACAGCAATATTGAAAATAAATTTGCTAATTTATCAATCAAGTCAATTTTGCTAGCGAAGATAATGCAGTGAGTATAAATTGTATTTTAAATTATCGATATATATGTGTGTGTAAAATTGCTGAATAAGAACCAATATAATATAGAGAATGTATAGCTACGATAAACACGGACGTACGTAGTAACTAAAGTACTACGTATTTACGACGTAAGTAGTAACTAAAGTACTACGTATTTACGACGTACGTAGTAACTAAAGTACTACGTATTTACGACGTACGTAGTTAAATCCAAGTCAACGATAACGTATAACGTACGTGCATAAGTCTCACAAACGTGCATATTAATAAAATAAAATGCACCGTGTCAAATATATTCACGGATTACGTAACTACACTGGTATTACTGATGCGATTAAGATATCGGTGACGTATCATGGAAATGACGAGGCATTTCGTTATTATCAACGACAGGGCCCGGCCGGTACCAAATCAAAAAGTGGCCTCGCAATGCTCGCGTACGTCAGCCTTTTCTCCGAAAATCTTGTACAATTAACGCGTTTTTTTATGAAAATTATGTATCTGTATCGTTTGAATTATCTTCTGATGTGCCTCTCTAGCCTGTGCCTAATTTAATTTGGATCTATGAGTATTGGTTTTACAAGGTGAAACTATTACCAGCATATCACAGTAAAAGCCTCCAATTGCTTGCTGAAAGGGAATTTCTCATCACGTAACCGCAAGACATATTTAAATAACATCTTAAAAGTTGGCATCAGTTTGTGGTTACAGGATTATTGTAAGAACGCCACAGAAGTTGCAACGATTTAAACGATGACGTGAATTTACTTCCTGTTTTTCTTTCACCAACCAATCGCTTTTCGTTAGATAAACACAAAAATAATATTTTTATACATCAAAATCGTCGTTGCTGCTCCGTGATATAATTTATACTATTATTGCTACTGACTCGACGTTGTTTTAGTGTTAAGCTGTACATTTTAATTTGAGTGTGAAAATACCAATTGACATGAATAAAATTTATTTAGCGTTACAATGTAGTTTTATTTGGCTATATTTCGTTACTTTACGTGGAAACTGGTTACATTACATATTTGTGTTGGGTATGGTACTAACTGTTGGATATAACTACGCTGTACTTATTATCGTGGCTTTAAATTCTTTGAGCGACTTGATTCTTCGGTTGGGCCACCACGCTTTCAGACAAAATCCTCAAGTAACATTGAAAGACAGGTTGTGCCTATAATGATATGCTAAATCCTTGATTCGGGTGGAAAAAACCGACGAGGCGGAGAGCAAGCGTGGAATACAGAGACATCGAGGCAGGTAAAGCGCTCTAATCATTCTCCCTATATAATAATACTATTTGGCTTTCATCTATTAGGTCTCGGTGCGACTATGAGAGTGTACTAAGGTACCCGGCATAAGTAGGTTATGTAACCTACCTACTTAAATTCTTTTTGCCACTAGTGACTTCTCAAAATCATCTGGCTATGTAGCTGTCATTCCAATTATTACTTTACTTTTTTATCATGGTAATCACATGATTACCCTATTTAATAATGAATAAATAGATTCTCCATCATGGAACCGCAAAGAAAAATCGCTGCTGGTCCGATTGCTCCATCTAGTTTGAAAACAGTTCGCAAAAGCTTTGGTGTAGCTAACACAAACGTTAAAAGTCCTGCGCCTGAAAAGGAAATCATTACAGTGCGTACCAGTACACCTCATGTGGAAAAGCGTTCTTTCCATGCTGAACAAAATCAAGTATACCAGGGCGAAGTTAACGTTTTATCAATAATGTAAGATTTTATTTAAGTATTAAATCATCCTACCTACTTAAATATTACTCAGTACTTTCTACTTACCAACCCGGTAAATGAAATAAAATGTTATCATATCTCCCCGGGTGGAGTAGCCACAAGTGCAATCCACATGGATTCTTATTGGCGTCGGCTCTTTATAGAGTTGGTACAACACGACAAAGGACACCACGACTATGAAATGGCTTCTAGTAAACTGTATCTTAGGAGGTACTATTTGAAGTAGCCATCTAGCGTTTAGATAAGTTACCAGCACGATCAGTAAGCTCCAAAAAAATTAGTAAGCATCTATTGTCTCAATCTTTTATCTCTATTTATTTAATTCTGTAACAAATAGACTGCAATTTATAATTTATTAATTGTTGAACTGGATGAATATATGTCTACTATTGTGTTCTACGTTTCAGCGACACAAATAAGGAAATAATGTGTTGTAAGTACACAGAGGACGTAAACGACATAGCGGTCGGCTTCACCGACGGCACCATTAGACTATTCAACTGCAGCACAGGGAACTGTTCCCACACACTCGTGGACGACGAATGCCGGGCGTACCCTGGACCGGTCACCGCCATCAAACACAGACCAGTCAGCAAGGCACATCCGATCACCAATACGCTGCTTTCATCTTGTTAGTACAGACTGTTAGGTATTATGTGGTACTTGTACTACGGTAGAGGTCTTCAAAAGTGAAGTACTAAAAAGGAGTACTTAAGTAGTTATTATGTGTCCTATGATATTCAATCACCTTATTTCAATTAAATTGAAATGAAAATATGCTTAGATATTAAAATCGCCTGGACTTGTTAGTATTATAGATAACGATAAGCTAGGTAGTAAGGTGGTAAGCACAGATAAAGTAAAATAACTTCTAGTGGCCTTAAAAAGGTATTTCTGTTTAAGTAATTTTATTTTATTGTTTTCAGGTTAGATGACTATTGCAACTCTAGGTACCTACACCTAATTAAAACAACATAGATTTCTGATAGGCTAAATATATAGTCTGTTGAATTTATTCCAGATGTAAACGGCTGTATTAAGTGTTGGAAATACAATTATGACCAGTGCCTGTACACGATCCGGGAGAAGAGACAGACTCTCGGACTGAACTACCATCCTCGGTATAGCAAGTTTGTCACGTACGGAGACGACGCTAAACTGAACATGTATGACGAGGAAGCGCAGACTCAGGAAAGAGCATTCTATACCAGGTATGATTTAATACAACAGTTACTCTTGCTACTACCACTACTAACTACCAGTTTAAGTACAAAAATCAACCACATTTTTTTAATATAAGTTATAAAGGTTCTTAGTGGATCTTTAGGTATATTTTTGGCTTCGATTCTTACAACATATTTGATACTTTCTGCATTAAAACGCAGTTAAATTATCGACTGCGCGCATTCTAGGTAGGTAGTCTGATAGGTTTTCTACTTCATTCAGCAAAAGAAAGGGGATTGTAGACGGGCACACGTCTAGGATATTTGCGTGCGCATTCAACCCTAAATCCCACCACGAGTTGATTTCTGGCGGTTGGGACAACACTGTTATGTGCTGGGATGACCGGCAACCGTATGCCACCCGCTATTTCCTCGGCGTCCACATTTGTGGTGAAGGATTGGACTTCGACAAACCGGGAAAACAGGTATTTCCTCCTTTAGTAAGTAGTTAAGCGTTGGCAACCCAAAAAGTTAAGAAACGTAAAAAACCTACTTAACCTGTTCGTAAGCGCCAATGACCATCCCTGTTGAAGGAATTGATTCTGACATGGCTACATGCCATGGAGCGAGACAATGCTTTTCTATCACTCGGCTCCGAGTCGGACGCGCCAATTCAAGTTCAATGTACAAGATTAAATTACTAATTTAGTCAGGCTAATTAATTTGTTATAAACGTTGTAGTAAGGTACTAATTTCAAGTAAAGAAAAACAAAATATCAAAACGTAATTAGGAAGAACTTGCCTTACTTTAGTTCATCGGATGGAAAACGAAAAAGTCTCCGATTCTTATTAGTTTTAACGTCTAAGGAGGACAGGACGTTTGCCATCTTTCAATGCAATAAAACTTGTGCCAACTTTTCCGAGGAGTTACTGTCCCCATACCTATTTCTGTTACTATTACTTATTTAATCTGCCGCCAAGTAGCAGTAGAACTTGTGCTAAGTCCGCCCGGAGAAGTACTGCCACCACACCTGGTAATCTGCCGCCAGTGATGCACTCGTGTTGCTGTGTTCCGGTGGAAGGGAGTGGGTGCCGATGAAATTGCAGGCGCACGAGACGTAACATCCCCGTCTCGAGGTGATGGACGCAACGTAATGCGACTTAAGTCATCTCGTTCTTTGGTGGGGGACTTGAGTCGTTTGCTGTTGTTTATGGGCGGCGGTTACCACTTAACATCAGATCAGCCATATAACACTTTCATATCATTGGTATTTCAGCTAATTCCCCAAATCCAATTCTGCTACTATTTTTACACCCCCCATTGTACTGTTCTGGTGAAAATCTTACGATTTCATTATACATAAGAATGTTTACCAGATACTGACATGTTCTTGGCAAGAAAAGGATTGCATACAACTATGGGACTACGGCTCGTGCAAACTGATTGAAACTATTGTACCGGACACCCATCAGTGCAAACTGTACTGTGGGAAGATGGTGCCGCAGACTAATCTAGTTGTGTGCGGAGGTTCCGATTCGAATGTATTACGTGTGGTGGACACTAACATGAAAATTGTAAGACTACCTTCTATTTACATTCCATTTTATTTTTCATTCAATATTTGATCAGCTTATTATTACAATTCATTTCTCAGACAGAGTGCTGCATACGAAATAATCCAGGTTCTATTTATTCATTTGATTTCGGAACTGTTAGAAGAAAACCACAAAAAGTGCCAGAAACCTACAAAAAAATAAGCGAAATACAGAACGTACCGCGCGTCTCTTTTGTAACTGGGAAACGGCTTCAGATGGTGGACTTCGGGTAGTACACAGTACTAATGACCCAACGAGAAGCCGATACGTAATAAGAAAGCGACACTTGAAAGTTGTACATCACTTGTATTAATTTTATTCTCTTTAACATTCCTCTAATCAAAACAGCCGCTTAATACAAATTATGTGAAAGACAAATACAGTGATTTTTGATTTTTGTAAATATAGTTTATAAAACTCTAGAAGATAAAATATCGAGTTTGGCAAGAATTCATAATAAATAAAAAACAAACACTCCTACTACATGGTATTGTATACAGGATTTGAACATCTATTATTCGACCGATTCAGGTTGAGCCTCGTCAGCGGATGAGTTTTCCCGTGTTGCAATTGTTTTTTAGTTTGAGCTTTCGACATCACAGTTGAAACGACCACATCGTTATAGTCAATCGGCGCTATGGAGAGCACTGTGGGGGCGGGCGGGGGGCGCTCGCCGGGGGGCGGCGGGGCGCCCCGCACCGCGCCGCAGAACGAGTTGCGCAGCGGAGGCGCCGGGCGGGGGGGCGCGCGGACCTCGCCCTCCGGCGTCAGGCGACACTTGCCCGGGGCGGCGGGGGCCTGCTCGCCCGCGGAGTCGCAGCGCGCGCGCCCCGGCCGGTCGTACCGGTCGACGAGCACGCGCACCGAGAGGTCGTGCGGGGCGCGCGCGCGCACCTCCGACCGCGCCTCGAACTCCTTCTTGAGGTTGGTGACGAGGCCCGGCGCGGAGGGCGGCGCGCGCGGCAGGTCGCCGTGCGAGGCGCACGCGGGCCGCCGCCGCCGCAGCCCCCCGCGCAGCCACGTGTCCGCCGGCGCGGACGCCGACAGCCGCCCGCTCCACGTGGACGCGCCGCGGTCGCGCGCGCTCTCCATGCGCGCCGCCGCCGCCGCCAGCTCCTTCAATATGGCACACGTTTCGTTGAACTTGCGTTCGTTATCCGCTATGTTGGAGGGGGGCCGTGTCTCCCTGTGTTCCGTGATGATGCCGAGGTCGTCCTCGCGGCGCGGTCCAGCGGCGGCTGCGGTGGCGGTAGCGGGGATGGCGGCGGCGGCGGCGGGCGCGGGCGTCTGCTTGGCGGCGCGCGTGTCGTACGAGCCCCAGGAGGAGTGTCGCGACAGGTCGAGCACCACGGCGCTGTCGAAGGAGCTCCACGAGCTCTGCCTGCTCGGCGGCGGCGCCTCGTCGTCGTTAACCTTCCGGTCCTCGCTTTCCGCGTTCCGGTCGACTGAGCTTTCTGTCACGGTCACTTTATTCTTTACGTCTATAATACCACTGTCACTTTTCACTATAACGTCGGCGTCGGGGGCCGCGCGACCCTCCTCCCGGGGCCGGGCCGCTTCCCCGGGGTCCCAGGTGTGAATTTTATCAGTTTCCGTATTGGACTGCGGGCTCTTGTTGGCCGCGTTCCGGGAGGGCGACGTGTGGGGCGGGTCGGCCCGCAGGCAGCTGATGAGGCGCTGGTAGCGGCGGCTGGACTCGCGGCGGTCGCTGGCCGCGTTCTCGATCTCGCTGACGATGTGTCGCACGCTAGGCGCGGGTGCGGGCGCGGGCGCGGACGCGGGCCTCTCCTCCCTGAGCCGGATGATCTGGTTGGGCGAGACGCTGTAGGTGCCGCCCGCGCACGGCATCAGCATGTGCCGCGAGCACGTCTCGAAGGCGAGGTTCTCGAGCGAGACGGAGGTGGGCGGCGGCAGCAGCTCGCCCGCCAGCCGCGTGTCCGGCGACCACGAGCGCGGCCGCCCCGTGTACGAGCCGGTCAGCGCCAGCGCCAGCGGTGTCGGATCCGTCGTCTTGTTCTCCGTCTTCGAGGCGCTCTTGGGCGCTTTCAGATTAGTCTCCGACTTGGACCTCTGAAGCTTCTCCTTGTTCTTCATCGCGTCGAGTATTCCCTGGTACGTCTCGAGTTGGTTGAGGAAATTCGTGTTCGGCTTTATGCAGCTCCGTTTCCACTTGACGTGTTTCAGAGCCTTGTCAAAATTCCAGTTGAACGCCTTCATGGCGTAGGCGATCACTACAGACGCCGATCTGCTGATGCCCATTTTGCAGTGGACGAGAACCTTCGAACCCTCGTTTCTCGCTTTATTTATGTACTTGAAAGTGTTATCCCAATGTTTAAGTAAGTCAGTCTTTTCGTCGTCGTACACTCTTATGTTGAGGTAATCGAACATACCAGGGAAAAAATTATCTATCTCTCTCGTAACGTTCAAAATGTGTCTCACCCTGAAATTAAAGTAAAAGGAAAACATATAGCGCATTCTACAATCATATAACTTTAGGATGTCCTAGAGTTTATTATTGGAACCTTTACGTACCCGTTCCGTTGTAACTCTTCCAAATTACTGGCGTTCCATTCGGATCCTAGATACACGTGGTCGAATATTTCTGTGGGCGCGTCCATTTGTCCAAGGATGGTGAGCATCTCCTGGTCAATGAACGACTTGTATTCGCCCAAGTCCATATCCAACTCGTCTTCGAGGCGGCCGCGGATCGCTTTACTGGTCACCTCGTCTAGGTCTACGCTCATCATTATCTCCTTTAGTGTGCAACGTATCACGCGTTCTGTTTCGTCCCTTTCTCGTGGTCTGAAATGGGTGAAAGATAATCTATATAAATAAAAATGAATCACCGAAATGTTTGTAAGCGCATAACTTCCAAACGACTGAACCAAATTGGATAAATCTTTCTTTTATGTGTTCATTATTGTCAGGAGACGGTTTGTATGAAAAATTAATTAAAGAAATAATAGCAAATATTTAAAATTAATATCTTAAACTTTAGACAGTATTGACGTCAAAAAAATATGGCGGTACGAAGTTCGCCGGGACAGCTAGTATAAGATGATATTGATGATAATCATAATCTAGACAATTCAAAATCTTTCAATAAGACTATTTATATTGCAGTTGAAAGGTTAGATGACTCATTCGGTTTCTTTGCCAAAATTAACAGTGATCGTTGTTTATCCTTGATGTTTGCACGCAAGATAACCGAGAATAATTAGCGCTTTGGCGGAAGTGCGAAACTTTTAGAGGCCAAGAAACTAGGTCTAGGAGTAACCAAATATAAAACTATACAGACACCCAAACTGACATAACTTTGCTTTCTCTTTATATTTTATCAAATTTACTCAATGGTATCAAACCTATGCTAGGTAATCACAGAGTCCCATGTACTCATGGACTGCAACCGTTTCCGAGATATAAGCGTTTCAATTTTGTATGGCGGCCATCTTTTTTTGTTCGGAGGCCATCTTTTTTTTTTCAAAAATCTCAAACTTTTCTCCCCCCTCTATTCATTATGATTGTATGGGCACCCTCGTTGGTATGTGAACTCACTTGAGTCTCAGAGAGTCTGGCGAGGGCGGCCGCCGGGACTCGATGCTGTCCATCGCGTGCCACTCGTTGAGGCAGGAGCGGTCCGAGTCGACATGGCTCTCGTAGTAGTCGCACCAACCGTGCGAATTGCCCCCCGCGAAATGGTTGAACTCACGGGCCCGACCGCTCGCTCTATGCAGGGTCTGCAATGCTGACCTGCAATATACGCTACTATATACGGTGGGGTTTTAAACTCCATTTTATATCCTGCTTCCCTAATAAACCTGTCACTCAAAAAGCGCCAATACTAACATAGGCTCTATTAACAATCTGACGTGGTGATGCAGTTACTACACAATTACTACAGTGACTACGCAATGTGTGAAGTTTGAACGCTTTGATGTGCGCTCGAAAAACCGACACAGAATGGCAAAGTGCAAACATTTAATCAAACATTGTAACAAATGTCAAATACCCGCGACAGACAAGTGTTCAAACAAGTGTTCAAATGTTGTTGCTGTGTCTGGCGCCGGAGTTACTACTAACTACTATTCGAGTCTCTGGTTCTCTCGAACAGGTGTGGTGAAAGGATTTTAAGTGCGTCTCAAAGAGGTTCTTTTCGTGCACATGTCTTCAAATTTTTAGTTCTAGGACATGTCGGTTTCCTCACGATGTTTTCCTTAACCGTTTTGAGAACGCGGTATTGCGCACATGTATCTCTCAATCGAAAAACTCATAGATGCACTTCGGGATTTCAACCGGCGACCTCCGGATTGAAACTGTCAATACCACAAGACTACCACGCTCTCGGAGGCGCCGGAGTAACAACAGATACGTTATCGCCTAAATATGTAACGATGTACGGAACTCACCACATTGCCTGCACGGACACCGGCTTGAATATATGTTGGTGGCTGCACACGCACACGCTGAACCCTCTGCGGACAATGAATCCATAATTAGTTATTGTTCTTGCTTGAAACAATTCATTAGGTGAGCGGTCTCTTCTCGGTATGGACTGTAACTGTCAAGCCTGTCGCGGCTGGAATGCGCCGTTTTTATCAACTTTTAATATACTGATGTTTATGAAGGGAAATTAAAATGCTTGGTACAAATATCGTATGTTTGTTTTCACACCCTTGACACTACGATATTCTTACAAGAATTTCATTAATTTCGACTAGTATTCAGGCGCTGGGTGATGTTTCATTACTATATGGAAGATAATTTGGATATGGTAAAAATATTTATTGTGTAAATAGATAAATTATATACAAACTGCGAGATTACCTATATAAGACTGATTCGACTGGCCACGCAGCTCAGTTGGTTAGTAACTCTGCCTTCTGAGCTGTAGTTCGTGGGTTCGAGTCCCAAACAGGACAAACATTTGTGAGACGAGCATTGATGTTTGTTCTGTGTCTGGGTGTTAATATGTATTTATATGTATGTATTTACAAAAACGTGTATGTGTATTCTATCATTCATCTGGTTCCCATACTACAAGCTATGCTTAGTTTGGGGCTAGATGGCCTTGTGTGAAATGTCCACCAATATTTATATTATTATTATAAGTCAAAAAAATAAATAGGCCATTCTATGACAATAAATTGACGTCCTTATAATGAGGCAAGGTTTTATTTGACTTTTCCAACAATCAAAACAAAATTCTAATGTGATTGATTTGCATATAAGATTCCTAATAATGATTTGCTATAAACGCAAAGTCTCCAACGACTCCTAAGGATATAAAATGGAATCATGCCAACATTCGTGATCTAAACACACTTGAAACAGTGCAGCAGACCGGTACTGGAAATAGTACAGAACGAAAATTATCGATCGATCTGTCAGGATGATCATTAATTATCCATTATGATGAAAGTGAACTTAAATTAGATTTATTTTAATTATTTATGATGTAACAAGTAGGTACCATATCGTTACTTAGTTAAACAATGTGCCTAATTAAGAACAAATAAATAGATTATGTAAATGGGTCATACGCTTTTGAACTGTTGGAATGTTTTCAATGAAATGAAATGCCGGAGAATCGAAATAATAGCATTTTCGCAATACTGACATGCCTTGTTCTTTCTGGCTTGCTGCGAGGCTACCAAAAGTATTGTTAAGTATGTATGTAGGTTAGTTTAACCATATTTGGAGACAGCTTTACTGAATGGTTACAGACTCTTGGGACGTTTCATCTATAAGTAGCAGCGGTCACCGCATTGCCATGCGGCTATGATGTTTCCATACATTAGAACGGAAGAATCTATACAAATAAATAAAATTGATGTGTCTGTTTGTAATATTAAAATATCCGCTTTTTACTAAGTGCATATGGATGTATACACGGTACATATACCAAAACAACATTTTTTACAATTTTTGTCTGTTCCGGCTAATCTCTGAAATGGCTGGACCGATTTTGACGGGACTTTCACTGGCATATAGCTGATGTAACAAGAGTAACTAAGACTACTTTTCCGTGGGGTAAAATAGGGGTGCGTGATAAAACCGAATTCCACGCGGACGGAGTCGCGGGCAACAGCTAGTATTTAAATAAACATTCCAGAGGAACCCTAAAGTCCCTAAAACTTCACTGGTTAAGTTATCACTGGTTAAGTTATTAAATACGAATCGCTGTGACTCATTGTTGTGCTGTATCGTTGCCAACACACAAGATAAGGCTAATTTACTTAAAAATTGAGCAGGTTTAGGCGGTGACTTCCTATGTGCGATAACGAAATTTTGTTTCGTATCAAGACTAATTGAAATGCAAAGTACCCCCATTTCCGTACCTAAGTTCGTAGATACGGTACGCTTTGTTTCTTTTTACTATACTTAATATCTGCACGATTCACGGTAAAACTGAGAGAGGAAATATAAGTAACAAAAAGAATGATGAATATGAACGTCGATGGAAGGAAGGGAAGAGGAAGAGCAAAGAAAATATTGATGGACTGTGTAAGGAATGATATGCAAGAAAAGAGTGAATAACTCGATAGCGGCTGATACAAGAGTGTGGAAGAGAAAAATATAAGGCACGCCGATCTTAAATAAATTGAAAAGAAACATTAAAACTGATTTCCTTTCCAAGAAAGAAGAGTCATAAAATGAGCAACAATACATCGAAAATTGGAAAACCGGAGCTATGTGGAATTATGAGCAAACAAATAACAAATTCGACGTTGTAACTTTCATAATTAATATAGCCAAGAAAAACGTGAATATATATTATAAATTAAATAATTAAATAAGCATAGTGGCTTGATAGAAGTAAATCCTTAATTGGTTAGTAAACCAGAATGATTCAGGTTGAACTATCGAGTTCTATCTTTGTTGTAGAATTATAACATGATTCTGTTTAAACTAAACTTTGATTTTTGCTGAGGCTCACACAAACTTATAGATTTCGTTAAGTAACGTTGTAAACACATTTGGCGAACATTCGTTCACTCGTGCTCGCGGCTTGCTTCAATACTCCAATCAACGAGCATTCGCTCGTGCACGCGTGCAGCGTACAACCACACTACGTTCACTAATATTTGATCATTTGTGTGTTCGCGAACTAGAAAACCGTTAACCCTCAAAAGGCCAATTTTGACTTTTTAATAGGAAGCGATACAGTTCAAAATTCTCTATCTTTCTAAGAAACGTTTGTTAATTATTATTAGTTCCGGAGATTTCAAAAATTGTAGGGCCGTTAAGTGACTGATTTAAAAAGAGTTCTCTGAACATATCTCAAAACAACAATTTGGGGCTGTTCACTTAGTCGGCCTTAATTAACGGTCTTTTAGTTAAAGGACGGAAGTATTATGGATGTATGTATATATTATGGATGTATTATGCAAGCATGTTCCATCGTAGACCACATCGTCACTTAACATCAGGTGAGATTGTGGTCAAATGCTTGCCCATCGCAATAAAAAAAAAAAACAAAAAAAAAACAAAAAAAAAAACAAAAAAAAAATGTATGATGTGGTGTCTCACCCGTCGCCGTCCAGTTTGATGGTAGTGTCGGCGAGCACGCGCAGCACGAGCCCCACGGAGGTGCGCTCGTTGCAGTCGATGCCGAGCAGCGCGGCCTCCCCGTCGCGACACACCACCACCAGGTACCTCGTGCGGCCCGGGTGCCCGCTCTCCAGTTTCACCGCCTGAACATAGGTGCAACATTATCCATCATATACAGGTTGCCTGGAAGAAATCGCTGTTAGCGATAACGCCGCCCATTGTATTAACTTAGTGTAGTGTTAATCTTAAAGAAATTTCCATGTATGGTGGTCAATAAAGTATTATCTATCTTCGTACAATTTTGCAATGCGGTCACATTTGACTGACCTCGCAGCTCAGTTGGTTAGCAACTCTGCCTACTGTGCTGGTCGTAGGTTCGATTCCCACCCAGGACAAACATTTATGTGAAATGCATTGTTTGTTCTGTGTCTGGGTGTTAATATGTATTTATATGTATGTATTTACAAAAAAAAACAAAGTATATATAGTCTCTCAGTCATCTGGTTTCTTAGTGCAAGCTATGCTTAGTTTGGGGCTAGATGGCGATGTGTGAAATGTCCACCAATATTTATTTATATTATATTACTAGCTGCTGCCCGCGACTTCGTCCGCGTGGAATTCGGTTTTATCGCGCACCCCTATTTTACCCCTCGGAAAAGTAGCCTAAGTTAGTCCTTGTTACATCAGCTATCTGCCAGTGAAAGTCCCGTCAAAATCGGTCCAGCCGTTCCGGAGATTAGCCGGAACAAACACACAGACAGACAAAAATTGTAAAAAAAAAAATTGTTTTGGTATAAGTACCGTGTATACATCCATATGAACTTAGTAAAAAGCGGTTATTTTAATATTACAAACAGACACTCCAATTTTATTTATTTATATAGATTTCATTCAATGGGGGGTATAGTAATACCATTTTGAGCGTTTCCTCTGGGCGCAGCAAGTAGAACATAGACTGTAGATGGTGCTGTATATCGGAGTGTGGGTGGGCGCGCACCGGGGACCGGCGCTGGTCGCCACAGTTTCGCTCCGACCCGCCCAGTACCACCGCGGCGCCCTTGTTCGCAAAATAGCACTCATTGAGGCTGCAACAATAAAACGTCACAGTCAGATATGCACGTTGCCAATGCAGTCAAGATTTATTTCTGTGATATTTCACGGCCCCGTAGATCGTTTGGTAGTAACGTGTCTACAAAGCGAGGGGTCCGGGATCAAATCCCGGCCCGGGCGAACGTTCGTGTAAGTTCGAGTTTAAGATCCGTGTCCAGGATATAGAGACAGCTTAATCCTAGTATAGAAATGTGTAAATAATAAACTATAGGGTGGTATGAAATTCATTTGCTTAGCTATGAAACTATGAACTATGACACCTTCCTACATGATGATGAAACAAAGGTTCAAGAACTCAGGTCAAGCACCGACAAATTCTTAAATTACACATCCATTCAAAATGAACAAATTACATTTCGACATACTGAACCAGAACAGGTTTTTTTCATAGTCGCATGACATTCGTCAGATGAACTACAATTATTTGAAGGCGTAATGTAACCGCGAAATGTATGAATGAGGCCATTTTTAGTAAAGTTGCGACAATTCGTCTCGCGGGCGGCGCGTGTAACCTCCCTTTCACCGCGGGCGGAGTGTCAGAGACATAATAAGTGGAGACGTTCCACGGCCGCGGAGGACGAAGGTAATGTAAGCCGACGGGCCTGCCACCGCCACAGCCAGCATCAGCTATACCGGTCCGCTTCCAAAATCATTCATCTACTTCACATTTCACACGTAGAACGCACTCGCAATATATAACGTTGCTATTTACGTTCAAGCGTTAACTTCATTTTCAAGTGAACATCGTGCAGCAACGCTTTCAACGAGCGATAAATCCTAAAATACCAATACCCTTTATCGAGACGCAATTACGGTTTCACGAACCACGATGACATTTAGCTTCGTACGGGTCGAATGCCTTTTAAAAGCAGGAGCCGTTGTATACATTGGGCGTAAAATGCTCGATGAGGTCATCTGAAAATAGCTTCGCGGGAACATATGTGGGATGAGTGAATTCGGCCGTACTTACAAGGAAGCAGGGTAAAGTCGAGGACGAGAATAGAACTATAATGATACGCGACAATTTCCAAATGCTGTGTTGTATTTAAGCGGCAAGGGCGGTTTCCTTCAAGGTTCATTAAAAATAGCGAGTACGCGCGACGGCGGCGGCGGCCTGTTGCCAAAACGTAACCGCCCATACTATAAGGTGGTCCGGAACGAGAGCGAACGGCCATCGCCTCGCACCGCACCCAATTCGGAGCACGATGCAGCACGCTGTCGCCCTTACCTCACCTCGCATCGCATCGCATCACAACGCGTGGTAAACGATATAATCTCAATTATTTACTGCGTTTACGTAATTTAAATTTTAACGAGAGTTCCATTTGTCTTAATTCTAAAATACTTTAGGAGACATTTTTCTTATCTACCGGGCATCAACAAAACAAACCAATATTCCCTAATACTATACCTATAGGAAGTAATTCCGATATTACGATAAGAGACAATTTATTCAAAGATAAAATTAAATCGAATAAAACCGTATGCCTTGTTCAGGTTTCCGAAATCCCATAGGGCTCCCAATCAACGTTGAGACAAAAACATGATTCAGACATTGTACTGAGGTGAGACTAGGTCGTGAGGTCCCCAACCTTTGGCACAATTTCACATACATCACAAAAAAGTAGTTCCTTTCTGTAAATATGATAATATCCCGGCTGGCGTACATAATACGCTTAGCGTTTTCATGAATCGGTAAGGCTACTTTGTCTGTAGCAAATAATATTATATTTAAATCGTTCATTGTATGCAATATAACACTCAATGT
The DNA here is from genome assembly GCA_947359385.1 of Chesias legatella. Classification (NCBI taxonomy): domain Eukaryota; kingdom Metazoa; phylum Arthropoda; class Insecta; order Lepidoptera; family Geometridae; genus Chesias; species Chesias legatella. The sequence continues at coordinate 6,127,365 of OX375786.1, read as the reverse complement.
TTCTAAATATCAAGCAAGGACACAAGCAATCGCTCACAATTCGTGGTCGTATTATTCGAGTGAAGAGCAATTTATTTCCGATTGGTATACATCGAACGAAACTGCAGATAAGTTCAATAGAACTAAATTTACCTTTTAGTTCTATACGCTCTTTACTCTACTAAAATCGTCCATTCAAACATGGTCGGTCAGAAACAGATGATAGCGATTATAAAACATTTTTACCTTTTTTAGAGTTCACTTTACGGGAAACGGGACCCTATACTAAGCCTACAACGTCCGTCTATAACATTTACCTTTGGGGCAGAACTTATCTATTATCCTTCCAAAGTTATTTATTTTAACAAATAATTCCAAAAATGTAATAACGACTACTTGTTTTACCTAATTTTCCTGAAGCTACATATTATGTAGCCATCTCTATTTAAGGACTCAGAAACTGTGATGAAAACGTAACATTTTCCCTTTGAATGACATATTAATTATTTATACAAATAGAATATTTCTAATAATTTAAATTAAAATGTTAATTTAACACTAACTAGGTATTTTATTGGTAGGGCTTAGCGTCGCTTGCCGTTTGCTAATTCCTTGCATGCTAGGGCTCTGGTGCTCCTGTGCTGCAAATACCTTGCAATCGTTGGCTGGCGTTTCTTACCAGACGATGATGGTGGATAAAGGGGTGTTGGGGAGATAGATGGGTATTGGTTACCCAAAAACTAGAACTTCTATCAAAATGTGGATTTTGAGGGATAGATCAATTTGAACGAAAATCTTTTTTTTTTAAATAATTTTCTGAATCGGTTTTGTAAATGACGGAGATATGAGGTAAAAAAAAAATGAAAGGAGAAAACTAAAATTAAAATGCATCTCAATACAAAAATTCAAAATAACTGAAAAGAAAACTACAGGTAAATGCTTTTGCACCTTAATATTATGCACAAAAAATACCGAAATGGTAGAGCAATATAAATGTACCGATTTGCTCGGAACTGATAATCGCGATCTGTATTATATTGAATTGGTATATATTAAAACGAAATATAAATTTACTTGCTTAAACGCGTTTATTGATCAGTTGGTATATTTATACTGAAACTGCATTGTCTGTATTGTGCAATGAATTATACCGTATTTGGTACCAAGATGGGTAATAATGATGATTTTCGTAAAAATATGTATTTGACATTGTCACTTTACAAATTTGAGCTAATTTTCAGATGAATTAAAACATGCAGATGAGGCTTGAAATTTAAATAAGTTCCAGTGGTAAAGACTTTTATCACATAAGTTTATCGCATGTCGAATTTTATTGGAAATACTCTAGCAGTTTTCTATTTTAATAAATTCAGTACAAAATCAGTGTTTACAAGAGAGAACAAAATTAAAAAAATAACGATTTGAAATATTTAAACGCTAAACTTCCGGGAGAAGTTCACAAAAAAAATTGCCAGATTTAACTATTACCACCCATGTTTCGTGAAAACGGTGTGTTTTCATCGAACAAACATACATATTTTTGCGGTATATATAATACGGTATAATTCATTGCATAATACAGAAAATGCAGTTTCAGTATAGATATATTTACATACGTACGTACTTACATAGCCGCAATGCCGATTTGTCATAATTTCAACTTACAAGCCGTGGTCGCCCCCATGGGAAGAACAGATAAATACTACGCGGTGGTACCAACACTTTCAATGGGATGGTCAACACGCAAGTTACATGCGCTAATACGTTTTAACTCCAAAAACGTATGTACGCATTACCACTTTACCCAAAACGTTGAAGGAAAACATCGTGAGAAAACCGGCTTTTCCCCGAACTAAGAATTTGAAAGTATAATTTGTCCACTGATCATTTTGGATGCGGTTCTCATGATAGGACCATCATACTTCTAGAATAAGTAAACCAAAATATCAAAAGTTCCAGTTTGAAAGGTGTGGTTGCCGGTGAAATTACAGGCTCAAGGACATTCCACCTGCACGTCTCAGAGTTACGGGCGCATACGATGCGACTTGGGTCTTGTCGTACCTAGTAAGGGAGGACCCAAGTCGCATCGGTTGTTATGGGCAGAGGTTACCACTTAACACCAGGTGAGCCGTCGGGCTCGTTCAGTAACTGCATTACATAAAAAAAAACGAATTAAATATTTTAATATCTATTAAGAAATCCTGTTTTAGCAATCAAAAGACACGCTATTCCCAGAAAATACAATACCCCTTTTATTTAAATCGTTCATTATCGAGAACCTTATCAATGAATTAATCAGTCTTATCGATCCATGCATGTCGTACCATTTTGAAATGCGAATAAGGTAATAATGAAAGCAAAAGAATCGGAATTTTAGTCTGTTAAACTTATATTAACTTAAAACTTAGTGTATGTACTAAATCATTATATATGTGAGTAGAAGACATACAGATACAGTGTACGAAGCTCATTGTTTACCTGAAAGCAACCATGTTGAAGACAAAAGGTAAAGGTAATCCGAGCAACGTATGTCGCACAATTTCGCACAGATATCGCGTCGCACGACGCCGTGCACACAGAAACGTTGCGGTTGCGATTTTCCTACGGACGCGGTAGGGAGAGGGCGAGGGCGAGGGCGAAGTGCGTATCCGCAGACACCGAGGGAGGCATCCGGTCGCGGCGCCCGAGCATACGGCGAAAGCGGCGCGCGCACACTACACCCAAACCGCTTCATCTGCCTGACGAGCCCGAAACGTACGTCACACAGTTCGCAGCTTCCCTCCGAACACGGCGCAAACACCCGAGAGTAAATATAGAAACGCCACCGTACAGGAACACGAGGCGATGAGGAAAGGAATACAATTTTATACGCACACGCGCGCCTCTATATATTACAGCGTTTATTCTGAATAATGTACGTATCATTGTTACGATTTAAAGTTAACGTAATGAGGAAAATTAAATTGTTTGAAACAAATATATAGATTTGATGAATACGCTCAATTGAATTACCATGGCCACCGATCAAGAACTAAAAACACGTAAAATAAAATATGGAGAAACATAAACACTTAACAAATTTAATGGAAATGTCTTAAAATTCATGCCACGTCAATTTTTCTAAAATCTTATAGCGATCTTATTGCTCAGTAAAGGCAAGGTTACAAAATTCTGAATGCTGCTCGCATTATTTATAAGAAGATAAAATAAAATATTCATAAAACATCGGACCCCCTTAATATGAAAAATAGTCCTTTGTAAGTATAAATAATTCCTTTGGAGATGACACACATGAAACCAAGCCTCGTTTATCGACGTCTGAGTAAACAAAAAATGTATCTATATTCCAAAGTCAACATCAAGAACGAACAAAATATTTAATTGAAGTGAAACCAAATTAGTTAACAATGGGCGCATTAAGTAGCTTTCGTGCATTTATCCTTGTAATATTCAATTTACAGTCAAGGCAATTAGAAATCGATATCTTTGTCGTCCTCTCACAACTTGGATAATCAGAAACGTATCTTCAGTCGGTAAACGACTTAACAGAAATTTTTCAGATTTTCAAAGAGCTTACTGCCATTTTCATCGCCAAGCTCATTTTTTCTGCCTTTTTCACCAGCATATTTGCCGTTATGCACTAGGAGTGGGTGTTTTAATTATTAAACTAGCTGTTGCCCGCGACTTTGTCCGCGTGGAATTCGGTTTTATCACGCACCCCTATTTTAGCCCTCGGAAAAGTAGCCTTAGTTACTCCTTGTTACATCAGCTACCTGCCAGGGAAAGTCCCGTCAAAATCGGTCCAGCCATTTCAGAGATTAGCCGGAACACACAGACAGACAGACAAAAATTGTAATTAAATGTTCTTTTGATATATGTACCGTGTATACATTCATATGCACTTAGTAAAAAGCGGTTATTTTAATATTACAAACAAACACTCCCAATTTTATTTATTTATTTTTATATTTTTTTTATTTTTTTTATTAGATAGATTAAAGGTCTTATTCCATTTATATTATTATTTTAATTGACTGTTTAATATTATATTGTGTTTATTTATTTTTATTTTTTGGCAATAATACGTTTGTAATGTTTGTATGCTCACATAGCAGAATCTAGTGACCTAATTTTAAGCCATACCACCATTATGTGTATATATATATATATATATATATAAATTCGCGCTACATTCACTAACTACCCTGTATCAATGACTATCTATAAACTAATCTGTCGACATACACATGTCATAAAATGTTTGGTTCTAGGACCTAGCCCCTAGAATTTAAGATTAACATAGTTTACCTTTTACTAAAGCGATTTCCAACATCATTTTCAATGAGCTCATCAGTCTTTTCTGCCTCATCCTGAAACAATGAATATGAATCAAATCTCTGCATGTTATAAATGAGTCTCCAGCCATATTTTTTCTGTTATTGTTATTTTTATGTTTGTATAAGCTAGAAAATACAATTTTTGGATTTCGATATTGTTTTTGCTGATCTAAAAGACTGATTCAAGAGTGGGGTTTGTGTATGGTCTTTGTACATGGTTGGATAAATGGGAATACAGAAAAGTGGGCAGTCTGCTATTTAATCAATACTAATAATCTGACTGTTGCCTCAGTTTTGGAGAAATAATAGATTTTTTAGTAAGCCCAAGGATATTTATCATTTATTGGTTTGATTAATGGTTTGTATGATGATTAAAAATCTTACCTACAAACATCATTTGGTCATGATTTGTATGACTTAAAACTTTTTGATTGATATTAATATAAAATAGTTTTTAAATCCATAAACATTTTGTACAATTTAAAGCATTTTTCCTTCAAACAATATACAGTTTTATACGCATTCTTGTTGTGATTTTCTTTGCAATGATAAATGCATAGTAGGTGGCAATTTTAGTATTAGTACTGAAGACGAAGAAAGTCTTCAATGTACCAGATAGGTACAGCAGGAAAGCCATGACATGACACAGGTAAATTGAAGAGTTGTTTGGACAGAATCTGACTGACCGAACAGAACACCTCTTTGTAGACCAGCACTGGCTGGTTCAACTGTCAAATCGAAACCCCTTGACCATTTTTGATCCTTCCATTCTACATCAGAATATCGTCAACAATGGAAATGTAACATACGTCTTTGTTTCATACTCACCGTTTTCGTTGGTGTTTGCACACTCGGAGAACGTCTTATAGTAACGAGTGCCATTCCACATTACTATTAACGAATAATTATCAAGCTACGTAAAGTAACAACACACAAACTATAGAGAAATAGTACACTGACTTTATCATAACACTAATCCATAAATCATTGACGGTCACCAAAGTAATGAAAACACATTTCATGTGTTGCAATAGACGTACATTTATTTGAGAAAACTGAAAACGGAACGGATAGCATATTTTCTCAATTTATTGTTAGATTTCAGCGTAACTATAAAAATAATCACGGATGTGTCTCAAGGAAAAGATGAATGACTTGACTGAACACTTGAAAAGACAAGCAGATAAAAAAGTGCTCTGTGGACTGACTACGGAGAGTGAATGATCGTGATATGAACCTATATTGGGTTTTTTTGGTCTGTATTACGAGGGATGCCATATAGCAAAAGGGAAGTCTACTTCACATTACATAGCCGCGCACTTCTATACATATACAATGCTCTGGATATTTACGGAGAAGCATAGTAAATAACTGTTACGTAATCAGTTTGAGCCCATAGTTATTAATTGAAGGTGTAAATCACCATATGTTTAAAAATTTATTCATACTTCACTTTACATTGCCTATTAAAATAACAAAACCAAAAATAGGCTTTAGTTTAGTCCGTCTGTGGTATTGAATATTGATTTGTTTGGAACATTGGGATGCGGGCGCGCTGCCGTTTATAATTTAACAGATTGTGTTTTTCATATACTTGATTGGAATCCCGCAGATTACAAATAACTGTAAATGTTTTTACAATTGCTTCGATTATTGTCAAAGTCGACAAACGAGTCCCATGTTGGTATGTCATCCTTAAAGTTGTACAAATATTTATTACGTCAGTGTGAAAGGTTACCTCCAGACGCTTGTAAACATTACAAATTCGCTGTAAAACAGGTACGAATCACCAGTTCTCTGACGCCCTATCACCCGTTTGTGCTAAATGCCAATACAACTACACACATCTACAATATCCATGCATCTTTCAGAGCTTCATACAACACAAGTTTGAACCAGATCCTCAAAGAGTGAAAGAAATAATCAGTAAAAGTATAGAAGATTCCAAATGGATTGTGAATAAGGTATAGTATTAATCACAACTAAAATTACAACAATTTGTATTCCTTAGCATTGTAAATAAAAACATTTTTCTAATTGTTTCAGTACGCACATTGATAATGGATATGTCCAAGATGTGTATGAGTTTGCCAGATTGTCAGCTCAGCTTTATTCATGACATCCGTATACTGTAGCCAATTGAACATGTTTGGTGAAAAAATAGAAGAATATGAATTATTAGAGCATCTCGGGAAAGGTGGATTTGCACATGTATATCGAGCAAGATGTCGGAAGACAGGATTATTTGTCGCTATAAAAATGATAGACAAAGCTTTGATGGCCAGTGCCGGCATGATAGGACGAGTAAGACAAGAAGTCATAATACATTCACGGCTTAAGCACCCGGCAATTCTAGAACTGCACACTTTCTTTGAAGATGCACACTATGTATATTTAGTATTAGAATTAGCTCATAATGGTGAATTAGCCAAGCACTTCAAACTTGGTACTCGTGGTCTTTCAGAGAAGGCGGCTGCTGACATATTTAGACAAGTCTTGTGTGGTGTGTTGTATCTTCATGCACATAACATTATTCATAGAGATTTATCACTAAATAATTTGCTACTGACAAAGGATCTCCATGTGAAAATAGCAGACTTTGGATTAGCAACACAGCTGAATGGACCTGATGAAAAACATGTTACAATGTGTGGTACACCAAATTATATATCACCAGAAGTGGCTTCTAGAGAAGTACACGGACTTCCTGCGGATGTTTGGGGGCTGGGCTGCATGTTGTACACTTTATTAGTGGGCAGCCCACCATTTCACACACAACATGTCAAGACCACTTTAAATAAAGTTATAAATGCTGATTACAAAATTCCTGCGGAATTATCTGCTCAAGCTCAAGATTTATTGCAAAAGCTTTTGTGCAAAGATCCAACAAAAAGAATTACATTAAAACAAGTTATGGATCATCCTTTTATTAGTACAGCACCGTGCAAACAAGACCTTTCAAGAGATTCTGGATTTCTGACAACATTGCACAGCACTCAACATAGCCATAAAATAAGATGTGAAGAGAATAATTTAGATAAATTTGGTATGTGCAGGGAACAGACACCTTTGGAACACAAACCCAGATCATTCAATGTATTCTCTGGCATGCATGAAAACAGTGTACATTCATATGGTAGTAATGTACCTTGCTACAATAATGTTCAGCTTGAGAAAGCTTCTTCAGAATTATTCCAACTGACACACCAAACTGAAAAATTATGTTTGCATAAAGTTAGTGGTAGCACCACAGACTTAGCTGAAACCTTAAATAAAATTGCTATTAAAAATAACAATTTTATTGGTATTCATCATGCTGCTGCTGTTAATGAAGAAAATAAGGAAAATATTCCTAAGCATTGTGGTGTCCCTGCCAATGCACTGAATGTACCACCTCTATGTGCTGATAGGTTACCATCAATATCACATAGAACACGCAATGCCATACTTAAAATTGAACCTTCAGGTGTTATAGTCGAATTTATAAAAAAGAGAGGAAAGGATCGGGAAGAAAAAGTTGTAGAGATATGCAAAATTTCCAAAGATGGTATGAAAATCGTCATTTACATGGTGGACAACAACAAAGATAGAAATGGTAATTTAGAATATGACCCCCACCCAGATGAAGTATTTTCATACCATAACTTACCCCAAAAGCACTGGAAAAAATATTTATATGCATCCCGTTTTGTTGACCTCGTCAAGGCAAAGACACCCAAAATAACATTATACACCTCATTAGCAAAATGTCAACTCATGGAAAATGGGACAGATATGGAATTATTTTTCTATGGTGGGGAAAAAGTAACGTTTACATCCACAGAAGGTATGAGAATCATTGATAAAAATTTGAAGACACATCACAAATTGTCTATAGCTCCTGAATTAAAATACATAACTGATCATTTTGAAGAGTGTTCCAACCGCTTGAAAAGAATACAAATGGCTCTTTCTTGTATATCTGATGAATGCTTTCCTCTAATAATTGGAAAAAGACCAGTCCCAGTCATAAGTAACTTGGCATCGCCCCAACAAGGATCTGTTACTGCAAATTATAACACACCTTTACTAAATTTAGGTTCGTTCCATCGCACAACTGCTGGTTCTAGTCATGCTCAAAGTGACTACAATTTACAGTAGTTTTGTATGGACTGAAATATGTAGGATCATCATTTGTACACATTTCACATGCAATGAAATTGTACAAAAACTATTGATGTAGCTTACAAAGGTGTATAAATTAATTACTACAAATCTACATAGGTAGGTTTTGTAACTTATTTGTGAAAGTAGTTTCTAATTGGGGGTGACAAATTCATAGTGAAGGCTTGATTGAATGGTATATAATGTTGTAAAAAATAACCCTCAGAATACCACTGTTCAGAAAAATAAATTATTAATACATATGCAAATGTCATAATAATAGTTTTTATTGCAAATAAAAGTATTAGCTAGAATAATTAGTGGCTGGTATCATTCATCACCCGCTTGAACTGTTTACTCATAAATGCCTACGATGAATCAAATTTAAGTCATTTAGGCTGTTTGAAATTTTAAACAACAAGATTGGCCACTAGATCTGAACTCGTTGAACACATGCAGTCACAGACGTAGCGTGCGTTTCCAACTAAGACTGAACGAGCGGAGTGGACCTATAACTTCGCTTAGCTCTGCCCGGCAAGCCTTATTTTTTTTTTTTATGTTTGACATTTACGGAACGTGCCGACGGCCCTCCTGGTGTTAAGTGGCAACCTCTGCCCATAACAAGCAATGCGACTTGGGTCCTCCACTACTAGGTACGACAACACTCAAGTCGCACCGTATGCGCCCGTATCTCTGAAACGTGTAGGTGGAATGTCTCATGCCTGTAAATAAATTTGATAGAATTCTTCCTGATTCTCGACATGATGAGTTTTCTGCCTCGGTGGACACGCACCTTAATTTTGTTTGATTATTCCTATTTCATGTCTATCTATATGAAGGTAACAGGTGGATGCTAAGATCGAAACTAAAGGCCTTATTACAGTATTCACAATTTAGCACGCCACATTTGGCACACAGTCCAAATATATCAGTCGTTACGTGTTGAGCTCGACAGTTTAAATCCGGAGTAATTGTTTCAAATCCTGAGACAAAATGATGTTCTAAATACCATTTTCTCAAAACGCTGAAAGAAATAAATCATGATACCCACATGCTAGAACCAAGTATTCGAAAATTTGTGTCAATTACACGAAAGGAGGCTCTTTGTGATCCACTACCTACACTGGGTCTACATCCTACATCGAGCGAGAATGAGTATGGTGAAAGGATTCAAGTGTCACTAGATCTGGCCAGTGACACGATTATTAGTAAAGTAGGTATGTAGTGTTGAGCTTTTTCAGATTTTTTATATTTAGCAAATCTGTTACACTACTCAGTTTTTTTTTATTAATAAATATAAAAAAAAGAATTTACATAATTCTATAATCGCTTAAACCGCAGTAAATTATTAAAAAGTTTGTGCTCTCGCCATAAGCGGCGTAGGTATTGTGTTAGTTGTTATATCTTGTCGCAAGTGGCAAGTACCACAACTGGCTCAAGCAGGGATACCAGCTATTAATTTTGTAGAATGACTGGAGGGGATATATTTATTTCGTCCTTTCTTCTATCTTTGCACTATCATATCGCTAGTAGGACTTTCAATGTCTCACTATCAATATTATCACATTCTTCGGCTGTTCGCCGTTTGCCAGAAGAATTAAACGGCACATACAATACCACAGACTATAGAATTAATGTCACAGATGATGTACTGAAATAGACATATCAAGGCAGTCTACATCTTGTTTTTTCGTCTATGGTTCTCTGTCCTCCATCTTTTCGTCACGATGCCTCCTAAGAAGCAACCAGAGAAATCCGGTACGTAGTCTATTTGTGAGGAAAATCTATTTTATTTGCAACTTTAAATATCGCGGAATGTTGTAAGTTGTGGGCCTCATAATTAAAATAGTGATACAATCTCCGAAGTTGTGCGGCACTGTTTCTGAAGTGACATGGTAGGCCACGCGGTAATATACCATGTTATTTAGAGAGAATTTAGTATAAAACAGTTTATGAGCGTCAGTGTTTATTAGCACGATCAATAATATTTACATTACATCGCCTTTCTTACTCTCGATATGGCTTTGTTGATTTCCAAAAATTCTATTGGCACCATATTGAGGTTATGTTGTCATCATTCTTTGTTGCACTTGCAGCTGCAAGCGGGTCCAAACCCGCCGAAAAGAAGAGCACTGCTAAGACTCCCGCACCTGCACCTAAGGCTGCGTCGACTAGCAGTGCAGCTCCCAAGCCGGCAGCATCGGCCAAAACCCCCGCGCCCGCTCCGAAGGCCGCGGCGGCACCCAAGGCCGCTAAATCCGCGGAGACCAAGCCCGCGGCAGTGCCGTCTGCCAAGCCCGGCTCTGCTAAAGCTGCTGCCCTAAAGACCAAGTCTAGCGCGAAGCCTTCCGCTAAGAAGGCTGCAGGAGCTGCCAAGCCTAAACCTAAACCTGCAGCGACTAAGCTCAAGATTGCCCCTAAACCTAAGAAAACTGGCATCAAGGGACAAAAGAAACAGGTTGTGAAGCCTGTGGCTAAGGCACTGAAAGCCCAGAGGAAGGTAAAACATGTTATTAATATTTCCACTTATGCATGGCTACACCATTTACTGGATGACATATATAAAATTTGTCTTAAGGCAAATCTTCTCATAAACCTTATAGTTGTTGTATTCTTGGGGTGATTTTACAATTATTTTTCTCCTGTGAGTTACTCTTGTTACATATTCTAACCATTATTTTAATTATTGTATTTCAGGTTGTCAAAGGAGAACATGGCAAACGTGTGCGTCAAATCCGCACTTCAGTGCATTTCCGTAGGCCAAAGACCTTTGAGCCTCCCAGGCAACCCAAGTACCCTAGGAAATCTTTGCCTAAGAGAAACCGGTAAGTAATTCAGTATGCGGAATAATACTTAACTGAGCCTCTGGTGAATAGTCTAGGGCGTGAGATTTGTTATAATATTATATTTTAACTCAATGAACAAACATTTCCATAATAATGATTTCTTGTGCAATCTCAGACTCGCATGCGAGTGATATCGCTCGGTCAACTTTTTCATGACACATAAATACTGATTTTAGTTTCAGTCTAGACTATCTTAGCCCCAAACTAAGCATAGCTTGTGCTATGGGAAATAGATATTAAATATAATTAGATACTTTTTATAAATATAGTTTAAACTGGGTATAACAACATCTAAGGGTCCATATAACTGATGACACCACATCTGATGGTCATCACAGACATAAGCTATACAATTTTTTTTATTTATATAGTTTTTACTATGATTAGTTTGTAAAAATCAAATCATTTTGGTCTGTTTCTTTTTTAACTGAATCGCAAAAGTGTTTTGCATTTTATTTTTCATATCCCTCAAAAATTATTAACATCAGAATTAAACTCTTCGTTAAAAGTGGCAAACTTATCCGATGTTTCTAAAAGTGATATGATAGGTACTTACTTAGGGATTTGGTCGGGACCTTGCCATGTGTTGTTGTATTTGGATTTGACTGTACATACATATGAATCCATCACAGAACAAAAATCTTTGGGACTCGCATATTTGTTGTTGTGGTTATCTAACCCATGACCTAGAGCGCAGAAGGCTGTGTTACTATCAACTAAGCTGTTACAACAGTCAGTTTAATTTTATACGCACTCTTAGTTGCTCCATCATATTTTGTGATAACATTGTAAGAGAGTACCTGAATTTTTTGAAAACTTTCTGTTTAATTTGTAGGAAAACTATACAAAAAATTTACATCGAGATTGGGTGGGGTTTTTTACATGACTTTTTAAGTTCTACAAACTTTTCTTGAGAATTCATTTAACTCTTGCCATTAAGGCTGAAAGAAATGGTCTCCACCTTTTTTGTGACTTTTGGTTGCCACAAAATGGCTATTCATTTTAACAAAATAATATACAGCTGTGTAACACTATTAAAACTATTTGTGAAACTATTTTTAAATCAGATTAGCAGTTTCAGGGACCTCATACATATAGACTTACAAACTTTGCCTCTTTATAATATTATTATAGGTTATTGTTATCTGCTGTTAATCTAACAACTCTTCAATGATTTTACTTTCTAATCTATATTAGGATGAGCAACGGACTGCACTGATGTCCTTCAAAGAGGTGTTTTGTGCATTGCTTGCTTTATTTAGCCGAATTCTGGACCATCATAATTGTTACAGCATGGACGCCTTCAATATCATCAAGTACCCGCTCACCTCTGAAGCAGCCATGAAGAAAATTGAGGATAATAATACCTTGGTATTCATTGTCCACACCACCTCAAACAAGCACCACATCAAAGCTGCCGTCAAGAAGCTTTATGACATCAATGTTGCTAAAGTTAACACCCTCATCAGGTATATAAATGTTTAAAAAAAAATTCCTTTCAGTATCTCTCTCAATGCCTAAAATACAAAAACATTTCAATGTGTCAGCCTTGTTTAGCTTGAGCTCTCTGTCATATTGTGATGGCGGACATCTATAAAATCTTGCTACTCTTTTAAAGTTGTATCCATGTTTAAAAAAGTGAGAATAAAATTTGATGTATTTTTGGGTTTAATAATACTGCATGGGTCACAAAAAATAGAAATATAGTGTCAATACTCAAATTGATTCAAACCATTATAAAACTGACTGTTTTGTCTGTGTTGAGTGTTTGAGCATCACTCAAAATCTATTGAAATAATTATGATAATTTTTTTGTTTAACATCTTATAACACATATAGGATACAGGACATAGCAATAATATAGACAAAGGAATAAACATGTTAACAGAAAATGAAAGTAAACATTTTTTGGGGATCAGGCACTACTTTTTAAGATTAGGGCCAAGAAGCTTTACAAATCTTTAATAAAAAATACTGCCAGAATGATGAAATCTTGTGGGAATCTCATTGATAGAGAATGAAATAAAAAATACACAACTCTGATTGAATTAATGAATGAATTTACTAATCAAATGATTGACATAATCCTACTAATTGTGTTAAATTGTGTTACAGGCCCGACGGCAAGAAGAAGGCGTACGTCAGGCTAGCCAGGGACTACGATGCGTTAGATGTTGCCAACAAGATCGGTATCATATAAGCATGTTGCTGTAAGTTTTTCATCGTGGGTTTTTTAATGGATAAAATTGTTACATTTGATGAAAAAAAAGGAATCCCTCCATTAGGGGTTTATTTTCTGTTCTTCCCCATGGAGGGTCAGATAGGGTTTGAACAGGCGTCAAACTTATCGATAAGTACGCGTGACCTTATGTTTTGAATAGTATTGACGTTTCCAAGCCATTTCTTTATGAATTCTATGGAAATAAAGTTTTTGACTTTGATGATCACTCTGATTGTGATGATCACTGATTGCAATGACACATGGAATAATTCTTGAAACTGTTGATATGGTATGACTGTTACTAATTGAATCATACTAGCAGATATCACTTTTTATTTTTACCTTTATATTGTAATTAGCTTTATAATTTACTTAATTTACATGATGAAATCTTTGTGGGAATCTCATTGAAAGAGAATGAAATAAAAATAACACAATACTGATTAAATTTATTAATAAACACGCCATTTACATAAATATTAATTAAATTTCATATATTTATAATTATTTCAGGTCGAATGAGGAGGGATATTTATGCCAACACCACCGGCGTAAGAAGCAAAATGCTATATTTTATTTTATAAGAATAAAAACAATGTAAAACTAAATTATCTTTCAATCACTACGTAATGTCAGACATAACAAACCTCGACTCTTTCTACCCCACCGCCACCTAGCAGTTTAGATTGGTTAGATGGAATACTCGATATGGTCTTTCAGGCTACTGAATTTGAAAGGCATTCTAGACGATAATTTTCAAAAATATGCTTAATCCATGTGCCGGTAATAAGTGGTGTCATTCGAAATTTGGCGTGATCGTCGGTCACATGGCCCAATGTTACTCACGTTTAATACGAATGCTGCTTAGAGCCATTAAAATTAAATTTGTTTAGTACGTACAACATCACACACCTTAATCCAGTTGAATAACGATATTATAAACCCTCCTACAATAAAATATAGCATATTTTTAAACAATACAATGAATTCAAATTCATTTATTTGTGATACACAGGTTAAACAAAGGTCTTGATAGGTAGCTATATTGAGGTACACTGTGATCTGCCATAAGGCTTGCAAATGAACAAATATACAATACAAATAAATAAATAAAACACTGAATAACTAAAATTACCTATAATGAGCGCTCAGGTAACAACATCTTAAAGGAACTGAGACACGTTCGCTCTATCCAATTCCAGCCATCTCCAAACACTTCAAGATGAGATTTAAGAGCAGTAGAACTCTCGCCAAGTTCGTCTGGGGAAGTACTGCCGCCAAGCAGTAACGCATTCGCGTTACTGTGTTCCGGTTTGAAAGGTGTGGTTGCCGGTGAAATTACATGCACACGAGACATTCCACCTACACGTCTCAGAGTTACGGGCGAGTACGTTGCGACTTGGGTCTTGCCGTACCTAGTAGGGGAGGACCCAAGCCGCATCGCTTGTTATGGGCTGAGGTTACCACTTAACATCAGGTGGGCCGTCAGCTCGTTCTGTAACTGTATATATAAAAAAAAGATGGAATGGCGGCGATGAATTCGTTAAGATGCGTTGGCACTTGCAGAACTAGCAGATGTGGCTACTTGGTGTTAAGTGTGAGTATCTTCTGCCCATAACTATGGTTATACGACTCGTATTCCCCTGTACTTATGTTGAATATGGAAATAGCTAAGTACGTATTGCACTCGTAATTCCTAAGACTTGAAATGGCAAACAAGCCCGACTATACCAAAATTACATATTTAATTCTGCACTACCTATCCGAGAAATTTACACGAAACACGAACTATTCCATCGTATCTGAGATAAGGCACTTTTATAAATCAACTGTACAGACAGTAGACTGTCATCTAGCTGATAATATAAAAATCAAAAGTTTGCAGTTTAAAGTTTGAATGTTCGATTCATTGATGCGGAAAAAACAACGTTCTTGATTTTAATAATGTATGTTATGTGACGCAATAGGAGGTCAGCCACTCAAGGTGAGGGCCAGTCAGGCCGCACAGGCGTGCTTAGCCTGCTTCGTATTACTTACTACTTTACATTGCTAGCCTAAATAGGATCAAAAACAATTAATCGAACGACATTTTGCTACTGGGATGATTATAACGAAGACGATTAGCTATTTTAGGAGGCATCACAAGGTGAGGCAGCTAGCTAGGGAATCTTTTATGATGCAGATCTTATCAGTAGTCCGGTACATATTCTACGGCCCGCCCCTACTTAGGTATGGAAAGATCGCATCGCGTTACGCCAGTAAGTGTAGGTTTACTGCTGATCGTGTCACTAGCTCGCTCGAAACAGTGAAGTGCGCCTCAAAGAAGCTCCTTTTTTGCACCGCATCTTCCAAGTGTCTGAAATACCTCGGACAAAATTGTACCTACTGTCTGAAAATATACAAAAACTTAAATATAACTAAACAGCGATGAGTTTTTTGTGTAGTCTGGCGAAGTATTCTCGTTTGTAGAGTTTAGAGAAAAGTAGTCTATGAGCTAGCTGGATGAACCCATTTGTATTTAATAAGGTACCTATATAGGAAACTTAATTGATGATACAATTGAACTGTTTATGTTTGTTTATAGATGTTAACATAGATTAAATAAAATCATTATTTTTATTATCATGGTCAGTCGTCAGCAGAAAGTTAAAAACAATGTAAATTTTGGATTGCGGTCACTAAATCAAAAATTCAGAGATGAGAATGCGAGCATTTGATTTGCAGATAGGAAACATCACCTTCTGAGCAAAAAATATATGATAACTTGCGAGACACTCCCATGGTAATGTTCAGGCACAGAATCAATTTGTCTCATACAGGATAATTATGTATGTTCAGTCACGTCATCTCTAAAAAACTCCTTCAGCCGGTAATGCAATGGCCGACCGCAGGCAGTCACGCCACAACCCACGTCAATCGGCAATCGGCATATAGGTAATCATAATCATTCACGTCAGTCAGTTTTCGAGCCCGGCGGCCGGTGCGCGTCTCCATGAACAGCGAATAATACTTTTAGGATAATTTCAAAACTCGTTCTTACCACAGCAGTGACTTAGGTAACTAACAACGCAAACAGCCGTAGCTGTTCTCACTCTTTCTGCAAAGACCACGTACGTAGACGGCTTCATTCGGCAGAAATCGGCCACATTCGCCTCACGTCGTGTAGACTCGTCCGGTGCACCGCGGAGGCCGTCGTTTTTGTTTATTGGCAAAGTGTTAACATCGTGTCGCTAAGTGTCAGTAGGTCTGTTTAGTGCAGTGTAGAGATACCTATTTGTATGTGGAGTGCGTGAATCTCGTACGTGTTAATTGCTCCCGCGTAAATTAATAATTGTGATTGACTGTATATAGCGTGATAATCACGTTAAAAGTTGCGTAAAGACAGTTAACCTACAAAATGTCGGATGATACACAGGACGTGCTCAAAGATGCAGCCACAAGTGCAACGGCAGTGGCTGCCGCTGGCTCGTTATTCAGCACATTTGACATTATAGTACTCTTGATTTTATTCGGTGGCACTATTTGGTGGTTCTACAACTCCAAGAAGGAAAACAAGAGAGATGAAATACAGCTCACCAAATATTCAATACAGTAAGTATTTAAATTTATAAGCTTTTTGATAAATAAATAATTAATCTACCATATTGCGACATACCTAGTAATTGCATAGCAACAAATCCGTGGCGCGAGTCAACGAGTTCACGCAACAACTTCGAATAACATATGTATCTACCTAGCAGGTTAAGTAACGTCACTGTCAACATGATAACTAAAAAAATTTATTTAAGCTACAGATTAAAAACTCAGTTTGATAAAGACATTAATTCATTATTTCTTTCTGGGCAAGTATGGAACACGAAACGTTTTAGCCAGGCAGGCGTAATAAGTCTGCCTACAAGTAACATTAGGAAACTAAACGGATCCATTCCTACTTACTATACTTCAATACGTAGGTTATGATGCAAAAGTACTATATAGCTGAAAAAATTAACAACATTCACAACAGCATCCAAAGAGCTCTTTGGATTGCGGTTTAGTTAAATCAATCATAGATATAGAAACATATATAAATACTGATGGACATTTCACAGCGCCACCTAGCTCCAAACTAAGCATAGCTTTTACTATTATCACCTAATTTATTTAAGAATGGGCAATGTCGTTTTGGCCGCAGATCGTCTTAATAGCGTTTATGCGGACTTTTTGCGAGGTTACCAGATAACTGATAGGGTACTATTTATATGTTTATTTTGTTGTTAACACATCCATACAATTCATATTAACATCCCGAGACGGAACAAACATGTATGTTCGTAACGCAAACGTTTGTATGGTACCTATATAACCCACGACCGAAGACCAGGCATAGAAGACAGTTGCTATGCAACTGAGCTGTTCAAGTCAGTCAAAAGTCTGAGATATACCTACTATACTTACGTACATAAAACTTCAAGACAGCATGTAAAGTGAGGACGTTGATATATTAAAACAAGCGCGCATAATAATATCCTGTAATCTTTTGCAAGGACTTGAAACTAAAGATAATATAGTCGTTGTTGAGATTGACATCAGAGGCGTAAATTGAGTTGGAGCATAATATTTATTTAAAGAAGGAAGAACTAATGAATAAAACGTGATTTATTCTGTTCTATTCTTGGTCGTTTGACTAGTGAACTTGGCCTTCTGATTAGCTTTTTTTATGTAGACTTTGACCTCTTAAATAATGTTGGTAGTGTAACTTTAACTGTTCAACAACATTTAGTAACTTATGGCTCTGCCAAGCGATTCATACACATTTATATGAATAAAATTTTATAATTTCTGGCTCATTTCATACAAAGTTTTCTTAACTTACGAGTACCTGTGACCTACTTCTCCGTTCTAGTTACCTATTTAAACTTCTGTAGCATCTCAACGTTCTTATTATAACGTTATCTGGTGACATAATGTCAATAAATTTTGGCAAATTCTTGCAATTATTATTTATGCAAGATTTAAAAGACCTGGTTTTACTGTTCGCCTTTTTGATAAGATAATACACGTGGACGCGGCTGTTGGCTGGTTTAAAATAAAAGAATTTAAATTTAAATTTTGGTGAACATTTTACACAGCGCAACCTTTTTTTTTATGTAATACAGTTACGGAACGAGCCGACGGCCCACCTGGTGTTAAGTGGTAACCTCGGCCCATGACAACTGATGCGACTTCGGTCCTCCCCTACTAGGTACGACAAGACCCAAGTCGCATCGTATGCGTCCGTAACTCTGAGACGTGAAGGTGGAATGTCTGATGTGCCTGTTATTTCACCGGAAACCACACCTTTCAAACCGGAACACGGTAATGCGAATGCTTCACTGCTTGGTGGCAGAAATGGGCATGGCCTAGCCTCATACTAAGCAAAACTAGCTTTGTACTACAGAAACCAGACAACTGATAGAATACATATACTATTTTGTAAATGCATAAATATTAAACATATAAACACCCAGACACAGTACAATCATCTGTGTTCGTCACACAAATTATTATCCTGGGTGGGAAACGAACCTTCGACCTGCAGCGCAGAAGGCAGAGTGTACCAACTGAGCTGTGAGGCAAGTCAATTACCTAATGTCAACCAGTTATTTATCTAATGATAACTTCTCTAGTTATCTGTTACGCAGCTATTATAATAATGGTACATTATCAGCTATTATCGTTTCCTCTTATCAGCATAATATCTGTCCTAAAGATATATAATTACGCTATTTTACCAACAAACACATATGGTCGTAAAATCAAGATTCATTTAGAATTAGAATCGAATTGAAATCGGATATTATTAGAATACATTTATCAAGTTTTTTTTGTGATAAGGTTGACGTGGCAACAACGAAAATAGCCCATTTTGGTACATTAAAAGTTTTTATAACTAGTATACTATAGTATAACTACTAGTATAGTACTAGTATAGTATAACTACTAACTTTTATTTTAACTAGCTGTTGCCCGCGACTTCGTCCGCGTGGAATTCGGTTTTATAACGCACCCCAATTTTACCCTTCGGAATATGCCAGTGAAAGTCCCGTCAAAATCGGTCCAGCCATTTCAGAGATTAGCCGGAACAAACAGACAGCCAGAGAGACAAAAATTGTAAAAAAAAAATTGTATTTGTAAGGTAAGGTAAAAAAGGTTGTATTTGCGGTTATTTTAATATTACAAACAGACACTCCAATTTTATTTATTTGTATAGATATTCAAACTCGGACTTCCCGCTCTGACCCCTAATATATCGAAAAACTGATTGGGGTAAACAAAATTATGTTAATTTACCGTGAGCCGTGACGGCATAGGTATGAATATAAAGACTGTTTAGGGATATGTTTAAGTACATCTTCAGGAATAATACTGATTTAATTTAGTAACATAACAGATACCTACAAATCAGTAAGCCTTTGCATAAATCAGGGGGGCCCTAGGTCCGTAGGTGATAACCCTTTGAATCCCTACACGTGTCACCGCCGCCGCCGGTGAAATTGCAGACGCATAAAGGCTACCATTGACGATACGTCCATTTAGTAGACTTCCTTTTGGATGCACTCCAAATGGAAATTTATCCAGATACGGTACCATTCACAATACTTCCATTTGGATGCATGGCGTCACTTCGAACTTTGCAATCGTACGGAACGGAAATAAATAATACTATGGATAACAATACTTTACTGGTAGCAGCAGCTGTGTGTATTTTATTAAAAAGACAAAAAAAACCTAAGAGAAAGTGGATGAAGGATTGGTTGAAACAAAGAAATACTTTTACACATACCAACTTATTGTCTGAATTGTCTCTAGAGCCCACTGATTGGAGAAACTTCTTAAGAATGGACGAACAGACGTATTTCAAATTACTTGGACTTGTGACGCCAATAATAATAAAACAAGATACTAATATGAGGCAAGCCATAACTGCTCACGAAAGGCTATGTGCTACACTTCGTTTTTTAGCCTCAGGAACGACATATGAAAATCTGAAATTTGAAACTGCAATTTCTGCACAGTGCCTGGGAACCATTATTCCAGAAACTTGCAAGGCAATCATAACGGTTTTGAAGAGTTATATGAAGGTAAGTAAATAATACAATGTGTATTTAGTATTTTTATTATCGAGTATTACAATCATTTATTAGAGTAAAAGTAACATATTTAAAAGTAATTATTTAGTGTTGTCTGAATCTGTGTCGCCTACAGCGGTAACAAATGCTTCATACAATAAATTATGGTGCTGTTGTGAAGATCCAGGCTCATTCACTGAATTATTCACAAAAACAGAATTGTCATTATTCTGGTTTGGCAGATTCATATATATTTGCGAATTATTTGCATTGTTCTGGTTCAAATGGGTATCTACAATGTGCGAATGAATAGTTAAATTGTTGGTCTCAGCCATGAATATCGCATCATTAATTATTTTTTGGCAGTATGTAGCCATCATTGCCGGCAAATTTCTTAATTTTTCTGCAATATGTTCACCAAATGAGTCATATTGCTGTTTCACTTGTGGAGGTTCTTCCAATTTTTTTGCTATCTTTGTTAGAACATAGTCAGCTTGGGCTTTGGTTTTTCTTGTTTGAGTCCTTGACGATGAAGCCACACTACTTTGTGAAAGTGGCGATGGCACATTCATTGATACACTGGTTTCAGTTTCATCATCGTTCATCTGAAAAAAAAAAATGTTTTTGTTACAGATGCCAGATACTGAAGAAGAATGGAGGAAAATCGCAAAGGACTTTGAAGAAAGATGGCAGTTTCCTAATTGTTTAGGGGCTATAGACGGAAAGCATATAAGGATAATACCACCTCCAGGTAGTGGTTCCTATTTTTGGAATTACAAGAATTTCAATAGCATTGTGTTAATGGCTTGTGCAAATGCCAACTATGAATTTATATGGTGTGAAGTTGGTACAAATGGTCGAGTTTCAGATGGAGGAGCCATACAGAATACAATTTTTTATGAAAAATTACTGAGAAAGGAACTTAACATCCCCAATGATGACTCCCCAATGAGGTGTCAAAACAGCCACACTAAACTACCTTTTGTATTTGTAGGAGATGAAGCTTTTGCTCTACGAAGTGATTTTATGAAGCCATTTAGCAGAGCAGCTCTGACAAAAGAAAGAAAAATTTTCAATTATAGGTTGTCAAGAGCTAGGCGAATAATAGAAAATGTATTCGGTATTATGTCACACCGTTTCAGAATCTTTCATACTGCTATAAACTTACGTTTAGATAGAATAGATCTAGTTGTTTTAACTTGCTGTCTCCTTCACAATTTTCTTAGAAAATCTAGCTCCCCTTATGCAACGGATAATGTATTCGATATTGACATCAATACTAATGATTCAACTTCTGCAATCGGTTTTACTTCATTAAATATTACAAATAGGAATGCCAGCAGTAATGCAAAAAATGTAAGGGAAGCCTTTGTGCAATATTTTAATGGGGAAGGTAGTGTCAGTTGGCAAGATGATAAAATAGTATAACGTATGCATGTACCTCAGCACTATCTTCAAATGGCATGTCATCGAGGATGGAATTCACTGATCTTGTGACCCTTGGTACATCCACATCTGCTAAGAAAAACATTTCACTGTAGTACCACAACTTAGGGACGTGAATTTCTGCTGTTCCTGCACCAGATCTTTCTGATGCCTTAACCTGTAACACAATATAAAGTCGGTTCAAATATAATAAATAAGTAATTAAGCAATTCGTTAACCATGTTAACATAAACTCCTAATTTTAATGTACCTATATTAATGATCGAAGACTTGAAATAAATATTCTATTTTATTGTGTTATTTTATTTGTCTACACATATTACAAATAACTACCGAAACGAATAATTTTCTATAAATTTACAACACATACCTTATTTAATTCCTTTTTAAAACAATTTCTTAAAGTGGTAATCTTTTTTTTAACCGTATCTAGGTTAGCTTCTGGATCCTTTGTTTTAAACAATTCCAACAAAGCATTCATCGCTGCATTTCTCTTTTCTCTGTTGTGATAATCAGGATGTTTTACTTGCCATAAACATGGATATGATTTATATTTTTCTATTACTTCCAACACAAAGTCACGCGCGGACAAAGACATAATAAAATAAATAAATTATAACGCTTGACAAATGCACAGCACATGCACCACCATCGACATCAAAACATAAACTGAAACAATAAACTCAAAAAAATGGACGCCGTTTCGCCCATTCACGGACAATTCGGACTGCTTCCATATGGCGTGGCACACGTTTCTGACATTGACGGACGGCCGCGGATGACGTCCATTTGGCCTGGACGCATGGATTTCAATCCGTTTGGAAATCCAGACCTGGACGACGTCCATTCAATTGGCATACGTTTTTCACATTCACGAAACGATTTTGGAAGACGTCCACTCCATTTGGATTGATGGCCGCATCGTCAATGGGCACCTTAAGACGTAACATCCCCGTCTCGGGGTGATGGACGCAACGCAATGCGACTTGAGTCATCTCGTACTTTGGTGGAGAGGACTTGAGTCGTTGCTGTTATCTATGGGCGGCGTTACCACTTAACATTAGGTGGGTCGTCAGCTCACACATCACAAACATGGCATAAACAAAAACAATATAAAACCACTTCATATATTAGATATGTATGTATAATGATTGCTGCTTTTGCTCTATTATTATCAGCATAGATCTTACACGTACATGATTCATAGGTAGAGTACCTACCTGTCTTGTATTTACACCTAGTCATACATAATTATGTACTTATTTAATGGCAATCGGTGAAAGAGCCGATAGGAATTATATCCATTGATTTACTATCAAAAACCATTGGACACCATCACCGCTGGATTAAGTTAGTAGGAAGTGATTAAACTTGCTGATTGGAAATGTATCTTGTAATTATACGACGCTTTGTCCGAGAGATTACATATTTTATTACTGTACCAGCTGCGCCTCGCGGTATTCCCGCGGTAAGTCAACCCACGGGAACACTGCACTTTTCCTGGATCAAAGTAGCCTATGTGTTAAGCCAGGAAAAGCTATCTTGACACCAAATTTCATCCAAATCCATTCAGCCGTTTGAGCGTGAAAGACTAACAAACATACATACAAACTTTCACGTTAATAATATTAGTAGGATACTGACGCGTTATACTTCTACCACTATAGTCTTTTTTGCTCCTTCTCTGTATCCGGTTAGGCTAGCCGAATAAAGGCCGCCAGCAAATATGTAATCTCAAAGGTTAACCACGATAATATCGTCATCTATAAATTGTATAACACAAAGTCGCTATCTTAATTCTTAGCTTAATTTTTCTAAACCACGCAACGGAAATCAGTTGCGTGATATCATAATGATATGGTTTTCTATGCGAGAAAGAGCGATAAACGAGGAAAGTTTGATATTGTGTATATAATTTGTAAATCTGTACCTATGTATTTTACACAAAATGGAAGACTGTGTTTTGCCAAAAAACTGTTACTTAATAATTTCTTGCTGAGCGCAATCCTCATATTTTATTTATTATTAATAGCACCCATGCGAAGCCGGGGTCGCTAGTGTATTATAATAAAAGATGGATGTCCTGACTACCCGTAGACTAAACCGCTCGATAAAGCGACTTGAAATTTTGAAGGTGTATTCACTAGAAGTTTGAATTTTAAAATTCAACTTGTAACCGGTCCGAAATCTAATTTTACAATGAACCTAAAATATTATACCGTATTTGGGAAACCGTTAGGAGTCTGTGGATTTATTAATAAAGATTCTCAAATGTAATTAACTTAAACAAGGATTTTCCCATACAAAAATATAACGATTGGTGTTTTTAGCTTCATTAATAACTTTCCTATGCAGCTAATAGCTGCTATAAAAAAAATTATAGTGAAACAACCTTAAAAGATATATATGCAGTGGAGGTTTTTTTTTATGGGGATCAATTCTGTCTTGCACGATTTTTGCGTAACTTTAAGCGTTTACGCAGCGCACTCAACTCTCAAAAGAGGAATATTTTTTCCCGTTTTTGCAACATTTTTCATTGATGCTCAGCTCCTATTGGTCGTAGCGTGATGTTATAAAGCCTATAGCCTTCCTCGGTACATGGACTATCGAACACAAAAAGATTTTTTCAATTGAACTAGTAATTACTGAGATTACGTTCAACCAAACAAACTCTTTATATATTAGTCTTAGATATGAGTTTAGTATAAAGTGTTTATTTCAACATTACAAACACGCAATTCAAATTTATTTATTTGTGTAAAATGTACTATTTGTATGTAATATAATAGATCAACCCTGTCAAGGAGCAATCTTCTCATTTTAGGTGTCAGTTAGGAAAATTTACTACACAGTGTCTAACGATAACAGCGATAGTTCAATGAACGCAAGAACTCTCGCTAAACATATTCAATATAATCGCGATACTCGTTTTTAACATAAAATGGATTCCAAGCAAGAGTAGCAGTAGCATACTCTAGTAGGGCGTACCAAAAATCTTTAAAATATGTAAAAGAGAAGAAGACAGGCTTTGTAAAATCAATACAGGTTCACATCAAGAAACCATACATTCTGTATTATACGGTTTATTGACTACGCGATTTATATCAATGTGAAAGTAAAGTTTACACTCCATCGATATTCTTAGGTCCTTAACATAGCCACTTAAGGGCCGGGATCGCATCAGCATTTACCCTGGTAGTACAGATGTCCATGGGCGACGGTGACCACTCTAGTTTTTTCTCGTCAGCTCGTCTGCTCGCTTTAAAATATATTAAAAAGTTTCTAATTAAGTGTAAATGGAGCTGACGACAACTGTTTTGCAGACTTAGATCTACTTTTATTCACTGCGCAATAGCTTCAAAGGCAGTTGCGATAATCCTTGCTGTTTATTACAGTCATCTAGTTTAGCGATTTCACAATAGATCTCGGTGTATACAAGATAATAGCAATGTTTAAAGCAACTGTGTATTTTTGTTGTTTTGTGTGTGTTTGTGTGTGTGCGCATGTCACACACACACTCACTTGGTGAATTTTAGTTGAGTTATATAAATCGGTGGAAACGATCTTTAGATAGCTCAGTTAGTTTTTGCGTATTTTTTAAATATTATCTACGTTATCTATCTATACAAATTAATTGAAGTATCTGTTTGTAATGTCACAGACAGCTTTACTGCACATGGAAAGTGTAATTATGCGAACCAAATAAATATACTTTTACGAAAGTTAATTCAAGACTGAATTCAACGCGGGTGATTTATGTACAAGAATAAATACGTATGTACAAAATTGTATACAGGGTTACAGGAAAAGTCGTGCTAGATCCGTTAAGGGCGTGGAGTACCCATCATTTCTGACTTATTTCACTATGAAACACCCTACCCTAAACTTAACCCTTTTCGAGATATTCGACTTTTAATTTTTTATTGAATAATGCCGATTTTTAGGCTACGAAATTTATTTTTGTTTATTTTGTGTATCTTATTATTATTATTATTGCATTTTTACATGTGTAATAAGATGCTTTAGGACATCAATCATTAAAATAGTGCATAAGTTAATTGAATAGACCGTAGTAGACAAGTGAAAGTAAAAAAATAAAAAATATATTAGCAAGCTTATTTTTCTCTAAGGGATATCTAAAAAAAATATTATGACACTTGTTCGGCAGATATTTTTTAAAATATCTACGTTTCATCAGCTATCTAACGAGGTCTAACAATCTAGGGTTTGTATTACATTTCGTGGAAAAAAGTAGTTGGGACGTTTGTTACGGATACTGCGATTGTGTGTCTGCGCAAGCTCGTAACGAATACATAACTCGCTACCCCGGTCGTCGAGTGCCGGATGTGGCCTGTTTTGACAGAGTTTATCGAAGACTTAAAGAAACTGGCTCTGTTTTGAGACGAAATACAGACATGGGAAGACCACGAATTGACGACGAAGAACAGGACAATGAGATAGTGCAACGCTTTCGAGCGGATCCGACTACTTCCACTAATATTGTTGCCCGTGATCTGGGACTTTCGCAATGGAGAGTGTGGTTTACAGTGCATACTGCTGGCCTATACCCGTACCATTACACGCCGGTACACGTTATTGAAGAAGGAGACCCCGCGAGAAGATTGGACTTTTGCAGATTTATGCTAAATGCTGACGTAGAAGACCCAGATTTTCTAAGAAATATCTTGTGGACGGATGAGTCCAAATTTGATAAAGATGGCATAACCAACTATCACAACGTCCATCACTGGGCCCCAAAAGAACTAAGGAATCCCAATAAGAAAAGAGTGAAAGGGTCCCAACGAAGATTCAGCGTGAATGTGTGGATGGGCATTATCTCTAATCATTTGATTGGACCTTACTTTCTCCCGGATAATCTAAATGGGGAAAGCTACGAAAATTTCCTGAGAGCAGACTTGAGTGATTTGCTGGATGATCTGCCACTCAACCTGATCAGGGACATGTGGTTCCAACACGATGGCTGCCCTGCCCATTTCAGGAGAAGTGTCAGAGACTGGCTGGACACAAATTATCCAAACAAATGGATAGGACGAGGTGGGCCGTTGCCATGGCCAGCAAGAAGTCCGGACCTAACTCCCATGGATTTTCATGTATGGGGGTGCATGAAAAGTCTTGTGTACAGCGAGCCGAATCCAGTTTTGTCTGTGGAAGACTTAAGAGAAAGGATTGTGGATGCAGCAAATAAAATGAGGACCACGTTGACCACTGGAGTAGTGAAGACTGGTCTCCGTAGAAGGATGCGACAATGTTTCAGAAATAGAGGCGGCCATGTTGAACATGAACTGTAGAATAAGAAAAAGTTGTGTGAAAACCATTAATAAATGACATTTCATGCATACCTAATGTTTTATTTTACTTTTTAGGGCTAAGTATAAATTTTCTTCTCCACTGTCGCCTATGAAACTAATTTTTTTCCAATGCATTTGAATAAAACCCTAGATTATTATACCTCGTTAGATAGCTGATGAAACGTAGATATTTTAAAAAATATCTGCCGAACAAGTGTCATAATATTTTTTTTAGATATCCCTTAGAGAAAAATAAGCTTGCTAATATATTTTTTATTTTTTTACTTTCACTTGTCTACTACGGTCTATTCAATTAACTTATGCACTATTTTAATGATTGATGTCCTAAAGCATCTTATTACACATGTAAAAATGCAATAATAATAATAATAAGATACACAAAATAAACAAAAATAAATTTCGTAGCCTAAAAATCGGCATTATTCAATAAAATATTAAAAGTCGAATATCTCGAAAAGGGTTAAGTTTAGGGTAGGGTGTTTCATAGTGAAATAAGTCAGAAATGATGGGTACTCCACGCCCTTAACGGATCTAGCACGACTTTTCCTGTAACCCTGTATAGTGTCCATGAATTTTATCTGTTGAGCTATCTAGTTCACCTGACCATACAACATTTATTTAAAAGCTCATTAAATGCATCAAGTCATATTTTTTTTAAATATTAAAACCGTATGTGATAATTTATTTATATTAATTTTAGGTCTGTACCTTATTTTTATCCATTTAAATACCTGTAGACAAAAAATGCTGTCAATACAATGTAGTTATTCAATGTGGAAACTGTAATATTATACAATAATTATATCGTTCAACTTAATTGATACATAAAAAAAAACATTTACCTAGCAACCGCTATTCAGACCTGCCTGCATCAAAGGTTACCTTCTTCACAAATAATTGCCTTTACTAAGTAATGTTGCAAAAAAATACTCTTATTTTCTACCAAAACAACATTTCAGTAACGGGTGAGATTACTGATATTAAAGGTATTTTTTAAAGGCAGTGCTCGTCAGTTTTGAAAAACATACATTCTACCTTATAGGTTTCACTTTAGGAGTATAGACAAAAGTCACTTTGTAGTCCAATAAAACCCTCAGTTTAACAGTAGCCAGGTAAGTACCATACAAAGTTGTAATATTAGCTAGTTGTAGCCTAACAATTACATATTTTACTTCCGTATTACTGCCTACCTAATAATTATGTATCTATACAAATAAATAAAATTGGAGTGTCTGTTTGTAATATTAAAATAACTGCTTTTTAATAAGTGCATATGGATGTATACTAAGTACATATACCTAAACAACATATTTTTTTACAATTGTTGTCTGTCTGTCTGTCTTCTGTCTGTCTGTTTGTTCCGGCTAATCTCTGAAATGGCTGGATCGATTTTGACGGGACTTTCAGCGGCAGATAGCTGATGTAACAAAGAATTACTTAGGCTACTTTTCCGAGGGGTAAAATAGGTGTGCGTGATAAAACCGAATTGCACGCGGACGAAGTCGCGGGCAACAGCTATTAGAGACATATAAATGATTACAAGAAGTTATCACGAACATAACAGCCATAACAGTTTCTAGCATTTTTATTGTCTATTGGTTACAAAGGCCCTAGTATCACAAAGAAGACCTTACACTTACAATAAATTTTACTCATGAGGGTGGAAAGTGAACACGTACTTAATATATTTTCTTTTATTTACAGGCCGGCTGGCTCCATACAGATAACGGAAAATTCATTCATAAACAAACTAAAGTCTTCGGGTAGGAGTTTAGTCGTGTTCTATGGATCACAGACGGGCACAGGAGAAGAGTTCGCCGGCCGACTGGCCAAGGAGGGCATTCGATATAAGATGAAGGGTATGGTGGCCGACCCTGAGGAATGTGATATGGTATGCATTTTATTATTACCTACACGTGTCACCATTAGTCATCATTGATTTGATTTAATTGCATTCAAAAAGCACCAAAAAATGGTCTTCGCTTTCCGTATACGTCACGGCGCATTCAGGAAATAGGAATTGTACTTGTGACATAATTATAAGAAATGTTTTCAAATATAATATGTTGTGTAAATATTTTATTTTCGAACGAATAACAAGAAGAAGAAGTTCAGAGTTCAGAGATAGAGGAGATCAATAATAATATAATAGTAATAATATTGGTGGACAATTAACACAGCGCCATCTAGCCCCAAACTAAGCATAGCTTATACTATGGGAACCAGACAACTGATAGAATACATAAATACTTTTTTTGTAAATACATGCATATAATACATATTAAACACAATAAGGATGATAAGGAAAGGGCTGCTATGCCAAGCTAACGTAGATGAAGTTCCCCTGAAAATCTTAGTCTATTTTTAAGTAATCAACATTTGTTAAAAGTATGTCCTGAATGAATGAATGTAGAGACCACGTACAGCTTAAACTGCAGCGTACTTTTTGAGGGTATGTTCCTTTTATATTCGAACCCTAAGGGGTCCCAAATCAAGCTTCGCTATTAAACGAAGAAAAGCGCTGGATCGGAGATGACTTCTGTGATGTGTTCCATATGATTAACACTTTTAATCATAATCGTGGCGTAACGCAGCTTGTTATTCATATTATACTACTTTGTCACTTTGGAACATTCACAAAATATATAAAAAAAATGGTCAAGGTGAAGATAATGCTTGACGGTCAATCAACTCAGAGAATTAACGATTTCAAGATGAACGAATACACAGATACTTTTAGAAATGATGATTATCTTGCGATCATGCTCAAGGTTTACCCCTAAACAAATACGTACCAAGAAAATTACTTGGACTCTCTGAAAGATAGGTTTTTAAATCCCAACAGGATATATATATTATATTATATATCCAATTACTTGAAATTTTCAAGGATATTTTTAAGAATAATAAAGAATACAAACACACACTCGTTTATTTACTACTCAGTTACTATTAATTACCACTATTCATCCATTCGTACGTACATTTACACATCCTCTGAATTAATGAACAAGCTAAAGGGTAAAGTTACTATAATTTTCGACCAGCTTATTACTTTATTGTACCTTGTATTCAATCCCAAAATCTGTTTATAGTATTGTGGACAAAGGAGGACTCTACCCACAACACAGGTTTTAACTTAGGGTGGGGATAGTGACTCTTACATTCATTTAACTACCTAACTTAATTTATATGTATGTGTAACTTAATTATAATATTAAATATATGTAAGTAATCGTACTTAAGAATTGTAAATTACGTATTTAAAATGTTGAGTCAGCGAAATAATAAATGCATAGTGCATAATTTTTTTTAGTATAATTTTTGCATTAGAATTTTGAATGAATAAATTATTATTATTACTAATTAAAGCTGTGTCTATTATCATATAGGTATTATAGTCTAGACTGAACCTCTGCGTCGTAATAATTTACAAAACTATAATATTCCTTGTAGAAACTAAGAGTAGAGCATTACATAAGCTAAGAATTCTACAAGATAGGTAAGTACTTATTCACTTTAGTGCCTACGGACCAATGCCTACAGTTATGAAGTACTTAGTACTTACCTAAGTATAGTCACATAAACAATTATATGTTATACCAACCTACCTACATATCTAGTTATAGTTACCCACCTACAGCGGCGAGACAGTTTGATAGGATGTTATCTGTAGGTATTGAATTTTGAGCATTATCAAAATTCGGTGAGCAAAGGTGCTCCACCAATTTCAGCCTGGCAATATGTGCAACCATCACGTTCCAAATGCCCTGAAATGAAGCAATTCGTCATAGTAATAGAACAAATACGGTTTTCAGTTTAGTTTTTATGTTGTAATCGACCTTAAATATCATAAAAAATCTTATTACAATTTTACATATCCAAATTTGACGATGATAGGACTAGCCGTTTTCAAAATATCACGTCAACTCTAATTCAAAAAACTTTAAAGTGGCTCTACTGTAAAGTTAGATCCGACTTTGTTCTACGACTACGATGAATTATTTCTTAGATGCCATTTTAGCAATTGATATGGGCTATGTAATGAATAAGGTAATACATATATAATCATCCATCAGAAATACGTGACATAATGCGGTCTTGTAGGTACTCTTTCATTACAAACGACCGGCAGAGGTCTTTTAATTTCGCTTTCACTCAATATCATACGAGATTTAGATCGCTAACTTTACAAATAACTACTTTATACAACTGTTAATTTAATTTTTAGGAAGAGTTGATGAAGTTACAAGACATATCCAATTCATTGGCTGTGTTCTGCATGGCGACGTACGGTGAGGGCGACCCGACCGACAACGCTATGGAATTTTACGACTGGCTGAAGAACGGAGATCCCGATCTAACCGGATTGAATTATGCAGTAAGTCTTATTAACTTACCTAACCAATAATATTATTACGTCATTCATTAATTATTAAGATTAAGTATAATTATAAACAATGTTGAATATGCAATACTACCAACATACTCGTACCTCTACTACAGTTACAACGTACGCAAATTGTGTTATAAACTGTTGGCGAAGTGAGAGTCGCCGCCGCAATCCGAAGGTTCAATTTACTACGATATAACATTGCATAACGTTCCTCTTACCGCGCTCAACTTTAGTACAACATTAATACAAACGAAGTAGGTATATGATGCATATCAGAGATGGCTCCCAGTAACTTAAATTCTCATATCTGACCTTACTCTGGCGTTATGGCGGCCGGTAAGCGCTACTTTTTTACATATCGTCCCCCGAGGTCAAGACCCGGACCTGTGGTGAGTTAACTTCATTGCGTGTCTTCTGGTTGAATGTTCCGTACCTTATCAGCCTTCTAATATACACGCTACAGGGCCCACAGCCCTACCTTCGACAGCCAAATCCGGATTGGTATTATTAAATAAATAACGGATGGCGCTTGATAAATATGGATAAATAAATGGCCTCGCATATTTTTTGTTGTAGGACATGACTGCTGTTTCCCTTCGCCGTTTTGAGATTGCGTTATAGCGCACAAAGATTTTTCATGCGAAAAGTCATTGGTTCGCGCCTGTATTTCATCCAATTTGGCTTGAAAGTCGATAATAGACATTTACTTAAACATCTGATAACACCTGAGTTTTTCCTTAACGCAAGTCGATTTAGAAAGTTATCAGACTTATTTTACTTAAAATTTTGGATTTGCACGGACTTTTCTTCAATAGCAGAAAACAGGAGAGCTCCTTTAACTGAACTCTTAAAATTCATACTGCTCGCCTACGTGACGTGACTTGCGTAAACTAATGCGTATTTATGTTAATTTATTAGTAAATTATGTTACGTAGGTTTCTACAACTTGTTTGCCTTGAATTTTGGTCTCTATATGAGTTTTAACAACTGTTTTGTCTATTCTGGGGAACATTATTTAATATATTCAATCTCGGTTGTGGTGTACAGAAGTGTTCAGATAACTGCCATTAATTCTAGTTCTACCAAAACGTTTTATCCTTTAAAAATTATCCGCTCTACTCTTCATAAACGAGTACTATTTCCTTAATATTCACAAAGAAAAACGTAACGAAGTACCTACCGCTCCGCTCTCGACAAGGAAAAATGCAAGGGCTGGGCTATTATATAATGTGGGATAGGAAAACATGTCACGTGTATCCAATTAGATTAAGTGAAAACATCGTGAATATTAAATTATTAAAATCCTAATACACGGCTCCGTGACTAAGTGGGTTGTTACTGTGCTTGCTAAGCGATAGGTTCGTTCTCCGGCTAAGGAAATATTTGAGTAAGGGAGTATAAAGTTTTACCTCGGGTCTAGGATGTTTGCGGTGTGTCCATCAGCAAGACGGAATTCTAATGCAGTTTTATGAGTGTGCAAACATTCTGTTACTCTTTTAATTGTTTAATCAAGGAGCATCAGCCACGTATCAATAATTTGTAGACTACTTATTACCTAGATATAGATATTTTTTACGTTTAAAGCGGGTTTGTTACCTATAGACTACAGAATTGTTATTAAAGTGACTTTTAAACTATTAAAAATTACTGAGCCAAAAGTGCCGTCGCCGGCCCACGTGAGGATTCTATCAAACAGAAACATCAACGTTAGCCGAAGTGCACTGTCACTATGACATTGTGTTATTGTCAGTGATTGAGGTTATGTTTTCGAGTTGCAGCTGATCGAATCGAATTAAAGTTGCAGTTACAAAGAAAATGTGAGGGAAAACCCTGAAAAATATATGATAAAATAAAAGTACAATACAGTTAAAAAATATGGAGTTTTGTGAATGTAATTCACCTTTTATAACTAACTTTATCGTTTTCGTGCAGTGCCTGATTAGACCTATTCTCTGATATTAGTTACATCATACGTATTTAGTTAGCTAATTTATTAGTGAATAAATTTATTCGCTCAGTTTTTCGTTGTGAAATAATGAGTGTATATTTTGGACTACTACCACGACTGCTCAAACCTCGGCTGTTCTCGACGAATATTGCAAAATTGCGTTCCATGGTACGAAACGATTAAAATTTATATCGAATATATGTATATCAAAAATGTAATTGTAATAATTTTGCTTTGTCTCTGTAATCCTTCCGGGCCACTGGCCTTCTGTACTGTTTCTATACCTACTGCTTTTGTGTAATTAATTAATCTAATATTTAATACTTTTTTTGGATGAAGGCCTTTTCCCCAAAAGGTGTAGGTAGAGCCACAATGGGCCACTGATCACTTGGTGGTTAACACAAATCATGGAAAAATATACATGACAAACCAAACCAACCCAAAAATAAATCAACCTGCCATTTTCTACAAGTATAACATTACTTAAGAATCTGAGAGCTAGGAAATGGTTGATACCATTAAATACCAGACAAGTTTTATTTAATAAGTCCATGCAAATATAATTCAAATGCAGTAAAAGTAATTAGTTAAAATGTTTAATTTATAATTGACCCTTACTCTATTATATGTTCATTTCAGGTATTTGGCTTAGGAAATAAAACCTATGAACACTACAATGCTGTAGCGATATATTTGGATAAGAGATTGGAGGAGCTTGGAGCTTGCAGAGTGTACGAACTTGGGCTCGGAGATGATGATGCTAAGTGAGTAATACAATATCATAGCAACAACACATTATTTATTATCTACAACTAGTGACCCACCTTCCCACATGTACTGAGTAAGAATAAACAACAATACTCATCAGCATTGACTGCTTACTTTATATAATTTGAGCTTTTCTTTAGGAATTTCCCTGTTATTTTTCTTTTTGAATCACCCCTGTTTTAAAGCGAACAAAAGAAAAAAGAAATATTCCAATCGGTCAACCCGTTTTAGAGTTTTAGTTTTAGATTATCCAATGGTGATTCATTTTATATGTAACTACAATAATCCCAGACACGCAATATGAACACGCATAAAAATGCTGAAGTGGACAGCTTCTTGAGACCACAAGCAGACAAATCTGCAATAACTTGCCCAGGGTGGCTGACAGAAATAGGATAAGAAGAGTTGAAGTCCAGGCATAGTGGCACTTACTGGGTGAGACCTATATCTATCAGTGCACAACTGCAAGCTGATGAATTGTCTTATTAGTTAAACAAACAGTGTATGTTTGGGTCAGTGATGCAGTCAGTTATATTTGCCAAAGCCATTTGATCAAGTAAAATAGCAAAGTCAAAAGAATATCTATTTGTGTTTCTTTTTAGCATTGAAGACGATTTCATTACATGGAAAGACAAATTCTGGCCAGCGGTATGCGAGAAGTTCAACATTGAAAGCACAGGGGAAGAGGAGTTGACTCGGCAGTTCAATCTGGTGCTCCACCGACCGGGTGAAATAGAGCCCAACAATGTATTCAGTGGTGAAATTGCAAGGTTGCACTCTCTACAAGTTCAAAGACCGTAAGTTATTTTAACCTTATTAACTGTAATTATCATTCTCTTGTTAACTGTTAAACCACATTAGTCATAAATTCACTCTGATATAATCTTGAATAACCTTTACTACTGCAATTTTTGCAAAGTTTCTAATACTAATTTGTATTGTATAACAGCCAATTGAAATGCAATAAGTGATTGAGTATGAGTATAAACATTTTACTAGTAGCTGTTATAACAATGACGATAATTTGTTGGCTCTTAACCCTTAAAAGTTTAATAAGGATTAGATGACGACAATGATGATAATACATTTACCATAGCTTATCCACAAAAAATAGTCAAGCTAACTTCATTATTCAGTTGTATGTATAGTAATAGATTGAATATTTATTTCCAGAAGTGTTCCTACTCTTCATGATATTTTCATTCTGTTCTTTTGTTTTTCTGAACTAACAAGAATATGGTTTGTAACACCATGGCTTGGCCAACGTTTTCCTTTTTCGAGTTAAAGGCGATATTTTGCACACCTTCAATTCGACCTTGTGTTCAGTTCAAAATTGACTCCATGGTCTTTGTATGAAAAATATTATCCCCTTCTAGGGTGTACCTTGTGTGTTAGCTAGTTAACTTCTTGTATAATTTGCAGACCATATGACGCCAAGAATCCATTCCTCGCTCAAATCACAGTTAACAGAGAGCTGCACCGCGGAGGAGGCAGATCTTGTCTCCATGTTGAATTGGACATTTCGGATTCCAAAATGCGCTATGAAGCCGGTATGTAATGTATACATGATCTCCACTCTCCACACTCTCTCTCCCCTCGCCTCACCTTGAATCATCTCGAAATTTTTGAAACTACATATTTAGGCGTAGGGGCACACAGGGCCATTTTGTTTGGATGGTCCTTACAGGACTTTCAGGTCGCTCGCTAAGACATATTTTTGTGATATCTGTCTTTAGTCAATCAGATATCTCACAATATATACTGATTGAAGTGCATCGAATCGCAATATTGATATAACAAAATTCCACTTATAATTCCATTAAAGTATCGAGTGTCTTCACTGAAAACTGATAAATATAACCAAAGGACAAAAAATATAAACAAAATATTTCCTAATTCTGTCTAGATCCCGACTACTACTGTTATTATTTAGTTTCGGCTTCATTTGTATTGAATTATGTCTACATTGACTATTAAAAATAATGATACTACAAGCCAATTGAGAATTTTTGCTTTATCACTTTATGCTTATGCTTTATGACTGCCGTAAAATGTGATACGACAGAGTCATCCTAACGATTAAATGTTCCTGTTCCACAATATTGATGTCTCGTCAACACTGTCTCCTTAGTACTATCGCTGGATGGGAATCGAACCCGCGACCTACAGCGCAGAAGGAAGGGTACTACCAACTGAGCTATGAGGCCAGTCGGTAGTAATAATTACGACTTAGTGAGAACTCCCAGGGATATACAGGAATGATCAACCAATATTGATATATTTTTCGTGTTGTACAAATCCGCCCAGTACTTTATAACAGTAACATAAAATGTTTGTGTCACACGCAAAAGTTTCCACAATACTTACGTTTGGTGTGGACGTGCAAATTACAGTTTTAACACAGAGTTAATTCCTAATTAATGTTACATTATTGTCAACGTTTTGTATTGTGTGTAAATTGGTTTCAACGCCAGTATTTAAAGGTCAATTACATAATGGTGGATCGATTCTTCGACAAATAACATTACGTTTGTAATCTTCGTCAATACATTTACTTGACAATTGAATACGATTACTTAGGCAGCAAGGTTTTATGTTATACTAGCTGCGCCCCGCGGTGAATACGTAATCCCATGGGAACACTGCACTTTTCTGGGATCAAAGTAGCCTATGTGTTAATCCAGGATATAAGCTATCTTGATACCAAATTTCATCCAAATCCATTCAGCCGTTTGAGCGTGAAAGAGTAACAAACATCCGTACATTCACGTTTATAATATTAGTAGGATTTATGAGAATTTGATAAAAACATTGTATACTGATAACTGGTTGTCCTAGTCGTTATTAAAAAGGTAAACCAGATTCTACTGGTTTACCTTTTTAATAGTACCTTCTATAGTCACATACTGGCTTAAACAAGTCTGAACTTCCGTGCCTTATAGAGCACGGAAGTTCAAAGAAACACGCTTTTCCACAGAAAAACTTAAAGAAATAACATATGAAGTCAATATTATAGCCGACACACAATGTATTAATGTATTTAAAATAATCTATTTTAATTTTTATGTTTAAAATCATACTATAGCATACAGGAATATATAAATGATTTGCACTTTGACTTCGTATAAATTTCTAGGACATTTGCTTATATATATTTTTTTTTGTTTGAAAGTAAATATTACTTGTTATTTTATTGTAAAGGAAATTTTTGCAACCCTCTGTGGTGAAAATAAGTTGGAACCATTTTAGTAGTAAGTGAAGACCTTCGTTACCCTTATTTTAAGCAAATAAAATGTTTGATTGATATTACTTAGTAAGTTAAACCAACCTTAACCCGTATACTGCATTAGCATCAGCTGCAAGTCTTATCATCTTGATGCAATTTTAAGTTTTACATATTATATACCGAGCACAGGCGTTTATGGCGTTATATTATTATTAGCTAGCCTCGCAGCTCATTTGGTAGTAACCCTAGCTTCTGCGCTGTAGGTCGCGGGTTCGACTCCAGCCCAGGGCAAACATTTATGTGACGAACATTGATGTTTGTTCATTGTCTGTGTGTCAATATGTTTCATATGTAAGTATGTATTTACAAATAATATGTAAGTATTATATCAATTGTCTCATTTCCATGATACAATCTATGCTTAATATACTTTGGGGCTAGATGGCGCTGTGTGAAATGTCCGATATTTATTTGTTCGTATTAATACTTTGATTAACCTATAACTTGGCATGGAAAATTATGCGTCGTACTTTTGCATTTATATTGAAAACTCAGTCGGAAAATTATCCAATTCACAACATGAACCTGGAATTGTGGTATCAGCACGCGTGGGATATGTTTACATGGACATTTCAAATACAATAATAAATAAATATTGGTGGACATTTCACACAGCGCCATCTAGCCCCAAAGTAAGCTAAGCTTAGCTTGTATCATGGGAACCATACAACTGATATACATACTTATATACTTTTCTTTTGTAAATACATACATATAATACATAGATACCCAGACACAGAACAAACATCAATGTTACAAATGTCACATAAATGTTTGTCTTGAGTGGGGATCGAACCCACGACCTACAGCACAGAAGGTAGGATTACTAACCAACTGAGCTATGAGGCCAGTCAATGTAATGACAAACTTTATGTATGACTAGCTGTGCCCGCGACTTCGTTCGCGTGGAATAGTGACTTTTCGGGCAGCATATTTTGAATTAAAAATGTTCGCCGTGATTCTTTAAATTGACATAACTTTTTTATTTATGAACCGATTGACATGAAATAAACACTAAATGTTAAGTGAAGCTTACTACAATATATTAGTGAAAACCGTATCTAAATCGAATAAGCCGTTTCTGATATTAGCGTGCACAAACACACAGACAAACAGACAAAAAAAAAATTAATTACAATTTCGGGTTCGGCATCGATATAATAACAACCCCTGCTACTTTTTTTTTATATATTTCCACACCACTTTTCTACAATTTTATTATATGTATAGATTGTGTTTCGTACCAAATAAACGATTGTTTCCAGGCGACCACGTGGCGGTGTATCCGATCAACGACAGCAAGCTTGTGGAGCGACTCGGCGAGCTGTCGCCCGCCAACTTGGACGACATATTCTCCCTGATCAACACGGACCACGAGAGCACCAAGAAGCATCCGTTCCCGTGCCCCACCACGTACCGCACCGCGCTCTCGCACTACGTCGAGATCACAGCACTGCCGCGCACCCACGTACTCCGCGAGATCGCTGAGTACTGTACCGACGACGAGGTTAGTATTGCGGGTACACCGGACACCATTGTGATGACGTCACCACCATAGTGGCCTACACACTCATTTTGCAATAATAATCCTACTAATAGTGGTAAAGTTTGTATGTATGGATGTTTGTAACTCTTTCACGCTCAAATGGCTAATGGATTTGGATGAAATTTGGTATCAAAATAGCTTATATCCTTGTTAAAACATAGGCTACTTTTGATGCCGGAATCTAGCCATCGGCCATCTAGTCCCAAACTAGATACCAGAACTAGATAACTGATAGAATACTTTTGTACTTTTTTACTATGTAGTTTTTTGTAAATGCATATAATACATATTAACACCAAATAATAAGGTTTATGGTTTTAAATTATTGGTCCTAAACACAGTGGCCTAAAATTGATGTTTCACATTTGTTGATTAGGCCACTCTGGTCTGGCTTCAATTATCCTGTGACTATACACTAATTTATCTGTATGACTGTATGTGTATATGTACCGTACGGGAATGGAGCCCGCTACCCTAACCCCCAGTTGTCCACTCGAACTCAGTAGCTCGTAGACGACCTAATGTATAGTTTATAGGTTATACATTGGCAATCGCTTTGCTGCGACTTCATTATTTTCCAAATGCGATCTCGGCTAGCGCCTTCACCTAAGAATAGAATAGATTTTTTTATTTGACACTCGCATATAAACATTAAAAATAAAAAACCTTGTTGGACAAAAAATGAATCGGCAATATGATGCCTGCTTGCATAAAATAAATGTAAAAAACACGATGACGCACGCATTCAATGTTACGGCTAAGGTCATACCGAGTTGAATTATACATTTTTTGGCGGAAAATTTAGTGGATGGTTAGAGGTTTTTGAGAAGTAAAACAAAACGTGTGATAATGTATTGTTATATCAAACATCGCATTACATATGCGCCGTATAATTCACTCGTCCGTTTGCGACAAAGACGAGGAAGTATCTGTGGTTTGCAAGTCAGCGAGGTCACACGATGACTCGAGTGGTTCTACGCCCGACGCCTAATGGCTAGGGATGTTCCGTAAAGTATCATTAAAAGATATAACGTTTTTATCACGATACTTTTTATAATTACGTTTCCGTCTATTTGTTTGTTAAATTCTTCGTTTTTTTCAAGTTCACTTTAGTCGATAGCATTTTTTTTAACTACCTGTATTACATAAATATTTATCTATATAAATTCCGATAGCAATAAATCTTTTTTACATTGTGTTTATATAATGTCCTATCTATTTCGGAGTCACCTAAAAGCGCCAGCTGTGTTATTTGTAGAAAATTAAATTTGGTGATTATCTCTAATCAATATAAATAGAATATTAATCGAAGGAAGGATAGATCCTTCCTTCGATCAATATTAAAATGATCAATGATCAATATTAAAATACAATATACGATACGATACGATTTCCGTCATGCTTAAGTAAGAGAAAATGCAAAACAAGTAACAGGAAAGAGGAATAATAATTGTGGCTCTGCTTATCCATTCCACGTAAAATAGCATGATGACCTGGTTACATATTGTTGAAAGATGGAACACTATAGAACAAGGATGATTTTGAGTTTAAATAAAAATACGATGCATTCCATAAAAAAAATTGAAATTACTTGTTTTTTTTTATGTGATGGAACGAACTGACGGCCCACCTGATGTTAAGTGGTAGCCGCCGCCCATAGACAACAACAATACGACTCAAGTCCTCTCCACCAAAGTACGAGATGACTCAAGTCGCATTGCGTTGCGTCCATCACCCCGAGACGGGGATGTTACGTCTCATGCGCCTGCAATTTCACCGGCACCCCCTCCCTTCCACCGGAACACAGCAACACGAGTGCATCACTGCTAAGCAGGGGATTACCAGGTGTGGTGGCAGTACTTCTCCGGGCGAACTCAGCACAAGTTCTACTGCTACTTTGGGTTGGTCCTTTCGCACCACCCGGGGGACACGTGTTCAAAGGGTTATCACCTACGGACGCGAGCAACGTGGCCCCCCAACGTAAATTTATATTGTGTTTTCATGATTGCAGGACAAAAAAAAACTGATTCTAATGGCAACCAACTCGGCGGAAGGCAAGGCGTTGTACCAATCGTTCGTGGTGGAGGCGTGTAGGAATATAGTGCACATTCTAGAAGACATCCCGTCGTGTAGACCCCCGCTGGATCACGTGTGCGAGTTGCTACCGCGTCTCCAGCCTAGATATTACTCAATCTCATCCAGCCCCAAGGTAATTGATTGTTACTACTATCAAATGGCATATTATAAACAACACGCGGTTGATATTAAACAAAAAAGTAAGCAAAGTGTCTAAAAATGTTCCGATGAGACACTATTTTTTTTTTTTGTCAACGTGTTTAGACTAAAAATATAAAATGAGGTTTAAGAAGGTCAGCCTGTTTGTGTGTTTTATGGTTATTGTGGAGCTAACGATCTCTACGTAAACCTGTCGTCTGCTAATCTAGATAAGGGAGCGACACTTAAAACGTCCTTCAAGTGACCTAATGCAACTTCTCGCTGTTCAGTCTCGAGGCTACATTTTGAGCTACTTTTCCGAGGGGTAAAATAGGGGTGCGTCATAAAACCGAATTCCACGCGAACGAAGTCGCGGGCAACAGCTAGTATGTAAATATAATAAAAAAAGACGTGTGGCACTCGGAGACTACCGCGGTAAAGCTATTGCGCGTGATATTTCAAAAAGTCATTAAAAGTTCTGGCATTTATCGATAGATGGAAAAACTAAAAAGTATCACCGCTGTGCCGGTCGGAGTGGGGGGTGTTAGGTTTTTTTCGTTACGGAATTTCTGGATTCGGTCTCCACGCTCAAGGCCAGCGATAGAAGCTATGCAATAGCTTAAAAAAATGGTATTGTTGTTGCAGCTTCACCCGGAGACTGTGCACATAACGGCCGTGGTGGTGGAGTACAAGACGGCGACGGGGCGCGTGAACCGCGGGGTGGCCACCACATGGCTCGCCGGCAACCGCCCGCAGCCCGGCGGCCCCCTGCCGCGCGTGCCCGTCTACATCAGGAAGTCACAGTTCAGGTACAGGACACGCTCAACTCATATACGTATACTATACACAGATATAATTA
Source organism: Chesias legatella (assembly GCA_947359385.1). Lineage (NCBI taxonomy): Eukaryota > Metazoa > Arthropoda > Insecta > Lepidoptera > Geometridae > Chesias > Chesias legatella. The sequence goes on along the minus strand of OX375786.1, from coordinate 6,084,955 downwards.
TTTATTATTTCCCTCTAACACAAGTATCTCCATACTTAAAAGAGGGTCAATAAACACTTAAAATGTACCTTAGATTAAGTTTACTGAAATAAATACTTATTATTATTATTATTTAGTAGGGACCTTTAAATGGCCATCTCATTTCTATGCATTGATTTACCTAGTTTGTAAATGTAAATATATCAGTACAGTTATACACAGTAGGATACACAGCAATTTTCACAAACTGCGTATGTATTAAGTATTACCTGTATTTCCAATAAAATTATTATTATTATAGTATATCTTCTTCGCCATGGAGGGTCGGATAGGGTTTGAACACTGGTCTAATTTAGCAGCAAATACGTGTGACCTTATATTTAGAATATACATACTGATTGACGTTTTCAAATCATTCATTTATGAAATTAATAATAGTAATATTGGCGGGCAATTTTATGGAAATAAAGTTTCGAGTTTGACTTTATACAAGATGCCAACTATTTTTTCCTCAAGCTAACTGCCAAATTTACAGCAGTACAGTAGATAAACTTGACAAAATTCCCGACGCCCTAAATATTTTAATTTATGAAACATTTTCTTTGCTTAAATTGCTACAAAATTACCAAATGCTACTCTAATAAATGTAGGTTTAGGAAATTGAAATTAAACTATGGCGCAGCTTAGCTCAACTCACAGATTACACGGACGCATTTACCAAGCGGGCACCATTCTACGCCACTTTGTACATACCGCCTGCCAGTGCGCTGTACTTTGGTATTTTGCTCAAGGATATGTCGTGCCGAAAAGCGGTTTCGTTAACCTAGATTTTTCTGGTTTTAGATAGCTCTTAGTTGCTATCATTGAGTTTTGAACAACCAAATTGTATATGTTATTGCTATATTTACATAGATGTAAAAAAGCATAAAACGATCGAGTCTCTATTTTACCACGACTTGTCGAGATAGTGGTTCATCGAATCACCGGAACGAATCGCCTTTTTCCAATAGAATTTCTTAGTGAAAGTATCCTGGATTTCTCCGAAAAGATATAAAATAGCAGGTAAAAAGTATGTGGAAAATAAAATAGACTGTTCGACTATATTCCTGTTTCTACTACTCCTTAACAACAAAAACCAATTATAAAAAATAGAAATTTTTCGTTCTTGTTTATTATGATTGGATGTTGTAACAGATACATACAATAATTGTTAGGATTCTGTTCCCAAAAGAAGGGGGCCCTATTACTAAGCCTACGCCATTAGTCTTTGTGTATGTCTGCCCTACCTTTAATATGGTGTCTTTTGATCACAACATTCTGGTTGAATTTTAGGTACAATATTGTTCAATTAAATTTCAAAATTGTTATTCCTAAACCTTTGCTATGCCATACCAATGTTTGCTCTGTTTTATTTTTTCTAAACTGTAAATAATATTCACACAGTTGGAAATGTTATGTATTTGTATAGAAATGTAAACCAATTTGTCATTACATTTAACTGCTTTATTAAATAATTAATAATGGAGTAAAAATAAAACGTTTCTTACGGAGAGGGCAATCTCTCAAGCCAGGTGGTAGACATCGAGACGATGTCATTCGGTTTTCCTCACGCGATAAAATCATTCATTATGATCGAATTTTAAGTATGATATAAACTTAAACGATATTAATTCAATATATATTATTAAGAAATCTTGAAATGCAATCATGCGAGGTCATTGGCAAACTATTATGACGCAAGTAATGTTAGCCACGCGTGTTATTTATTCGGTCAGGGACACGTTATCATGACCTACATAAAATATGCTCGCGAAAAGAAATAAATCGATAGAAATCGATATATCTTTAGGGTTTCTTCTCTGTTGTCTCCATGATAGGGTATGAACAGGCGTTAAACTTAGCAACAAGTTCGCGTGGCTCTTATATTTTGGATATAACCTATTGAAGTTTCCAAGCCATTATTTTATGAATTATATTACTGTCGGTTTCCTCACGATGTTTTTATATTGCGCACGCGTCTTTTAAGCGAAAAATTCATAGGTACACGTCGGGATTTGAACTGGCGACAACTCGGGGTTAGTACCGCTAGACCACGCTTTAATTTAGGCAATATTGATTGTGAGTGGGTGATTGTTTGCAGGTTGCCGCTGCAGAGCGAGACTCCGATCGTGATGGTGGGTCCGGGCACGGGGCTCGCGCCCTTCCGCGGGTTCCTGCAGGAGCGGGCGTTCGCGCGCCGAAACGGGAAACGAGTCGGCGAGAACATACTGTACTTCGGGTGTCGCCATCGCGCCGAGGACTACATCTACCAAGAGGTCGGTCACCTTTCACACGCACACTGGGCTTTTTTGACTTGCCTGTGCCTATTATATTTTATTCTAATACTAGCGTGGAATTCGGTTTTATCACGCACCCCCTATTTTACCCCACGGAAAAGTAGCCTAAATTACTCCTTGTTACATCAACTATCTGCCAGTGAAAGTCCCGTCATTGTAAACAGTGTTGTTTTGGTATATGTACCGTGTATACATCCATATGCACTTAGTAAAAAGCGGTTATTTTAATATTACAAACAGATGCTCCAATTTTATTTATTTGTATAGATTATAATGTTAAAATTATTTTTTCACTGATTGTACATGTTTGCCATAACGTGACTTTTGCGCGGTGATAAGATTTTTCATGTCTCCTTCCGGAAAGATAACAATCCATTTGTTTTGATAATAATGTAGAAAATGTCTACGTAGTATTATGTGGCGCGTTCTTTTGGGGGATGTACTGGCACTGTACCCATTCTTATCAGAGTACAGACGCAATGCGTTGCGACTGGAGATCCCTGGTTTTATATTTGCATATGTCTAAGTCTTCTTTCCGCAGTTATGGAGTGCTACCCAAGCAAAGCCGAAATAGTTATCTAGTGTATTCACTACACTAATATTATATGGTGGACACGGTCTTAAGATAGCTCACTTGATTTCATTGTATTTTGTATATTATGTTGTCACATATTTCGTCATAAATTTTAAAATAAAATATTATAATAAACTATAATGTAAATGTAATTAACGATGTGCATTTATACATGTGTTACTCTTTTGGACACAAAAATTTTAAATTTAAAATCGTGGCTAATTGCGAAATTGTTCAATCCATTAGGCCAATTATTTGACAAACGTTAGGTAAATAGTTAGATGTCAGTTGCGTCCTTTTTGGTTGTAATTAAATAGTTTGACGTTATGATATTATTTATCAGTTTCATGTAGTCGATTAATGTTTTGTGCGTGATTTGCGTAATATTACATTTAAATTAAGTAGTCCTTGTTTTAAAATTTATTCAGTAATTTTATTTTTACAATGAGTTTAGTTGCTTACTAATAAGTGAATATTTGCATGTCTTATTAAGTGGAATGTGATAACTTGCCATACTTTACGTCACCATGACATTGAAGTAAAAGTAATTCTATATTTGTCTATGGTTATGTTTAGGAGTTGGAGAAGTACGAGCAAGACGGCGACGTGAAACTGAACGTGGCGTTCTCCCGCGACCAGCAGCACAAGGTGTACGTGACGCACCTGCTGGAGAGCAACCTCGACGAGCTGTGGGACATCATCGGGAACCGACACGGACACTTCTATATATGCGGGTGAGCTGCGACATAACACACCCCACACACGTTCACTCATTCACTCATCACGACATCTGTGGAAATAGTTTATTTTTTATCTGCGGTATGTGCTGTCATTTGACCACAATCTCACCTGAATCACCTGATGTTAAGTGACGATGCGGTCTACGATGTAGCATGCGCGCCTAGAAGATACCTATTCACTCTCCTCTTGAAGAGCTCCAGATTATATATAGGAAATACAGACGCAGGCAAGGAGTTCCACTCTTAATACTGAAGCACTGATCAAGCCAAAGAGGCTGATCATGTAAATGACTAGAATATTTGCAGCAGACTGTTTAGTCCTTACATTTCCAAAACATAATATGTAACTTAATCGAAAACAATACAACACCTACTACATTTTCGCATGGAATCTACGTCCATGCGTCCATGCTAAGTCCGGTTTTTCGGAAATGCCATAACTTAGGGGTGTAGATAGGGTGTCACTTCGTATGGAAAATCGTATTTGATGGGCGATGCAACTTATTTCGATTTATTAGGAAGACGACATTTTGTCGTAACAAAAGTTTTTTAATTGTATGTAGACGAGACTCCTTCAGTTTACGCAACGTTACGCGCAGTATGAGTCGGCGCTGTAAGGCTTTAGCGTAAAAACTAATATAATTTAAAAAATATACTTACTATTGAGTGCTAGATAAAGAATGATTTAACAGGGCTTTTAGACACCTCAAGTAATTACAGAAAACACAACTGAACCATTTTAATTCTCCGAACTGTTAATAACTGTTAACATAGAGAACAATAATTTTTTTTATGTAAATATCTTTCATATTTCAGTGACGCAAAGAACATGGCTGTGGATGTAAGAAACTTAGTTCTGAAAGCAATTATAGAAAAGGGCGGCAAGAGCGAGGCGGATGCCGTTCAGTACCTCAAGAAACTTGAGTCCATGAAGAAATATTCCGCGGATGTGTGGAGCTAAACAACATTCTCAGAGTGGGACACTGAGTAGGTATTCTTAGGAATTACGTGCGCGCTGTTTGCAACAAGATATTAGAAGGACTACTGGAACTTCGGTTTTAATGATACCTCTCAGCGCAGTCTATTGGAACGGTTCCAGTGAACATTATGAGCATTGCTTAATTTAAAACTATTTAATGGAATAAAAGTATCCTTTTAATACACTACAACAGAGCGTGTGCCCTTGTGTAGGTACGAGTCGTACATTTGTATTTATTTAGCAAATTGAGAACAATTTTGCGTAGAGTCCTTGTATCTATAAGTGTGATGATTTGTTGTTATTAGAAAAACGTATAATTTTTTATTTTGTTGTTTTGCAAAATGTTTGTGTATATGAAATATATTATGTATATGTTCTTAAAGATTGTGATAATTATAACATGTTGACGCAAACATATTTTTATTATATTCTATATTAATTTATGTATAGCAGTGATTATAAATTGAATTACATGAATACCTGACGAATTGTACTAATATTGCACGTCTTTATGGTACATAATATTATATTTTTATCTCGACACGAACAGGGTATCTGATTACTTTCGATAGTGAGGTATATATGCGTTATATATATTTTAACAGTGAGATAATACAATTATATATTACTTGTTAATGAACAAATCTAAGATTACATTGTCTGTTGGTTGTTTTACATGTACATTTCAAATGAATGGTTACTGTAATATATTTTATCTATGTGGATTGGGCAATTAGGTGTAAGTGATTGTAACTTTGATAAATATATTTTATTGTATTAATTTTGTATTTTTATTTCATCATCCCATCACTTCAAAAAGATTGTCACTTGAGAACGTGGTGGCCCAGTACAGACCGTATATTCAATCCTGACCGCTCTTCCCTCGAAAAGTGTATGTGCGTTATATTTTCTCCACCGTTTTGAGAACGGTGAAGAAAATATCGTGAGGAAACCGGTGTCTTAAGAAATAAAAACTCGAAAACGTGTGTCACGAAAGGCTCGAGTGAGCGATTACTTAGTAGTAGAAGTAGTACTTCAAAAATGATCGATTCTGACCGATTTGAAGGCGATAGCTCTTTAGCATGCCACTGATTTAGTATATTTGCGCCTACGTACCCAACCACTATTACCTAAATATGAAAGTCGACGTGTGCACTGGCGCTTGCCCGTAACCCAACTAGTCGAACTAGACTGAGATCCTTTTTAAAATTTTGACAAGATTTATTAAATAACGCTATCTAGCGTTATTAGGCATAATCCAATCATCATCGTACAAATGAGCAACACGCATATCACCGCACCCTGCACTAGCGTAGACCACGCGGTGGGAGAACGTCGGACCGCGTTGCGTGGCATCGTCGTAATTTTTTTTTTTTTTTTTTATGAATGGACATTAAGCTGTTGGCCGCAGATGGCCTTGACAGCGCAACCGGTAAAACTTAATATTATACACAACGTCACCAAGGGCACCACTTAGGTTCGGACCTCGGCTTGGGGCGTTGCGAGTCGGGAGGAATTGGAGAAAATGCGCCCCGCGCGGGCATTTACGGAGATACTTCGACCCCGCCGGCGGGGTCGGTGCGAAGGTTGAGTGTTTTCTCTGTGGGGGGCTGACGATAGGAATAACTCCGGATAGGCGGCCGTTATCTCGTCAGGGGGGTCACCAAGTACGTGTCTTGGTCTACGGAGAGAGCGCCTAGCAGGGGGGACAACCGAGTAGTCGGGTATGGTGCGAACCAGGTGGTTCGGGTGGGACTCGACCGAATCATAATATCGCTGGGAGGCGAGTTTCATGAAGCGGGCAATAGACTCGAGACGCGCGTCTCGGTGGAGGGAGCGATTGCGTACGTACCAGGGAACGCCCGTGGCTTTCCGTAGGAAACGATTTTGAATAAGCTGTAGGGGGCGGGTTTGAGCATGAGCGAAAGCCACGGAGGCGTATGTCATGATGGGGCGTATGCAAGCTTTGTAAAGTCTCACCTTGTTGCCAAGGGACATTTTACTCTTCTTGCATACGAGGTTATTGAGGCGACCCAGTATAAAGGCCGCCCTGTTACGAACAGTTCTAATGTGTTCGTTGAAGTTAAGACGTTTGTCAAGGACGACGCCTAAGTAGCGGGCAGACTTCGCCCATGGAATGGGTTCGTCATAGAGAGTGAGGGGCTTGAGCGTTGGGCGTCGCCGGGAAAAGTACACCGCGGTACTTTTCGTCGGGTTCACCTCAATGCGCCACTTCGTAAACCATGCACCGAGTGCATTGAGTGCGGCTTGCAGCTTTATACGCACCCTATCGGCATTCCGATCAGATGCGTATAATGCTGTGTCGTCCGCAAACAGGGCGAGCTCTGTTTGGAACGAGTGGGGGACATCGCTGGTGTACAGCGTGAATAAGAGGGGGGGCATCGTCGTTACTGAGTGCATATGGATGTATACACAGTACATATACCGAAACAATTTTTTTACTATTTCTGTCTGTTTGTTCAGGCTAATCTCTGAAATGGCTGGACCGATATTGACGGGACTTTCACTGGCAGATAGCTGATGTAACAAGGAGTAACTTAAGGCTACTTTTCCGAGGGGTAAAATAGGGGTGCGTGATAAAACCGAATTCCACGGCTTCCAACAGCTAGTAAAGTATATTTTGATGGAAACAGATGAATACAAGTGATTTTATCACATAAGGGCTCCTAGCCCGTTCAGCACAGACCTCATTTCTAACTCGAAAATGTAATATCCAGTTGTATGTTCCATTTCGAAACACTCCTTTGTATCTGGAGAAAAATCCATAACATTCATTGCATATATTTTCATGTGATATTGCTAGTTATATTTCCCGTTCTCAGAAATTATCTGCACCGCATCGTCTGCTCTGAAGGACGATTCTCAGAAAATGCGTACCTATTGGACTGAACGCTGTAAGGTAAATCGGTTTAGGGGTAGTCTTTTTCGGCATATTTTCAAATATCATGCTTTTGTTCAAAAATAACCATAAGATACTTATCCTTTTACGGGTGGGGTAAGGAAACAACATATTTTGAAACGACAGTTGATTTAACCGCAAATATATTAGTTTATGTACAAAAATAAGGACGTCAACAAAATGCAAACGGATAACCAGTTGTATTCGAATGTTGTACCGTGTGAATTACAAACCTTAGTTTGGAACGCAGTCTACTGAAACTACACACAAACGCGTATTGACCAAACAAACATTCGAACACACATTTAACTGATATACATAAATGAAAACAGACTTGACATCTGAGAGTATAACTGTCAAAATGACAATCTAAGTGTAGTACAGGTAAAAGCTTGCCATAGTCACTACAAAAAAATTACTCATACAAGAAATTTCTAAAACAAACATTATCTATCATCCAACTTAAAATACTGAATTTACTTAAAACACATGATATATCAAATTATCATACTACTTTTTACAATTACACTAATTTATTCAACAAGTCAGAATACGCAAGTGCTCATTATAACTGTCTATATAATTTATACAAGATATTCCATAAACACACGACAGCTGAATTCCTCCGGACAGAATCTATGTTTAGTGCCATCACCTGAAAGGAAATACGGAAGCACTGATCAAGACAAAGAGGCCGATCATGTACAAGACTAGAATATTTGCAGCAGAATGTTTAGTGCCAAAACATAAGTACATATTATGTAACTTAATCTATAACAAACAGTTGGATCAATTTTATTTCATTTGACTGCAAACATTCGAGCCATATTCATAGCGAAGAAGAACACAATGAAAATCTCTCATACCGGCACATATTGACACGGGGCACACAAGTTCCACAATGTATCTTCTTTTTATACACATAATTCTACACTTTGTATATCTGTACATCACTATACATTTTTCAGTCTTTATGCACAAAGAGAAACAATAAGCGTTAAAAATAAAGTGAGGACTTCACTGTCTCTAATTAACATTTTGCGACTTACAACTTTGTCACAAATATGATAGCACTGAGATCCAAAGGCACATTGTAAACGACATAAAGCCCGACCTACTGTTATCTTTCATAAAACTTCTCTCATGAAACTGTAAGTACATTATTGTGATTGAAATTTGGCACTAGCAACATTGTTGAATTTTTAAATGCACACAAACATGTTGAAGGTAAGCAAGTGTGTAAAACTTATAATTTATTAAAATGCACAGGAGTAATAAATAATAATAACATGCTAATTTATAATGAGCATCCTGAATTTCTGATTTTATAACTCACTATGAAATGACTATACCAATAACAATATCTATTATTATTTTTCAATTCTACCAAAGTCTATATAAGCATATTGAATTTACTATTTTACTTACGTGGGCAATGATGAATGAGTTTGCTGTTACTTTTAACATTATCTTAAAGTGGATAGAGTCAACAAGTGATGTTCCCTAATCCTATATTTGTTTGTATACTACATCGGTATAACATACCATAAACAATTATAAATCCACATCAGAATAATATGCCTTTAGAAAACAAACATTTATTAATTTATTAGCCACGGCTCACGACTCATCAGGGTGAAAATAAAAGCATAGCCATCGAGAGACCTGGCTTTCACTTTTAGTTAGCCGGTATATAGTCTCATGTGTAAAATATTATGTACATGTGTCGATGAAATGAAATGCAATTATTGCAATATATAACTAGTCAGCTTCATAACATGGTAGGTAGGTGCGGGGCGGGGGCGGGCGCAGACGCGGGCGCTCACGAGTCGAGCGGAATGTCCCACTCCGCCAGCCCGCGGTCCACCAGTTCTTGATTCAGGAATATTACTTGCTAAAATAACAAAAAAAACGGGAGTTAAAATTAGCATTGAACGTGTGCCAATTTCTTTGTGATTATTCTCGTCAAAACCTTGATCTTTTAGCAATATACGTAGTTTCATTGATCTTTATATATAAATTACGGTTTAGTGGACGGCCTTCGGTTAATTTGTTCGAGGTCATTTACGACATCAGTTTTCGGGTCAAGCGGATCGAAGACTTTCGACTGATAAAAAAGCAATAAGATTATTGAATCATAAAAAAATAATAATAAACAACCAACTGGATACGTATTCACGGGTGAACTGTTGAAAATTGATGTCACAATGTTTATGCACGGAGTGGGCTAATACAATTTCACTGATAAAACTTACGCTATTTTAGATTTTAGACCGTTGGGAAAGATGTTAAAGATCAATTTGGGTGTTTTTTAAATGTAACTTTGTAGGGTCACACATTTCTGTACTGATTTGTATTTTTTAAGTCACGATCCCAATGGAATTATGAAATCATTACACGACCCTAGCAAATAAATAATTGGTAATATTTATCCAGAAAAGGCTGTAGACAAGCAAATATAACGAAAGAGGATCGTAACATAGCGATCATCACATCAATATACACTAATCAACAAAATCTAAGATCATAAGGCCTATTAGAAAAATCTGCTTTTTTAAGACATGATATATGCGTAACTTTAAGCATATTTGTAATTCGAAATTAATAATCTAGTAAAATGATAAAAAGTAATTAAGAAAGAAAAAAGTTTCACAAAAATGTATAGAACCAAAAACTAAATTTTGTTTTAGTTTTTTTTTATTACCATTATAACTACTACTAATAATGTCTCTTGACTCTCTCAACTAGTGCGGTGAAAGTATTAACACTTAAAAGTTATAAGTGCGATATAAGCGTATATTGCTGGCAAACAATATAATTGTATTAATTGTGGGCACTTGAGGGTACTCATGATAGCTCAGAGTGAGGAGTCTTGCGAGTGTTCCAGTGGTGTAGTGTAGTGTAGTGTAGTGTAGTGTGGTGTGGTGTGGTGTGGTGTGGTGTGGTGTGGTGTGGTGTGGTGTGGTGTGGTGTGGTGTGGTGTGGTGTGGTGTGGTGTGGTGTGGTGTGGTGTGGTGTGGTGTGGTGTGGTGTGGTGTAGTGTGGTGTGGTGTGGTGTGGTGTGGTGTGGTGTGGTGTGGTGTGTGGTGTGTTGTGTCACCTGAGGGTTCAGCGTGAGGTAGAGATGCACGAGCGGCAGGCCCGCCTCGTCGTAGCCGGCAACCTGCGAGTGCAGCAGCTGCCCCGCGGTCAGGCCCGCCATGATGCGCAGCGCCTCGCTACTCCACTCCGCTTCTACACAATACATAACAATAATGTTACATAGTCATCTAAGTACACAGATTGTTAAAAGGATCGTGCTCGCAAAAAAAAGGAAGCCTCTCCTTTATGGGTTTCTTTCTGTTCTTCCCCATGGAGGGTCGGATAGGGTTTGTACAGGCGTCAAACTTAGCGATAAGTACGCGTGACCTTATGTTTTGAATATTATTGACGTTTCCAAGTCCATTCTTTATGAATTCTATGGAAATAATGTTTTTGACTTTGAATACTTATCTCACTCGAATGGCCTCACAGCGCAGTTGGTAGTAACTCTGCCTTCCATGCTGTAGGTCGTGAGTTCGATTCCCGCCCAAGACAAACATTTGTATGACGAATACAGATGTTTGTTGTGTCTGGGTGTCAATATGTATGTATTTACAAAAAAAAAAATATAAGTATTATATCAGTTGTCTGGTTCCCATGATGCTTAGCTTACTCTGGGGTTAGACAGCCCTGAGTAAAATGTCCGCCAATATTATTATTGGTTTCCACATTAGATGAAAGATTATCTCATCTCATGTACAGTTAGTTTTGAATTTAGACAGACATTATTGTGTGTACCGTTATTGGCTGGTTTGAGGAACGCGAGCAGTGCCTCTGTCGCCTGGAAGGGCAGCGTCATGAAGTCGGAGCGGATCTGCTTCAGCTGGTCGTTATCGACGGTGAGGTAGCCGCCGAAGTCTACCAATTTCACGACGGACACGTCCATCTCCTCCGATGTGGATATCACCTGGGCGCGGTACCAGTTGTTCTCGGTGGGCGCCGCGCAGATAGACCCCTCTGTACGTCAATCAACAATTATACATTAATAATTGTTAATGGATAAAGATATAAAAATAAAGCTATCGGTTTTCCATAGGTTACATTACGGGGAGTGCGCGGCTGAGTTGCACGATCTAATTCCCCCCATCTCCATTCTACCACTTTACATCCAGACGTACAGCATCGCGTCACCCTTTCTTGGTCAAATTACCTCACATCCGTACGAAGCGTTTTGCTTCCACTTTCATAATGCGGACTGCCCAAGAGTGGAACTCCTTGCCTGCGTCTGTATTTCCCGAGAACTATAATCTGGAGGTCTTCAAGAGGAGAGTGAATGGGTATTTTCTAGGCAAGCATGCTACATCGTAGACCGCATCGTCACTTAACATCAGGTGAGATTGCGGTCAAATGTGAGCCTATTATATATATAAAAAAAAAAAAAAAAAAGCTAAGGAGGTATGTCAGGATCGTAGCAGGTGGAAAACCATCTCTGCCTACCCCATCCGGGAAACAGGCGTGATTTTATGTATGTGAAAGGATTGTGTCAGACTATATACATACTGCTGTATGGGAGTGTTATGTACAGTTTTGCTTGATACTTTGAATATATATTTTTGTTCTGTAGCAAATGGTAACATGGAAATTGTTTCGCCCTGTTCGTCTGTCCGTGCATTTACTTGTAATTTGATAGCAAACTGACCTAAATTTATAAGGCTGTGGTGCATATACATAGAGACATAGGAATTTTAAATTAATTTTTAAATGACAATTTATTACTTATCACGTATTACTACTAGTCTTAAAATGTAACTAAAATGTTGGTAGGTAAATTTATTTGTACGTAGTTAGGTTATTCGCGTAAATAAAAATATAAATGAGAACAAGAAATTGATTTAAAATAACATCACTGCTGCCTTCTGCACATAAGCAAAATAAAAAAGTCTACGGAGGTCACATATCCTTTTTACACAATAATCCTTATATATTTATCATCTTGGACACAAACAAGGCTTGATTGGTAGCCGAGTACAGACCTTCAATTCAATGGTAGCAGGTTTAATTCCAGCGCAAGCGGACAACACTGTTTTTCGCATGGATAATAAGCTAAATTGTGGCAATAAAATATAATTAGATCCTACTTATATTAAAAACGTGAGAGTTTTATATATGGATGTTTGTTACTCTTTCACGCTCAAACGGCTGAATTGATTTGGATGGTATTAAGATATATATATATATTATAGCTTATATCCTGGATTAACACATAGACTACTTTGATCCCGGAAAAGTGCAGTGTTCCCGTGGGTGTAACTTACTCACCACGGGGAATACCGCCGGGCGCAGCTAGTCTATTATAAAAATGAGTAAGGTAGTCAGTTCTGAACTCAACAGCGATCTTGTTCGAGACAAGAATCCGATACAGTTAACAGTATTGGCATTTTGTAATTAGAAAGTACACAAGATAGGTATCAGTTGAATTCGGACAAACCGCTATCGCACACGAACCTATTCTGTCTAGCTAGGCGAGTTTGATCACGTTTATTATATTGCAAGCCGCGTAGAAAATGCGGCGATACAAACTTAAACCAAAGTTCAGAAGTTTGCGTCGAACATATTACCACTGCTGTCCTTTAACTAGAAAGCCGTTAACCCTCAAAAGGTCAATTTTGACTTTTTAATATGAAGCGATACAGTTCAAAATGATCTATCTTTCTGTCTAAGAAACGTTTATAAATTATAATTAGTTCCGGATATATAAAAAAAATTGTAGGCCGTTAAGTGACGGATTTAAAAGGAATTAAATTTAAAAGAAAATTAATAAGAGTTCTCTGAACATATCTCAAAAACAACAATTTGGGCTTAACGGCCTTTTAGTTAAAGGACGGCAGTACAATGCGTCAATGTTTTCAGGAAGTATAGTATGTGTGCCAAGTTTGTCGAGGAAGTACTACCACCATACCTATTCGACACATACGCATTATTCTGTTTCAGTTTAATCGTGTGGTTGCCGGTGAAATTTCAGGCACTAGAGATATCCCCTCCCCATCTTCAAGTTTCAGAGTACGGGTGGAAATACGACTTTGGTCCTCCCGTACACAAATAAGGGGTCAAGACGCATTATATTATTATATTGCTTTATTACAGAGGTTAACATCAGGTGGGCCATCGGTTAGTTACGTAACATTTTTATTCAAACATGTAGAAGTATTTCAGACACATATTACGTTAGCCCTCTCACGGACTACGTTATGTTTATTTTGGTTTCGTGGATATTATGTCGGTTGGTTTTTATTTATTCAAAAATATGTATCATAGCCAAAACCACACATGTCTGAATATATTTCTCTGAATGTAGGGTCCAAAAGTGGTTCAAAGTCAAAGTTTGTGTAACTATTGCATAGTTTATAATGAAAGACACATTTGTATTCATAACTTTTAAGATTAAGCGCCTGCACTGACAATGGCCGTGACACGTTTGAATGAGCTGACTAGAAGTTTGTTTAAGCATTTTGGTGTGTGCATACATGATTATAAGTATCATTGCGTTTCTAGAACTCGGAAACCTATTAAACAATAGAATAGAAACATAATTTGTTTTATTTGTCGTAATATACTTTCATACGCATTTAGTTAAAAGCTGTTATTTTGATATTACAAAGAGAGATTTCAATTTTATTTGTAGCCTTATGCGTTCAGTAGAGATTAGGCATTCCACAGTATCAAATAAATAGTCATAAAATAAATATTTATGACATTTTTGAAGTGATCCGCAGCTGGCTGAAAAACTGAACTTCAGTCTGTCAATGTTTTGTCAAAATATTGAAGATCTCACCACTGTCTTATGTGTCAGTCACTTTTCATATTAAGTTTTTTTAAATTTTTCTTCTGTATAAACCTTGTTCTGTCACGAGTATAAAAGAATTATCCAATTTAGGTCAGTCGTTAAGAAGTTATTCGCGTACATACATTTCGGCTATTCATTTTTATTTTTATAGATAAGAAGTAAGAGAATTGTTATTTGCATATAAAGGATTTTATATGGTGACCAGCGTTTCTAAGTTAACTCCTAAATCAATGGTTGATATGAGTATAAATTATCAAATAAAACAATATATAAAAATATATCAATCAACGACATATAAACAGCAAGCTTATAAAAAGTGACGACATAAGAAAGAAAGAAAGATAAATAATAATATAATAAATAAAATTTATATTCTCTCATAAAAACAGATATGTAAATATTTAACCCGCTTTGTGAAAGACTGGTGCCTGAAGCAGGTTTGTGTAAAACTGTGACACTGATTATATGTGTTACATTAGAAATAAAATTACAAACAGGTACAAATAAAAGAAAATGTGGCTTGGAACAGCAAAACAGGCTACCGCTGTGCTGCAGCGGTGTGACTGCTTCAGCGCTGGTTTTCAGCGTCACATAAGGCAATGGCGAGGTTACCTTGTACGGGCCGCGGCAGGGAGGGCACTTCCGGCGCCTGGTAAGTGGTGGCCATCAGGCGGTGAAGCGCGTGCAGCGACGGGAACGTCGGGTGCAGCGGCTGTTGCAGGAAGAAGTGGCCCGCGCTCACCAGACACGTCATTATAGTGTCGTTGTTCACAGACTCCACTAACTGCAATCAAACAATAATGAGAGCGTGGTGGTCTATTACCACGAGTTTCAATCCGGGGGTCGCCGGTTCATATCCCGACGTGCACCTATGAGTTTTTTCAATTGAAAGATTTATGTGCGCAATACCACGTACTCAAAATGGTGAAGGAAAACATCGGAAACCGACATGTGTCAAGTGCACGAATGGAGCCCCTTTGGGGCGCACTTAAAATCCTTTCACCATACCGGTTCGAGAGAAGTTGTGACTGTAATAGATAGATAGACTAGCTGCAATACACACACATTACATACATTCTACTCTACTGCTACAACATGTCGATCAATAAATACTACTAATATTATAAATGTGAAAGTTTGTATGTATGGATTAGAGATGAAACGGATATCCGGTATTCGGCCTTGTTTGCACTATCCGGCCGGATACCGGATAGTATACTTTTTTGTAAATACATATCAACACCCAGACACAAAACAAACATCTATGTTCATCACACAAATTTTTATCCTGGGTGGGATCGAACTCACGACCTACAGCGCAGAATGCAGGGTTACTACCGACTAAGTTAAGATGCCAGTCATCATATACATAAATTAGAGTTGAAAACTGGACAAGACTATGGGTTACTAATTTACTAATACGTTACTAATTACTGGCATATTTTAATGTAATTTAGGTTTCACATTATTTGATGTTATCTTTAATAATAAATAAAGCGTTTATTTCATAACAATACAGTACAAAACAAGACAATAACAATGTTAATAATTTTATAATGCTGCTAAACATAATTTTAAGTTTATCATACTGGCCCTAAACTAGGCAAAAACCTGTGTAATAAGTACCAGTGTATCTTTGGTATGATGTAGAAGCTTTATGGTATAAGATATGATAAACATGCACCAAACTGATGTTCATTTATACAAATAAATAAAATTGGTGTGTCTGTTTGTAATATTAAAATAACAGCTTTTTACTAAGTGCATATGGATGTATACACGGTACACCAAAACATTTTTTTTTATAATTTTTGTCTGTCTTGTTTGTTCCGGCTAATCTCTGAAATGGCTGGACCGATTTTGACGGGACTTTCACTGGCAGATAGCTGATGTAACAAGGAGTAACTTAGGCTACTTTTCCGGAGGGGTTAAATAGGGGTGCCTGATAAAACCGAATTCCACGCGGACGAAGTCGCGGGCAACTGCTAGTTTCTAATGAACTGAAATGTTGAAATATGGTCAGTCTACCAAGAGAAATGAGAACACTAGTGCATTTTAACTACTACTGCGCCTCGAAAAAGCTCCTTTCGTGCACTTGACACATGTCTGAATTATTATTTCTAGGGCATGTCGATTTCCTCACGATGTTTTCCTTCACTGTCTTTACGTTTCAACAGATTTATAGTTGACAAACAACTTTTTTTTTTGCACCGAATTTACAAGTTACCATGTTATAAGAATTAAAGGCAAGGACAACTTATTCTTTAAATTACAATGATTAATTTATCGCGACCTTACCATTTTGGAATTCAACAATCTTAATAAAGCGGAAGTTGTATTTTTCATATACATATATAATTTTGTACACTACTTTAAAAAAAAATGTTTACTTGGTACATAAGATTATTTTTATTATAACCACACAGAAACGAATATGGTAATATCTATTAAAAGAATAATTTTGTTAGTGATAGTAGGTGCTTAAAATACAATGAATTCATTTGTTCAGATATATCCAGATCATACATACAGACAATACATAATAGTAAAACAATGAGTCTGAACATTAAAATAATGAAAATGACAAGAAATAAACAATGGTATAACATGGGGATGGTGACATAATATGCAAACACTTACCTGAAGGAACTCTGGCACCAGAGGAGTGAGCCTATGATACAGTTCCGCACTGATTTCATGAAGGGAGAATGTGGGGAATTTCTTTTCAGGGAATTTTTCTCTAATCATATCTAAAGCTGTTTCAATCTCGCTCTGAGTTCCTGCAAAAAAAGTGAGGTTTTAGTAAATCTAGTTTAATTTGGCTAATTTACAAATAATAACAACTATTTACCTTCGACTGCACATATTTTTTGTTTGACCGTATCAGGATGTCTTCTAACATACACAGTCGCACCACTTTTAGATTTAATTTGGGTTACAAATGACCCATGTTTGCCTATAAGTAGCCCGACTAGGCTCTGTGATATGAGGAACTGATGTATTCTTAGAGCTGTTTCAGACTGTACTATATTCATGTTGGCTGGAGGGGGACTAGCAGCCTCGGAGCATCCCTTACCGCTGTCACTTGAACCCTGAAATATATAATGTTTAGTTCTCCAGTGACCAAATTTACCTCACATAAAAAAAATAGTTGAAAAGATGAATAACACACCTCACTATGATTGTCAGAAAAGTGACAAATTGAAGGACTAGCTAAGATTGGGTCTACAGGACTGTGGTTGGCAGAATCCCTCTCAGAGATACGTCTACTTTGCCCTGTGGAGAATCTGCTTTCACTGTCATTACTATCACTAGGTTCAACAATACCATTATTGATATTTAACTCTTCTGTTTCAGCACTGGTGCTTCCTTTATTTGTATCTATTTCTGAAGTCACCGCTGCCAATTGGGTGTCATCTCGCTGAGACACATTTGTTTTTTCAGTAAATAAATCTACACTGTTTGTACATTCTTCATAATTCAATGAAGTATTATTAGTCTCCTCTGAACAAGACATTTTTGTTTGAAGTGGTGAACACGCCGGTAAATGTTCTTTCACAATAAATGATGGTTTGACTGTAGATGAGCTGACCACCAAATTGTCAAAGCCAGCGTACATATTTTTCTCTTTTCCGAGAGATCTTTTCCTGCTAACAATTTTTTCTATTTCTATGTCAATTTCCTCATCAGTCAATACCAATGGAGAGGATCTCTGTGAATTTGTCCCATTGGGCTTGATGTCAATAGGAGCAGACTTGATGACTGAGCGGTCTACTTTCCCCAAAGGAGACACCTTCTGAGCCTCAGCATGAGCATTTAGAGCTTCTGCCAGTTCTTCTTTTAGGCTTTTCAATCGCTCTCTTCCTCCAGGGTCAGATTTGGCATATTCCCTCTTTTTCTTGAACCAAAATATTCCCAGCAAGACAGCTATTGATGGCACAGACCACATGAGCAGCTGACGAGAAGGTGCCATTTTGTGGAGCCACTTTTAGAATCAAACTAAAACAAAACATGTAAATTGAAAACAAGCATTGATTTCATATGTTACATTGTTACAACTGATTGAACAAAACTGATTTCAAAGTTAGATCTAAAAAACCAAGTAAAATCCAATTTAAATAAAATAAAAAACAATACCAGTCCACATTGCTTGGTAGGATCAAATTTTTCAGTTACCAAATATTTAAATTTCCAGTTGACATACTTACATATAAAAACTCCATTTTGATTTTGCAAAGTAAACTTCTTATCATCACATAGATATATTGTAATCTTCTGACAAAAGTTTGATTGTACCAGTGATTACACCTAACGTAAATAGGTTATTGTCCCGCGTGTTTATTTACAATCTAAATTGGCACATGGAAACTAAAAATAGTAGGTAGCTACCCGAAATAGTCAAATTATTGTCACTAAATCAAGAAGCAGCCTTTAAACATATGGATTATGTACCGACATAATTACATGTTCGTAAATATATGTGCCACTAATATCAGAATGAACAAACTATTTATTTACATACTATAATATATATTTATGATAACCACAAAACCAAGTAACAAATGCGTGACGATTATAATAGCAAAGTATCTGATAAATATTACCGGCGAGGGTCACAAGCGGTGTGAGGAAACCTTCGCGGGCAACACGTAAGCAAATGTGGAATGGTAAATGAAAGGTTACGCAATTACACCTACAGCAATATCTTGAAATGAAAAGTATGCTTACAGGTATCAAGTTTATGATGAATAATGAAAGTTTCCAATTATCGACAGATATGTGGACGACAAAATGATAATTACAATCGCAGCTTACCAGCCTGCAACGATACTATTCCGAGCACGCATGATCCAAATCTGGAATTATGCCACCGGCAACGTACAGAAAGAATACTTACGCAAGTTTTCAATAAAATGATGTTTGCACTTTTTTTATAGATAACGAATAATTCCGAAACGGTGAATAACTGTAATTACTGCTGAATTTCACCAATTTTTTCCAACAATCCACGTGCTCACTATGTTTTCGAGGCACAACAAAATTCAATATGGCGACGACTCGACGAGATCAAATCAAGTCAAGCAACATGGCAACAGCAACCAAAAGTCTTGTGTACGCACAGACCATAAGGTATGTCTATGGTTTCTACAAATGTCATTTCAGACCGAAACTTACGATCTGTTTGCAATTGCGGTGTGATCCTATTGTCTATGGACCGCGCAGTATAGACGATCGTTTCTCGTCGCACTTTGTACTCAATGTAAAATTGCGACAATTATAAACTTACGAACGGAATATTGAACAATTACGAGAGACATACTAAAATCGGGCTGGTTTCTGAGGAATTGTTTATGTAATAATAATAATAATAATAAAAAACTCTTTTGAAACCTTCATTTACAAATAATTAGTTTTCTTTCCCCACTTGCGCACTGAAGCCAATTCAAAACACTTTTTAGTAATTTTGAAAGGCAAGCAAGTAATTTTGTACGATACGCGTTTTCTGCACGCAAGTTCTATACAATGTTCTGGCATTGTTTGCAACATGGTACCTAATTAGTCGGGAACGACTAAGGCGGTTACCAATTTAGGAGCAGAAGAACTCACGCATGTTCGTCCGGGAGAGTACTGCCACCATGCCCTTTTCTGCCGCCAAGCAGTAACGCGTTTGCGTTACTGTAGTGGGACGAACATTGGTGTTTGTTCTGTGTCTGGGTTTTCATTTGTATTATATATAATGAATATCAACACCCACACACGTATTTATATGTATATATATTTACAAAAAAGTATTATGTCAGTTATCTGGTTCCCATGATACAAGCTAATTCCTTAGCTTACTTTGGGGCTAGATGGCGCTGTATGAAATGTCCACCAATATTTTATATTATTAAAAAGTCATAACACTGCTCTGAGTCACACAGATTGAATATAGCATGTTGAATAACGTAATAAGATCTTTGTATAGATAATTGGAAGTCGCCTATCAGGAAGCACGTGATATTCGTGCGGCACTGTGAACAAACAAAGTTACGACTGTACATGAAGGAACGAGAAACAATTTCGATGTCAACATACGACATATCAACAATAGGACCTTTAATTTGCACTATTCTATGCCATTCGAGTCACTGGTTCTCTCGAAACAAGTGTGGTGAAAGGATTTCAAGTGCGCCTCAAAGAGGCTCCTTTCGTGCACTTGACTCATGTATTCGAATTTTTAGTTCTACGACATGTCAGTTTGCTCACGTTTCCACTTATTCGTTCACTTACGTTTGTAGCATTCGTTCGCAGCATTCCGATGACGTCACGGCCGATAATTTGGCACCAAAGTTTGCCAGTCCATTAGGCCCTATAAGACCATTCTGTATAACTCTGATTCTGAGTAAAAGGTGTAATCTAACGTTGAATATCTTTAATATACTAAACTAAGTGACAGGTCTCACAGCTCAGTTTGTAGTAACTATGCCTTCTGCGCTGTAGGTCTTGGGTTCGATTCCCACCCAGGACAAGCATTTGTGTAAGGAGGATGTTTGTTCTGTGTCTGGGTGTTAATATGTATTAAATGTATGTATTTACAAAAAAGTATATATGTATTCTATCAGTCGTCTGGTTACCATAGTACAAGCTATGCTTAGTTTGGGGCTACATGGCTGTGTGAATTGTCAACCAATATTATATTATTTTATCAGAGTGGCTTTAGAGTTACTGAGTCTGAAGTTCAATCCGCAGGTCACTGGTTCAAATCCGGGAGTACACCAATGAGTTAAAATATTTGTTTGCAACTTTCTTTTGGCTCACTTTCCCGATGACTGTATCCTAGGCTAAAAAGTTTGGACATTTATCAAGTGCAGCTAGGAGAGAATTAGACATGCACTTTAATATTTTACCATAATAGTATTGAATGTTGAATGATATAATAGGACTTTAAGCAAGTTTGAAGTTACAATTGTTTGACCGTAGTGGTGTTCATTCAAACATCACTTCCTATAATTAACATGAAAGGCAGGAAAAGTTCCTGGATAATACTTATCCACCAAAGAAAATTTACAAATAGTCTATCTGCATTAGATCTTCGATCCTGATTTTAATAAATCTATCGTTACACTATTCATTACTGAGAGAAATTTTCTTAGAATTTTTTCCAAAAAATCTAACAGGTAACCCTTCCACATTCTTCAGTGAATCAAAATAGCCATAAAGAATGTAAACACACATTAAATTTAAATCAGTATTAATTTAGATTGAGAATAAACAGTTTTTTACTGCTATCCTAAAAAAAAGTGGTATAGGTAATGCTATCCACCAAGACGCACCTAACTCTTCTTCGTAATTGCTTACAGTACAAGTGTGTAACATTCTAATTTAGGCGATACACATATAGGCTTAAATTGTATTGACAAACTAAAACATAGCAGAATGTTGCACGCCTGTAATGTAAGCGATTAGGAAGCTTTAAACATGCATCCCATGTTCATGGACGGGGCAATATCTATAATAGTTTGCTAAGGAAATAACAGAAAGTTTCTGTATGATACAATTATTTAATTTATATACATTCCTTATATTTTTAAAATACTTTTAAGGGTCTTAAATGAGAACAATTCAAGGAATGTTTAACTACAACAATTTGATAGGTGAAAATAATGGTAGGTAGGAAATCTTTACAAATAATAAAGGTCATACTACTGATGTACTGTGTTATAAACACTTACATTATGAATTGTTTAGTTAGGATATGCAGACATAATAAATAAACATTACAATTTCAGGTGTATGAAATAATGTTGAAGACTAATATAAAAATCACAAAGTCATGTTTATTTAAAACAGCAAAATAAATTTAAACAAACTTACTGTAGAAGATAAATAAAGCTAGTGATCTTAGATATTATCTACGGCATCAGCTTCATCTTCTGAACTAACTTCATCACCAAACTCAATGTCCTCATCGAGACCATCCACAGAATAGACCACCGTTTCGTTGATACGAACTGTCTCAGGAAATTCTCCATACGTTTTCAGATTCCTTGCCTCATCAGGTGTATATTTCAAGATGACATCAGCCTTGGCATCTTGATAATCTCGTAAGCCTATAAGTATTATGTCGCCCTGGTTTATCCAAACTTTTTTTCTGAGCTTCCCTCGAATATGACATAGACGTTTTATGCCATCAAAGCACATGGCCTCCAAGCGGCCATTACCGAGCATCTTTGTGACTTGGGCGTACTCTTGACCGTCTTCCTTGAACACTAACTCACGTTTCTCTGTTTCATTTTCGTTCTTTCCCCTTCTCCTGTTTTTACCTCCTTTTCCTTTGTTCTTCGGCATATTTTATATAATCTTTAGTACAAACATATACGATAAAACTACGAAAATCTCATGGATTTGCTGCCAAATGACTACTTTTGACAGACAGCCAACAATGACGACTTTTGACAACCAGGGCTGACACTAAGTGAATGAGTTGTTTGATGAAGTAACAAGTACCACAGAACATAAATGCCCAGTATAATAATATTCTCGCTACAGTTACTTTAAAGTCGTGTCTTGTCGTGCTGGGTGGCATAGTGCCAACGATGTCTTAGGCGATATTCACGCATGGGTGATTATCATAAAAAAATAAATTATGAAATGGATTTTTCGACTGACATTTTATAATAATTATATTTTATCAGTTCAGATTACTACTACTACTAGTGAAAGTAGCGCAGGCTTCAAGAACCAGAGTAGGGAAAGGATTAAAGTGCGCCTCAAAGAGGCTTCTTGACTAAAATATTGTAACCCTGCTAAAACAACGTAGCTGACCAAAAATCACAATAAATCCTCTTCACGAATATCTTACGCAAAACAACGCCATCTCTTAGAATCTTTACGAACTACGTCTAGCATCTCACTCAAAGTTGCTAGTAGTCTCTGTAAGGGCGACTTAGCAATTTCTTTTCGTAAATAAAATACGCATACTTGAAGGGCCCGGGATACCTAAAAGGGGATCTTCCAATGCAGTTTATTTACCGAACCTTGACATTTTTAAATTGGAAAAGAAATAAATATATTTTAGGACCTTTTGGCAGATATTTTCAAAACAAACATAGTTGGAAATACTTTCACGCATTAAATAAATCTTTAAACATAACTGACCTTTAAAATCAGTTCTTATTCATATAGATTATATTACATGAAATCATTATATAAAATCTATAATTTTAAATTGCATACCGAATTTATTCTTATGAAATTGAAATCAACTTTAATTACGAGCTAAATTTCGTTTATTTGAGATGCGCTTGCATTATTTCAACTCCACATGCACCGCGCTAGTTTGGAATGGAAGCTCATTTCCCTTCTAGTGGGATCTATGGGAAATGTGAAAATTTACAAAAACACAAATTAACAATTCTTAATACTTATTGTGTTGTAACTCGTAAATTGTTGAGTAAACAGTATGTAAGAACAGTATGTAGTCAGAAAAAAGGGATTGCCACAAATTGAGTGTTTTTATTATAATAACCACCATATATTATATTATATTATATATTGTAATATAATATACCCATAATATTGTAATTCGCACGGATTCCTATGTTATGCTGCTGCTACCACTACTACTACTGCTACTACTACTACTACTTCCATCCTTTGTTTGTCATTTATTTAACACCTAGCTGGGCATTTTCGCTCTGCTAAACAAAAGCTAGTATCCCGAGTTATTTAGTTTATGGTCTACTTTACATGTTTCGTTAGATCCATGTGTTATTTTCACCCTTTGTAACGATGTTTTCTATCCAGCCCTGGATTATGACTATATATTTTTTTTTTTTTTTATGACTGGACGTTATGCTGTTGGCCGCAGATGGCCTTGACAGCGTTTACACGGGCTTTTGGTGAGAGCAGACGGCTCTCAACCGGTAAAACTTAATATTATACACAACGTCACTAAGGGCACCACTTAGGTTCGGACCTCGGCTTGGGGCGTTGCGAGTCGGGAGGAGATTATGACTTATGAGATACAGCTGGGTAAATATTTAAAAAAAGATTGGGTATAATTACAATATACATGTATATAGATATATTTTGGGGTCCCACGTTGCTCGCGTCCGTAGGTGATAACCCTTTGAATCCCTACACGTGTCCCCCGGGTGGTGCGAAAGGAGCAATCCAAAGTAGCAGTAGAACTTGTGCTAAGTTCGCCCAGAGAAGTACTGCCACCACACCTGGTAATCTGCCGCCAAGCAGTGATGCACTCGTGTGCTGTTCCGGTGGAATGGAGTGGGTGCCGGTGAAATTGCAGGCGCATGAGAAGTAACATGCCCGTCTTGGAGTGATGGACGCAACGCAATGCGACTTGATGTTCTCGTACTTTGGTGGAGAGGACTTCAGTCGTATGCTGCTGTTTATGGGCGGCGGTTACCACTTAACAGCAGGTGGGCCGTCAGCTCCTTCTATCAAGTACATCACATAAAAATAATAATTCAGGTAATGTTTCAAGCGTAGGTATCAGTTTAAGCGCAGACCGTGGGGCGGGCACAGCGACTGCAGGGGAAGCGAGCGTTAACCCTTTCTGCAGTTCATTCGCCGTCTGGCCTCACCCCTGCAACTCTCCCACCACCCCTGTCGCCGGCGACGAGACTGCACGCTTGCCATACTGCAATCCAACAATTTTACCTACACTGTATCTACCACCTACCTCCGCCGCCGAAGTGTAGCTGCGTGCGGGTAGGTAACATGAGAGGACATATTTGTAGGAATAATATAAAATTTCAAGCGAACTATTGCATAAACAAAATTTTGTAAAGCGGATGTTAAGTGATGTTACCTGATGTGTACCTGATGTTAAGTGGTAAGTGGTATTCAGCTCAGATGAGCATTTTTTTTAAATCACATACTACTTCTTCTACTATGTTTGTTGCACTAACTAATGCATTTACAGCTACTTATACCTTCGTCATTAGTATTCTCAAAATTAAAGCGGTTAGAATCACACACATTTTTATGTTCCCGAGCTTTTGAACTGAAAAAAGGATGCGGGGGGAATGTGGTGGCCTGTAGCCGCCTGAGTTTCAATTCGGAGATCGCTGGTTCAAACTCACTCGTGTATAGCATGAGTTGAACGATTGAAAATATTTGTGTGCGCTATTCCACGGAGGGTAAAGATAGTGAGGGTAAAAAAAAAATTTTTTTAAATTCGAACGCATCTCTTTTCAGGCGCCCGTGTCATATTGAAAGCCCATTTATTATTGCATGTCAAAAGTCAAGTCAAAATCCAAAACTTTCTTTCCATAGAATTCATAAAGAAATAACTCGGAAACGTCAATAAGTAGGTAATATTCAGAACGTAAGGCCACGCATACTTATCGCTATGTTTGCCAAGAGTAGTCCTGCGTCCAGCCTCAAAAATGGCTTCTGCATCCCTGCAAGCCATTTTTGAGGCTGCTACGGAATGGTCATACATTATATATAAAGACACATATAGATAAATAATAATAATAATAAGAATACTGGTGGACAATTCACACAGCGCCATCTAGCCCAAAAAGCCCCAAAATAAGCATAGCTTGGACTATGGGAACCAGACAACTGATATAATACGACACCCAGACACAGAACAAACATTTATATTCGTCACACAAATTTTAGACCTGGGTAGGAAACGAACCCACGAGCTACAGCACAGAAGGCAGAGTTACTACCAACTGAGCTGTGAGGCTGTTAGGTACATATATACCAATGTTGGGGTACAACGTTGCGAGTGACCGACTCAACGCGACAACCGTTAACATAATACTAATTTCACGCCCTTGGACAACTATCGAACGCGACAACGAAAGTTTGTGGAAAAAGTACGATTAATTAACTAGCCTCACAGTTCAATTCGTAGTAATTCTATCTTATGCGCTGTAGGCCATTCGTTTCCCACCCAGGACAAACATTTATGTGACGAACATAAATTTTTGTTTTATGTCTGGGTTTTGCCACTATTTAGGTATATGTATGTATTTACAAAAGAGTAGTAAGTATTCCATAAGTTTTCTAGTTCCCATAGCATAAGCTATGCGTAGTTTGGGGCTAGGTAGTGCGGTGTGATAAGGAAAGAATTAAAATGCATTTTAATTCCTTGCTTGAATATCCATTTTACACTCCAAAAATCCCACTTATAAAGACACTGAACAGTTTTCTATTTAATTTAATTTAACTGAACACTGAGCAGCTAATCAACTATTATGCAAAATAAAATAAGTTAACCAAAATTGTATGTTCCCTTTTGTCTCATCTCAGTCCTCTCACTTCCTTTTTCCTCGTTTCTCATCTTCGACCTCGTTATTAAATCAATCACTTAAGAAAAACATTTTCTCGCTCATTTCTCATTCTAAACTAAAACAGTTACTTTCAGGTTGAATGGTTTGAATCCTTGTTAGTCTAAAACATGTTTCTTTTAGTTAATAGTTAATAGTAACAGATTTTCTACATGATTTTCATGAAATTCATGAAAATCAAGATAATTTTTACTTGAGATCAATAAATAGTTGAAATATATTAGTTGGTGTAAAGGATTTAAATAAACATACCCTCAACTTTCATCCATAAATCTAAGCATAAGTATCATTCCTCACTCCTCAAACTGATTTAGGTAACTCAAACCAAATGGTGGCTTAAGCTGTTGTCGCAAGATGAGATCAAAAGCTTTTTTCAGGAACTTCGCCATTTCAATGGAGCATAATACCCTTATATTCGTTGTTTGTACATAAGATCCTTTCATAACAGGGTCAGGGCACTGTGTAAATGGTATGGCGCTTGCGCGTGTAAAGGTCAAGGTCAGGTGCCCTGGAAGATTTCCTCGGAGGTCGATGGCCGAGGCCTCGTTTTCAGGGAGTTTGGGAGCTGCGACCTTCACCGAGTCGCAACCCTCGGTATGGCACGTGTATCAATCTGAGTGGGCGTTTTGTATTTATTGGCTTTACTTATCGCTCCTGAATCTGTCAGCATATTATGCTATAATACACTCAAAAAAATTATCTAAATATACATAAAACAATCAAAATCCTGACTGTCATATAGATAACGCACAGCCGCTAGTCGTAAAGATATGTAATTTGTAGGGTCCATTATTCATGGTGCATGTACAAAGGAATTATCCAAAATTCAAAACTTATGGGAGTAAAGCTGAAATGAAGAATGAAAAATCGTATTACATGAACCAAATGAACTTGAATCTAACCTTTAATACTCTTCAATAAAAATTAAAAAAGACGTTGAGGTTTTCTGTTACTTCATGGTCACAGTGTAGTCAATAAGACGACTCAAAATTTTTGAAAGAAAATAACTTCAAATCACACAGTCGGGATCAATGGGAATGTGGGAGTAGTATTAGTACCGTACTAAGAGCAGTAAAACTCACGCCAAGTTCGTCCGGGGAAGTACTGCCACCATGCCCGTTTCTGCCGCCAAGCAGTGGCGCGTTCGCGTTTCTGTGCTCCGTTTTGAAAGGTGTGGTTGCCGGTGAAATTACAGGCACATGAGACATTCGACCTACACGTCTCAGTGTTACGGGCGCATACAATGTGACTTGGGTCTTGTAACTGGTAGGGGACGACCCAAGTCACATCGCTTGTTTTGGGCAGAGGTTACCACTTAACACCAAGTGGGCAGTCGGCTCGTTCCGTTACTAAATCACATAAAAAAACGTAATCTCAAGGTGACCTCGGGGCAATTGACTTTGACCCTGATTTTTGATGATTTAGGTGTCGAGTCCTTGACCTAGGGTCATGTAATCTGGTATTGATGATTATAGCATCGGATCATTTATCATGAATTGGCGGTGTCACCTAGCACCTGATTTTAATTGTCTAACTATAGGACAATGATTTCAATATAGGGTCGAAGACCTTGACTATGGCCTGATTTTGATTATTTTAATGTCTACTCAATGTTTTTGACCATGGTCAATAAACTTCATGGTGATATTGGTACTTTTTGAAAAGGTAAGTAAGATCTAAGCTAAGATCTTGTCTATTAAGTTAATGAGTATTTTTTAGTTTACACCAGAACTCTCACAAGATTGACGTGACCTTCCACGGTATCTTCTGGGTTTGGGATTTTGTATATTACTAGGGAGGTCTCGCTCAAGGCAATACATGAATCTGTCAGTTATTTTGACCCTAACCCGTGTCTTATCCCTTTTAATTGATAATTGCCTTTGACTTTGCGGCCGTTAATCTCATATATTACTGACCTTTATAAAGGTTTCACTCACTGAAGCGCCCTCTATGGCATTATAAAATATAGATTTTTAATAGGGATGGACGAAATCGTTAAAAATGATCCTTTCTTAGCCGTCTACTACATCTGCGTTTCTTAAAAAGTTGCATCATTTAAATTTCTATGTAGCTTGCATCTTTTATTTACATTTAAATTCGAAACAGAAAATGAAACAAGGTAAATATTTTAATGCATTCAATGTAAATAAAAACTTATTGGTATAAAATTTTCTTGTCCTTTGATAGGAATTTTGTTCACTTGTTTATAATTTTTAATATACTATTTATATTTCGTAGGCAATTGAGATGATTTTCGAATATTGGCGATGGGGGTGAGTGAGGGTGCGGGAGGGTCACGGCCGGGGGCGCGGCCTTGACCGCGCGCGCAGCCTCCGCGGACAACGCGAGTCCCGCGAGCCTTAATTGATATGAACGTTGACATTTATTTACATTACCGTTTGTTCGGTAATCTTTTAACAAATGGCTATTTTTGCTGAATTGAGAAATTTATTTTGAGCGCACATCCTAAGCCGTTCCTAACCGTAAAATATAATACTTAATATTGTGTACTGCATATTAACCCGGAATTCATCAGCAATGAAAATTAATATAATTAATATTCTTAGATGTAAATCAGGCTCGGTTTTAATCATGAAAATGTAAAGCTGACGGCCCACTTTCGCGTTTAGATAATAAAATTTCTTATGGAATGAAATTTTTTGAACTCTTATTTTGCAAACCACAATACAAAGTAATGCTTTTTTAATTTTTTATTTATGATATTTTGTGTTCACTTAATGAGGAATAATAATGGGCGGTGTTATTGCAATGCGCAATCTCTTCAAGACAACCTGTATATGGACCGCAATTATGGGTACGATATAGTAGGTGGTGTAAAATTAATTGGATATAAAATAATAATATTAGTACTTACTAATAATATTAGTACTTATATATACATGAATTACAAAAGTAAATTAATAATTAAACTAATAGCAATTCTGCATCGACTATTATATTTTATAACATTATTTAGTAATTAGCTTGCTTAAACCTCTCCTTGCTCTTTTACTGATAATTTGTATATTAAGAAATAATCTATTACTGGCGATATTTGGCTTACCTGAGATGCAGAAGTCAACGATGATAAATTATCATTGTTATATAGTCATAATAAGAGTTCCTTTTCCAATCGCATTGAAATATTAATACGACTAGATCAATTGGGTTTTTATCGGGGAAAGTGATTTAATTGACGTTGTATTGTGTATTACAACTGCGTAAATAGTTAAGATGATTTGATATATACCTGTGAGGCTTTTTTACGAATCAATATTATATGAATTGACGCGAGTGAGTTTGAAAAGATTGCAATAGCAGCTAATTTTGATAGCTCACCAGACTTGAATGATTTTTATTTTAGATTCTTTATTAAAATAGATGCTAATAAAGTTTTTGACTTTGACTTAGAAAGAAGGATAAACGAGGAAGGAAGTTAACGTACCCATGCGAAGCCGGGGTATGTCTCTAGCTTAGTATAAAGGAAACAACAATCGAGAGTTATTACTTTGGCAATTGAATACTAGCATTATACAAACAAGCAAGTAAGTAGTGGGGGATGCAAAAAGTTGCATTGTGGGCACTAACAGCCATATCTTCTGGAACGGGAGCAAACGAGTGGGAGTGTGTAGGAGGGGCGAGGGGTGCGGGCGAGCTTCGGGAGTGCATCGGGACGTTGACTGTCTGGCTGTGGACCCAGGCTGCGTTATCTGCAGTTGGCCTTTAGTACTGTGCAGACGGCCGTAACCAGGACTTTGTTTTGGGGCTGAGGTATATAAACTCAACTCTGGTTAAATCCTTTCCATTCAAAGGTTATCTGGAAGAGATCGCTTCTTAGCGATAAGACCATTGTACGTGTATCTTAAGTAGTTTTAACGTTTGTACCGTATATTAATGGTGTACAATAAATAATTTTCATTCATTCATTCATTCATTCATTCATTCATTCATGCATTCATTCATTCATCATTCATGCATTCATTCCGTCATACATTCAATACTGTCATGGGTGCAATGCGATACGAGTTATAATTGGGCTTCGTATTGCTCCGCTTGACATCAGGCGAACTTGCGCTCTTTTGGTCATTCAAAGCCCGTCAATTTAAGTTTATCTACCGACGCAGCTAGATGTCCAACAAAGGTATCCAAGAAGTTGCCTATAAGCAATCACCAATAATAATTACCTCCGCAGATTATAAACGAAATTTAAATAAAAAATGTTGTTTTGTTTGAAATCTGAATTGTTTAAAAGTGCTCTTCTCGGTAAAATCGACTTCGTTCTATACGATCTTCGTCATTAGAACATTCCTATAATGAGCTCGAACTTTTCGATCAAATATTAATTCGTATATTAATAGTAAAAAAAATAACGGTTTCTTATAGAACAGCCAGCACAACACTATGTTAAGATCCTGCTATGGTATATTTAAATATGCACAGAGCTTTACATCAGGCGATTATGTAAATCATAAATCTATGTGTAAGTCAATGCTGCTCAACGCGAGTGATCTCTGGTTACCCTATCACAGTAAGAGCGTGGTGGCTTAGTGGTAATGATCCCGAATTTCAATCCGGAGGTCGTTGGTTCAAATTCCGAAGTGCACCTATGAAATTGTCGCTTGAAAGATTGATGTGCGCATTAACCACGTTCTCAAAACGGTGAAGGAAAACATCGTGAGAAAACCGACATGTCCTAGAACTAAAAATTCGAAGACATGTCGACTGCACGATAGGAGCCTGTTTGAGGCGCATTTAAAATCCTTTCACCACACTCGAATAGAAGATAATCACAGTAAGAAATGTACCAAACATTTTAGTACGATCCATTGAGCCCCTAGATGCTGTTCTGTGCGCCCCTGAGTGACGCACGATACCCACCAACCACCCTCATCGGGAGGTAATAGACAGCTGCAACCCCCTGTTCGACAATATTCCAGAATTTTCTATTGACCTGATATAAGACGGTAAACATGTTTTCATTCGGGTCAGCGACCTCTTATTTATTTAAAATACTCTACAAAGTTCTTACCTACTTATTAAAATAATGTTACGGCAGAGTATATTATTTAATGTGATATTTATATTCTTCAATTACTGTACAATAAGAGATGTGATGCGTCTTTGAGTTTGAGTGGGTGATGGAACTGTTTGGAAATATAATTTACTTTTTTACCTATTTAAAGACTTATCTTCAATTAATTCTCTTCTACTTCTAATTTTCTTTAAAAACAGAAATCTACAAAAGGCGGTGTTATCCGCGAATTCTGTTTTTAATTTAAAATTTGTCTGTGTACATAATTTAATTTATTAATAACGTGTAATGTACAATAAAGAGTTTATCTAACTACCTATCTAGTTATTGCAATAGCTATTTAAATATATTTGACATTAGTTTTAAGGGGAACTTTATTATTACTGCCTCTTACAAATGAAAGAAGGCGCTTGTTTGATGTCTTTGTTGTATGTAACGCTTTATATGAGTATTGTCATATCGACGTGTGATAAAGACAATACATTAGTTATGGCTGACAAGCCTTGAACCTGTGGAGTAAGGACCTTCATATTGTCTACCTCATTGTTTAATGAGCATTGTTTTAAAGAGCTTTTGTGCACAGTATATACTTACATAACTAATGACTTACATTTCTGCTTGTAGTTATAATTGCTGATACGGTCCCATACACATTATACATACAACACTGTTTTCTGCAATGTTGACCTAGAACGATATGATAAAATAATTATAGCTTAAAATATATTGAAATATGTAGGTATGCATTATATATAGACGATCAGAGAGCCGGCGTCGTGAAGAAAGTTTATCTAGAGTCCATATTATATGATATACATATATTGCATGTCATACTGCGACATAAATATGAATTGTTATTTAAGCGATTATTTCTGGCTCCGCTAAGATAGCAGACAAAGTCATATAGAAAGTTTTACGAGAAACTGCTTCATCATAAACTCTAAAATTAGTTTTATTGCTCGATTTGATAACTAGTCAAAGGCTTTATAAAGTACGGCGCATCTAACAAAATATATGAAATCTGTGGACTCATATTTTTCTTTTTAGCCGTTTTGTGGTAAAGTTTCAGACGATAATCTTAAAATAAAACCATAATTCGTATAAAACACAAACGAGGAAGAGAAAATTAAATTTCTAAAGAGGCAGAAATAAGTAGCGACTATTTCTGGTGGTAAAAAGTTTGGGAAGGGATTCATTCAAGGACGAGAGTCGGGGCCCTGCGACCTTGGAGCGCGTCCTCGGGCCGTGTCAACGACAGAGAGCACGGCCTCGCCTCGTGCTGCGCCCCCCACCCCCGCCCGCGACCCGCGACCCGCACCCCCCACCACCCAACATTGACACCCTGACACCCCTCGATTACCAGGAATTTAATGAACTCAACTTCAGATAGGATAATAGCTGAGATTCATTTGAGACGTTTAATGAAAATAATCATTTAATATGTGTGACGTCCATATAAGTTTTTAATACGCAATATTTTAAGTATTCCATGCTCTTCGTAGATACATTAATAATCGCATCGATATTCGAATTTTTGTCAGTTACTTAGAAAGAAAAGCCTCTCATTAGATAGTGCAAATTAAATGTGGATATGTGATATATCCATAATATACATTATAGATTACTTACATTTCTATAATAAACGTAGATATCGTGTTATTCATCGTTGTAGCTAATGAAAAAAGTACAATAAGCACGTATATTTTCTTTAAAAAAAAACCCCATTTAAATATAATTCATTTTTTTAAGATTTATATAGAAATTTTGTGTCTTACTGTATAGACTTGAATGAGATTATTTAATAGAAAATGTATTAGTTGTATTGTAAACCATAAGTTTGAATTTATTTGTTTGTTGCGTTTCACGCCTTCACGACCTGCGATGAATCATAGACTTACCGAAACGGAGCAAAAGTCGATTGCTTGGGTGTTTCATCACAGCGATGCAAGCGAGAAATGGCGTCTAGTTTTTGGTACCTCTATGAAATAAAGGAGCATTTATTCTGAATACATGGATCTTGCTGTAAGTTTCTAGAAGTTACCAATTGCGATAAAAATAATAGAGAAGTAAAACCTATTCTGTAAAATGGAGCTCTTTGGCTGTAGAAGACATTTTGCGACTCTCTTTTTTACATTTCGTGGCGCTCATTTTGATTATTGTTTTTTGATTAACAAGGGCTAAAAAAAGACTTTAAAGAAATGTTAGATGAAAAACAAAATAGAAGAATGAATGCTAAATCATCATCACGAGTGTAGTTATTTTCCAATAACTTTCAGTAGATATGGGCTAAGTAGTTTCTATGTTATAAAAAGCATGCCTACGTTATAATAGAAATATTGTGTGTTATTCTTTTCTAGAATTAAGTGTATCCCAAATAGTAACTATTTTACAGAAAGCACGCCCCAAAGTTTTTATTGGTTAGCGACAGGCGACCTCTACAAACATATTTGCCTTTGTAGACTGCTGTTAGTGTCTGAAACGAGAGACTTTTGTGCAGCGCACTGATCAGTGTCGTAAGTAAAATTCTACTCACTTCATTTGGCATAAAAAAAAATTAATACTTCAAATTAAAGGACCGTAGAAAAACTGTTTTTCTACGTTTGGGATACAAGTTTTTGTATTTATTTCATAGAATAGGCACCATTATAAAATTATACGATCCAAAGTTTTAGTCTATTTTCTTATATGTTACAGTTCCGGAACGAGCTGACGACTCACCTGGTGTGGAGTGGTAACCTCGGCCCATAACAAGCGATGGGACTGGGATCCTCCCCTACTAGGTACGACAAGACCCAAGTCGCATCGTATGCGCCCGTAATCCTGAGACGTGCAGGTGGAATGTCTCATGTGCCTGTAATTTCACTGGCAACCACCAAAACACAGTAACGCGAATGCGTTGTCATGATGCATCCAAGTGGTGACCGTTTTTAACGTTCCTTCTGCTGATATATAAAAAACAACCAGTCCCTAGGAACGTCATCTTTGAATCTATTGTTTATTCACAGAACAGAAAAGTAATAGCTAAGTGACATTATTCAGTTAGGGTGCGACGGCCGGGGTATAAACTATGAGGGGGCGTCGACTGACACCCACAGGCCGACTTTGAGGCACTCTCGCAAGGGCATTCCACTGCACTCCGTTAAACCTTGTTTAAGGGATGATCTTCATCCAAAGTTCAATACGAATTACTTTAATTCCATAAAACAATATTTATAACATCAATTCCATTAATTAGAATATTTCATTTTCATAAATTATTTACCTTTTGTGATAAACTAGATCTTAGAAAACTTAATAAATGTATCACTTATGACAACGGATTTGAACCCGCGAAGTATTACCTGTCACTTTTTCACACAGGCATATTTGAAAACAAATTTACTGCGAGGAACACAGTCCTGATAATGAATTATTTACTAAAGCGCTAAATATAGATGATAGATCAGCAGGAATGTCTTCTATTCGCTTAACAATATCACTCGCATAAATGTCGATAATATCGAGAGCAATGCAACTTAGAGGGCAAAAAAAGCAAGATGGCGATGATGCATGATATCAAATTAATGATAAAATAGGCGACGAGCAAGTAGATAAATCCTAAATTCTTAAACCTGCAGTTCGAAGCATGGCCGCCCCTGCGTTTATTCTAGATGTTTCGATCGATAAATGATAACTTTAACTGAAGGATGATCAGTGACAAAATTGTTCATATAAGTCCCGTCCCGCTGTTCAAAATATTAATATTCATAGGATGATACAGAGGCTGGATAAAGTTGTCAGAAATTACAAATTAGCAAATAGAAAGACAATGCGAAGGGAACGGAGATGAACGATATTTTGTTCAATTTCGCCAAAGATTTTGTTACATATGTTTTAGTTTGGGTATAGTTTTCGTGGTAATTCAGTCACTTAATAATATGTATATTAAAATTCGTCACGTTCTTGTGTTTGTCTGTATAGGCCTTAACTCGAAACTACTATTCAGATATTGATATAGTTTTCACAGGAAGGTTTGTGCATATAATTTACACGTAATCCGGCTGGTCGCTATCGATTGAACTAATGTAGAACTAAATCCTCTGTTCATAAGAACAGTTATCTATTTCTCTACATAGGTGTGACATGATCCAAGTCACATTGTGTCGCGTTTTCAACTCCGAGACATAAAGATGCAATGTCTCTTGCACCTGTAATTTCATTGGCACTGTTATACTGAAAAGCAGTAAAGAAGTGCAATAAGAAAAAGCTTCGAAGGTTTTCGTGTTCCTGTATGATGTATGACAAGGTGAACTAAATACATATTTGTCACTTTCATACATTAGAGGCCTTTTTATTAGGTAGTGAAAGAATTTTATGCGGAAGTATCGTTTTATACCAATATTCTTCGGAGAAAATATCTAAGATGGCTTCCTCTTTTAGTTTCCGCTTAGTAGTGAAGGACGTTTAGTTAATGGTTTAACCACTTGAGTGTTCCAAACATTGTGTTTATGGCAACTAAAGTTAATACCTATGAAGGAGGTAACAGTGACCAATAAATCCGATATATTATTATAAGTTCATTACTTCACGTATTATAAGTAGGTAGGTATACCTTAGGCAATAGCGCAAGCGCTTCTTTCTTTGAATAATTTTTTTGTTCATTTTCCGCTTAACTTATAAATCGCGAATATTTTAAGATGTCATGTTTAAATGTCTTTTAGTATAATCGATCCAGCATACAGTATAAAAGCTGCATTTTTACATGCAGTTTCAATTCTACGTAGGGCCGTTAAAACCGTCTAAAAAAGTGTAATTTTGTAGTAAGCAAGTATCAACGTAGTTGCAGGAATATAGTGCAATGTGGCGTATCCACGCCATCCACAGGGAACATGTTCGGCGTGAAGAATTATACGTCTAGCCGGTGCATATCGATCCTGGCTGGGCGTCGCCGCCGCCGACACCCTGCAGAATGCATTCACACCGATCTTATGGGGTGATTATCCTATATTTTAGGAGACAATTTTATTGGATTGAACCAGTTTATCAAATTTTTATATTTCTTATTAGATATAGTCCGATCACATATTCTGATCTGACTTAGCTATCGAGGTGCGCGCGGCTTAATACCAATTAGTCGAATATTTGTCGATAGATCGACCAACCAGTAGAAAAATAAATTTCATTGAATCAAACCAAATTATTTACTTGATTTCTTTAAGCTTAATTAGCTATTGTGCTGCGTTCTCGTGCTGTCTATTACCAATCAGTCGACCATTGTCATCGAACGTCGACAGATCGACTGATCTGTTGAAAATCACAAAATAATTTGAATTTGACTGAATATGTAATTAGAGATGAATCGGAAATACAGCTCTATAACGAACTTTGTGCAGCCAAGCATTACTATGCATACTAACTACTCGTCCTAAATAAGGAGCCCTTTAATACCAGTAGAACTTATGCCAAGTTCGTCCGGGAAGTACTGCCACCTTTCCCGCTTCTGCCGCCAAGCAGTGATGCATTCGCGTACCTGTGTTCCGGTTTGAAAGGTTTGGTGGCCAGTGAAATTACATTCAAATGAGAATTTCACCTTCACGTGTTCACATCTATATGTTGCGACTTGGGTCTTGTCTTATCTAAGAAAGGGAGGATACAATTCATATTTATGTCATCATGTTATGGCCAGAGTTTACCACATAACATCAGGTGAGACATTAGCTCGTTCCGTAACCTTTTAACATAAAGATAAAATAATAAAGAGGCACACAAGAACTTCATAAGAACAACTTTACAATCACGTCTCAGGATCAACAGTGAAATATTAATACGTTAGCTTTTAGCACTGATTGTTTTTTTATAGCCCAACTTGTGACTTCAGATAGTTGAACTTATTTGGTCGATTACAGTTAGAAATTTTGAGACATCTTACTCTTGGACTCATCATCATCATCTCATCATCTTACTCTTGTCTTACTTATGGACTACGGTCAAGAAGTTATCTATAAATCCTTTTTATCAACTAAGAAGGTTCAGTGTCTTGAATGACAGTTCATCAGGCTTGCGCAGTGCGTCCCCACAACAAATACTTTTAAACTATTTTCTGTTTTTTTATTGTTGAGTCTAGACCTTAAGGATACTCAGCAGTTGCCTATAGATTTACAGTTTATTTATCTCTTAATTTGAACTCAGTATTGTTATTTATTATTTAGTTGAACTCAATAAACTCCCACACCAGCCAACGACCTTATTAGTGCAAGATTACAACCTTTAGCATACAAGGTGGAGCTTTATTGATAGCGAACTTCGTCAATTAACAATTTCAATTTTATACACCACCCTATAAATTATTGATATTCTAGTATAGGTAGGTGCTACTATGCAGATTTTGGAATTTTAGATTTAGTAATTGCCGGCAAATTATATAAAATACTTTCCAAGAAAAACTATGCAAAGAACCTCCATATGAAGAATTGTCTAATATTTTGCGAGAGTGGAAGTTATTCTGATACTACTAGGTGAGTGCAGCTTTATTGAATCAACTTGCATAATCCTAACTAATATTATAAATGCAAACGAGAGTTTGTTTGTTTCTTTGTTACGCTTTCACACCTAATCCCCTGAATCGATAATAACGTATATGAAAAATGTCTTATGAAGCCGATAAACTCCAAAATCGGTTGACAGATCTCTATGACGATTTTCACATCTAAGTGCTTTTTCATTATGATTTTTTGCTATCCATTTCAATGTTACTCTTCTATAACTAGCCATACATGCCGTAGTGATTTATTCTCTGTGCATAATAAATTCCAGTGACAAATCATCAAAAAAAAAAATTGTTTCTCATGGAGGTTTCATGCTATACATTTTACATAACTCACCACTAGAAGGCGTTGTGCGTCAACTTCTCTATGTAACTACCATTCAACAATAGGTTAGCATACAACAATTTTTAATACGAAGAGGAATCTAATAAATAAATATATACTATGGCAGATAAACGTCTCATCATTCTCAGAAATAAAGGAAAATGGAGTATTATTGATCAAAAAACTACCCAACTGTGTTTTGATGGCATTTTATTTGTACAAGTGTGGTGTTCGTGTTAGCAATTGCTTACTGAAAGTACATCATAATTTTGGTATTACAGAAAAGTTTGTTTGTGTCTATAGAAGATTAATACTTCACTTAGGATTTACAATTAAAAATTAGCTTGGGACTAAACTTTAATTATTTGCAGTATTTCGTTATGCATCCTATTTAACTAGCGAACAATACAATATAATTTAAGTTTAACGTTAATAATCTCATAAGAGTGAACTGTATTTATATTATTTTGAGAATATGATCCTTTAAACTTTTTACTTTTGGCATAATCATTTAAAAACCTCAATTTAGTCTTTAAGTGATTTTTGTAATATTTAGAGTTAAATCAATTTCTCAAACCATAAACTAACATATGCCAAGATCAACTAGTAAAATCTAATATAAAGTAAATGTTATTATAATTGAAGTACCTTAATCAGTGAAGGTTAAACTGAAATACCGAAAACCATGATTCAAGGTAGGTGTGACCGCGACTCATGGTGCGTTTGAGAGCGCAGGCGCGTGCCGCCCCATGCACCCCGACGTGTCCCGGTGCCCTTACACCACCATACAACTTTCACTCCCAAATGCCCGAATATCTATCGATAAAACGCATAGAGGTTAGCCTATTTCGTTGCTGATCCCCTGAGTGCCACTGGCTATTATTTGATCACGTTTAAAAATACTATTGCTGATATCCTGTGACACATAAGTTTGTGTTACTTCCATTATGTTTTTTTTTTTAGTTTATGGTTTTGTTATTTTGTTGTTGACATGCATTTTCAACTGAAATGGGAGGAATATATAAATATGTGAGCATTCAAAATGACTTCAGCCATCATAATATGATCAAACTCAGTTATTTTTGCACAATTTTATTTTCAGGTGGGTTTCTTATTCAAAGAAAGGAAACCTATTACTAAGCTATCACTGTCCATATGTGTGCTTGAGCTAAAAAATTTTGAACAGTAATTGATACTCTAGCTGCCTGAAAGTTTCACAGAATATGCGTAATCATTGTAATTGGTAAGCAAATTAAAAAAAGTACCTGTACAAAAAACGAGTTTTTCCTCTGTCTTTCGATTTTCTCTATCGTAAAAACTAGACACTACAGCGTCAAACCTGGTGTAATAAAACATATAAAATAAATAAAACACATAAAAGTAGTACAAGAACATACACATAAAATTTTTTGTTAATGTCATGATCAACATCCATTTCCTTTTCATTTTCAATGATCACAGTTACTTAAATAATTAATAACTATTCTCAAGACATTAAAATAAAAAAACTGAAATGTTGTCTAGACAAAGCTCGGCAAAGTGCACGAGGTTCCATCGATTGCTGAAGTCTGCCATATCACGGGTCATTGAGACTTGTCGCCAAAATATTAGCGAGCATCGGTCTCGGCCGTGAGCCGGCGATGGCAGTGACCCCGGCGCACCCCGGCGCACCCCGCCACAGCGCTACAACTAGTACCTACCACTTCAGACTGCAACATACGAGTGCGCCTCCCCGGCCGCACCCGGAGTCACCGCGCACGCTAACAACTGTACAGACACCCTACACAGACACCCCTATGGATGGATATACCAAAATTTATAAGTAAGACTAGCTGTTGCCCGCGACTTCGTCCGCGTGGAATTCGGTTTTATCACGCACCCCTATTTGACGCTTCGGAAAAATAGCCTAAGTTACTCCTTGTTACATCAGCTATCTGCCAGTGAAAGTCCCGTCAAAATCGGTCCAGCCATTTCAGAGAATAGCCGGAACAAACAGGAAGACAGACAGACAAAAATTGTAAAAAAAAAATGTTTTGGTATATGTACCGTGTATACATTTTAATATTACAAACAGATATTCCAATTTTATTTATTTGTATTGATGTATAGATAATAAATATAATATTAGTGGACATTTCACACAGCGTCATCTAGCCCCAAAATAAGCTAAGTAAATAGCTTGTATCATGGGAACCAGACAACTGTTTTTTTTTTTTATAATACATATTAACACCCAGACACAGAACAAACATTACGTTCGTGACACAAATGTTTCTCCTGG
Source organism: Chesias legatella (assembly GCA_947359385.1). Taxonomy (NCBI): domain Eukaryota; kingdom Metazoa; phylum Arthropoda; class Insecta; order Lepidoptera; family Geometridae; genus Chesias; species Chesias legatella. The sequence continues at coordinate 6,044,087 of OX375786.1, read as the reverse complement.
ATGGGAATCGAATCCACGACCTACAGCGCAGAAGGCAGCGTTACTACCAACTGAGCTGTGAGGCCATTCAAGATATTCTGGATTCTGGTGTGTCCTAATATTTCTTAACATGTGCTATGCGTATGTCTTTAACCACACGCCACACATTACGTTTGCATGTTTTGCATTTGATATTACTTAATGAGTATTGAGGTCCAATATTCGAGCTAATTTGACAAATTACTTACGTTTTATTGTAATGTAAACCAATTTAAATATCACATGTGCAGTCTGCACTCATATTTTATCGAAAAATCGGTTCTATCAGTCATGAGGCAAAATTTTTAGTTCTCAGAATATTTCAATTTGTTACTTGCCTAGTTACCGTAATAAAATGGTATAAGATGTGCACCAAAATTTTTTGTATCTTCCTCATATCGCTCAAGTCGTATACACGTAAACCTATATGTTTTTGCAAAGGATGGATCATCCATTCATAGTGTAGAATATTGGAAAAAAATGCTTTACAACTTAAAATACACAGCATCACGCTTTCTATCTCATCACGCACGCCACAATGTCGATAAAAAAACCGTGCATTATCTTCTGCCGGAGATAAAAAGACTCTTTTAAGGCACAAATCTCAGTGTATGCTATCTAGAAGATGGTAATCATGTTATCAGGCAGCGTGCGTGCCCGCGCTTTCCGCGGATCGATACTGTGTGCGCTGTATTCTGTGGCTCCCGATATCAGACAGTACGGAAGCGATAGTGTTCGTCCGCGCTATCTCGCGACATTAACACTGACCGAATTAAAAAGAAATATTACGCAACTCATTGAGGCAACTAAGGCAGTTTACATATGGTGCGATATAAAAACATATTATAGTTGAATCATTATAGTTCAATTTATTGTGTAGTAATTAGTAAGGTAAATAAAAATCTTGTTCTTTCTTGATTTTTTCTTTATCTTAAAACCATCATAGTAGATTCCTAGGATATTACTTACTACTTCCAAAGCTGTTACCACTAATCGTGTCACTAGCGCCTTCGTGGTAAAAGAATTAAAGTGAGCCTAGAGGCTCCTTTCGTGCACTTGACACATTTCTTTGAAGTTTTTGGTTCCATGACGTGTCGGATTTCTCACATTTTTATCTCGCCGTTTTGAGAGTATTGTATTGCGCACATTAAGTTTTAATAAGAAAAACTCGTCAGGATTAGATCCAGCTACCTCCGGCTTGAAAAATATAAATTCCGTGAAACGTTAATATTAACTAAATTATAAACAAATTTCTGATTAGAATGAGATGGAGCTCAGGGGTACAGAACTCCACAATTTTCGTGAAAACATTTTCTACTGCTTTTCGACAATATTTTTTTCTTTCCTTCGAGTGAGTTGTCGAGTTTGCGGTAAAAGAAAAAATCTGTTAGAGCAATATCCGGAGAGTACAGAGGGTAACAGAAGGTTTCCATCTGTAATTGCTATAATGATAAATCAGTATCTTGAGCACTATGAGGTCTTGTATTGTCTTAAGTAAACATGGTGACGATTGATTAACCAGTCGAGATTATTTTTCAACTAGTTTCGTCATCAAATTCTGCATTTTAGACATTAAAAGACAAATCCGACGAACTATAACGGATACGATTTCTGTGGAATAAAGTAATTCACTTACTACTTACTCGTACATACACACATGAACCCTGAACATATAATATTATATTCCTTTTTTGGGCATTCGTGAAAAAGTCTAAGAAAATAAGTAGAAGCACCTTACAAAGGTTTGAATGAAAAATTTTTTGGTCCAAACCGGATTATTAGTATCATTCCATTAGTAAAATAAATTTCAAAATAGATTCATGAGTTCCTCCTGCATAAAAACGAAATAAAACAAGGAAAATACGATATTATCAATTTTTATTTAATTTGGCATTTGCTCAGTGCTAAACAAACTTCAACCTCGACCTTTGCTGTCCTAGAAGTGACCGTGATTTGACTCGATCGTATCAACATACATGCTTAATGTCATCATGCATCATAATAACTTCCTAAAAACGACTTTAATCGTAGGTACGATTTTAACGTAACTTTATATAACTATTTCAAATTTTCAAAAAAAGTTAAAGTTGGTATTCTTAAAAGTAAACGAGTAATAAATACCTACCAGTTAATAGGTAATAAGTGCCTATTATTTTCTGATAGCAACGATACAATCTCAATGATAGGACATGTTTCATGCTTATAAAAAAAATGATTCTTCTAGCGTACAGAGTTATAGGTTCCTTTGTGTTATAGATTGATATATATACAATATCAATTAATTTAGACGTGACAGATAAACCCATACATTTTTCAGAAATAACTCATTTAACGTTTTCACCAAGTCAACAATTCCTAAGAGGTGACACCTACCAATCTGTGTAATAAAGAATAATTTGGGTGTTTGATCTGGTAGATTAAACTCCCATTCGACCCTCGCTTGCCGAGAGTAGTCATGTGTCCTGATAGTGCGAACATAAGACTGATGTAGAACAATTCCTATACGAACCTTCAAGGTTAAATCACAGAAACGATAATTCCGAACGGAGAAAAAAGAAATGAACAGTCGTATTAAATTGATTTTGTGTAAATAAACTTCTTCCTACTTTATTTACTACCTTGTGCTTTATTAATTAATTTGAGTAACAGTTTATGTCAGTAATAAATATTAGCATGGTTTATTCAATTTACTGAGGCAAAGGTGTTAAAGTCCAGTGCTCCCTAGAAAGGTCAGAGTTAAGGTTAAAGTTGATGTCGGATGGGCGTTGCAGCGGCATCGTCGAGGTTGGGCGGGCGGCGGGCGGCGGGCGGCGGTGCAGGGACACCTGAGGGCGGAGGGCGAGGGGCTCACGCTGCAGATTCACTTTCGTCCGGCTGCGACCGCCCGCCACGCCAGTGAGAGAAAGTTGGCCGCGGCGAGCGAACGAGTCTCGCGGACCGAGCGGCGCGTCGCGCACGCACGATACGCGCTCACACCGGCGCCCGGCACAGCCCGCCCTAACACCCTAATACCCTTTATAAACAATGCATCGAAATGTCTATGTAAATAAATGAAGATTTCCGCATTATTCGTAAAAAAATATTTAGGACGTGTTTGGACGTTTTTTTAGCCAATATCGAGATATAATATTTGTGCTGAACGATTGGATTCTTTATATTTTTACAAAACAGTGACTGAGTATATTTGTAAGGAACAATGCAGTGCTATCCTAATTTGGAGCCGAAGCGAGAGCCGATGGACGCGGGGTACGGGGAGCCGGAGATGATGCCGGCGAGGAGGCTGGAGCTGCCGGCGCCTCCGGGCAAGGAGTTCAGAGCCCCGGTGCTGCTGGGGCCTCCGTTGCCGCCGCAGCATTCGGTGATCCAGTGCATGCGGCCGCCGCCGCCGCCGCCGCCGCACCCGCCGCATCCGCCGCGCCTCCACAAGCCCGCTATCAACATGTTTGAGGAACCATCCAGCTCCATTCCAGATTTAGGTGAGTTTGTTTCAAAGATACATTTGCAGATATATAGACATATATCTGACAAAAATATTTCAGGTTTGTTTTTGGTGAATGGGAGCTAATTTCAACGTCGTGTTATTTATAGATAATCATTCAATTTTCGTATAGTTGTTGTATTGTAAACTATATGGAACTTCGTGAACGGTAAGTACCTACGACAAGTAATTTTTTTGTATATTTGAACTACGTCAGGTATTTCAATTAGTAATAATGTTACATATTATAAGCAATTATTTCTAGCTGCAAGTTAAGATTTGCTGAAGGGGAATTTTATAATTTTGTTTATTATAACACTAAGAAATAATACTAGGCTTTTGAATAAGGAGTGTATTGTGATTGGAATTTCAATCTCATAGATAATTACGAATCTGTATAATAAATGAAGCATGAGACGATTCATCAGTCACAGTGATACCTGGCTGTTCTGTATCACAACAAGAATGACCTCTCAGATGTAATTGCTACGAGAAGCGTTGCAAGGATCAATTGTTTAATTTGAGGCTTAAGTATTTGTCAAATGTACGGCAAAGTTGACTCATTTAAATGTAGGTACATAGATTATTTAGTAACTTCCTGTGAGAGGGCCAAACGGGGTCCAAATCTAAAAATAAACAAACCCGTGGATCTTGTTTATCCGAGATGTCGCTAATACCTATTGTAGAATTGGTATTAAATTATCACTGTGAAATATAAATTCCTTACTTAAAGTCCGTACAAAATTAGCGCTATCTCATTATTATTTTTAATATTTCTATGATTAATTACAATAATTTACATGTGATTAAATTATTTGAAAAAAAAAATCCTTAGTTAAAGTTGAGTTAAAAGCTAAACGCTTATGATTAATGATTATTTCAAAGTTAAAGTATTATCGGAAGTACACTAGGAATTGTTAATTTCAAAAATTACAGTAATACGGTTACATGTCAAAAAAATATTGTATAAAAATAATAAAAATAAATCGTATCGAAACGTTGCAACAAAGCATTTGATACTCAGGTTTATTGAATCACTTCGATTTTTTGACTCGCACTCTATTCGCTTCGCTCACTCGTTTCTTATTTTTGCTTATGATAAGTACCCTTTGTGCTAATTATGTATGTTTACCATATCACGTGTCAACCTTGATAGTATTAAAGGTATTACTATCTTATGTTATTGAATGTTATAATTTTGCGTCGCCTTGGCCGTCGTGAATACTTCCTTCTTCGGAAAACTGTAACAGAGCATTTACAGTTATACAATAACTTCCGCGTGATGACGACGCTTAATGAAGGTCGTGATACATAACATATGCGCAATTTTAATTTGCATTGTGACTGTGACCGTTATAAAACCTAATCACTGATTTTTTATGGACGTATTAACCTCTTGATTCAATTCTAAAAATTGCATAAAAAGTATTTTTTTTTAAACTTCTCCATACTTTATGAAACTCTTTAGTATCATTTTAAACGTTAAGAAACATGTTTACGAAATGATTACATTTAAGAGTTTTCAGTTGCTATGATAGTTCGTATCAAAAATTTCTACGACTGATGCATCACTAAAAAACTTTATAGTTCTTACATTTCGCAGCGATCTTACGTTTTTATGTTTTATTTATATTTAACGAGTGGTTCGAGTTGAATCTTAGTAAATGTTTTTATCTACTCATAAAAATTGCATAAAATAAGTATAAGATATCATTGAAATAGGTCAAATTACTGTATCAATCTTTAGTACCTACGTACTAGCACGTGATTGCACATGCATGCCAACAACTAAAAAAACCTTACTGATCTCTCCAAGTCATACATATAGATGTGTAAGTAAATTTTTGTCATGGGACCATACGCTTTATAGATACTTTGGCATCAGAAAGAGTACATGAAAAAATATGATAAAAATCATGTTTGTGTTGTATTTATTTTACTAATAAATTAGGCATATATTGTGGTAATAGGAAAAATATACTTAAAAATAATTGGCTTTCATGACTGACCTTAATAAAACGATAAGGTATGAAATGAGCATTTTTGGATCATACATCACCTAAACTGAATTTAATGGGTAGCTTTCGGATATTTGAACTCAGCTTAGATTCTATCACTAACTTAAATAATTATTTTCAATTGGATCATTTTATCGAGTATCATGAAATCTGTTACCAGAGCAACATAAAGTATAGGCTACAATTTGGTAATTTTATCCTCTGTCCGTGAATAGACATTGAAGTTGCAAATTGCATCCGTCTGCGATCCCGTCTGGAAATTAGGGTTATCCCAAACGTGGCAATTGCAGTGTTCGTCGCAGGTAGCAGTGATGAACACTGCAGAACAGTTTTTATTAAAAGAAACTTCGTCTTCGTGTGCGTTTCCGCAGAACAGAATCTGTTCTGATATGTGAACTATCCAGTATTCTACCAGTAACGCAATGTAAGGCGTACCCAACTGCTGAATACCGAATTCGAGTCGTGCTATCAGTTTCCCCAGCACCTGTCGCACCGCTAAAGGAAATCACAATATAATTCAAATCCGAATTTTCCTTTCATACACAAACATGGAAAATAAACCCGCCATAATATTTTTTTGCGAATAAGATTAGATAAATATCACAAGGTCAGTACGACAAACTCGTGCTAGCACGTCATTCAGTGTCATTAAGGTCACTGTGACATTGGGCCGATACAGTGGCAAAATAATAGCAGTACCTATCTTATCTGACAATGTCAGCGGCGCGGGCGCAGGCGCAGGCGCGGGCGCGGGCGCGGGCGCAGGTGGACGCGACCCCTGCACCCTGTTTGTTATTGATTACAGCACAGCTGATGACTGTGACTCAAATGACAATGTTGTTGTTAAATATATCTAAAGTATTTTATCAAATATTACATGTTTTGAATTTTCTTTAAACTGATATTCAATCTTTAATACTGTTGCCCCCGACTTGTTCCGCGTGGAATTCGGTTTTATCACGCACCCCTATTTTACCCCTCGGAAAAGTAGCCTAAGTTACTCCTTGTTACATCGGCTATCTGCCAGTGAAAGTCCCGTCAAAATCGGTCCAGTCGTTTCGGAGATGATGAAAGACAGGATTTGGTCCCAATTGAATTTGTTGTGTGTACTTGTTAATTTTATTTTTTTATTATTTTTATGTGATACAGTTACGGAACGAGCCGACGGCCCACCTGGTGTTAAGTCGTAACCTCGGCCCATAACAACTGATGCGACTTCGGTCCTCCCCTACTAGGTACGACAAGACCCAAGTCGCATCGTATGCGCCCGATTGTTTTCTATTTAAGATAACAGGTATAAAATGAATACAGTTTTGAATTTATGCGCCACAATAATAATATTATGTAATGGCCGATACAGCGCCAGATTTATTTTGTGTGTTTGCTCTATACATTAAGCACATAAGAAACCTATAAAAATACCAAGAAACATTAACAAAAGTAAGTTTATATTAAATCAGGACATTAATAAACTTCATGCAACTTAATCCGTAAAATCAGTGTATTCACATAATATTTATGTGGTAAATATGAGAAGTCAACTCTGTTGAGCGACATGATGTTATGTTATCAGCATAACCTTCTATGAGCAAATTACTTCCTGTAACTACTTATTCGCGGTATCTAAGGCCTGTGATATATCTAGCGGAAAATTCACACATTTTCCCACGTGCTATATGTTAGTAGTTAGTTTGCCTCATATTATAACAGAAATTAAGAGTTAATTAGTATTTTAAGTTAAATCAACCCCATATACTTAGTTTTGTAATTTTTCATTCTTTTTTGTAGATTGTTTTGCTTACCTAAGAACGATTTGTCGTAAATAAGACACTTCAAGTTTTATGATATAAAAATGATCTGATATGATATTTCATACCATTATTTCTTTACATTATTCTATTCCTAATATTTAAATTTTTGTGCTTATATAGAGTTTCATATTATGAATTTGATATTACATTAATTATCATTTTGAAAAAAAAAACAAACATTCATTTAATTTTTTTATAATGGTTTTCGCCAAAAATTCTAGACACTTTCTTTTGTGTGTAGAGGCATTATCGTTTAATAAAACACCCCGGAAACAATCTGCCGTGATTATATCGCTCATTATACACATATGTATGAACAATGTATAGATTTATGTAAGCATCCACGCTATAAACGGCTGAGCACACAGGGAAGTGGCGGCTCGCAACCTTGGCCGAGGTCGCGGAACGTCACTCGCAACACTTATAAACCGTTTCATAACAACAACTCGTAAATACATATAATTGGTACCTAAGCTCATTTCCTGATATTTGCAAAATCTCCCGTTGGTATGGAAACGTGGAAGCTATGTTCAGGGTTGCTCCCCCGCGCCCCTCGCCCCTCGCTCGTCCTTCGCTTTGACCCCGTGCAGCCCCCTGGCACCCGCTACCCTCGTCGTGACCGAGCAGGGGGTCACGGTCGCATATTTTTCAAGCACGTGTCACATCAATTTTCTAATAAAGGTCGATATTTCAATAACTTCAGTGAAACACGGCCATGTCCTGTAAAAACGTATAAAATTTAAGGTGCAAGACACGCTTTCAACATTTTTGAACCTGGTGCATCTTACCTTTACTCTTCTAGAAATTGCTCGATATCACCTCAACCATTTTACTATTTGGTTGCAGTCCAAGAGCAGCGTGAAGGTCGTTGATAAGAAACGAGCAATGTTACAGCCGCAACTAGAAGTGCCTCGTGAATCGACGCAATAATACTGTATTACATGGTCTTGTACAGATTACAGTACGAAAATTGTTTCTGACCTTGTTGAAATTCAAAGGCACTTTTAATCGTATATAATCGAAATGGAACTGATAAACAGTTGCGCGTGTACCTAGTACAGAAGTAGTGCTATGATCGATAGGTACTTGAGTTTTTGGTACATAGACGATACTGGTTGCTTACACGTATGACCGTGAACTTCAGAACGCAGCCTCCGGAGTGTACATCTCTGCACACCACCCACGTCCATCCATACACCGCGCACCTATAACACTCTTCTATAACTCTATCAATTAACAATTGTTTTGCAACTATTGAATTCCAAGTCAATTATATATTTTGCAACAAAAAAAGTTAAATAGTAAATATTTCATTTCACGAAAGAGATACCAAGAGACGTATAATGAATTTTCCAAAACAATCTATTTCATGCTTGTAATATTTTTCTATAACTACAGCTAAGAAAATATTACATTATCATACGTTGATTATGTATCAAGACTGGAACGTTATTCATACGTTTCCGTAAAGAACCCATACACTTTTATTTTTATTCAAATCTGAAACTATACAAATGTTTACCAAACATAAAAAAAAATATAATTTTAATGCGGATATAAACAGAATTCTCAATGTGGCATACATTGAGAATTCTGTTCTAAAACATTTTATTGAGAATTAACACTATGTTATATGTTATTACATATCATATTGTTTTCCTTAATCATATATCACCTTATAAATGTGTTATACGTTTATATATTTAAACAATATCGTTGATAATTAAAAATACAAGTCAAGTTTCCGTGCGTAAACAAATCATTTTTTTTAACCTTGTTTATCAAGAAATTCACACTCCATCATCAGAGATTAATACTAGATTGTCAACCCTAACGTGTAGAAGATGAGTTTATCAAGAAATTCACACTCCATCATCAGAGATTAATACTAGATTGTCAACCCTAACGTGTAGAAGATGAGTTTATCAAGAAATTCACACTCCATCATCAGAGATTAATACTAGATTGTCAACCCTAACGTGTAGAAGATGAGTTTATCAAGAAATTCACACTCCATCATCAGAGATTAATACTAGATTGTCAACCCTAACGTGTAGAAGATGAGTTTATCAAGAAATTCACACTCCATCATCAGAGATTAATACTAGATTGTCAACCCTAACGTGTAGAAGATGAGTTTATCAAGAAATTCACACTCCATCATCAGAGATTAATACTAGATTGTCAACCCTAACGTGTAGAAGATGAGTTTATCAAGAAATTCACACTCCATCATCAGAGATTAATACTAGATTGTCAACCCTAACGTGTAGAAGATGAGTTTATCAAGAAATTCACACTCCATCATCAGAGATTAATACTAGATTGTCAACCCTAACGTGTAGAAGATGAGTTTATCAAGAAATTCACACTCCATCATCAGAGATTAATACTAGATTGTCAACCCTAACGTGTAGAAAATGAGTTTATCAAGAAATTCACACTCCATCATCAGAGATTAATACTAGATTGTCAACCCTAACGTGTAGAAGATGAGTTTATCAAGAAATTCACACTCCATCATCAGAGATTAATACTAGATTGTCAACCCTAACGTGTAGAAGATGAGTTTATCAAGAAATTCACACTCCATCATCAGAGATTAATACTAGATTGTCAACCCTAACGTGTAGAAAATGAGTTTATCTAGAAATTCACACTCCATCATCAGAGATTAATACTAGATTGTCAACCCTAACGTGTAGAAGATGAGTTTATCAAGAAATTCACACTCCATCATCAGAGATTAATACTAGATTGTCAACCCTAACGTGTAGAAGATGAGTTTATCAAGAAATTCACACTCCATCATCAGAGATTAATACTAGATTGTCAACCCTAACGTGTAGAAAATGAGTTTATCAAGAAATTCACACTCCATCATCAGAGATTAATACTAGATTGTCAACCCTAACGTGTAGAAGATGAGTTTATCAAGAAATTCACACTCCATCATCAGAGATTAATACTAGATTGTCAACCCTAACGTGTAGAAAATGAGTTTATCAAGAAATTCACACTCCATCATCAGAGATTAATACTAGATTGTCAACCCTAACGTGTAGAAGATGAGTTTATCAAGAAATTCACACTCCATCATCAGAGATTAATACTAGATTGTCAACCCTAACGTGTAGAAGATGAGTTTATCAAGAAATTCGTACTCCATCATCAGAGATTAATACTAGATTGTCAACCCTAACGTGTAGAAAATGAGTTTATCAAGAAATTCACACTCCATCATCAGAGATTAATACTAGATTGTCAACCCTAACGTGTAGAAGATGAGTTTATCAAGAAATTCACACTCCATCATCAGAGATTAATACTAGATTGTCAACCCTAACGTGTAGAAAATGAGTTTATCAAGAAATTCACACTCCATCATCAGAGATTAATACTAGATTGTCAACCCTAACGTGTAGAAGATGAGTTTATCAAGAAATTCACACTCCATCATCAGAGATTAATACTAGATTGTCAACCCTAACGTGTAGAAGATGAGTTTATCAAGAAATTCACACTCCATCATCAGAGATTAATACTAGATTGTCAACCCTAACGTGTAGAAGATGAGTTTATCAAGAAATTCACACTCCATCATCAGAGATTAATACTAGATTGTCAACCCTAACGTGTAGAAGATGAGTTTATCAAGAAATTCACACTCCATCATCAGAGATTAATACTAAATTGTCAACCCTAACGTGTAGAAAATGAGTTTATCAAGAAATTCACACTCCATCATCAGAGATTAATACTAGATTGTCAACCCTAACGTGTAGAAGATGAGTTTATCAAGAAATTCACACTCCATCATCAGAGATTAATACTTGTTTGACAACCCTAACGTGTAGAGATGAGCGTGCCGCCCATAGCGGGCGGCGCGGGCGGCCGCGGCCCTGACCGTGTCGCGGCAGTGCTGCCATGGCCACGGCCGATCAATGTCGCCGATGCGAACGCAATTTTCCCATTTATTGAGGTAGGAAGGTGGGTATTTAATGCCCATCTTATTTATTAAGTGTACCCATTAATCTGTAAACTACGCTAGACTAGTTTCTGGCCTCATTCTAGATTCTAACGACTGTATGTAAATGAATTCCATACAAGATGTATCTTGCGAATGAGATGCATTTTTAGTTTCAGCGCCATTTTGAATATGGTATAGTTACTCTGCTAGTTCGCAAGTCATATTGGTAAAAGTATTTTTTTTTGTTTAAATCGACTTTATTAATTTTCGCTACATACCTAATGGTGATAGGCTGGTAGTTGGTCTAATATGAGAAATTCCCTCCCAGATAAACTAAAATCTCACAAACGCCATCTACAAACATTTGAACTCATTAATAAAATTACCTGGCGTACTTATGTGGCACAGTGAGCTAGGCATGCTTGTCCGACAAGGCAACAACTGTCGCCCTTGACCTGAGCTTTTCATTGCCAGGCATAATATAGGCCTTCTAAAAAATCGATTATATATAAGAACGTGTTTAATATGAGGGTAGACTTGAATCCCAATATACATATAACGCACAAATAGGTATTATTTTTTAATCTAGACCGAGCACCACTGACCTTAGTTACCTGCAAACGTTGACCCTGCAATAAATAGATTTGTCTGATTTGTATCTGTATCTCAGTTCTATGTTGAGTGAGACTTCGAATGAAAAATTATTATCTGTTTCCATTTCGAGTCACAAAATTGGCGGCCATTTTCAAGAGCATTGAGCCCGGGCGTCCCTCATCTCAGTCTGGGTGCCAACATTTCAGCCAATCCATTTGTTGAATATTTCAAACTGCTCTGAAATTTCCATATGGTTTTGTAATAAGAGCATATTTTCTCTCTAGAGGTCAACTCTTCTCGTAATTGTCGATACCGGGAAACGGGAAATCTTTCGGTATTTGCAGCGTTGGTTAGGTCAAGTATAAAAATAATGACATTTAATTTTCCCACATATTTGCAATAGTGCTTCAAGAGGCATAACTTTTAGAGGATTTTTCAGTTGCTACAATAAGCAATTTTATCTCTTAAGGAAACTTCTACTAGACTTTTTGTTTTGAGATATGAAAGTATGTTTCCCCTGGAAAATGTATGATGCTGAAGATCAGAATGCCACTGCTCACCGACTAGTATAAATTATGCCTTCCGCTTTTAAAACCCATACACTAATCTGAATTCCTTGTATATGTAGGATAGGACGCAGTTTGCGCGTACGTTTATATACATTTTAGTTTTAGTTTATGTACATTTTAATTTTGTACGGCGAACGTGGTTTTATTCTTATTGCATAATGATGTCATTGAACTGCCGCTAATTCGATTTGATACAAAAATGTTGTCCACTGAAGCATCACTATTTCAGTCCAATAGCAATTTTAAGAAAAAGTTGCGTAAAAATAGTATTGTTTCGAGAATGGGCGTCCCTGACATCTGTAGTTCCATACCTGACAGCGACAGCCAAAATTAGGGTCGGTATATACAAGGGTACCTGAAAATTTTTGAATTAGTATTCTAGTCTGCACAACTAGTTATTCTAAAGAAACCCAGTATTCAAGGGAATGTCCAGCCCGTAGCCTACAAGTATATCTTTCAAGTAATTGAATAAAATCGCATGTTTGTTTACCTCATTGCTTTGCAATTCCTTGTCACGGTCGATCAATACGAGTGTGCACAGACAGAAAATATCTTACGACACTCCCTGTTTCTCGCAGACAGCCCTACTCGTATTTCCCGGGCGCCCCTGACCCTCGTTCTGTTGCCATGGTCACGGCCGATCAATGTGAGGATGCACCCGGAACTCAATATTATCCAAGTTGAAGGCTCGACAAAATAAATACAGCACACTGAAACTAATCTCATACATTTGTAAGTAATATTTGTATATTCAGAAGTAGAATAATAAAACTTTGGGTTGAAATTGAGGCTGGATAACAGGGAATTTATTAAGATTGCGAGAGATTTTTCTGCGAAGTTTTCAAAGAGTTGCAGATAATCTCAAATGATTTGGAAAAGTGTAGGTTTCTTTCACATTGAAGAGTTGAAAGAGTAGGGAATGAAACGAGATACATTAATATCCTCACTTAATTTTTTTTCTACGACTTTTATGCGTGGATCAATATAATGCGCAAATACAAATGCGAAAGACTTTTAGTGCTATCTTGCTCTTGGCTCGAACCGGCGATCTTCGTATTGAGAATTGGAGTAGATATGTTACTCTGCTACCACGGAATAATTTTATCACATAAGTGCCCGCGTTATAGACGATACTCTTTTAGGATATCACTTTCTTATTTGGTCGTATATTTGTACATACTAAATTTATGTATTATACAAATCACAGTACAAACATTTGTGTGACGAATATGGATGTTTGTTGTGTCTGGGTGTTAATATGTGTTATATGTATGAATTAACAAAAAAAATACATATATGTATTGTATCAGTTGTCTAGTTCCCATAGTACAAGCTATGCTTAGTTTGGGGCTAGATGGCGTTGTGTGAATTGTCCACCAACATTATATTATTATTATAAGTTGCCCCCCCGTCTTGGCCTATTCCCCAACGATTTTCACAAGAAGTAATGTCTCTAGAAATGATATTACGTAGCTGTATGTTATGTCGGTGGGTCAACGGCCGGGTAAAAATAAAGCTCCCTAAATATGGCCGCGACATCGAGGGAACGAGTGAACGAGCCCACGCCGGCCGGCCGGCACACGTGACTGAAGTATTCTGCAATTATATCAATTGCCTGGAATGTAGTTTGTACTAAATAAATATATTATTATCATCCAAGCCAAAAATTATATATATTATTCAAAACTTTACATTTTGGTATAAGGTTCTATATTATATTTCATCCAAATATCTACAAATTCAGGGCAATTACCGTTAGTTTTGTACAAACCAAAAATATAAAATATTATGTAAATATCTACTAATGTACATATTTTTGCTACAAAAATACAAAGGCCAAAAGTAACATTTGAGGCATAAAGATAGTAAACATTCATTGTTGCTATTCGAAGGATTCTAGGATTATCTCTGTCATCAGGTACGACGGATTCAATTATAGACCTGCAATACTGTTTGATTACACGATAATTATGTTAAGTAGATTATACTAGTAACTTAAATTAGTCTAATATCAGAAACCAGCTCAGAATTGTTTTAGGGTACTGTTTGATGAAATTCTGAATAAACAATTCTGATCTGGTTTCTGATAGAAGATTAAGATTAAGATAGATTTGTGTACGATCTTAATATGTAATGCTAACAATCACAATATATGTATGTAAAATATTTAAACAAATTGTCGGCTAACAAACAAGTATGGTGTTGCGTTGTCGCTGGCACACGCCGCACTCGGTCGAATTGATTTGCACACAATGCAGTCTGAACAACATAGTCCTTTTCAGAAAACCAGCTTTAGGACCAGAAAAGGGTTGTGCACTCAACGAACCTTTGTCACCAGGAGAGCAGAACACGCGAGGAGTTCTTTGCGCGCGCGTCGCCCTTGCTACGTCAGAGCACGACGTCAAAATGCATTGGGTCATTGCACATACAGTCGAGCATAAAAGTGTAGCAAATTTATTTCAGTTTTTTAAATGGTTGTTTTAATGACTATATAACGATGTAGTCATTAAAGTTCATGGAATATTTTTGTAGTAAACATTTTAAAGTTATGATTTTTATACATGTAACATAAAATATGTTAAATTAAATCCTTTAAAGTTGCATCAGAACCTATAGCGAATTAATAAAAACCAAGGTATAGTTCAAAACGGAAACAGTATTTTTACAACTTCCAACGAAATAATTATAAAGCGTTTTGTGTGTTACTGCACTTGATAAATGAGTACAAATGCAATTCGCACGTCACTATCGCAAACGGATGCACAATATATAGACGTCCTTATCGCACTCGCAGTTATAGCAGTCACGAGCTGCATAAGAATGCATCGCGCCATTTTCTTGGCACGAGCAATCTCCTCGCGAGCTCAGCTGCCCCAGTATATTGCCATCAGACTTATCAGTTCAATATTATTGTTCTTGAACTTGTCAAAAGGCTTGGAAATGTTAATTTGTATAGTATTTCGATAATATGCACTGTAAAGGGCATTTAAAATTGGTATGACGCACTTTATGAAATGACTGCAGCTGAGAGTTACATTCTTTTTGTGGATTTCATCACTGTTTTGTAGGGCAATGCACTCACCACTGACATAAATGTTTAGATATGCTTAGAAAGACAGTGCCTACCAAGATAAATATTAACAAATTAATGTACATATTATGAATATATCTTTCAATTAACCTTTTAATATATTTGAAGCTCGAGACCCAAATTCCAAAAAGGAAAGGTAAACAAATGCATCTTCAGAGGTCTGTGTATAAGGTTTCTTTAGGTCTCCTAACTTTCAAAGATCGATAAGTCAGCCTGTATTTTTAACACATGTAATTTGTATTTAAAATCATAATTTCTCCGCTTAAAATGAATTTATAAATAACATCAACAATGTGAGTTGCCACTGTGACGTGTTTGTGGTGCGCGGGCGACGAGAATGCATTTTAGTGCAGCCGAATACCAGGCTCTCATGACAGTACAGGATATAGTAATGATTTTTATTCGCTTCTCATTCTGAACACATTTTATACCATCCATTTAACTTTGCCAATTACTGTTCCTAAATTAAATAGTATTGAAACGAAATAATTTTGAGTTTTATAATTTTTTATATTTATATCACTTACATGTAACACTAACTATTTTATAACATTTGGTTTCATTTGTCTGAATACATTTTGAAATTTATACTACTAAATTAAATATTTAATTTTACTCTGGGATGAAATGATTAGACTATAATTTCGTTTACTTATCAAAGTATGAATGCAACAACCAAAGCATGTCGATGTGTTTTGATAAATATCCATTGAACAATATGTCGTTTGATACAACTTAATTTGATTGAAATAACATGACAGTCTCTTGTACAAATATTTTTCTTTATCATCATCGCATTATTATAGAGTTCTGATGCGATCTGGTTGAGCACGTGAAAGCGTGTGTACGATCATGTTTGGGTGTTTTATAAACACTTGAGAAGGTACCAGTATACAATTTATAAAGGCAATGTTGCATTGAATAGCCACTGCTCTCGCTTTTACTCATTACCAAGTGGTGGTTCTATGAGTTGGACGTAATAGGTGTTGCTTTCTAAGCGGTGAAGGTGTGGTGCACGGCCGCGCCGGCGCGGGCGCACCGCGCGCCGCCGCCGCCGGTTCAAGTTAGTTGCGCGGGTGCAGCGATAATTGCAGAGATCGTTGCACTTCTAACGCCCTCCGTAGGGGCAACGAACGCGTGCAGCTGCCCGGGAAATAGATCCCGTCCCGACTATTTCAGAGCACGTTTGCTATAGCAGATACGGAGATTCCTGCGCATAGCTTTTAACTAAGGACGTACCTGTAATGTGAGAAGTCGCTATGGTAAAAAAACATCGCGTGGCATGCATTAACATAAAATATGTGCGGGACGTTTTTATATATTGGCTCGGTGGTAATGGGTATCTCGTATCGTGTGCGTGTCTGGTCCGGATCGAGTTTTCGCACCTGAAATGTAACTAATGACTTTTATTTTTAATTCAATTTAATTGAAATTAATGCATAGATTTTAATAAACATTTGTAATGCTTCATTCAATTTTTAAGTACTTTTTTTTTATACAATATATTTTATAGTCTCCGCAGACTCTAGTGAAATTAATTGGTGTGTGTATACAAAACAGCTTTTACAATATGATCTTACATTTTATAAGATAAAAATAAATCTTGTAATCTGAAAACTATTTAAGTAAATATAGACTAGATATTATGTATTAAATATTTCTCCTTTGATACATAGTGAAATTTCATAATCGCACGCATCATTAAAATACTTTCTGTGGTGTCGTGTGCGTGTAAATATAGTGCGTCCCACAAAGTAGCGCGAAGTTCACCAGGCCGTTGCACTTTCGATGCAATCGGCTGCGCCCGCGCAACCACGCGAAAGTGATTCATAGCATGCGCGGTGCAGCATGCGGCTATTGTTGATGCTATCACCTCGCTTTACGCTGTACTCACACTGATTTCACTAGAGAAGCAAGCTTGGAAATAAGCACTATTG
The DNA here is from genome assembly GCA_947359385.1 of Chesias legatella. NCBI lineage: Eukaryota > Metazoa > Arthropoda > Insecta > Lepidoptera > Geometridae > Chesias > Chesias legatella. Next base: position 6,026,601 of record OX375786.1, on the reverse strand, counting down.
CACCAGAAAGTTCACTTTTACTGCTAAATAGAATCTATGGAATTGCAGTTTTTTTTGGAAAAATAATGTCCACGTTTTGCGTGATAGCGTTTATGATCATCAGTGCATCAATGCCAAAAAAAGATGATAATAATTCTTTTTTTATGTGATATAGTTACGGAGAGCGTGGTGGTCTAGCGGTACTGACCCGCGAGTTTCAATCCGGAGGTCGCCGGTTCAAATCTTGACGTGCACCTATGAGTTTTTCGATTGGAAGATTTATGTGCGCAATACCACGTTCTCAAAACGGTGAAGGAAAACATCGTGAATAAACCGACATGTCCTAAAACTAAACATTCGTAGATATGTGTCGAGTGCACGAAAGGAGCCTCTTTGAGGCGCACTTACAATCCTTTCACCACACTGGTTCGACAGAACCGGTGACTCGAAGAAGAAGAAGAAGTTATGGAACGAGCTGACGGCCCATCTGGTGTTAAGTGGTAAACTCTGCCCATAACAACCGATGCGACTTAGGTCCTCCCCACTAGGTACGACGTAAGTCGCATCGTATGCGCCGTACCTCTGAGACGTGTAGGTGGAATGTCTTATGTGCCTGTAATTTCACCGGCAAACACACCTTTCAAACCGGAACACAGTAACGTGAATGCGTTACTGTTTGCCGGGAGAAATGGGTATGGTGGTAGTACTTCCCCGGACGTACTTGGCTTGAGTTCTACTGCTCTTAAAATTCTACATGCGTATGTATAAAGCAGTTAGAGAACACAAAAACAATTTTTAAACCATAATACTAATTGATTTTAAATATTAACTGCTTCACATTACAACTCCCGTCAAAGTCCGAAACACGTAACTCTCAGCACGTTATTTATTTTATTTATTGAAGCTCACATCAGTCTTACAACGTTGCCTTGCAAAATTAGATATCTAGTTACATTATAAAGCTGGTTGAATGCACCGGGCTGGGAATGTTTGTGATAGAAAAAAAAGTTACAGTGTTAGAAGTATGTAAGCTAGTCGGGTGCAGTGGCCGAGTAGTGCCAGTGACCTGCAAGCAAACAACGCTCGTAGAACGTGCTAGAGCCCTCGTAGCGCGCTACGGACTAGCTACGAGAATAAAAAAGTGCGGTCACGTAAACTTGTTTTATGTTACTCATTCAAGAAATAAGGTTAAGAACCTTGCAAATAAGCTTAGGATTCCCAGAGCATTATTAATGGGCATGAGAATCCCATGCAATTGCGGACACGTTCGAGTAATTGTAAACAAAAGTATGGGGACGAGTGTGAGATTAGTGCATTTTACGACACAGAACGGTGCGGTGCCGTACATTCTTTGCTTGAAATTCATACATATTTTTTGTTAATTGTAACAAAAAAATATGGGCGAATTAATGATGTAAGTAATATTGTATCTCAGTAGATACAATATTGATTATGACTCTAAAGGACTCTAAAAAATTACTACAGTAAGTTCACCATGACACTTTTTTCAAAGCTTTTTAATAAAGCTAATCCTGATTTTTCTGCGACTAAAACCATATGAATGTTTAAAATTTCAAGTCAGCATGGATAAAGAGGACTGGTTTAAAATCCATTTGCTAGATTTTGATTCAAACTTCAAATTTTCGTACAAAATGAAATATAATAAGGAATAAACTCCCAAAAACTCTGAAGAACATATTTTCCATTTACACGAAAGGCATGACTCATAGTATATTCGTCGCCATGACACCTACATTAGGAAATCCCGAAAGCTTACTGAAACATGACTCATTGTAGTTCAGTTGGGAAAATTGTTTCAGGCGCCCCGTCAACGGCTAGGGTTTAGTCATATTTAAAAGTTCCTCCTAGTTATAATTTTTATATTGATTTTTATAACAATATTATTATATAACTATAATAATAATAAAAAATATTATATATAAAAATATATTATTATATAACAAATTGAAATGCTCGCACTCTATAAACAAAGAATACGGTGAAAACACAATTTTTTTTTACTATCTGAGTATTTGCTATAATTAGTTTGTTAAGGAGAACATGTTTATATACCATCTACTTAAAATATAAATCGTATTTAAATTTTTCCTTTCAAACTCTAAAGGAAGTGCGACTGGATTAAGATATACCTCAATTTTTGTAAAAGATGAATCTTTTGGCTTATTTCTATACTACTATTAGTAGAGTCATTTGTTCCGTCGAACCAGTTATTTCTATAATAATCATATAGTAACCATGGATTGCAAAGCGGTCAAACGCAACTTAATAGCTATAAATTACGCATCCTAATGACGAAGAAAGCATGAAATCTAGTGTTCCACGATTTGCGATTGTTAAATATCATGAAACCTAAAAAAAATGTGTTACTATATTATTATGGTGACATAAAGACTAAGAAAAGTGACGGAGTGAGCCGACGAATTGTCTGCTTTTAACAATATCTTGGGACTTGGATCGATAGAGTAATTTCAAATGGATATCGAGAAGTATTTTAAATATTTTAATTTCAGGTTATCATACTAGATGAAAACAAAAAATATATTGTTAGTACAATTCATAACATATTCATACATTATTCCAGAAATGTCATTCCATGTTATTTTCACCAGGGCTCTTTGGTAGTATTCATAAAGTTATCTGATGCATAATGAGTGCAGTTTGAGATGCAGTGACCGCGGCATCTGGCTCCGTATCTGTAGCTGTGACGTCAGCATACCGACAAAATCACACATGACCTACGATTTTATATGTATTAGCTGTACCCGAAATGCGTTTCAATGCCACGTTAAGGTAAAAGGGCCATTAAAAACTTTATTTTTATCAGTTATCGACCACCGAGGATTGAAAACTATTAAAGTACTAATATCGCAATTAAAAAATAGTGGTTGGTGTTAGAAGGGTGTAAATTTAGGGTTGTATGTATTTTTTAATAAATGAATCATAAAAAAAATGTTCAAGAAATAAAAAAAAGATTTTTGACCACCCTTATCACTTAGGGGTATGAAAAATAGTTTACATCTTATTCTCAGACCTACCGAATATCTATACCTAACACAAAAAAACATAAAAATCAGTTAAGCAGTTTCGGAGGAATTTGGTTACATACACTGTGACACGAGATTTTATATATATAGATTTTACTTGAAATAATCGGTAAGTTTGGCGGTGAAGCTAATTATTTAAATTCTTTGCAATTTATTAGCCTTATGCAAAATTAACAGTATTTGGTGGAACTATTAATTTGACACAATAATGTTATAATACATTGCCTTTTTATTTGAGAAATCTACATGATATACTTTCAATCTATGGGGTCTATGATGATGGTATAGTGGAAGAAGGGTGGTTGTACCCACATTAGAAAGCGCTGGCGGTTACGAACCCGAAGCCACCTTCACGGGTGAAAATATGGTGTTGAGAACTGGGCTCCAATTACGTTATACGGAAAACTAGCGCCTCAGCATTTACTACGTCAATTAATAACGTTTCACTTTTTAGAGTTTTGTTTTCTTAGAGCATCAGAGAGTCGGTAGAATGATTACTTTTCTAGAAATCATCCCCATTTAAAACCCAACTATACATAACTATACTTTTTCTGGCCGTTATTTTCGGAAAGTATTTCTAGTTCTGTTTTGTGTCACCTTGTTAAACGTATGTAATATAAAAATATTTGGAAAACAAAATGTCTGTTGTTGAGTTAATGTTTTCTGAAATCTCAGCTCTAGCTAAAAGAAAATACCTGGAAAAAAAAACTATGCTATTAATTCCGATAAATAAGCTGTGAATAATAATAGTGCCATTTTAATAGACATATAATAATAATAATAGTTTATTGTCATATTAGAAACAGCACGAAAACAGAAGATTTATGTTTTGAAAATTGGGACGACCGAGACCTGAGTACCTAGTGTACCTAACAACTAATTTCCCAACGACATCATTGAAAAGTTATGTTCAAGGCAATTCTTTATTGCATTCACGTATATATTCGAAGCGTTGTAAAAAGAAAATATAGTTACATATTTTTGCAATATGAATTGAGTGCGGGCCGGGCGCAGTTTTTGCTCTCTGCGGGCGCGCATATAGATGCGATGGGCCGCTCCGGGCCGCGGTTGACGACCCGCCCTGGGCTGGCGTTTGACCCCGCTGCACCTAGGGTTGCCAGCTCGTATAACCGAAAAGCCGGACAGACTGGCTAGTTTAGCCGGACATTTTGGTTAAAAATGTCGGACATCTCTAATTTTTTACAAAGACTAATAAATTAGAGGTGTCCGGAGGTTTAGGAGTTTAGAGGTGTTAGGAGGTATAACACGACAGTTTTTTTTAATTAAAACTCGACTTTTTCATCATATATCAAACGATAATCATTTTACTTTTTCATCTTGTTAAATTCTAAAGAAACAGCAATAGAACTGAATGAAAAAACTAAGTCTTCTCTATACCAACATATGAGAAATGTAAAGAAACTGGCCAAATTTAAAAAGCCTAGCAAAAGCCGAACTCCATCTAATTTGGCCGCACACGCAACCAAAACCTGACTATGTCCGGCTTTATCCGGACGCCTGACAACGCTAGCTGCACCCGAGTGCCCAGCGAACATAGTCCCGTCCGATCTACGTTACTAGTTTTCTCTGAAACACTGAGTTGCTACAAAGGGAAAATTTCCAACCTCTTCCTACACAAAAACTTATATAACAGGTATATAAACTTATTTGACTGGCCTCACAGCTCAGTAGTAACCCTGCCTTCAATGCTGTAGGTCGTGGGTACGGTTCCCACCCAGGACAAATGTTTGTTTGACGAATATAGATGTTAGTTCTATGTCTGAGTGTCAATATGTATTATATGTATGTATTTACAAAAAAAAGAGTATATAAGTATAACATCAGTTGTCTGGTTCCCATGATACAAGCTATGCTTAGCTTACTTTGGAGCTAGATGGCGCTGTGTGAAATGTCCACCAATATTTATTTATTTATTTTTGGCCCTTCACGCCTGGACTTGTTGATAATTTATTTGGTATAAAGATTTGTCTTGGATGCCAGATATAATGAAATTAATTTCTGAAAGAAAGTGTTAGTTGTGTTATTAACGCTACACTTCATAACAAGGAATCATTCTCGTTGAAGTCGGTTTTTTCCATATTGTGCGGAAAATAATTATTTTCTAAACTTACACGCTAATTTCATAATACGGTTAGATCTATGGAAATCAGCATTGAATCATTTTTAATGAATACTTTTCAAGAAGGAGTGACAAGAACAGTAGAAAGTTATCGCCGGACAGCTACGTGACGATGAATGGTGGAACATAATCCCCAGACAGTGCATCAAAGTCTATTTTGTTTCGATTGCGCGTGTTCCCTGTCCCTCTCATGATTGGAGTGGGATCGAGAGCTTCAGAATACGTTTATATGGCACACTGGTTGGACTATCGCGGCACAGAATACTACAGTGGTGGTGAGTCGACGGCCTCGGCCAAGGCCCGCGCGCCGCTCAGGGACGCGCTATCTAACTCGACTGAAGCCGCCATCTCGAGCGGCCACACAGCATTAGATAAACGCTCTTTGTTTCTACTGCACATATTTTATGATCACTCCATTTTATTTATGTCAAATAGATGATAGAACGAGCTGGCGGCCCACCTAATGTTAAGTGGTAACCACCGCCCATGGACAACAGCAATACGACTCAAGTCCTATCCACCGTACGAGATGACTCAAGTCGCATTGCGTTGCGTCCATCACCCAAAGACGGGGATGTTACGTCTCATGCGCTTGCAATTTCACCGGCACCCACTCCATTTTATGCACTTGTTCATATTATATACTCTTCTATTTCATTTATGTAGCCGCGTCTACATAACAATGACAGAAATAGTAAATATGTATTTATCTTACAAAATATAAAAATTATTGGCAAAGTAATGAATCACTTTTTTATTTTGAAGACTATCAAAAGCAATTTTATTGGGTAAATGAAAGATGTCTTCACCTTAAGGTGGTTTAGTTCCTTTGTATAAATAGTTTACCAATCAAAATATAAAATTTTTGAGTTTAGACTTTGACTACAAATAAACAGGACCCCAAAATATTAATATAAATATTTTGTGATCCTATGTTTTGGAAGTTAAAGTGTAAAATCAAAAATTTTCTTATTCCAAAAAATATCTCATTAATACAACAATGCAGCAACATACTTCAGTTTTATAATTTTTGAGGTTCAAGTTTGACCTCGCTGGCGCCCAAAAATCATTCACACTTCGACTGCAGTAGGGTACAAAAGTATGTGACGTTGATTTTTGCTTCAGCTAATGAACTTAACTAAAGTGACATGTTCAGCATCGTTTAGTGATGAACCAGTGAGCAGTGAGCGTGGCGGGGCGATACTCGCTGCATGACATTGACACTTAAAGAAAGAAAGAAAGAAAAATATTTTAAAATTATGGGAAGACCCAGTTCGCATTGTACTGCGCCCGTAAATTGAGACGTGAAGGTGAAATGTCTCATGTGCCCGTAACTTCACCGGCAACTATAAATTTCAAACCAAAACACTTACGAGTAACTGCTTACTTAGTTACGCATACCGGCATACATAAATATCTATTATTGTAATTTCTCTATAAATGAATTTGTGATTGTTCTACGAAAATATTCCTGAACCGCATATTTACTGCATTTAACCTGTGTTAATAATTATACAGGGTACTTCCTTGCATTAGCTCATTTGGTGGCTAACCCGACCCAAGGGTTGTAAAAGCGACATGAAACCATGCATTTTCAAAAAATCAAAGTCTAAGTGCCTGCTTAGGTACATGGCTTGGGATATACTTAATCGGGAAATTTTCAGTATACTTCCAAACATAACTTCCATACTCGGAATAGTCATCAAATAGTCTACACGACAGCTAATTATGGAAGGTTTATTGTAGCGGCTGTAACATATTAGCTACGCAAAGGAAAAAACTACAATGTGTTACTTCCCCATGCACCCTCTAAGTAAAAAGCCTTTGAAATACCTCCTATTGGCTTACACTTGGTACTGCATTGTCGGCTACGATTACCCAGTGTACTTTTCTATAGTTATGTTGCTTACTACGCTGCAGAAACGAGGTGCGTCGCAGGGCTTCTCCCGTCTGGCCCCACACCACTTCCCTCCCTGTCTGCATCACCCCTTCCACACCCGTTGCATCCCCCCACCCCTCCCCACCACCACGTCGGCTGTAATTCACTCTCACTAACCCACTGCAGCATAGTCAATCATGCATACCGTATTGTCTGACTCAAGGTGATGCAAATGCGCCGCTATCAAATGCTGTAGGTGCTAGGATAGAGCAGTCAAGTGGCTCTCAAACAGAACTGGATAGATCTATTATTGATCATCAGAATATTGTATCAAGCCAACACCTAATGATTACCGACTACCTTCATTGCAAGTAACGCTAAGATGTACGCCCTAATATTTAGTTACCCCTAATGATATTCGTAACTCAAAATAACATCACTGAATCTACTCGCACTGCTTCTAATATTATATATACATGTATAATATATGAGACTGAATTATATATTAAATAATCTAAATGTAGTTTCTTATCATAATATAAAACATTTCAAATCTACTGATCAAATATTTTTACAATAACTTAAGCCAGCAGTCTCCCCATCAAACTATCGTAACTGAGGTCTACAATTAAACACTCAGTTCTAATGAAATATAATCCGTTTTTAAATATAGTATGAATATACAAACAACAAAAATAAATAACAAACAGATAAATGTAGTTTTAACACTACCTGCGATATAATTATCGCATAATTCGTTTAAGCTTATCACACAACTTTTCCGTGGGTATAAATTTAACTTGTAATGTAGTAACAAAATATAAAATTGGAAAATAATTAACACAACCTAATTGGCTGAGCTAACATATTAACACTAGCTGTTACCCGTGACTTCGACTGCGTGGAATTCGGTTTTATCATGCATCCTTATTTTGCCCCATATTATAAGTAAGAAACATACCTTATGTAGTATTTTAATTTAGATATATAGTATTTACTTCAAAAGTAATCCAGATTATTTTTATTCATTAAAACGATCATAAAGAGCATAGTAATACAGCATGTTTACATGAGGCGGTCTCGAGTCTGAGGCACCTACCAGGTAGGAGCTTTTAATTCACAGTAACCCTTCACTTCAAACAACTCTCGAGTCACGCGACCGCTTCAAAATCTACGTGAAAACACCTTTTATAATTTTTCATCTCCATTTCCCTTGGTTTTTTCCCATGTTACACCGCATCACTTAAAAGCTGGGGGTGTATTCTCTTTTTGTAATGCCTGCAAGTAGGTGGTGAAAGCGCCAGGGCAGAGGGGTAGGTCGAGGGGTGCAGGACGAGTACGGTAAAGAGGGGAAGTGCCCCCATGTCTAGACTGGGTCGGTAGTTTTCCGGGATTCAGCCAGCGTTGCCTGCAGTCTGCTCACCCACTCACTGCAATATACTTACAAGGGTATACAAGTAGTATAGATATAAGGTTGCTCCACGTCTGAGTACTTACACTTGTCGTTTCAGCATTCATTTGCTATGTAGGTAGAGCCGGGGCGGGGAACATAACGTTATGTCAGTAGGGGAAACTTTTAAAGCCGGATCGATATGGTTGCGTTTTGGATTTTGTGTTTTTGTACGATAATATGCTTCGCGTGGTTGGAATTGACCCATAATAAATAATGATCGTTATTATCAGACTTAGGGCGTTCATAGGTAAATGCGTTAAATTGTATTGCGTTATTTTTGTATAAAATTTTATTCAAATGTATTATAATGTCATTTGTTTCGATACGTTTTGTATTTCATTGAACACTCCATCCGGTGCAGTTTCTAGGAGGTATTACGGTTCTATTGCAATCCAAACAGTTCATTCAAACTTCACAAATAAGATCATCTATGAATTAAGAACAATAGTCCGTTACGGATTGATTCTAAGTAACGAGGCTTTGTGTCACTAGAATATATTTCCTTGGAAATTCAAGCAGACATCTATATAAATATGTATATGCACAATCCTATTTAATCTCACACCAGGGGCTACGTAGATTTACGTTGGGAATTTCAGTAATAGTGAGTACCTTAAATAATACTCCACATATCACATTCACCATGGCTTACAGTACAACGTATCGGGCAACATTTCAGGTCGTTTTTAGTACAACGACTAAGTTATGCAACATTCTCGGTGGTTGTACTTTAGGATGGGTGACCATTCTATTTTAAACTAACTTCACATAATCTGTTCTCTATCTGTTCACATCGCCTAATGAACGAGCAGAGGTTGTCGCAGATGTTCACACGTTATCTGGACCACTCATATTGTCAGTGTTAGTATATTCAATCAGCCATGTCGGAAGCCTTCCAAGGTGCGGAAAATCCCAAAATTAGGCTTGTTGCTCTCTGGCATTGGTTGTCAGAAAGCGAGGAGTATCAGGTTCGATCCCTGCCTGGGCAAACGTATTCGAAGAACTAATAAATTCTCTGATCTTGGGATAGAATAAAGCTGTGTATATATCTTATATGTCTGCGTTTATGCCACCTGGTACATAGGAAATTCATCGCAAGAGTATGAGTTGAAAAACGTTTTTTATATTCATTATCAATTTACGTAAAGTATCTAGTATAGTATATATTCTAGTATAGTATCTAGTATATACGTAAAGTATATAGTAGTACCTAGTGTTTTGCCTTATTCAAACTCAGTAATTGAAAAACAACATATCGACATTTTAAGCTGTGAAAGAAAATTTTGCGAGAAAACCGACCATGTTCCCATGGTATATTAAAATCCATGACATCTCACTTATCGAGAGTAGGCCACATGTAGATGGTACCGATGGTGTGTTTATTAAGGGTTTCTGCGAAATTACACTTACAATTAATATAAATCATATTTTTATCTAATCAAAGTCGTCAATAACCCTATGCGTCTACATTAATATAACAATAATAATAAATTATTCTTTTCACAAATCTTTTTTGCACATAAAAGGCAATGTTTGTAAGTTTGTATGTGAAATAAAGAGATGATCTCTGAAACTAAAGATTCGTCTCTTAAACTTCTTACCCTTATAAGGAATGAGAGCTGTAGGTGAGCTATTTTTTATACTTAAAACCCGTCCGAAGCCGGGAGGGGTCGCTAGTTATGTATATTTTGAAAGCTATCATATAATAGATGGGCGAATGAAATATAAATAAAAATCTATTTGAATGATTACTCTAACATATGTATTACTCATCTTTTTTCTGATGCGCCTTTCCGTAAAGCGATAGCTAATAACGTATGAGTAAAATTAACGTAATTTACAATCAATGAATAGGCGAGCAATTCTAAGAAATGCCAAAAATATACTTGGTGTCCCTTAAACGTAACGTTCTAAATAAATAAATAATGGTGGACATTTCAAACAGCGCCATCTAGCCCCAAAGTAAGCTAAGCGTAGCTTGTGTCATGGGAACCAGACAACTGATAGAATACTTATATATATTTTTTGTAAATACATACACATAATACATATTAACACCCAGACAGGCCTCACAGCTCAGTTGGTAGTAACTCTGCCTTCTGAGCTGTAGGTCGTGGGTTCGATTCCCACCCAGGACAAAAATTTGTGTGACGAATATAGATGTTTGTTCTGTGACTAGGTGTTAATATTACGTTTCATGCCCCTGCAATTTCACCGGCACCCACACCCTTTCACATATAAATATGACAGCAAATAAATATACTGTAGGAAAATTTAAATGCTAGTGATGTTTGATTACGTAAAAAGTAACTGGCTGTCAAACTACTGAGGCTCATTATGAACTTCGGAAAGATTGAAGTTATCCAAACAGTTATCTTCGAGATAATTGTGTTTCGTAATGTCGATCTGTAGGGCCGCAGGTATATTTTAGGGAAGAGGGGGCTGCGGGTAGATGGGGCGCGGGGGGGGGTCGGTGACGCGGAAGCGTAGGGCGGGCGGAGGGCGATGACCGTGAACGTGGGGCGGCATCGATCCAGCCATACCCTCGCGCAACGGAAAGTATATGCCATGCCGATTTGATTACTCAATTCTAATCCGATATAGCTCGACAATTTGGAATGAATGAATAATTCGATTTTTGTGTTCGGCTGTTTCAGTTGTGGCATACATCTTCTGTCCCTGCTTATTATTTGGTTCTAGGAAAATTTATTTAATTTAATGGACTTTTGATTATTAATTTTCATTTTTATTTTTTAATTCACTTTGAACTGATCTTGTTTACTCGATATAAAATGCCACAACATTTTTGTTAAAGTTTTTGAAATATACTTCTATATAATTAATGGTTTAACAGTCTTATTTTTTTACTGCCAGACTCAGATATAAACATATTTTTTGTATAAATATTTCATAACATATAAAACTCAATTAAATGAGCTTAGCAATACCCCTGAATAATATCAAATACATTTACTGTTTTGGCGAATAATATTTAACCAAAAGTAGTCGCCAAAGCTGCGTACATCAACCAAGATTTATAGTAAGAAATACGAAGGGAGTTTGAGACGGCTCAGTCCCTCTTTTCGTCCCTTATCCCTTCGATCTAATAACTAAATAAAAGTTAGTAGGGTGCCCTGGTCACAGGGGCGGCATTACGTGATATGAATTGCTATACACCGTCAGGGGAACTAGAGTTCAGTATTCTTTTGAGATATACATTTCTTGAGACACGGCTTTACAATATGTGATGAACACTAGTTTAAACTGCACGTCCGAAGTACTTCAGACTACATTTTTAATTTGTCATTAGACACTTGAATCTTGAAACCAGATACTTAACAAAGATCAAATCCGCCTGTACTCGACGGAATTTCCCAGCAACAGGGTCAGTTCGAAAGTTTTGAAATAAAATTTATTGCACAAATATTGAGAAATCTACTTAATTATCATTTTACAATGTTTTCTTTGAACTGAAAAAAATACATAAATAATATATATATTTATTTATCGGGAATCACTAAACTTTATTATTTTTTAACATAGCGGTCGTATTTTTTACGCGTAAAAGCATGTATTTTGACAACGGCATATTTCATTGCAACTGTTTGTGGGTAGACGCGCTTGTTCTAGCATTTAGTTTTCTAGTCTAATTTACACATGTTTAATTGCTAATACGAGCTTATAAGTGCGTATGTAGTATGGGAGGACCCAAGTCGCATCGGTTGTTATGGGCCGAGGTTACCACTTAACACCAGGTGAGCCGTCGGCTCGTTACGTAACTGTATTACATAAAAAAAAAAAAGATGTGCTCGTACGTACGGTGAAATTACAGGCACATGAGACGTACAAGTCTCAGAGTTACGGGCGCATACGATGCGAAATGCGTCTTGTCGTACCTAATAGGGGAGGACCAAAGTCGCGTCGGTTGTTATGGGCAGAGGTTACCACTTAACACCAGGTGAGCCGTCAGCTAGTTCCGTAACTGATATATATAACTCCGTTATACATACAATTGCACGATTTTTTTTTGGCGAAAATACAACAATTATATAAGCGCCCTAACTTCAAAATTGCCTTTAGTTTATAAATGTGTGCAAAGAAATCTCTTTAATTTGACAGCGTTAATTGTTTTACAATTTAGATTGTTAGATTTTCACTAAAATATTAATCTATGCATCCATTGTGGGTTATTGAGACCTATACAGATGTACAAGAATAGAAAATCTGCCAGTAAATCTGTTTGGATTGACCAACGTTTTTTACGTAGCAAAATATATGTGTCTCAAGTAATTCATTCCCTTCAGACATTTCCATTTAAATTGCATTATGCACGATTAATGGTGATTGTTTTAATTTTAGACTGGGTTTGATATTGTGCAGTGGGTTGGTGGGGAGCATGGGGTAGAATGGGGCAGACGGGTAGTTGAATGTCGGGCAAGGGCGTGAGTCACGGCCGCGATCAATACTGCAGCGGCACGGGACGGCACGCGGCGGCTGCGAGGGCATGCGTGTGCCAGACACCACCCGTTTATTACGAATATTGGCCGAATTCGCTACTGTAGCACTGTAGCACTGTAGCACCAGGGATTCGGGGGTCACAATGTACGTTTAGGGGGGTAGTTCAGGGGACGCAAAGTTTGGGGAGCGTGGTTCTACTGCGTATAGTAGTATAAGTTAAAAGTTGGTTAAAATGTATTTGCTTTACCGTAAATAAGTCTTTAGTTTAAGTTGGTTATATACATTTAAGATAATATAAAAATACTATTTGATATGTAGGTATTTCACCCCAGTATGGTGTCAAGAGCCAAATAAAAAAACTTTTTTTTAATTCAATGGGTGGATTAATACTGATTAATAATGTATTTTACGTGACCTACGTGGCCTACCTGGTGTTAAGTGGTACCCTATGCCCATAACAGGTAATACGTCTTGCGTCCTCCCCTACTTCGGTACAACAAGACCCAAGTAGCATCGTATCTAACCCTAACTCGGAGTAGTGAAGGTCTCATGTTTTTTGGTGGCAGCAATGGCATTTTCATCAGCGGTGAAAATTGGTATGGTGGCAGTAATTCCCCGATAAAAATTGGCATAAGTTCTAATGCTTCTGAAATTACAAATAATTACACATACATATACTTTCGGACGCAGTAGCGCGCAAAATAAAAAATAGGTTGAATTTTTGATGTTGAAGTTTTTGCATGAGAATTTACATTAAAATAAAATCTTGTTTTTTTTTCCGCATTTCGTAATTACAGTTTACAACACATTGACGCTTTTCCCACTCAAAAATGCTAATAAACGTAATATGTGAGAGGTTTGGGATTCGAAAATGATAGGAAAATTTGGTTTTATCAGGATAAAGAAATAAGCAAATCTTATATATATATATATATATATATAAATGGATGTTAAAAATATACAAACTTGATAAACTCCAAAACCTGACCACTATGATTGGTATATATTTGAGTTTTTCATGATTTTTTCTATACATTTTACCTATGTCCGAACAACGTCTGTGGGCTCTAATAGTTTAATAGATAACGATAACGCGAAATAGTGAGATCAACCCAGTGAAAAGTGTATTGGCATGAGCACCCTGGACGGCTGCCATTTGGCCGTAAACGCTCCCACCCAGTTCTTGGTAAATACTTGTATGCTGAAACATAATGGTTATGACTTGTTTTCCGAATAACCACGGAATTTTTATGTATTTTTATTCATTACATACAACAAACGAACTTCAAACGAAGCCATCTTTAAATATAATTCATATTTACATCCAATAATGCTTGTTTTGTAGGACTGCACAGAAATAAAAGGTAATGACTTTTGTTGTAAATTTGACATCAGTATTTCCAGACAACGATGTGAGGAAGAGATCACTTTTAGTGATAATGCGCATACTGCGTCTACCTAATTTAATAATGTATTTTTTTATTGCTTTCCTTTGGTGTACAATAAAGATTTAATTTATCTATGTTTTTTAAGTTATACAGTTACGGAACGAGCGCAAGGCCCATCTGGTGTTAAGTAGTAATCTCTGCCCATAACATTATGACTTGAGTCCTATTATATATAAAAGACAATTGGCATCATATTGCGCCCAAAACTCGAAACGTGAATGTCTCATGTGCCTGTAATTTCACCGGCAACCGCACCTTTAACACCGGAACACAGTAACGCAATTGCATTACTGCTTGACGGCAGAAATGGGCATGGCATACAACAAGACCGCTAACTCAAAACGTAAAATTATGCAAATTTGTAATAAATAACATACAGTATTATTTATTTATTTTAATTAACTCAAGGAAATTTGGCAATCATAATTACTAATTAAACAAATTTAAATCATAATCTATTGATAAGATAAAATAGCTCTTGCTCACTCGCAGTTTTCCATTTATGTTGTTAATATCTAATGGTAAACATATTACGATTTGCTGATAACACAGCTTGTCAATGTGACGACACTATCCTACGAAATATAAAAATATGTCAACAATTTGCTCAACATGTGATGCGATATCATTGCTTTACAAATGTTTTGTTTATTACTTGTTTATGCTTTGTTTTCATATTTATCGTGAGAATATTATGTGGTTTTTTTTTTTTATTCAATGGATCACAGAGTAATTATATAATTTTATATTACTACCCAATATATTTCCCGGTTTTTAAATCTCTTGTTCTACTTTACACCACACATTTTAATGATACATTTACAAATAAATAAGAACTATATTTTATTTCTTTTTTTGTGATTATGTTACGGAACGAGCAGTTGGCCCACTTGATGTTAACTGGTAACCATACAAGTAATACGACATGGCTTCTGACCTACTCAGTTATGGAAAGAACCAAGTCGCATCGTGTTGCAAAAAACTAAATATTTGTACTATTGGTTAAAAGATAACACATTTATAAAATCAATAGATTCACTCTAATACGGATAGCCAGAAGAGTCCCAACATGGTTAGTGAGTGACTCATATCGGGAATCAATAATTGCAGACACAAAAAATATTCAAGCTATATTAGTACTAAGGGTGTACACAGCGTTTTAAAAATAGCGAAAACCTTAGGTTTTAAAATGTAATAGTCCCATATTAACAAATAATAATTTAATGGATTTGGATTACTTATCCTACTAATATTATAAACGTGAAAGTTTGGTATATATGGATGTTTGTTACTCTTTCACGCTCAAACGGCTGAATGGATTTGGATGAAATTTGGTATCGAGATAGCTTATATCCTGGCTTAACACAGGCTAGATTCCGGAAAAGTGCAGTGTTCCCGTGGGTTGACTTACTCACCGCGGGGCGCAGCTAGTACTGTATAAATATCTACATACATCTGGAATAGGCGATTTATAGGAAGAATATAGTGTTTATAACTCGAAAACTCATATAAACATTAACATATGCATCCAAACAGTGAGTTATAGATACCTGTGTGCCGCCGCCGCCGGCTGGCGCGGGCGCTCCGTCATGCCGCGTGTATTTTGTGGCATTGAGCACTAATAATAATCGGTGAACTTGACATTGAGCGAAGCATCAGAGGCTCGTCATCGCACCGAGATTCTCCGTCTCAACTCAGCGTTATTACCGTGTTCGGGTAAGAAAAGGATAGGTAATGTTATCTTTCAATGTTCGCGATTGTTTGTAGGTCAGTCGTGTATGTGTTCCGGACGGTAGTCCGAATGTCGGCTGGAGGTTACATTACGTGCTTATTTACGTTAGCATAGTGTTCGCATATATAATCAACTCGGATGGAAACTACTGATTTGAACGCATTAGCGCTGACTATTGATGTATCGTTTTAATGTTATAACAACTGAAAAGAAATTTTCATTTCACAGAAAGTAATTGTATAAGCAGTGATTATTATGTTCATTTCGATGTAGGTAGGTATTTAAAAGTTTCCACTCTCTAATTCAAAATGCAGTATTATGAAGGGACCTACTTGGTGGCAGAATATATAATCAGGATTATCTCAGGCTACTAGTCTTTTTTCTGTTGTCATTTCTACCTGTAAAGCAGAACCTGTAAAAATAACCGCACGAATTTCATTTCATAGTCCATATTTATTCTATGATTTTTTTTAAACTAGCTACGCCGAGTACTAACTTGAATTTAAAAGACGGAAGGTTAACATGCCTGGTCAAGTCTAATAATCAAACAGATTGAAATAAATAAACTGAAAGTTATATATCAAAATGTTGAATATATTTTCACATAATACATTTTTCCACGGTTCGATAAGTTTTAAAAATGTAAATTTATATGTAAGGGTCATCTTATTACGTGGTGTAATAATTCGTATTCGGTCACAGTGACTCTGTAAACAATAACAATAAAGGTCCGTAGGCAAAAGACTATTATTGGCCTACGAAAAAAAATTGGTATAGAAAGTATAAATTGAGAAAAGCGGTCTCTAGTAGCGTGTTCTCGAGCTACAATGTACCCCATCCTTGCCTCAAAGCCTACTTGGTTCTGGAAAATTCCGTTAGATGGCGCCAAATGACACGCAGCCTGTAAGTTGAGTGCTTCAAGTAACCTTCTAGAGATGGCGTTACTTGTACCAACTTGGCTACTTTCACTGTATTTTATGAAAAACTTTTATTGATTATCATCCTTGATTTCAATAGTTGGTCTCATTATTATTATACTTTATATTGGTGTCGATCAACGACAAATTATTTTATATTATCTATTATTATTTTATATATTATTTTATATATCTGATAAATGGCTCTATAATAGACGTCATGAATTGATATTATACAATGAAATGTAATGAAAGATTTAAACTGCAAACAAATCTGTAAAGTAATAATATAATAATATATATAATGGTGGACTTTTTTACTAGCTGCCAGGTTGCGTTTTACTCCCTGACGATGACGGTAACGGTATGAAGCCGACAGCGCTTTTAGTTTCATTTAATCGTAATCATAAGATAATCTCACCGGCTTCTACTATACCACTTCAGCGACACAGGCCTACCCTCGATAAGTGAGAATAATTGTAGTTTACATCGTGGGAGCCTAATTCATATTGATGTAGGTATGTTTTATGCGCCTTCTGATGCTGCTTCTAGAACAACAAGAAAAGGTTTCCTCACGGTTTTCCACAACCCTTTTGAGAACATGATCATGAATGCATTCGTTTCATCGATATTTAGGGAAACCTGTAATTGGCTAGATAATTATACTTGGATAATGTTATTTCACAATTATTATGCACGCTGTTGGTAATCTTAATAAATAAAAATAAAATAAAACTCATTGGTGCTTTCTTGAATTTAACTGGTGACCTTCGGATTGAAAGGGCTCTGTAGGTACCGCTCGGCTGCAACTCTTCAAAATAATCTACATCTGCATCAAAATAATTTAAAATGATGGTTATCTATACCAATCGGAAAATGTGTTTACGTCAGAGTATCGTAAGGTGGTGCGTCACACGTCGCTCGCGGTCATCGTTCCCGTTTCAAAATGAAGAAGTAATATTTTTTAAAGTATTTTTTAATGCTGCAATTTCGAATTTACGAAGTTGTTATTTGCAGGTATGTCATACATAGTTTTTATAAACATTATGTATTTTCAAAGTTCAAAGAAAGTTCACCAAAGTAATCTAGTTCAACTAAATAAACAATAATTTATTCTTTAAATAATAATAAGCTATACTATTTATATCACTGTAATTCATTACATAATCTAACGTTAACTTGTAAGGTTCCGCTACTCTCTCCTAGATGGCACCACACGTCATTAAAGTGTAGACGTGTGTTACACGACATTAACACAGTTTATTAACATGTATAATTAATTTTTTGCTTATAAAATAGTAATAAAGTTAAATAATTAATGCATCAGCCATGAATAGAAGTCAAAATATTATTGTTTCTGTTTTCTTCACAGAACAGTAAGAATTAACTATATAGCTGCCATTGTTAAAATAATACCACCTATTAATACCACCTTAATAATAAAATCATCCATCGTAACTAATAAATTATGTTTATAAATTGTAAACATGGTGTTTTATATATCATTATACTACATTATATCATACTCATTGGTTGAGAATTAACTTTATTTAAAGAACAGTCGGATATGTACACAACTGGCAGCTGGAATGACATTTTAGGGGCGCATGACAAACGCAACAATTGCACGCAAATCACAAACGTCTTCAGCATGTTTCATACGACGGATTGTGTGCACGCAGATCCAATTCACACGCATTTGACGGATCGAGATCTGAGTGAATATAAATAGATAAATGTAAATATTCGTGGACATTTCACACAGCGCCATCTAGCCCCAAAGTAAGCTAAGCATAGCTTGTATCAATGGAACCAGACAACTGATAAATACACATATGATACATATCAACACCAAGACAGAACAAACATCTATGTTCGTCATACAAATGTTTGTCCTGTGTGGGAATCGAACCCACGAGCGCAGAAGGCAGTGTTACTACCAACTGAGCTGTGAGGCCAGTCAAAATCGATGAAAGTTTATTTTTAAACCATTATTAGCAAATTAGTGCATTTTCAAAAAACATGATCCGTTTTGAAGTGGTATTATGTGCACTAGGAATAACTGTAGCGGGCTAACAGCGCACTCGGTCGGAGTGCAACCTTGTAGAGTTTGTTGCTCCTGCAGCGGAGGGGTGACGGGCTGCGCGCGGGGGCGGAGGGGGAGGGGGGGAGGGTTTAACCTCCAGTGACATGTTCTGAGCGCGATACCACGGTATGATGATATCACCTTATAGAGATATCATGATCGCTTAGTTGACATTTGAAACAGTGGATTTGAATGGCATTATGATTTATGGCTTCTAGCCTTTTTGAAGCAATAAGTAAATTTATAAATGCGTTGAATTGTTGTATTTTAAGAGGGTCAAAGCGGTCACAGTCGCAGAAATCTTTATTGAATCAGTAAATATTATACAAAAAATCATACATCCAAACATACATTAAATGACGCCTTTTCGACGAAGGAGAAGGTAGAGTCCACCATGGCCTCATTTGTCTGTTGTTTACTATCTTGAGAACATAGCAATAACCCTTCAAACACTAATTTAATTATAATATTAAGTAAATCATCACTAATTATATATATGTATTTCCGGGCACTGGTGCTAAGAATACATATATATATATATATAATACATATGATACATATCAAAACCAAGACATAGAAAAAACATCTATTTTCGTCACACAAATGTTTGTCCTGGGCGGAATCGAACCCATGACCTACACAGAAGGTAGGGTTACTAACCAACTGAGCTGCGAGGCCAGTCATAGATATGTGTTTAGTGCAAGAAAGGAGCAAGAGTAAGGCGAATAGTAAGTAATAGTAGTGTATGGCATATAAGTATATTTCTGCATGAAAATTGGTAGATAAGCACCTATCGACACATAACATAATATGATAATTAGTTAACTATCGAACAACATTATCTTGTGTTCTTGAATGAGTTTATTGGCCCGATTGCGGGTTGTTTACTCGCGATGTGCTTACATGCATTGTTTCACTGAATTAATAGCACTCATCATTTATAATACATAATAAAATTTGTTTTAAACAGGATGTTTAGCAAACAAAGAACAATAAAATATGTGAGAGCCTCCTCAAGTTATGAGTGCAACATTAACACTTTAGAATACATTTTACGAAACAATCCAAATTTATTTCATTATTATTCATGAATCTTTGTATTCGAACGACTAAGTTTTGTCGTTAATTATTTTTGCAAAAATGTGTGATGCCGAATAGTTTTCTCATGAAAGTAAAATATCTACTTTCAATTTCATAGTTCAAAGTTATTATTTTTTATTAATAATAATAATTACAGGTCAATATAATACAGGTATTAACAGGCTAAATATATAGGCAATATAAAATCAAAGTCGTGTTTAAATATAATTCAAAACATTTAAAAATAACCATGTCAACAATTATTCAACATCAAATTTATAACAAAACAAAAGATAAAATTAAAAGATACATAAATAGATGTAATTTCTTTAGTAGATAAAATTACCTTAGGCAACTTTTTATTTAGAAATTCGTCAAAATTATAAAAGGTTTTCTCGATAAGGCAGCTTATATCTATCTCTGTATATGTAGATAGTAAAAAAAGTGATATCGCCGCTGGATGCTCTAAATTTATACCAATCGTATATAGCTTAGCTTGATTATGCCATCGTCCCTCTAATTCTCAGCTGTTTACGTATCTGTCGACGTGACCTATATACCACTATAATTGTTTTATTCATGAGCCTGTCACTTTGTGCCTTTGCTCACAACTTACAGAAATTATCTTAAGAATGCCGACACATAAACTTATTTAAAAAGAAGACAAAACGGTTAGGTGACGTAAATTACAAAGAATTTTTTATGTGATACAGTTACGGACCGAGCCGATGGCCCGCCTGATGTTAAGTAGTAAACTCTACCCCATAACAAGCGATGCGTACCTGGGTGCTCCCCTATTAGGTACGACAACACCCAAGTCGCATCGCATGCGCGCGTAACTGTGAGACGTGTAGGTGGATGTCTCATTTGCCTGTAATTTCACCGGCAACCACACCTTTCAAACCGTAACACAGTAGGCGAACGCGTTACTGCTTGGCGGCAGAAATGGGCATGGTGGCAGTACTTCCCCGGACGAAGGCGTGGGTTCTACTGCTCTTTACAAAGTGAATGAATTTAACGAAAAACTAATATTAGTCGATGTTAGTGATTTGAAATGTTGTGAATTGATCCAATTTTTTACAAAACATGATTTTATGTATTAATTATATTAGATACGTACGAACTCATCTTTGGTAAAACAGTAAAATTCGTAAATCGGTTGCACTACCCCATCTTTGATATAATATGATAAACCTCACAATTACAATTGCATTTAAAAATCCATGAAACTAAAAGTGTAGCTATCAATTAGTTACCGCTAATTTATAAAAATAACAATTTTGCATCATGAATCTATTTGCACGTGTCAACAAAATAAATAACACATTAAAGCAATCTCAATTTAATGACAACAGCGACTCAGAATACTACGATCGTGCTGATTTATATCACACCAAAAAGTTATTTCTGTGCGCGTATTTTTGCTCTGTTTTTGTTGCAAATGTTGTGCCGCTCGCTCCCGTTGACCTAAATTTGTATCTTTTGTCTACTTGCGAGATCGAATTTGCGAACAAAATTCGATTATTACTCATACCTTTTCCAATTTTTTTCCCCCTCATTTCCTTTACGTGAGACAGCTGTCAAACGGTTAAACTATTTTTTCACAAAAACGAATACATGTCAATTTTTAATGTATCTTATCGAAGGCAAGGCAACCGACGGCTTCAGACCTCGGTGATGTGATAATTGCGAAGGTCGGTTCACAGCTGGATGTAACATCTCGACCAGCTCCATGTGGTATCGGTTGCGAGGTGCTTTGTGACGTTATACCGGCCGTCACACACCACGATCCAAAACCTAACTTAAAGCTAAACAATAGAGTGTAATTTCCATCGACAACGAGGTCGGTCGGTGGCCTTACCTCGTTAGAGTTCATGCACCCGCGCGAAACTGGGGCACGTACCGCGTGCTCCCCCCACCACTCACCGTCGCCCCCTGCCGTGCCGTTACCTACCACTAGATTTCAATGAAAATGTATCTATTACTTTTCAAAATATCGCTCTACGTTTAATGCAAATGTCTCTTTAAGACTGCTTAAGCTTACCGATATCTTTATACAACTTCATGGTGGCATCTAAAAGTATCGAAACACATTCTCAGTTACAAATTGACTTGAGACTTTGAATGTAATGTCGGACAGGTGTGCAATAAAGCGACAGATAATCGCTGGTAATGAAGGTTTCTTAAGTGATTATCATCTAGGTTTTATTGTAGCTATAGCCTATACGGCTCGAGTGAATGAGGGAAATTTAACTGTTATTAGTAACCGTGGCCTGGCGGGTGAGTGAACCAGTATTGCGCCTCGGTGGTTGCGCAAGCGCCGGCGAGAAAGTGCGAGTAAAAGTTGACGCAACCCACGTCACACAGCTTGCTCCGACACGTCATACACACAACACACACACACACACACACACACACACACACACACACACACACCCAGGCCGGTGGGGCATATGAGCTCTGCTATTATGTTGTGTCATGCACTGACGACACTTGATTACAATCGATGTGTTATTCAATGCTTTGTTAAATAGAAACGTGTAGTTACTTCATGAAGCATAAGACGAATAGTAATTCGTTTTCAGGTTACAGAGTTACATGTTCGATATCAGTTCATAATTAGATTATTTAAATTATTGTAAATTTATTTTTATATATTTTTAATGTATGAATCTCACCGTTAAATAGACGACACCGATCTCAATATTGGATATTGGATGATGCATTGTTATATTTTTTCATTTATCATAAGTTAAGACAATATAAAACTGAATATGATAATGAGACCAAGCATATTATTAAAGTTATCGGTACATCACGAAAGCAAATAGCAAAAAAAAATGCAAATTATAATATACCTTCCCTAAAATTCAAAAATTTAAATTCCACAAATACCGTGAGGTTGCGGTAAATTGGAGTAAATAATTTTCAAATTTCAGAGAAGAGTTCTAGAGACATGCGGGGTGTGTGAAGGGAGGGCGGAGTGGAGGGGAGGGGGGGGGCGTGCTGGCGCTCTGTGGCGACAGAAATAGGGCGCGGAGGACAGCGCAAGGCTGCCCCGGTTGTCGGCCAACGACCCGAGCCGTAGTCGCCTACAGTTCACACGCGGCTGTGTGCGCGCTACGAACCTGTACCGATAGGACGCTCGTCAGTGTGCGAGTGACGTACTATACTCCGCCGATAGCGATGCATCGGGGTAATTTACGTTAGGTCGTGGACCAATGCTACGTTACGTAACCCGCTCATAAATCAAACATTTTATGTACTTACAAGTACGTAAAGTAGCAGTAGAACTTGTGCCAAGTTCGCCCGGAGAGGTAATGCCACCACACCTGGTAATCTGCCGCCGAGCAGTGCACTCGTGTTGCTGTGGTGGAAGGGAGTGGGTGCCGGTGAAATTGCAGGCGCATGAGACGTATCCCCGTCTCGGGGTGATGGACGCAACTTGAGTGATCTCGTACTATGGAGAGGGCTCGAGTCGTATTGTTGTCTATGGGCGGCGGTTACCACTTAACATCAGGTGGGCCGTCAGCTCGTTCTATCACCTACATCACATTAAAAAAAACGGATTTTATTTGTAAGGTGTAGCCATTTATAGCCAGTGTGTCACTTATAATAAAATACCGGTTATTGATAAAACACAAAACTCCTATACGCCATCTGTGTGTGGATAGTGGTACTAGTAAAGCTGAGAGTGGTTTGCCCCCGGCCCCCCCACCCCGCGGCTCCCCCGCGATAAGGGCACGAGTTCGTTGCCCCTATAGAGGCTGACCTCAAAAACGAGGACACTGCAAAATTAGGACGATGACAACGTAATGACTCGAGCGCCAGAATGCAGCATACGAATATAGACTTAAGTGCAGCCACAATAAGAAATACAATCGCTCACGACGACAGATTGAACAACACGTATTTGATCAATTAGGCAAATACGCTGACTCCGAAGTGAGCTAGCTCGAAGTGTTTCACTATACAATTAATAATGGGCTTAGATTTTATCCTAGGAATGTGTAAATCGGGTATTTGCATTGCGTAAAACATGTTTTACAGCTTTGGTTTACTAAAGCTAAGTAAAACTAAATAATTATTGTACTGAATAGCAGATATATGGGTTGACTAAAATAAAACTGCTATTAAAAACATGAGAAGATTCTAGAACTATAACATTACTTTATGTTTATTTTCATTCACAGAAATTGGCTTGGATACTTTTCGATGTGGGTTTCACTATCGTTAAGTCTGTCTTCTGCCAAATATGGCACTCGTCGGCTCTACTTTCCCCGAAATAAGTCATGTAGCATGTTTATCCATATAAACTTACATAAATCCATCCATAAAACTACAAATTTTCGTTATTTTTTTTGTAATTGACTAGTTGTATAGAATGAAATAATTTTGCAAGAAAACGTTAAGGAACGTCTTATTATTGACTGGCCTCACAGCTCAGTTGGTAGTAACCCTGCCTTCTACACTGCAGGTCGTGGGTTCGATTCCCACACAGGACAAACATTCGTGTGACGAACATAGATGTTTGTTCTGTGTGGGTGTTTATGTAATTATTTACAAAAAAAAGGATATAAGTTTTATATCAGTTGTCTGGTTCCCATGATACAAGCTATGCTTAGCTTACTTTGGAGCTTGTTGGCGCTGTGTGAAATGTCCACCAATATTTATTTATTATTATTTAGCATACTGAATCGTACATGTAAATAATTTACTATTTTTCTTTCAGGTAAGTTCCGTTGTCTATCGATCACTATCAATCTAGACCGATCACTTCAGTGATCGAAGAAAGGTGAGTAATTTTTTTGAGAAACTATATTTAACTAAACGCTAAAGACCGATTTACAATAATCCAGTATCTCGATCCAGCACTAGCTTGAGACCGATTGCTACTAGGTTATCATCAACATAATACACTCTATAGTAATTTGTTTAAAGAACTGCTCTACCTAGTCACTGGCCTACGCCGATCACTGCTAATTTACACCGATCTAGTGTTTAAAAGCAGCGCTGCAATTATCACGGGATTGTTATAAGATCATTGTAAATAATTTCAATCTGGTCCAGAGTGGAGGCTGGTGACTGGTATTTTAGCATATTAGCAGTAAGAGGGAGGATACAGACTGCTGTACTGGGCAGAAATAATGTGGCACATGGTACTAGGTCACATGGATAAGTTTCATACCTCACCATCAAGTTTCATACTTTGGATAACTGGCGATTCTGAGAGTAATGTTCTGAACTTTCTTCATTTTCCAAAAGATATTAATTTTGCAATTGCTACCATTTTGTTTACGTTACATCTCTTATGGGAGATAATGGGAGATGGTAAAAGAGACCCAGTACTGAACTGTTAATCAAAAATTAGACAACGTAAATAGAAAGAATGAGGCGACCCCAGACAAAATGTGGTTCTAAATACTTGTGATAACGAATGAATAGCGTATGCAGCCCGAGCTAAATATAGTCCGGTCACCGACCGGGATGTAGGTCGCTCCCTCGGGCTCCACCACCCTCCCAACTCATTACTACAAACGCTACCTCTGAAGCGATTCCAGTTCCAGATTCACATCAGCTACATTTGACTGGCAATTCGCCGTGGGTCCCATCCAGGACGAACATTTGTGTGGCGAAGGTGTTAATATGTACTTGTATCAATGTATCTAGTAAATCAATATGTAAATAGGTTTTCTATCAGTTATCTGGTTCCCATAGTACAAGTTCTGCTCTGTTCTGGGCTAGACGAGATGGCGCTGTGTGAAATATCCACCAATGTTTATTATTTATTAATATAGTCGTTTAACGTCAAGCAAAAATAACAGAAATAAAAAATATATTAATACATCTTTATTACTTTTCTGTTGACAAGGTGCATTCATGACTCGTTTTCATTTACTCTAATTTCACGTTTCAGTACAGCATATGACTGACTTTCTTGACCTACCAAAAAAATTCGTCGAGTCAGTGTCGGTTGAAAATATTTTGGGATGACTATCAAAAGTCTGGATTTGTATAATCGGTCATTCATCAGCCCTATTTTCATTTCAACTATAAGCTCTGTTAATGAACTTTTCATAGCTTTTACCCTGTTTTATTGCAATAAATAGAAGTAGCACAATGCATTATTGCATTCGTATTGAATTCATTAAGGCCACAGCAGCAACGTGGGTGTTGTTGTTTTCCCCATGGCTGGCTGGCGAGCACTGCTGGAGCGCGGGACGGGTGTCGCAAGCAAACGCAGCACAAACACTAACAGTTAATCCACTGCATACCAATTCTCTTGACCTAACACAAGCTGAAAAACTAAATTAATCCTTAAACAGGCTTTTTTAATAATGGACATTTCACACAGCGCCATCTAGCCCCAAAGTAAGCTAAGCATAGCTTGTGGGAACTGGCAACTGATACAATACTTATATACTTTTTTTTGTAATTTCTTACATATGAATACATATTAACACCCAGACCCAGAACAAACATCTATGTTTCTCACACAAATGTTTGTCATGGGTGGGAATCGAACCCACATAATACATAGACATAATTTCAAAGCGGCGCAATTTTCGTATTACTTGATACATATCACCAGTTTCGTGGAATTAAGAGTTTTAATTGAGTTATGTCTCTGCGATGTTGGTTGTTGGTTACTGTGCGTCGGGTGCATGGCCGGCCGTCGGCACAGCTCCGACCCTGACTGACTTATCTTGCAAACGTGCGTCGAGCGCAAATTCTAATGCTGGCGAATTTAACAAGCCATGGATTATTGTCGAACATACATCATTATGATTTTATCGTAGCAACCTCAGCTGGCAATACTGATGCCCTGAAAATTTATGGAGGTTCGCGTTTCAGTATTCGGATGCAATACTCATACACAGCAAAGCTTAGTCACGCTACAAAGTACTATGTATTAACTGCCCTGAATGTTTGGTCTCAACCGACCTTAAGTTTCTGATGAAACCATTATCTAAGAAAAATCGGAGCAGTGGCTATTTTTATGACTATATTTGAGAAAAAAATATAGATTTTATAAAGTAAAAACTATATAAAAACATTTATATTCTCTTTATAATCCTTAGTCTATGAATATCTTAGAGCAATGGCATAATTTAATATAAATCAAAGGACAGTTATCTGCAACCTTGAATGGCGAGGTTTTGTAATTATCATTGTTTTGTAGGTACTTGCTATTTCAAGTATCATATAGTTCATGGAATGTACACATATGTCACTATGTATATATAGCATTTTTTGAAAATATTCCTTTATCTCTTGTTACTATTTAATGAAGCACTATGAAATTTATATGACTGTCAATTGGACCCTTACTTTTAATCGGAAGGTCGCTGTTTTGAATCCGGAGCATGCAATAGTGAGGTGGAAACTTGCAAAATGTGTATGTACCAAGTCCTCAAAGTGGTCAAGGAAACCGTTTTATGACAACTAGAGATACGATGATGTCTTGGTTATTTGGTATTCTATATTATTCGCCATTTTAGTCGAAAATAATAGCGTATAATAGAATTTTATATTTGCTATTGGAAAAAATATGTTTGCTATAACTTATAGAAAATAAAAATTATATATTTAAATAGTATCAACTTATAATTAAATGATTATATAACTTAATTATTACCAGGTACAATAGTAGGTACATAATATTATAATTTAAATTTAACCAGTGCCCATATCCACAAGACTGAGTGAACTATGACGGCTCAGTAAGTGGTGGCTTATGATCTGTCAGTCCTGAGTTCCTATCTCACAATGACTTCGAGCTTTCAGTGAAGGAAAACATCTAAAAAAAACGAAACAATAGGATGGTGTTGTTAGCTCAAAATATCTGGCTGTCTGGTTCTAAATATTAATCCTCGTAATGTTCCTTCCACGCCCCAACAGATTCGAACTAACGACCTTCTGATGATTGTAAGTCAAGAATCCGTACTACTGAACTAACAGTAATATGATTTTAACATTAACGATGTACTTATGTGAATTAGTGAAGTTTATCGGCATGCCAAGTTACACAAACAGATTTAAAAAAAATTGTTGTGTTAATAGCTGCTATATTCAACAGATAATTTGACAGATATTGTAAAACGAATCGATTTTCCTTATAAATTCAAGTAACTACGGCTTATGCATGTGTTGCAACGGTAGCCCTGATTCAAATGTCTGTTACCGGGGACTTTTTTATATTTAATTTATCCGCCTATAAGCCGTATGGCCTACTTGACCGAATTTTCCGACCGCGAATTAGGCCGGGGCTATGTTGCGTAGAAATGTATAATTCCGTTGTCTTTGAATTCCACGTTTCGCCGCAAGATTATTATAGTAACCGTAATTAATTTTCATTTTTATGCCTAAATTTAGGTACATAATTAAAAAATATCGTTTGATAACACTGAGTTTTATTCTATTTAGGTCACATTGTCTCAGTTCGCGTATCGCGGATTAATGTAGCCTCGGCCTAAATCTATTAGGTTGTAGGCGTGGACTGTAGTAGTATTATTGAACGAGTATTATTCGATGAATATTAAATAATGCTGGAGTGAAAAACAATTATATCTGTTAACGGATGTATAAAATAATAAGTAAATATGGTAATACATAAAAATGAATCTTTTGTGGGCTTTTAGACGTAAACTTCTCATTAATATTCTCATAATACTGGTATTTTTTGAGAATAAAATTATTACCTGCAGCGGTTTATAAAAATGTTATAAAATATCATGGTTTATATATCCATAGAATATTTTCAACAAATCTTATGTTTTAGATGATCTGCGGTAACATACAATATTATAATTGTAGGTTTGAAAGCCAGCAATGGCGGAGGCTGTCGGTTTCACCTTGACGCAATGAGTTAGACATAGGTTGCAGGCATTGGCGTGCAGTAAGAGGCGAGCCTAGGATCTCAGGCAGAGTGGCAGGGAGCGGCCGCGACCGACTCGGACTTTGTAATACATTCGGCCTAGTCAGCGTTCGTTGCCCTGCATCGCTCGAGGTCGCACAGTGCCACACAGCGCAGCTCGCCAGCGCTCCCAGAGACTCCGCCGCCGCGCCGCGCCGCGCCGCGCCGTCGCGAAACTACACGACAACCGGCGGAAACACACGAACAAAGATGGCGCTCGATTCGAAATTCAGAACCTTACAATCTTTGACCTGTTTTGGAAATTGAGATGTTTCGAACTGGTTTGTCATTTCATAAGACTAAGAGTATAAAATAAGACTTGGTACTTGAAGTTTCAGATTTTTTTGATTGGTTTTTGGAATTTAATATAAATAATTGTTAGGTATTGAGATAATGTTTAAGAAATATTTATTGACCATCATAAGCTTAGCAGTTGCATATTCCGGGTTCTGCCAATAATAATAAACATCATATAAAATCACGGTATTGTTTACAACCACAACACAATAAAGATGTATGTAATTTCTCTAATAAAAGCAAAAGTAAGTTATATAATGAAGAAAGCGTTGTGACACTTTAACCGAGTAGTGGTTAGCAACGGCTAGCCCCACGCACCTTCTCCATTAGTATGGAGACAGCGCTTATCACTTTCACTCTCGCCAATAACAAGTGTTGCGCAAACATCGTCACAACTCTGTATATACCAGCCAACCAGCCAGCCAGCCGAAGCCAGAAGAAAGCTCGGGTAACTTCATAATTCTCGCAATAAAGTTGTAACGAGATTGTGTAGCGAGACGCATCCTCGGGCCTAATAGTACTCTCAGAAATGAAAGTGAAGTATATCGGTGGATAGTAGGTCAGCGGAGTAGGGCACTGGGGGGTCGACGGCCGCGCAGCCTCGCCGCGTGAAAGTGACCCTCCCCGATGGCGGTTACCTGCGCACGCGCCTGCTTTTTGCAACTTGGCCATGGAGCCTAATGCGATAACTGCGAAACAACAATTCAACGGCAAATGTAAGGTATGGCCTTTATTTTGTTCTCGAATATACGGCCTGCCTGACTACGGGACATTCTCTTAAATACCTTTGCCATTTCTGAGGTATTTGTACTTCGTTTCGGCAAACTATACATAGTACTTTAAAATGATTGCTGTCTTGGTACCCTTGTTAACTAAGCTAGCATAGCGTTTTTAATCTACGTGAATATGTTTTTGAAAATTAGTTTTAGTCGTATTACTTAAATACATTGGATGGGTGAAACTAAAACTAAAATTATAATTAGCTATACTACAACTTAGACACTAGACGACGCACTTAAGTTAACGTAATTAATATTTTGTTTTTTCTCATATAAGTGTCTCATACGTATGTCTTTTGAGAAAGTTCTATAAACTGAATTTAACATGATTCAAATCAAAATTTAAAGCTGTTGAAATAAATAACCAAGTTAGATATTCAATTTTTTTTTCATTTGTGACATATAACGTCATTTCTCACTACTTGAGCAAATAACTTGTAAATAACTATTCTACTACTCTCATATCTTTAATGTATATTTTTCGTTTTTAGTTTAACTTATCAAAAAGTAACTTTTTACAGGCCTGAAGCTTCGTAGAGATTGTTTATAGTGAAACCCGCGTAGCACCTCTACGAGCTACGAATAGTGTACATTGGTAACAAAACAAAAAATTGTGAAAAATACTCTTCCTCAAACAATAATTCTTGAAATTATATATCAGATATAGTCTGATACGGATTCCGTTGAAACACAATTTCGTAGAATAACCTTGGCACTACATCCCTACTCGTGTTGATGTTTACTTATTCACGTTTAAGTGGTTCGCAAGAAAACCTAGTTTTTCCTAGAAATGACATCACTAGCTCAATGTAGATCACAAGAAACAATAGCTCATCGTAATGAATAGATACTTGAAACGTTTTATGTAACCGGCAGACGGTAGTGATTGAATAGGCCTCTTCTTACGTAAAGTGTATCGTACTTGCGTACATATTAAGTGCTATTTATGTAACGTTTCAGTATTTTCGCTTGACACATATTTGAGTTCAATCCCCTCTAACACTGTTTGAATATCAATGCACTTACATATCCGGACTATTGAAAATACTTTTACAAATATAACTTGCCTGTTGAATAGATAGATAGGTAAGTAACATTCTAGAAAACAAATTCTGTACAGAATTTTAATTTCCAAAATATATAATTCTAAAGCATAATTTAACTTCACCCGTTACAATAAAAAGACAATTATTATAAATATATGGAAAAAAAAAGAATGTTCAATTATAAATTGTCAGTATAATAATAAAATTATGCAATAATAATTCGTAAAACTAAAGTGTTTAGAGAAATTATCAGCACGGAAGACTTTCCCTCTTACCTCATAGGATGATGAACCCACTGCGCGGGCCGCTTAAAAACTTTGCTTACATATGACACTTTCATATTATATGCTTTTAATAAAACAACTTGATTAAAGGAAACAAATTAACTGTGATTAAAAGGTTTTGAATAATAATATTTCGCACATTTGTAAACATAAAACATACAATTTTATTGCTACCATTCTCCAAATATCTGAAAAGCACAATGCGTGTAATAGGCAAACCTCTACGGACAAGATGGCTTGCGTAGTTATGTATTAATAAATGCGGCCACTTTACGTTCGTCGTACGTATGGCGATTGTAATTCAGATGAGTGAAGGCTTAATAAAATGATCCGAGGCTGAAGCGGAGGCATTGCGACAGGCGAACAAAGAAAGCGTTGCGAGCCGGCCTTGTTGAGGTCATCGACCGACTTTTGCAGGTCGCAAGGTTTCGCCAATCGGGCTTCTCTAGCTCCAGGATATTGCCAATTCAGCGCGATCAAGGCTGCGCGCCACCGAACCCACTTACTTTTGGTTCACTTTGTAAGGAAAATCGTCCACGCATTGCATGCCTTGCTTTGTCATAAACCACTACGAACACAAAAAGCACTGAAGAAAAAAATTTAAAGATACATAACGCTTCAATTTTGGATCAAGAATTAACGGATCTCTGATATATATACGAGTATATATATGCCTATGCTCACAAAAAATCCATGTGTAAATAGTTGACTGTTTTGACTTGTTTGAAAGTCTAATATATCAGATAAACTAATAATAAACAAAAATAAAAATAAAAAAATAAAAATAAAAATAACTAATAACTCTGATATATCAGTTACTTTTAATTCTCTCTATTATATTCTCTCTTATTTTCATGAACCGTCATATAACTTGGAAATATGTAACTGATTTGAAAAAGACTCCACATAACATAATTACATAATGAAGTGATTCTTGGTATCTGCAGCACTGTCGGCATTGATTAATAATAGTTAATATGTATTACTTATCAGTGAATCCTGAACCAGACAGGGTAAAATAGTGTATAATGAAAAAATCTACTTATTTTCATTCTCAGTCTCAATGGTTCCAAGGCCAGCAACTGACCCGATACCTCTGTTGGTACATTCGTTTCTACAAATCATTTTAAAATTCTTTGTGCACTATTCACTGCTCCTTTTCCGCAAGGTTACGTACAATGGGACGGTATGTTTACAGTTTGTTATAAATCTTATCGCACTCGCCTTTGCCTACAAACATGTACCTACGTTCATACGCGACCTTCTCGATCGCCCGTTATAAATAGTTTATACGACGTTATGAAACAACCATGAAAATACTGAAAGAGTTATATGACCATTCTGTGCTACGGCGTCATTCACATATAACATACAGGCCTCGCAGCTCAGTTGGTTAGTACCTCTGTCTTCTGCGCTGTAGGTCGTGGGTTCGATATTCACCCAGGACAAACATTTGTGTGACGAATACAGATGTTTGTTCTGTGTCTGGGTGTTAATAGGTATTATATGTATGTATTTACAAAAAAGTATATATATATATATATATATATATTCTATCAGTTGTCTGGTTCCCATAGTACAAGCTATGCTTAGTTTGGGGCAAGATGGCGCTGTGTGATTTGTCCACATATAGTATTATTATTATTATAACATAGCTGATGGAACATCATTTTGGCTGAGTAGTCGCAGTATATGCGTGTCCTCTTTTTTTGACATACTTGTCAATTTCAGACTAGACCTCCAAAGTGACGCACTCAAAACCTAGATCCTCATCGCAACACGGTTATCGTTATCTGTCGCGATAGAATCCATTGCCTAGGGGCATGTGCGTGCCTTCTGTATATAAAGAATTGCGATGTGTTTTGGGTGAAATATTGAAATGGGTGCAAGACACCACAGAACATTACATTTTTAGTTTTAGAGTTATAGCATTTGTATATATTATATATATTAATACGTCAAATAATTGTCTTTTCATGTAATTCTTAGTACAAATTCTATTCTATTCGAGTCACTGGTTCGAGAGAACCATACCCATTTCTACCGCCAACCAGCAATGCACTCTTATACTGTTTAAAGATGTTGGTGCCGGTGAAATTACAGTCACATGCAAAGTTTTATGTATCAGACTCGCTCAATGCATTTCATTTTCGGTTTATTGGTAAAAGTATTTTAAGTGCGCCTCAAAGAGACTCCTTTCGTGCACTTGACACACGTCTTCGAAATTTTAGTTCTAGGACATGTTGCATTCCTTACGATTTTCCTTCAACGCTTTTGAGAACGTGGTATAGCGCACATAAATCTTTCAATCGAAAAACTCATAGGTGCACAGCGGGATTTGAACCGGCACCTCCGGATTGAAAATCGGGGTCAGTACCACTACACACCACGCTCTCAGTGCAAATAAAAAGTATACATTTCATGCACTATTCTACGACAGCAACAGAATAATTTCCATTGTGAGTTGTGAAATACATTTTACAATAAATCATTGTAGAAAGTGTTTTATCACCCTATTTATTACTAAAGTCCCGTTATACAGAACAAAAGCCGGTCACATGTGGCACAGTTTAAGTAATTTCCTGTTGTGACGACAACACAATGCATATGCAAGCGATAATAATGAATGACAGGAGACAAAATAGTTCATTTACATTGAATGCAGACTGTAGCGAAGGCCTGTATTGGGTAACACTTCTTGATATAGATGTCCTCCTCTTATGATGAATGGGTGAACCGTCTGGCTTTCATTTTTGTTAGCTTTCGCTGTTATTATAAGAGTATTATAGAGCGCGACTTTATCCGCGTATAGTTAGTAATCATTACTACTTAGACTAAAAGGTAGTTGCTTAATTTTATAACAGACTAGCTGTTGCCCGCTATTTTTTATTTCAGTTTTATCACGCACCCCTATTTTAACCCTCGGAAAAGTAGCCTTAGTTACTCCTTGTTACATCAGCTATCTGCCAGTGAAAGTCCCGTCAAAATCGGTCCAGCCATTTCAGAGATTAGCATGAACAAACGGACAGAGAGACAAAAATAGTAAAAAAATGTTTTGGTATATGTACCGTGTATACCATATGCACTTAGTAATAAGCGGTTATTTGAATATTACAAACACACACTCCAATTTTATTTATTTGTATAGATTTAGGTACTATTATTTATATTAAGATATATTCGAATATTTAGTATATATGTATAATTAAGAGATATGTCCCCTCTAATCAAACATGAAATGAATATTAAAATATTCAGGAAGTATGTATTATCCTGCAGGCATCAATTCTCATGTATTCGACATTATATCGAATTCGACTTATGTCGAAATGTGAAGTGTATGTACTATGGAATACAGAACCTTGACATACATTGCATGCTTGAGAAATACATTGCATTTGACAAGAAAGTATTGTGCGTCGATGTTTCATGTCCTGTGGTAAAATCATTTTCGATTTCCATCAAATTCCACATTGTGCCTAGATTTAGTAGCCAGTGTTCACGAGGGATTTTAACATCACAGCTGGCATACGTCATGGATAGATTTACAAGATTGCTTGCAAGTCAAATAAACCACCTTAAACGTCTAATCATATTTTACAAATACCTTTATTTCACTTCAGTGAGAATACATTATTATGGAACACAAGAACAGAAAATTTTCAAACAAATTATAATTTTAAAAATAACCAATCTAGTTCAATTCTTTAAATTTTTACAATCAGGGATAATTTGGATATTTAATGCAATTTTTTATAAAGTAACATTGGCCTACTAATATTTACGATTGCTTTTTCATGTTATTTCTTAAATAACATCTCACTCATAATTCATACTTAATAATCGATAATTATGCAAATTTAAGAGGTTAGTAGTTTTTATAAAACGAACATTGAAATTGGACATGAAACGCTTATAAATGCAGAATTAGACCTAATTCTTATTTATTCAAAAATATTAACTACTTATTACTTAGAAATACTAATTGCTTATATACTCTTCATTGAAAAAAATACTGATAGTTTGTCAGTGGCTGTGGCATATTGATGGCAAAAGTTTGGAAAAATAATAGATGGTCGTCTTCTTTCAATCGTATATAATCTGATTTTTTTCGGTAATTTTTCTATCTACTTGTGAATACCATATCAAAATCCCTACAGTACTTTTTGAGGTGAGTTTACACACAGGATTACAGAAAAACATGACAGGGAGGATTTTAAATTATAATATATAGTGAATACAAAACTATTCTCTCTACTAGATCTACTAATTTCAGACTTTATTTCAGTTTGTTTTTCTAAAACCAATAAAAGTAAATGAAATCGTAAAACTTTCCTTTAAAAAGTGCTCATAAGAAGAGAGAACCAAATACATCGATCAATCTTTTTGAGCGATATCTTTAAGAAAGTAGGTCAGTGAGATGATGTTTAGTAGTCATCAGTCACCATGCGATCACAATGCAATTAGAAAGCGAATTGCACAAGTGCCATTCGCACTGCCACTCAGAAGAAAGCGCGTCCAACATAGGAAAGTTGAAAGGGGAGGGGAGGGTACAGGGGCGGTGGGGTGAGGGGTGCGGGGGGGGGGAGTGCGCGCACGCAGCAACAAAAGTAGTACACTTTCGATCTCAACTCGCGCCGGTGAGAGTTGTGCGAAAATGAAAGTGGTTGTGTCATTATGGTCCACTTTCCATGGGGTCAAGAACCTAGCCAGTTCTAAGCCTGTTCGATGACTATTGGACCTTACGTATTTGTTTGTATACTTTGTGCTGTAACGTATGGTTCGTTATTGGTTCGTATCGGTGTTGACTTCACTGATCGTGTGTCTACACATTATTTACATTACATTATAAACATCCCTTTTAGTGTTATTTATCTACAAGGCCAGTCGGAACTAGCAATGATCATACTCAGTTTAGAAACGAATCATCTACTCGATGTCCTTTAAGTAAAGCACTGATTTTAAGGGGCAAAACTACCCTACCTTATACATCAATTAACAATGATTGATAATCCTAAATTTAGTAGCAAGCTGGAAACACTTTCCTTGCACATGAATAAAATTCACATTTAAAAAATGGAGCACCGTTTTTCTGAAATACGTTTAGTCGCTGAAATTTCCATAACGAAAATGAAAGCTTTACCAGTGTTATGGATTCGTTCTGAAATTAGGTTGTAGCCAGGTTTGGCGGGTTCATTAGTTTTTTACTTTCCTATATAGGGTCCATAATCTCAGTATGTTATGTCAGAACACAAATGATTTAACAATTTTTTTAATCATATCACAACCTCACACAAGAAAACGAAGTAGCAAAGATAGCAGCAAAGAAGTAGCAAAGTATTTTTTTAAATACCAAGGAACCAATTAAGGTCTAAACACTGTTAAAAACTGAAATAAATAACCGTTACTACGCTGTTTGGGAATATAGTTTATAAAGTGTATTGTCTCTTTTATTTAACACCACCATCCCATATCATTCCTGATTTAGTCCAAGGGTTGCCTGGAAAAGATTGCTTTAAGCAATAAGGCCGCCCATTGTGCTTCACATTTAACTGTTATTTCTTGTATCATTGTTTATGTTTATATTGTGGTGTACAATAAAGAGTTTTCTATCTATATTCAGATTAAAATTTATTTATTCAGCAAGCATACAATAATTTTGTGGACAAGTGGTAGTTATTAGTACGGCGATAGATAGATAGAAAGATAGATAAACTATTTATTGTACACCAAAATCAAAGAATAATAATTACAAGATATTATCACTATATTAAAAATGGGCACAATGGGCGGCATTATCAATAAGAGTGATCTCTTCCATGCAACCTTCGGACGGATAGGACAGTTAACAAACATTAGATGGCAGTGCACAATAAAGAATATTTTACACCAACTGAAACTATGTTGAAAAGTATATAATTTTGAAAAAACGATAGAATCTTCCGTTATTTATGTGTATATTCCTAGGTTTCTTTATATACCGCCCTGGGAGCCAGTTCTGGATGTGGAACGAAGGTGTGGGGAGGTTAACCTGATACCGCGATGACGTCACCGTGACCTGATGCTGGCCGAGCCCGCTGCAGCATAACCTAAACTATGACCTCCACAATTTCGATTAAACCAACCTTCTCGCAATCCTTTGATAAATTTTCGCTTTATACGATTACATCAGTCTAACTTAATTAAATTTATTAATAATTAAATAACTAATAAATATCGGTGGACATTTCACACAGCGGCATCTACCCAAAAGTAAGCTAGCATAGCTTGTGTCATGGGAACCAGACAACTGATATAATACTTATATGCTTTTCTTTTGCAAATACGTACATATAACACATATTATTACCCAGACACAGCATAAACAACAATGTTACAAATGTAACACAAATGTCTGTCCTGGATGGGAATCGAACCCACGACCTACAGTGCAGAAGGCAGGGTTACTACCAAATGAGTAATGAGGCCAGTCATAGACCTCAGTAATATTATCATTATATTCACATATGTATGTATATAATATATTCTATGCGTTCAATAGTGTTAGGAATTTGAAATAATTATAGAAGAAAGTAAGAGAAAATTAATGTACAATTACAGTTACACATACTATAAATTAATATGGCAGTGATCTTGAATCCAAAGATGTTCACAATTTTATTTAACATTCATTACTATTTTATCCAAAGTTATTGAACGCAAAAACTAAATTTACTTTCATTTTTTTATTATTATTTTCCACCCCCTTATGTCGTCATAGGATATAGGATAGTGATTATGTATTATGATACTAATCATATGTATTGAAAATATTAATTTGGGGTTTATATTTAGCTCAGAGCTTTCATTACCACGAAAAGTTTCGTAGTTACGTGTGACGCGCTGTAAAAACTCATTATTTACAGCTCGACGATAATGTTCGGGACGGGCTACTAGCTGTATAATTGTTGCCTTGGCCTATAAACTCGCTCCTCGACTCACAGACTATTCGCCAATTCTAGATTTAGGTTTTCAGTTCACTGGGTTGTACGGGACGCTTCCGATTTCGTCCAAATAATCGGTTTAAGTGGTAAGCGTGAAGGCGGATTAGGATTTAAAAAAAAGTTTCAAAAATGTTGCTGACTCACGTAAAACTTAAAGAAAAATCGGTGATTAATGCTTAATGCTCCGTTTACTTAAAAGTGCCATTATTATTCGTTATTCATTCTCACCGAGGATTGATTGAAAAACATCATTAATTGCATCACAAAAGTATAAATTAAGTTTGGTTATTAACCTAGAAAAACTACATTTATCCTACTCCAAATAATACAATAAGAAATGCCCGTGTATTTTTTTTTTATTTTGGTACAATTTTAGTCGTATATCTATTTTGACTTTTAAAAATGGTGGGCCTGAACTCAATTAAAATGCAAGACACTTTCTGTAAGAGATAGCTCGATACATTCAGTGAGCACAATTCATACTATTTATATTAAGACCAATTTTATATACATGAGAATTCTGTTTGAACAAATGGTTTCGTTTTAATTTTCACAAAAGAACTTTTGGTATAGACTTGAATAATATTTACTTTCGTACAAAAATCAAAGATCTTTAACGAGTTTATGCGCAGCTGTTTTTCAATGTTATTTGCCAAACCCGATACAACCATTCTTGATCAATACATTAACTCAAAAGTGTTGACTTAAAACTATTTATCTAAAATGGTGTACGAGTATTGTAACCATTTGACCCCGAGTAAATAACGAAAGGGTATAGATTCTAGGGATTATATGACGTGTGACCTAAATTCGTTAGTGAATCGCTTGCTACGAAGGGTTGTGCACTGCGGATGTGATATTACCAAAACACGGCTTGATAATGACTGAACCATGTTACAAAATATGTTTACTCATTGACCACCCCAATGAAAATCAGGTGACATTGGTAACAGAATACTTTACCTAACACGGATTAAACTGAGATAAACGATCTAATAAAACAAAAGTGAAAAGTGGTTGACTTTCACTCCAACAGTCAATTTAAAATGCATAAAAAAGACAATATTAGTTTAAAGCGTTAAAACCATGACACTTCAAGTTGTAGTTCGATTCTCATATGAAATGGTTTGACCCAATTAACTTTGTATCAGAAATTTTATTTAAATATATTTCGTATTTAAGAAAACTTATAAATGATGATTTTTGTATTTTAAAACGATTTGTAGATTTTAATCAAATAATGATTTAAGTCTTGATTTCTGCGAATGTGACAGGAATAGTAATCTATTATACATAAGATTTATGAGAAAAGCATCAGATGTGATTTAATATTTGACAAGAATTATGATATTTTCAATACAGATGGAACCTAAGCCTTAAGAATTTTAATACACCTTACGTTAAATATAGTACGTACTACAATTAAATTTGTGTCTACATTGAAGTGTGAAGTGATGGTAGGTATCGTGATGGGTGTAGGGTAGTTAAGGTGTTAGGGGCGGGTGGCGTGCGGCGGCGTAGAGGCTTTGGCTACGAGCACGGTCGTCGTAGCTGGCGGGCGTGCGCCATTCGCGCTGACGCCGCCGCCGGCCGCACGCGCCCCTCTCGCGCGGCTACATGCACATCCCGACAGACATGACTGTGACTGAGTGCCACCACCTGGACCCCAGTGACGCCGATCCAACAACCAACGACGCCGAAGTACTCCTCGGCCGGGTCCTCGCAGGTAACACCCCACACCTGATACCGAACATTGTTTACAATCAGTTCACTAACCCTATTTGAACTTCCTAATTATCGCATATTATGCACGATGCAATTAAACGCACTCGAGATTGCAATAGTGAGAGCACGTTATCGAATGTTTGTGAATTTTAGTGATGTGCCGATCCATCGATGTCGCAGAGTTGTGTAGTAGGGTTGTAGGAATGTCCTTTTCACTTTCCTGTGAGTAGTGGTGGTGCGGGGCGCGGGTTTGGCGCGCGCGGGGAGTGGGGGGGTGCGCGGATCTAGGTCAAGCGGAGTTCGTTGCCCTCGGCCTTCCCGGCTATATTCGACGTCGCTAATCACCGCCGCCGCCCGCGAGCCGCGCTCCCCCCCGCCCCGCGCTCGCCTTGCAATACAGAGGTGGATTAAGTGATTTAGTCTTGACGGTTCTTAATTATTATTTATTTTATTTATTATATTTAATTTTAGCTATATTACTTGTCTCATGATCTATGAATGTTTTTGATCGTAACATTTTTTAATGCATAGCTAATGAATTTGATATCATTTCTGCATTGCTTGGACTGGTTTATTTTTTTCATTTGACTTAAATTAAATTAGCTTAACATTTTTTTCAATTTATATTTAAGTTAAATTACGCTGGAACTAACATAATGTTAAAGGTCATTAAACAGGC
Source organism: Chesias legatella (assembly GCA_947359385.1). Taxonomy (NCBI): domain Eukaryota; kingdom Metazoa; phylum Arthropoda; class Insecta; order Lepidoptera; family Geometridae; genus Chesias; species Chesias legatella. The sequence goes on along the minus strand of OX375786.1, from coordinate 5,985,654 downwards.
GATGTATACGATACATGAGTTACTCAATCAATAGTGATTGCATTATTTGTAATCGCAAAGAGGAGCGAGTGAGTCTCTGCGCTCGACATCATGGTCGACTCGTGTTTCGCAAGTGGAGCCCATCGCTGAATGCCATTTTATTTTGGAGGCCGTTCGCGCAGTCGGAGGGCCCGCGGTCATCGGCCCCGCGCGTTATCTAGGTCGACTCAGAATAACCTAGCGCCGATACTCTAATAATAATCCGCGCGAAGCCTTGTAGTATACTGCTGTCCCACTCTGCCTCGTGACAGTTACAGCTCAAGAACAGCGACAACACACTATTTCACAACTCTAATTCATTCCGCATACGGGGCAGCTCATAAGATTTAGACTGTCGTCTCCTTTACTCCCTCTCTCTGAATACCTAGGCATTTGAAACGAGTAAAGCAGATATTTTCAAAACATTTCATGTTCATGACCTATCCAAAAGCCTTTACAGCTCCTATACTGTGTGCTATCTTTAGTAAACCCATTAAATAAATAAACTCCAGTTATTATATATAAAAACTATATTGTCACAATTAGTCGATGAATTGTATTGTGAATGATTAATTTATTTTTAAAAACAAACAATAGACCTGGCCCGATACAATGCAAAAGCTATATTACATAAAAAATTCAGCTATGCTTGATTAAAGCCACATCTAAAAAAAAAACAATAAATTAGAATATGTTATGAATATAAATAGTTCTTAGTGATTCAACAAAAATAGATTTTAGTCATACAGCACGGATTGTCATAACACAAAATAAGAAAAGTACAATTTTTATAATATTCTGCGTTTGAACGTGACGGCACAGAGTAAGCGGTTATGTCGCGGTGACGTACGGCGCGGGGGCAGGGAGCGGGTTGCGCGGGGGTTGGGTAGAGGCGCGCGCGGGGAGCGGGGCGGGGGGAGGTGAGCGCGCGGTATTGCGATCAAGGCCTCGAGTTCGTTCACCCGCCAACAATTGGGTCACGCCTGCCAGTTGCCTCGCTCTGCACACCCCACACACAAATAACTGTTTAAATCACACTAAATCCGTGCCTGTAACGTCACTGTAGGTATGTAGGTAACCTTAATTATATTATTTTGAGAATAACAGGTACGAGTGCGTTCTTTATTTTTCAAATCTTTGTCAATCGAATGAATCATTGGCAACCATTGCAATTTCTTTTTTGAAAATGGAAGCATATTTAGAAAAATTAGCTTCGAATGTTCTAGACGAGATTATTTTAATATTTTATTCAAGAGCAAAGAGTCAACTGATTTAGCCGACTCGCATGTTCATATATAGTACTGATGTAGTGATATATTTGCACATCACATGGCAAAGCATTAGTTATGCAGTAGTCAAATAGACTAAATAAAACATAGGTACAAAATTCATCACGTCATTTTATTTTTAACTTGGGTTTGTTGACGAGTGTATATTGGGCTATCAATATTGATAACATCACCGATCAGAAGATACTTCACGATCACTTTCGCTTTTTGCATAAATTTTCATCATATTATTTATAACAAATCTCACCAATAAAAAAAAAATATGCTACGTACTGAAATAAAATTCGTAAAATATTTACTTAATAAAATGTCCGAAATCTTTTTTCACGTACATGACAATTGACTATGGTATATAGCCATCGCCTCTAACGAAAGTAACTAAGTACGTATGCATTTTAAGGGTAGTTACGATACCGAATGGAGTGGTGCTTAAAATGGGGGGGTAAGTGAGGGGGAGTGCAGAGAGGGGTAGGCAGGCAGGCACAGAGAGTGCGAGAGGCTGACAGGTCGCCGGCCGCGCCGCCCTGACCCCAATTCGCTGTGCGCTCGCGCGTCATACAGCGGACTCTCGTCCAGGCAACTCAGCGGAAAATACCCATATCGTTTCAACACTACCATATATTTATGAAAGTCACAATACCTACCGGATTGCAACATCTCGGTAACAATGGTACGACAACGTAAACAACTTGTGCGTTGCCTACGCAACTTAGGGACCTTTTTTCTTATTATTACCAATGTCAAAGTCAAAAAACTTGTCATAGAATTCATGAAGTAAAGCTTGGAAATGTCATTAAGTAATATTCAAAACATAAGGTCACGCTTACTTTTCGTTAAGTTTGACGCATGTTCAAACGCGAACCTCTAAGGGAGATAAGAAACCACTAAAGGATTCCTATCAATCCTGAAATTATACTAATTTCATTGCAGATTACTTGCTTTGATGACTTTCAATTATGTTATCGGTCCCACAGTATTTCACCAGTAACCAGGTAAGCAACTCGCAAGACCTACTGTTTAAGGCGGTCAAACATATCTTTCGTTACCTCGATTTTTTTTCAAGCAATCCTAAATAATATTGTCCATGTTAGATTGCACAGTTTTTTGTGCACAGTAGGTCATGACTTGGTTTGTTAAACTACTTATTTACATTGCAAACGGCTCCGACCGCGTTTACTGAAGTGACTGACAAGGCAAAGCAAAAACCAAGAGATAATCTCAGATCTCAAAATACATTTGTAAGTACAAATAAATAGCTTTGTAATGTTGTAATGTCATATTCGCAACATACTCTTCCCCTGTTGTTTTAATTACAGACGAACGTAACACTTGCGTAAATTGGATGTCGGAAAGCACATTAGTGCTTTACGTCAATTGTGATTAGTTTAGTTACGTTTAGTAGGTCGGATCATCATTTAAGTTTTTTCAAAAATGTTGACACGAAAACGAAATAGTTTACCTACTTCTCGTTTTAATATGCCAATTTCTTGGACAGTGTTAGCAAAATTGTCATTATTTCAAATAATACATTTTTTATTACATTTATATGCATTGATGTTACATTTCAGGGTTAGTTTTGCGATGTCAATAGTTAATAGCTAATACTTTTTTGATTTAATTTTCATCTTAAATTTTGATCAGGGTCAATGTAACTATTATAATTATTACTTCAGACAGAAGATAAATCAAATCCATATTTTAATAACGATTCACACATTTACAAGTTATTAAAGTTTATATTTCACCTTGTTGTTACATTATCGTGGAAACGTAGATGCGACAAGTGAAAAGTTCATCGGTGTTAATTTTTAATCACGAATAACTGAGCCAGGAAAATTTATACCAACCAATTGCAAAAAGGTCCGGATTAAAGTTTTTGATAAATTGAGATCATAGTTCAGTATTTATATTATGTGTTATTGATAATAAATCTAATGATACAATGATGTGGCATTACCTAGATTTTGGTTAATTGAATGTTCCATTACATAATGCGTTTCAAAATGTCGCTTCACACTTGACTCGAAGGTTATGTTTATAATTTTAATTCAAAGTATGTTATTAAAGACTGCGACCTCGCAAAATAGGACGAGATTTTTACAACATGTACATTCAAATATGTGTTGGTAATCGCGCTAAGCAGTTGATGATTAAGCGAGTGGGTCATGTCATGAGTCAGTGCTGACCCAGATGTGGTAGGCTGTATCGGTACTTGCTCCAAATACTCGGAGTAGGTTAGGGAGCGGGGTCGACGACCTCCAGCTCAGCTTACCTACCCCTCGCAAGTTTCCGGGTCATCCCGCTCTTATGTGCCGTCCCACCCACCACACGCAGAGATACGTCGGAATTTTGGTAACTTTATTAAATTAATTTATTTTACGAATATTCTACATAAGTGTCAAAAATAATTCATAGATTTTTATGTAATGTTACTTCACACCATAATTATTTAATGATGATATATATTTCATTTAAACGTTAAATTACTTTATAAATATAAAGTTTATTCACACATTGCAAGTAATTCGAATATAGGTGTTGTCTGACGACAAAAAATAAGATTACCTTTTTTTTTTTACTGAATATTCAGTTTCAATTGTTTATTTTTTAATGACGATAACTAAATACGTAATATAAAAACTCCATAGGTAGCGCCTTGTTACTCAACAATAGGTTATAGAAGTAAGCGCCATCTCGTGTCGAGTAGCTAGTTTATAGAACGTGCGGTAGATGTCGCTCGTAGGCACTTCCTGAAACTACGATTCTACTGATTCTACATAGCAAATTTATATAACTCGCTTATTCATGAAAGTTCTATAGCGACATTTAACTTGAAACACAATGGAAGGGTCTTCATAGCAATTGTGTAAGACTAATATTTTTATTTAAACACCACCTTTTTAATAACATAAGTTATATTTACGAAGTACTTACGCAACATTATGTTTAAATTTTTACTAAATAGTTTTTTCACTTTGAATATTCGAGTACTCTAATACAAAAGGTACCTAAACTAAATTGTTGTAAGGTTTTGAGCATTCGATAGCGACACTTAGATAAGAGGTAAAATACTCTTATCTGAATGCGTTTAATATCTAAAATAGTTATTTTTCTTGGTTCAAACCTATCTGAGACCCCAAAACACAATTATGTGGAAATCTGGTTAAAATCTTTTACCTTACAAATTCAAATAACATTATGTAATTATAATTTTCCTCGTTACACATTTTTCACCAACACACGTAATTGAATTGAATCACAGGTAATAGTTATATAATCACAGGGCGGTTTTTCATTCTGTAACAGCATTCCCTAGATGAAGCTTGCTAAGAAAAGCTGGTGGGTAAAAATAGAAGCAGGCTCGTTGGGCAGCTGGGGTGGCAGGGTGGGATCGGCCGTGAACTCTTGTAACCCCACCGCCTACTCACACTCATACAGAAGATTTTCCTAACAATTCGTTGAACATTTTCCTGCTAGCATATTTGGATCTGATCAAGTGAATGTTTGGTTAAGATGCTTTTCTATAAAATGTGTTGTGTTGAAGTACTAATGATCATTAGAAAAACTTTTTTTTTTCGGTTATGTGGGTATTTTATAAGCTACTAAATGTTCTCTTACCCACAAAAAAATATGGGTACGATAACTCCAATCTAAATGTATGTAAGTTTTATTGTGTAAAAATAATATATTATTGAGTATGACTCGAATTGTCAATAAAATTATACTGTGTGCTTTCTTCTTCTTTTATAAATGGATTTGTGGCGGAATATTTAGTGTAATTTTTACCTTCCATACCTCTGTGAAATAAACCAATATATGCTCTTTCATTGATCTAAATGACACATCTGACCAAATTAATGACATTGTCACTTCGACAAATGTCAGTTTTTACAGTCGCAAATATTAAATTGATCTTGTGTGTGTATGCTTTAATTGCTAGCTCTCATTATTCTAAAGAAGTCGTAGGTCTTAAAAGCCAAAGGTTGTTTAATTATTTTTAAGTGTGGGGTGTAGGGGTAGTCCATTGACGTCAGAGGGGCGCATGCGCGCGCCGCCCCACGCTCGCTCCACGCTTTCTGTTTCGCGCCAAACCTCCCCGAGTCGCGCGCCGGTTATAACCTCACTTTGGAAAACCTTTATTGTATTTTGATGCGTGTGTCCCAAACATGATGGAACCTGGAAGTAAACTTGTCCCGCCAAGTGATGTGGCAGGTAAGCGGACATCTATATTTGCCAGGGAAAAATTGTGTAACACCTACCTACCATAGTACCTATGTATTAAGCGTTCATTGAACTTTGCCCTATTATTTTAGAAATAGAATACTACAAGGATGCTCGTTATTGAACAATAATAACGTCAGATTGTCTTAAGTGATCAATTTACGTAAGAAAAAATATTTAATAGATGGGGTACACTTTTATGCAGTGCTGTTTAATCCTTTATATATTACATAAGGTATTATTAGTACTTTCATCATGGTAATATTCAATATTTTGGATTGTCTTTTTTCAAATTGTAAGTTTTTTAGTTATATAAGTTTAATTGGGACATTGCTTTCTCCGTAATTGAACGAGCGATGAAGGCATAGAAAACTTCGTAAACATTTCGCAATATATCGCGTTCCCAGCTAGGTAATCCCCTATACTAGGAACAGATGTATGTTTCCGTTTGTCCAATTAAACATAAAACTGAATTGAACTTCGTTGTCTGGGTCGGCGCATTCAGACCGGAACCATTGCACCCTGCACGGTCACCCGCACGATGCACTCTTGCATATTACACACAGTCGATATCCGTTCCACTTTACAACGCGGTCGTTGTTGCACCTTCTTTTTGAAAAACAGGGACTTTTTTATTTAGGGAATAAATACTTTTTTGTTCTAACCTTTTCAGCCCTTAAAACTTGGTATTTTCAATTGTGACCTATTTGGTGCATAGTAAAGAAAGAAGCTGCTTTTTGTGAAATGTGCAAAACAATTTAGAATAAGCGTTCGATGATTACATTAAATAAATAAATAAATATTGGTGGACATTTCACCCAGCGCCATCTAGCCCCAAAGCTAAGTAAATAGCTATCGTGGGATATAATACTAAAATACTTTTTTTTGGGAAATACATATAAACACCCAGACACAGAACGAACATCTATGTTCGTCACACAAATATTTGTCCTGGGTGGGAATCGAACCCACGACCTACCGAGCAGAAGGCTGGGTACCAACTGAGCTATGACGCCTATAATTAATTTAATGTACTTATTATTATAATCCGGTCTGTGTTTCCCCTCCATAGTGTTGTTTGCAGATATTATAAATTCTTGGCCTTGGTTATACCCAATCATGAAAATAGAATGCATGAAAGGAACAGGAATTAGTAAAATTGAATATATGAAAAACCACTGGCAAGCTAAAATTTTACAACGGCCAGTAATGTTGCATTACGGATCATCAAATGTGCATATTATTTTGTTATTACTCGAGCTAAATTCACTTTTAATAGATTTACGTCCCAGTCAATTCAGTTTTCTTCTGAAGTCATCAGTTACAAGACTAATAACACCTTATGCAACAATCGCGAAGTTGCGATGTTATGACAGAAACAAATCAAAAGCGTCTAAAGAAACCAAAGCAGGACTCGTTTCAAAAGTGGGGTTTCATACCACCTTTTGAAATGTATCCTTTTGAAGTAAACTTTTTAGTAAACCCCTACGGGAAAAAATAGGTGCGCGCGGTTAGGGTTGCCACGTCCTAAAACCGAAAAGCCGGACAGATGGGCTAGTTTAGCCTGACATTTTGGTAAAAATGTCGGGACACCTCAAATTTTTTAGTCTTAGTAAAAAAAAAATTGACTTTTTCATCATATATCAAACCATAATACTTTTACTTTTTCATCTTCTTAAATTGTAATGAAACTGCAATAAAATTGAATGAATATGCCTTCTTTATGCCAACATATGAGAAATGTAAACTGACCAAATTTAAAAAGCCTAATAAAAACTAATTTGGTCGGATACGCAACTAAAAAGCCTGACCTCCGGCTTTATCCGGCAACGCTACGCGGCGTGGTGTGCGTGTAGTACGCTGCACAAGTCGCACGTACTCGGAGTGCATCGCTCCCGGGCGCCGGTGTCGTCGCACCGCATATAGGCCAGTGCACGCGAATGCCCGGACCCCGCCCCCGCCACCACCCCCCGCCGCCCCGCCACCCCCGATGCACTTCGCGATTTTCCATTTCCATCGTGGCCGCTCGCTAATTCCATCGCTGGGCCCGCGGTCCGATGTCGTAACGCGGGAAATTTCTCAGGCCTTTCTCCGCGATGACGTCTTCCGGCAAAGGGCGTTCACAGCTTGAGAATAAACAGTAACACAGTATGTTTATGTGTTATGATATTCGATGCTGTACCGGTATTCGATTGAATTCGATCTGAAGCTTTTATAGCCCGTAATAAGCCGATGACAAAGTTGAATCGTCAGGTTAAGCCTGGTTGAAGTTTGAACCTTTGCATAACTAGCACAGCTTAATGGATTCCAACGCTCTTAATAATTTAACTAAATAGTAGTTTATTTGATGTTAGATGACATTTATATTGTAGATTCCAGCGTCTACCAGCTTACACAACTTAAAGTTTGACCGTTTAATTAAAACAAATATTTTGCTACCTACGTTATTTTGTACGTATACTGAACATTAGTACTAGACCACATAATAATTTAGAACAAGTTCCATCAAATAAGTGAACCAATTTGTGTTGTCCTATAACGCGGAAGCCTAGGCCTATCAGTATTGCGAAGAACGCGTATGCCCTGTCGAGTGCGGGTTCAAAGCGCTCTGTAATAGGTTGCGTGGTGTCAAAACGGCGTAAATCCACAGGCGGTAGGCTCGGTTACGTCGTTTTGCCTGTAAGCTCGCGGATGTAGTTACAAGTTCCCGCGGTCGTTGCCCGCCGATGTGCGCGACTCCCCTACATTATATTGGTTAACTGTGGCGCGAAACTCAACCTCTTATATACACACAGTGATAAATGTTGCCACATACCATTTTATTTGACATTCCAATCGAAATTAGTTGAATTTATTTACATAAACTCTGATGTCTCCTATAGTAAAATAGTGATTTTGGAAAATCACGAAGTAAGATTTTTATGAGTTTCTTATTAGTAATAAGCTGACTTGAAGTTTGTCTCGTGTAGGGTGATCTAAGTGCCTGTTACCACGTTCTTAAAACGGTGAAGGAAAACATCATGAGGAAACCGAGATGTCCTAGAACGAAAAATTCAAAGACTTGTGTCAAGTGCACGAAATGAGCCTCTTTGAGGTGCACTTAAAATTCTTTCACCACACCTTGACTCGAATAGAATAGAATAGAGTGCCTGTTGATTTATGACAAAGTTATTTACTTAAAATTATTATAAATTGATACATTGGTATTATACAAAGGAAATATAAATGTGTGAACGCGGAAACGGGCGGGTGCCGTTACGTGGTAACTGTAAGAGTGTGGTCTAGTACAATCCTGCGCAGGCGACGCCGATAAGATCGGGCGACACGTCCTGAATTGATGAGCTAACATCGGATTAAATAAATAAATAAAATATTGGTGAAAATTTCACACAGCGCCATCTAGCCCCAAAGTAAGCTAAGCATAGCTTGTATCGTGGGAACCAAACAATTGATATAATTACTTATATACTTTTTTGTAAATACATACATATGATACATATTGGTGGGAATCGAACCCACGACCTACAGCATAGAAGGCAGGGCTACTACCAACTGAGCTGTGAGGCCTGTCGAATTATAACTAAAACGTGTGATGTATCCAGTGTATGGAATATTTTGGTTGAATAACAAATGTGTCCACCGATTTTATTCAGACACATGATCTAGAAACCTTCGGAGATAACTAAGGATAGATTCCCTTCGAAACCAATGAGGTAATAAAAAGTTTAAAATACGAAGTGAGTTGAATACTACGGAAAGTTTATAGAACATTTATTAAAGAGCACGCAAAATTCAGATTAGTCTGGATTACCCCGTGCTACTTATAGTACGTTTCGTGCGTGACGTTAGTTCAACGTTTCTGGGACAAAAAAATATAATGATGGTATTTTGGTCTAATATTGTGGTGACTGCAACGGTTCTCAAGACTTCCAATGTAGTCCAATATAATAAGCTTGGCAACCAACACCTGCCAAATGTAGGCTAACTAATCCTAATAATATTATAAACGTGAATGTTTGTATGGATGTTTGTTACTCTTTCACGCTCAAACGGCTCAACGATCTGGATAAAATTTGGTACCAAAATAGCTTATATCCTGGATTAACACATAGGCTACTTTGATCCCGGAAAAATGCAGTGTTCCCGTGGGATTACTTATTCACCGCGGGTAACACCGCAGGGCGCAGCTAGTCTATCTATAATTCCAAACACATTATTTATTCTCATTGGATTTATTGTTATTTCTATAAAATATTTTCTTACAAGAAGCGTCGCTTATACAAAAATCTTATTAGTCAAGTTTGAGATCCAGAATCTTCCCTCGTTCAAAACGGGAAGACAGTTCCCGTGTGTTGTGAAACGCCATGAATGCCGAGGGTTACGTAGGGGTGAATGAGGGTGGAGTGAGGTGAATGACCGCGTGATGTCGCGATCCGTGCGAGCACTCGCCTGATGACGCTCCTACTAGATAGAGTAGCTCGCTTGCACGCGACTCATTTAACTATAACATAGACAGACTATTTAAAACTAGTGTAGATACCAATAGCTTTAGAGTGTTGATTTCCCTCTAATTCAATTAATAAATAAATAAATATTGCAAGACATTTCACACATTCCTATCTAGCCCCAAAGTAAGCTAAGCATAGCTTATGTCATGGGAACCAGGCAACTGATATAATACTTATATACTCTTTTTTGTAAATACATACATATTGACACCCAGACACAAAACAAACATCTGTTTTCGTCACACAAATGTTTGTTCTGGGTGGGAATCGAACCCACGACCTACAGCGCAGAGTTACTACCAACTGAGCTGCGAGTCCAGTTTTGTCGTTGGACTGATTGGATTATCGTGTTCAATCTGCGTTAATCCATGCTACTGGTACAGAAACGAAGCATTTAATCGTTAATTCATTGCTTATCTTCGAAGGTAAACTCGAAATAGTAAGTAAAAGAATAACATCTGCCTATGTTAGTAACTGCCAATTGAAGTTTCCATGTAAACTTAAGTAGGTATTTTCAGGTGTACTACATCGAATTTTGTATTTAATATAATTTATATAACGTCACTGTCCAGATTGTATTTTACGGTAGTAAAAATAGAGGTCAAAATCGTTTGTTTCTATTAGTATTTTTTACCGGGGAGTGACGTAAGTGGCGTCCTTGAAGCGAATCTACAAACATAATTGTACAAATATCTGCCGCGACTGGGTCAGTCACCCTCGACATGCGAGCTTCGATTCGGCGCTCTGGCTTAGGATTGCCACACACGCGATATTTTTATACACAAATAAAAAACTTATTTATTACCTAAGCTTAAGACAATAACAGCTTTACCTATGCTAAGTATCTTCAAGAGGAACAAATTTTTTAACTGGGTAGAGTAATAGAACTTCTGTGGAACCTGTTAATACATAGACGTATACCTGTTCTTTATGCTGATAAAGCGGAATTGTACACGCTCGTAGCCTAATTGTTACCTTGACAAAGCCAACGTATTATTTCAGATTAAAAGCTCACGTCTAGATTGCATAGTGAAGTTATTTTGTCAAAATTTAAATTTTGTTATATAATTTTTCTCAGTGGCAACATCCTTAATAGGAACAACGCGTAAGTTTAATCAAATAATAATACCTTACATTGTTACGTTACATTGACTCTGGAGTGGGCTTGCTGTTCTGACATGTGTCTGACAGGCGTAGGTGATATCAATCATTCAAATAATATAAAAAACACATCACATCTTCAACATTTTAACTTATATATTTACTATGATGATGACGAATCGATATTGTAATAGTTATGTAAAGATAATGATTCGTTTTTGTGACTAATGAAAAAGATATGTTTATTGCGTTGATAAAAATATTCTTAATGACTGATTGCAGGGGAAAATTCGTTACAATTTAGCTGTCAAAATTCTTAATTTCATTGGAATACTGAACCAAAAGCGTGTACAGGTTATTAACCTTTTATAATAAGATACCCATTTGTGAAGAACGTCTCGACGAAGCTAATTCCTGATAAAATGAAGCTTATCCTAAAAAATATCCTTTATATATTCTTATAGTGCTAATAACGCATAACGTATAAATGACATAATTCGTATCGACAGTTACATTCTAAATAAATGTAACCCACAAAAAACACAAGTTTATGCTAAATATACTTTGGCTAATGTAAAAAGCAGACTTACAGAGAGATTGTATCTTTTAAATCAATTTACAATTTATGTAGGTTGTAAATCTTTTAAAATAGCGTATTGTATTGTGGAACATTGTATGTGTTAACATCATAGTACAGTAATTATTATGTTGACGAATAAACTACTGAATTATCATAATATATTTTGACACGAGTTGTCGACTTGTGACTTGTAACAGAAGGTTCCGCTATGCGGCTTTACCACGTCAACCATTGAGTCATGTCTAGTGCATTGACACCCGGCTTAGCGTATATGTATTGCTAGTAAAGTTTCGAGTACTAAACCGAATACTCACGTATAAGATAGATGGCGTACTGAATCCTAATATCTGTTATGTAATTAATTATTTCCTAATTTTAATATTAACTAAGTAAGACTAGACTAGAATGTAAGTAGAGTGCTCTATTGCATTGGGTTTAAGTAAAGATAGATGTACATATATATGAATAAATAAATAAAAAAAAGTTTATGTATGTTTTTATCTTCTTAAGAACACAAGCTCATTTGCTTACAAAATTTGTACTAGACGCTAGAATGTAGTTCAAAAATGTTCAGTAATCGATTTTATTAACACTAAAGTATTCCTAAAAATATTTATATAGGAACTGTTAGTATTATGTATGATTTATATCAGGTTATTATCTCTTCATGTTGTAAAATAAAGTAGACGATTACATGGATAACTTCTGTAAGCATAGGATGGTTATGTGTTCGTAGAACTTTAAGGATACGTGGTTTCACTTGAACAAACAAAAGTATAATGTACATTGTACTATCAGTGACATACATAGCATACACGATGGCACCGGCCAGATAAGCCCGAACAAAACAGCGCCTCGGTACATTGACCCACAATTATATAAAAATGTCCTCGATTTTGATAACGCTGTGACAATGACATTTCGTGACGGCCTCGTGATAATAAATATTGGATATTTTATTATTATTTATTATTCCAGGAAAACGATAACGTTAGTATGTTGTGGTCCTTTATTCACGACCGGGTTCACGGGGGGATATTCCACTTATCGGACCCAGTTATATTACTGAACGAAGATATCTTGGTTTGTATTTATTTGAGAAGGCCAGACACAGTTTCATTCAAAACAAGAGTTGAAAACATACCGAAGATAACGAGCACCTACATACCTTTCTTTTTAAAATTTTTCTTTTTATTTATTTTCCAATATAAATTACCAAAAAAAAAAGTATGGTTATTAGCTACTACAAACCACATAGGTTTGTGCTAGTGCTAAAATTGTGCTATTAGTTTCAAATTCAGGCATAATGAAACTTGTATTTTTATACAAATTTAGGCAGTATTTTAGTGCGACAATTAAGATGTAAAGAACACCAGGTAGCACATTCCTTCACATCGAATTCTTGGGAGTATAAAAATATAGGCTACTTATGAATGGTTTTACAAATGGTTCTTTTATGAAGTAGGAAGGGGCACTAGCATCATGGTAATTGCGCTGCATCGCCCACTGAGTCCGCATCCGAGGTTGCCGGATGTCAACTTTCTCGCGGTTACGTAACGAGAGAATTCAGATGTGAGTACTAGAACGTTCGCGCCCAGAGTCATCGACCACGGCCGCGGCCGCTTACGCAACCACACTCTTCGGCTGCCAGCCCGGACAGACGCTCACCATGAGGAAAGATTGACAAAAATAAATTAAAAAAAGGTAAAAATTTTGATTACAAATGAGCAAAACGATGATATAATAATGAACAATTTAATTGATAAATGAAGGTTACAAAGGATGCATTCGATAATAAACGATATTGATATGTTGCAAATAAATTAAAATCTAAAAATGGTTAGATATCTAAAAGAGTTATAAAAGAACTACAACTAATTACTTATTGGATCGAGTAACCAACTGAAATGCAATGTCTCGCAGGAGATCCTCAGCGTAAGGGGCAACGTTGTTGCAGATGGTTTAAGGGTTTCGAGAGGTGTGCTGCATCTAAGCGGCTAAACAGACTCACTCGAGGCAGATAATATAGCTCATTAATTCTCACTCACAAAACCCAATAGAAATAGAAACGTATCTAAAAATTCCGAAAGAAACGCTCGGTTCTGAGTGCCTGAATGGTCCCCCATCCAAGTGTCTTTACTTGAGTAATGTAGCTAATAATTGGCAGATCTGGGGCCACGTTGCTCGCGTCCGTAGGTGATAACCCATTGAATCCCTACACGTGTCCCCCGGGTGGTGCGAAAGAAGCAACCCAAAGTAGCAGTAGAACTTGTGCTAAGTTCGCCCGGAGATGTACTGCCACCACACCTGGTAATCTGCTGCCAAGCAGTGATGCACTCGTGTTGCTGTGTTCCGGTGGAAGGGAGTGGGTGCCGGTGAAATTGCAGGTGCGTGAGACGTAACGTCCCCGTCTCAGGATGATAGACGCAACGCAGTACGACTTGAGTCATCTCGTACTTTGGTGGAGAGGACTTGAGTCGTATTGGTGTTGTCTATGGGCGGCGGTGGGCCGTCAGCTCGTTCTATACCATAAATTATAAAAAAAATATCTATTAGACATGTCGTGGGCAAAGCTCTGTGCGGTTGGCAGCAGTGGTGGCTGGGTCGACGCTCGCGGCACTGAGGTCAACGGCGCCGCCCGCCTGCTTTCACGACTTTGCTGTGTTCTTTGATCGCATGATTATCAAAATTAGGTATGCTTAGAATAATTAAATACTTGCCAAAATATAGTGCATTTTGTCACATTTAATGAGGAAGTTGAAAGAAGCACTATTATGTAACATCTTAATTAATAAAATTCATGAATTCATTCAGACAAGATACACAGCTAAAAATAAACCAATGCAAAAACATGTTTGCTAAACTTTTATGCAACTTTACGAGGGGTTCTTACTTATATAATTCAGTCTTATAAACTCCAGAAAATGCAATATTTCAAATGGAAATGATTTCGGTTGAAAGTTGAAAACTAACAAAAACATTTAAAGAAAATACAGTCGAAATACTAAGTAAGAGAGCACACATTCGGTTTCTTTCCAGAAACGAAATCTGACTAGGAAACGATGCCAGCGAATATGGAAAGTTCTGATTCCAAGTGGGTCAATATCAAAACAAAATAATATTAGTATTTATTTTGGACATGAATTATTTATTGTCTATATCTGTTTACTTTCTTTGTTATCAACATTGTGGGTTACTGGATCGTAAATATTCGTTCTGTTGCCCTTCATAACTATCACCGTATTATCTCTAATTGTAATGGTTGGCGACATTAAACTTGGATAACTAGGTTACGTCTGACCACAATCATTATTAAATTGTTGAATGGAAAATATTTTGGGTATAAGCAACGCGATAAAAATTCTATTAGAGCATTGCATTATATTAAGAACGGTAGTCATTTGGAAATTGAAAACAATATTACTTTCAAATTAATGAACCGGATACAACCATAATATTGCCAACTTGACTGGCATCATAGCTCATTTGGTAGTAACTCTGCCTTCTGTGCTGTAGATCGTGGGTTCGATTCCCACCCAGGACAAACATTTATGTAAAATTTGTAACATTGATGTTACAATCTGTATTTGGGTGTTAATATGTATTATATGTATTTACAAAAGAAAATATATAAGTAATATATCAGTTGTTGTCTTGTTCCCATGACACAAGCTATGCTTAGCTTACTTTGAGGCTAGATGGCGCTGTGTGAAATGTCCACCAACATTTATTGTTATTGCCAATCAATTTTGTGTAATGCATAAAACATGACTGTCTATTTGGCCCCATTTAAAAGTCTGACAACTGTCGATATATAATATAAAACTTCCTGTTTATGTCAAGAGAACTTACACACGGTGCACTGAAGGGGTGTGGACGATCATGACGACAAATAATTATTATAAACATGGAGCGCAAGCGTCATTGAACCCAGGTTATTGCGAAACAACGGAAACCAGTCGAGCGGGGGCCCCACCTGCCGCGAATTGTTAAAATCCTAGATTATAGTTGACATGCGGCTGGGTGTCGCGAAACGTGATTAGCATGTGCGGTTAATGGTTACATCACTGGTGCGCTTTTCAAAAATCTTTGATATTGACTGGTCTCATAGCTCAGATGGTAGTAACCCTGCCTTCTGCGCTGTAGGTCGTGGGTTCGATTCCCACCCAGGACAAACATTTGTGTGACGAACATAGATGTTTCTTCTGTGTCTGGGTGTTACTATGTATTATTTGTATATATTTACAACAAAAAGTATAGAAGTATTATATCAGTTGTCTGGTTGCCATGATACAAGCAATGCTTAGCTTACTTTGGGGCTAGATGGCGCTGTGTGAAATGTCCCCAAGATTTATTATTTGTTTATATGCTTTTAAATTAATATACCTAAATTGTCTTAGCCCTTGTGCATATAAGGTTTGGAATATTCATTGGCTTTCGTTGTATCGACTCTATATAGGCTTTGATATATTATTTGTTGATTCCATTTTGGTTCGTATTACTGAGGTGTAATAATTTCCCTCACACTTCAACGCATCAAACATAACTTTACGTAAACAAATGTCTTACATAAATTGTTATCTTGATAAAAAGAAATTCCTACTCCCTAACTTCTGTGTTAAATCTCTAGTGCTTGTTTAGTGCGTTGCTGACGGTACATTGGTTAGTAGCGACCTATAAAGATACGTAGTGGATAGTGATGCAGTCAGGGACAACGGCCGAGCTGCCTCATTCGCAAGAATAGCAGGTAGGCTAAGGGGTTAAAGAACTCTCGTGCACTATATCAAATACCAGTGTACTCATTTCATCTCACTCCCTCACTGCACTCGGTGATGCATCAGCTGCACTCTTCACCGTGCGAATCGTACCTGTCTGATTACGCGCCACGCATGCGTATGACATTATTTACGAACAGCTAACTATTGGACACGTAAACCGGTATAAGTGCGTTACATAGACCTGTGCGGCACAATGCGAGAATTATAATGAGTAGGACAACATAGCCGATGCAAAAGTGCATTGAACAGGTTACTGCAGGTCATTGATTCACAATAGAGTACAGTGGGAAATCCGCTTAGATGTTTCAACTATTACGTCACCAAAGCTTAAAGTATTTAAGGGAAACGATAATGTTTGCTGTCACCAATGATTTGAGAGAACATGGTTAACTTCAAACGAAATACTAAGCGCGGACGCATTAAGTTAAAGACCTACCTTCTGAACCAAAAAAAAAATACACTTATTAACAATTAGTTTTTTGAAACATTTCCCACTAACAAAAAGTCAAATGAAGCTTTTTTTGCCTATCTAATGGGAAGTCTAAGAAAATAATATTCTTTATTCTTTCATTATTATTTACTGTACACAAAAAATAAACATAATGTAAAAAATATGTACAAAGGCGAGCTTAACCCTAAAAAGAGTCTCTTCCAGCAAACAAATATAGAGACAGTTGAAAATTTTCAAACAGTTTGTTAGAGCCGGCAACTCAATACACCTGTTACATAATCGCGTGTAAGCGCTCAACATTGGCGATGATCAAGTTTAACGAGTGGAAAGTTCACGGAGGGTAACGGCATCAGACGACACGCCGGCGGCACTTTGTCGTGCACCCGCTGGAAAATCGCGTTTACCTGATCGCTTCTTGTCGCACGCCGACTTGATGGGTTCTTGAACCGGGAAGACTAGACATAGCTTGGTTTTTTTATTCTCGCCATGTGTGATGTTGGCTTATGTGTCCTGGACTCTACTCGGCACTTTGGCGTTCGTTCACTCGAAAATTGCATTTGTCTAATCGTGTTTATCGTGCGGGTTCCTGAACCGGGATAAAGATGTTTCTCCGCAAGAAACTTTAGCTTCGGCCATTTTGTTATTTCTTGGCTTCTATCATATCTTTTTTATATTGGTGGACATCTAGCGCAGCGCCATCTAGCCCTTAGCTTACTTCACAGCTTGTATCATGAGAACCAGACAACTGATATAATCAAATCAAATGAAATGAAATGAAATCAAATATCTTTATTTACCGAAAAATATTATATGATACAGATTACTTGTGGTCCCCGCACTAGAGCAATACTTATATACTTTTTGTAAATACATATTTAATATACATATTAACACAGAACTATATAACCGTCACAAAAATGTTTGTCCTGGGTGAGAATTAACCCAGCTACTACAGCGCAGGAGGCTGGGTTACTACCAACGAGCTATGTAAGGCCATTCATAATTCCAGTAGGCAAGATTATAATATTGCGTGATGTTGATTTTATCACAAAAACACGTTTTCGTGACCCGCGGCCACATATTCCTATAGGTTTCCATGACAATGTTTAAATTTGATTTAAATACAACAAAATATTCAATTTTTTTTCGTAAAACACTTTGATTTATTTTCAACTGTGTCTTGCTATTTATTCTATACATATTAGAGGTATATTTTTTTTATCATATTACATGCATTAATTCATTTTTAATTAATTTACCTATAATAATATAACTGTAGTTAAAATGAATTATTTTGTTTGAAGAATTTGTATAACTTTTATCAATTTCATAATTTTACTGCTGTTACTTTCACATCATAATCCCGAACTTGATAAGCATGTAGCGTGATTGTCGCTTATCACTATTGTTTTTTACAACCACTTCAATTATTTGGCAGAAAACAGTGATATGTTCAAGGAGAAATGATAAAAAGTCATTGAACTTGAAACAAAAAAGAAATTATATCGATATTGGTCGAAAATGTTAACTATTTTTTTACATAAATTTTACACTGCAAAAACTATTTATAGAGACATTGATAAAATTCTCATTTACATGCATAATACTTAGTAACTCCAAAACGTCTATGGAAAAAGCATTCTCATAAAACAAATGTGTTCGTTAAACCCAGTTGCGATCGGATAAGGCGTTCCACGGCAAGCAGAGGCCGTGTCGTGTGGCCCCATGACCGCTGGACCATTTCCCCAAATCGCGCGTTCGCCTTTCCTGCAGACCTCGGCTTGGTCTACTACACTGCTACACTGGCTCACTGACCGCTCCTTCAACCTACTACTGTTGATTCAGTACACCCACGTCGTAGCACTCTCGTAGCCCTTCGTAGCCCCTCGTAGACGTTCAGGCTGCAACTGAATTGTGAGCTTTTTAATTACACTAGGTATGTTCGTATTTTCTTTACTTCAATAAAGGGTGAAGGTATTCACAGTTAATTTTATATGAACGACTTATTTTGAGCAGTACGTGATATTGTGAATAAAATCTTGTAAAAATTAGCAAGATGTGCCAGTTTTTTCCTATGACTGTTTTTTACTATCGAGTATTTTTTTGTAAATTGACCGCACCATGGCCATGCTATACGAGTTCATGAACTTATGACTGATCATGACAAATATAAAATTCAAGGATGTTCAGCGAACAACATTTTTTGGTGAATTGCGGACATATTTGTATATTTTAAAATGACTATAGATAGATATATAGGTATAATTAGAGAAGTATTACTAAGTGTAATTTTGAATGTCTTTTTGTCACGCCCGCCACTAATTTGAATACTCCCTGAGTACCATTTTCTATAACTACTACATGTGTGAAGGAATGAGGGTACGGCAGGGTCGGTAAGCTATGACTGAAACTGCTTAAGGTGACTACGATTGCGCTCCTGCTATAATCCCCTAAATTAATAATTACATTACCATTTGCTGGGTTACGGTTATTATTCAACCATATCAAAAACATGACCGCCCAATTTATTGTCACCCTGGTTAACATATACACGAGAATATGCTAGTAAAACCTGTAAATCGTAGATTCAAAATATGTATTCAGCATACGCGAGCTACGTACGTCGACACTTGTTTACCGCGAGTGCAGACCTTGAGATTCGGCGGCGGTCACTGGCCCGGCGCGAAACCGCGCACATAACATCAATCTCATTATTAAGGTGATGCCACACCGAGCTGTTTGTAACATAAATCGTATCATTACGGTGATGCCACACTGTGCGTTGGATAACAT
This sequence comes from Chesias legatella, assembly GCA_947359385.1. Lineage (NCBI taxonomy): Eukaryota > Metazoa > Arthropoda > Insecta > Lepidoptera > Geometridae > Chesias > Chesias legatella. The sequence goes on along the minus strand of OX375786.1, from coordinate 5,965,915 downwards.
AAATAGCGCTATTAAGGTGAATCCCCACCAAACCTTTAATTTATAAGGTGAATCGCATTAGAGGTAGTATTAAAAAAATTCAAACATATATTAGCCTAGAACATAGAAACACCAATATAAAAGGTATACATTATATTAGACTAGCTGCGCCCCGCGGTGAGTAAGTCAATCCACGGGAAAACGGCACTTTTTCGGGATCAAAGTAGCCTATGTGTTAAGCCAGGAAATAAGCTATCTTGATACCAAATTTCATTCGAATCTATTCAGCCGATTGAGCGTGAAAGAGTTGCAAACATACAAACCTTCACGTTTATAATATTAGTAGGATTATACAAAATACCTTGTTAGTTGTATGGTACGGAGGGGGCCCCAACCTTAAATTCGAAGGTAACTGGTTCAAATATCTCATATTATCTCAACAAGGTGATGGAATACAACCTCAGGCAACCATGCAGGTTCTTTCGTCAGTTCTTGCCGTAGAAACTAATATTTGAAGAAATGTTAAACTACGCTTATTCACTGTATTAGACTGTATTGGAGACTAAAGACACCGGTACTGTATAATAAATATACCATCATAAAATAATGGGGACTCGGGATAGGTCTAACTGTCAGATGCTGTACATCTGAATCACTAAGCCAATGGGGTAAAAATATAATGGTGAAAAGATGGATGGATCAACTTCATGCGTCCGCATTGGTTCCCAAACGTCAATTTTCATTCATTAAGTAGTAGATTGATAGAAATCTCATAGCATAATGGTTTTGCATCAAAGTGAATAAACCACGAAAAACATGTCAATCTTTTTATTCAAAGATTAGTAGTAAAAATTTTGTTTAAACAGGATAGCTTTTATAATCCTATCTACCTACTAATTAACTTAATAACTTATTTAGATTCTATTCGAGTCACAGGTTCTCTCAAACCAGTGTGGTGAAAGGATTTTAAGTGCGCCTCAAAGAGGCTCCTTTCGTGCACTTGACACATGTCTTTGAATTTTTAGTTCTAGGACATGTTGGTTTCCTCACGATGTTTTTCATCACCGTTTTGAGAACGGGGTATAGCGCACATAAATATTTCAGTCGAAAAACTAATAGATGCAAGTCAGGATTTGAACCGGTGACCTCCGGATTGAATCTTGGGGTCAGTACCACTAGACCACCACGCTCTCAAATAATAATATAATATCAATAACTCCACAAATACTCGACGTATTTTGTTGTTTTTGTCAGTTTCCGAATATATAAGTTCAATTTTGATATGTAGTCCATTGACCTCGAATTACGTATATTGGTAATCAAATTCCGTGTTACAGTCAACATAAATGTGTGCGTTTCATGAGTTGAGCGGTGCCGTGAGGTTTGTGTGCGTGCCCACTTCTCGTTACACGCAGTACATCTGTGTTGGTGATTGGTGAATTTGTTTCAAGGACAGCCGACTCAGGTTCAGTAGCCAGCCACCTTCGACAGTGAACGACACTATTAAGAGCGTTGACCCCACCCATTTCCTGTGCCAACTGAAGAAAACCACCGATAAATTTGTATTATACGTATTTAAAATAGTTAATGTATTTTATCGACTTTGACTTAAAAACAATACCGGCATTAGCATTTAAATTATGTGAGGTGTAAATGGCCCCGATAATGCTGAGACAATGAATTCAAACCACCAAAATTGTTACCTAGTACTTTGTTATCGAAGTTCAATCCTAATGTTACGTGTTTTGTTGCAGGTAAGTGTCGCCGACAATCTCGGCGGACGGCGCCAGCGCCAGCGGCATCGGTAATATTTGTTGGCTCGTTTGTTATGATTGCACGTAATGGTGTGTTCTCGTTAGAGCACAATGCACCAGGTTGCAATGGCGGAGTCAGTCACCCCGTCCTAACGGGCCCTACGGCCGCTCGCGACGCGCCACCATCGAGCCGCACAACGCCGCTGTGCCTTGCGACACTCCGTGTGCTGCACTCACCCGAACTCACGTCAAACCAATTTTTTTTTTGAATTGACTATCATGCTTTTGGCCGCAGATGGCCTTGACAGTGTTTGCGTTTTAAACCACAAACCTTCATAAATACATCTCATATTAATTAACAGCGCAGTCACCGTTTAATGAACGACGGGAGAGAAGCTTATTCAGTGAACTAATGACATATTTTTGTAGTACAACACTAATAATGTCCGAGTAACCCGCTGGGCTATTTACGTTGGTCACGCCGCAGAGAGCCGATGCATTATGTTACTAAACACAATTAAACATCACTGCATAAAATAACAATAACGTATTTAAACATTCAAGATATTATTGTTAAGCTTTAAGTTTTTTTGATCTTTTGTCGAAACTATTGGCACAAAATTTACTGCAGTGAAGAAAACCAGTTTAAATTCATGATGATTTATAAGATAGTTTTATCACTGGTAATTTTATAATCTTTCTTGAATATACCTAAATTATCATAATACAATATTGTGAAAATATTGAGCGGCGTCCCGCTGATATTTTATCATTACGACGAATATTTGAAAAGGCATCCCTTCGTCTTTATCATTTAGCGAAGACACAATGCATTGCATATCTGGGAATGTCGGTTACGAATTCATTTAACAAAAGGATGTTAAAAAACTTGCCCGTAAAAAGTTCAATCCATCCATTTTTTGTCAGAGAAAAGGTTTGATTAAACAATTCCGAATTTTTTCACAAGTTCACAGAAAAGTTCGATATCGCGATGTTGCACAAAGATTCACGTTCTGCAAAAAGTTGGACACTTACCTGTTCGTGAAATCCGAGATGAATAGAAAGGGTAGGTCGAATCGCATTCGTTTTTTTAACAATGATAGAGCTCGGATTTACCTGGATTCCAAAAAAAATGTTGAACTCAAAATATATACTTTAAAGGAAGTCGTCATCTTAAGGGTTAATGGATTTCTTTTGCTCATTGTTATGTGCTAGGAAGGGTTTTAAATTTTGCAGTTGCTCTCTGATCTCGTGATAATGTGGGCCACGACTCCCGACGAGCTCAACAATATCCCTTAACCCACATCAGATATTCGGACAAGGCCATTTTAATGTCCTCGTTATTTCAATGTTATTGTTTCACATTTCTTTTTGCGGCGGAACAATTGTTACGCTTCAAGTAACAATTCAAAAGGTTGTTTGAATGCTCTTTCTTTGAATTTCGTTGAACTCATTATTAGTAATAATTTCCTTAATAAATCTTAAAGTCATTTTGTTTAGTTTTACTGCTACGGTGCGGACACCATATTTTTTCTACCTGGCCGTTGTCATTATAGTTTTTTGAACAATAGATTTTGAAACGCTTTTATCGTGTTTTATTAATAATAATAATAATATTGGTGGACATTTCACACAGCGCCATATATAGCCCCAAAGTAAGCTAATAATAGCTTGTATCATGGAAACCAGACAACTGATACAATACTTAACTTTTTTTCGTAAATACATACGTATGAACACCCAGACACAGCACAACAAATGTTTGTCCTGGGTGGGAATCGAACCCACGACCTACATCGCCGAAGGCAGGGTGACTATCGACCAGTCAAATATTCGTAGTAAATAGCATATGTGTCTTTAAATTTTTCACATTTAGTAGTGTGATAGTGAAGTGGTGGAGCAAGAACGTGATGCACCGTTACACGCACTCGCGGAGTTGAGTGCACGCGCAAGCGGTCGCCGACACTACCACTTGTGTGACCCATGTCCTCGGCTGCAAGCCGCCCGGCGCGCCGCCCGCCCACCCCGCCCGATAACCAACCTCTTACTGACTCGATAATCAATTGAGGAAACGTTTTATCCTTATGCACACCTTCGATTCCGTCAATACGTTTTCTCAAAAGGCAGTTGGCACGAACGAAGCGTGCAAACGAAATCGACATGCGCACGCCTCCCGCATTTCGCATAAAAACCACAGCTTTAAAAACTATGTAAATGTCGATCTCTCCAATTCACTTTTTATTAATAACAAGGTGCAGTCTGGTGCCGCGTTTCTCCGGCAGCTGGATGAAGAGGAAGTGTGCCCACAATGGCCAAAACTGCCTATTGCCAAAAATCGGCATCGATTCAATAGTAACCGCAGTCCCTTTTTTTAAATAATAATTTTTAGCACACGTAACTACATTTAAATAAGTTTACCAAGTTGAACGACTGCTTTATTGTTATTTTTTACCGGCAAAGAGGTCAGTGTGCGCGATATTCCATCTTAGATCCCGCTAGCAAAGTCCAAATTAAAAGGTATTATTATGTTAGTCAGTGTAATAGTCTGTTCTAGAATATATAATGAAATGGTTAGAAAATGTCCTACGCTGTATATTTACATTGTTGACAAATACCTTTCTTAACGTGAACACACAGCTTATGTTTATCACTGGGAAAAAGCCCAGTGAAATTGTTGACCTATATGGAAAACGTCGTTATAATAAAAACTTTCCTTGCCTATTATTTATAAATATTGAAGATCGAGATGACACCAACTTAATAAGAAAACACGTGGTAAAAAGTAGTTAAGATAAAATGAAAGTTGAAATATTGAGTGTATGTACTAAATACTTTCTCCTTGCACTACCTACATGCACAATAAATGTTATTTGTTATGCCGTAACAAAAATAAGCAAACAAGTACATTTTATCACGAGAATTGGACTTCATATTTTAAGTTAATTTAATGTTTATATCGGTTACATATGTGGAGAAGAAAGTTTTACATCAAGTATTTGAGAAACTGTTTCGTAGCAACACAAGATGATACCAAAAAATTACGTTTGGTATTGATACTACATTAATTGTTTGTCAAAAATACCCTTTCTGTAATGCTACTCTTGTTCACAATTTTTTTTAAATTACGAAAATGTTTTCAGTTTAATAAATATTTTTGGGATAGTTCGTCAACATTTTGTAATTTAATTGCATTTTAAATTTTGCTTAAAAAACCATATTTGTGCTTAGAACACTTGTATCCTTAACATTAACTTAAGGAGTGAAGTTAGTTTCTTTTTATTATTACGTTAAGTGACTAAAATAAAAATACTGACACGCGGGAATAATCGGTCTAATCAATGGTTCTTATTTTACTTACAGAACCCTGAAAATCATAACTCGTTACGTATGATTACGTATGCACTATGCAGCTAGTAAGATTACGTATTCGCATACTTTCTTCTAGGTGCAATTATATAGTACTGGGTACTTCGAGAAGACGTTAAAATCTCGCTATAGGTTATTACAACGCTAACGAGAAAAATTGCATAATAACCAAACAAAGTCGCAATAAAATAATTCTGAAGCTTCGAAATAAAAAAAAACTGAAGAAGTTCAGTAAAGTTGCCAGCTTCAATTCAGTCAGCAGCAGGCGGGGTCTATAGGTTCGAGGTCGCCTTCTATAATTTAGCACAGCCTTGAATGCCTTAAAAAAAATAGAGCATATTACCAAAATGAATTGCTTTATGTACACGGTCTTCTCAACCGTTGGGACGACAGACGGTTGATGGAGTGGGTGATTTAAATAAAGTCAAGGGGATCATTCGCGTTGCGAACGACGGGGTCAGTAGACTCAGCCACTGCCGAAATTATCGCGCGGCGTACACGAGCCGAGCGATGCCAACGAACGAACCAAGGCCGCCTCCCCGCGCACCCCCCCCCCCCCCCCGCGCCTCTCCGCCCAAAGCCTTGCCACTTATCACCAAATCGATTACCACCCTTTTGTATTTAACCTTGTGTTTTGTATGGGAACCCTAGTCAGTTCACAATTGTATAGATGATTTTGCCATTGGTGGCTCCGCTACCGTTAGTTCGTTGCTCTACGTTGTAAGAAATTCATTATAAATTTAAAGTTACATTACAAAAATAAAATATTTTACTATTATCAATTGCAATAGCAGTGTGTGCTAATCTAAGCTAGTAATATTACTGAATAACAAAAGTAAGGCGGCAAAATCGCCAGCAATGAATCACGTGCCCTTGTTATCCCTTTTGATTTCGTAATTCGAACATAATGCACGTAATTAGTGTTCGATAATAAACGAATATTCACATTTGAATGTTGCGATGACGTGTGGGCGTTGGCGGAGAGAAGGTACAGCGGAAGTATGTTAGTACTCTTTAGTGTGCCATAGTAAAAGTTTAATAGTACCGCAATCATGTTTTATCTTCTATTGTACTTGCGTGAAGTTACGTCATTATTACGTGGGTGATAACAAAAAATGTAGTTGAATGAACATTATTGAATTTGAGTTTTCACATAACTTTACGAAGATGGAAGAAGGCTAAATATACATAAGCTTAAGTAATATTCACTTATTTATCGGAACAAATTGATTCTTTATTCATGAAGAGTTACGAGATTAGGCTGTAACTTTAACGTTAAAGCTTGACTGAAATAATAATAGTATTCAAAAGCTTATAAACCATGACTTCTTATGGATTGTATTTTTTGGCCTCTAATATCAGAAAAACTGACGTAGCGCTGTAAAATAACGAACTTTTTGATTCTGGAGATTTGAAAGTTACTTTTGAGTGAAGGTAATAATTTGTCGTAAATGGAATTCTCCTCTTGAGACCTCCAGATTATAGTTCTCGGGAAATACAGACGCGGGCAAGGAGTTCCACTCTTGGGCTGTCCGTATTATGAAAGTGGAAGCAAAACGCTTCGTACGGATGTGAGGTAATTGGACCAAGAGTAGAGTTATATGACTGTTTGTATCTGTACAGTGGTCGGTGTGGGCGCGGGCCGCGGGAAGGCAGGTGGCAGCGTCAATGCGCGGCCGTGAACTTTCTTCGGACACGTTTTCAGGAGCAAATGCTGCGCAATATTCCGCGTTGGGGCCCCATCCCCCCTTATCTCCGCCTTCATCTGTCCTCCAAACGCTTTTCTAATAAGCCATTGGTGACGCGATTCGTGAGACACTACGAAAATAATACGGACTTTTTTGGTGTTATGTGGCGAAATATTTGGTTATGACCAGATTTATACCACCATTTTTATATTTTAGAAATACAAGATATTTTATTGCATAACTAAGTGTATATTAGGATCTTATTGAAATGATTAGAGCTTAAAACTTAGTCACCTTTTACAGGTATGGCAATATTATGACAATACTTACAAATCAAAAATATATATTACTTAAAGATACTTAGGCCACAAATATAAATCAGTCACCTTCTTCGCAGTCCAGTTTTGTACATATTCTATTATTTTCTTACATGTTTTAGGCTTTTATTTATCAGTCACATTATAATGTATTTGGTTCGAGTTCAAAAAGACTATCGCATATGAATAGATACACCGCTCTTCGAAAAACAGAACGACGCAGCATAATTTAGTGATATTTATAAATGAGGCCACCTTTTTGTTTTCCTCGCGGAAAAGATTATTGCGTTGAAAGTGTTCGATGTAAAAAATAGCGTAGAAGCGCTCTTTCAATATTTATTTCAAACATATTTCACCGCCTGGACTTGTTGGTAATATTTTGCAAAAAAGTATATAATGTATTCTATCAGTCATCTGGTTCCTATAGTACAAGTTATGCTTAGTTTGGGGCTAGATGGCGCTGTGTGAATTGTCCACCAATATTATTTATTTATTTAGTTTGAGGCTAGATGGCGATGTGCGAAAAAAAAGTATTATTATAATTGTGTCATTGTATTTGGTATCGCAATTTGTCATGCAAATAATTAAATACATAATGACATCATAGACCTGCAGTACGGCGAGGACGAATGGTTGAAATGAAACAAGGAAATGTTCCGAATGCTTCCTCATTCTCGCGCGCTGTAGGTGAGTGGAGTAGTGCACTGCGCGTGACAAGCTGTGCGCGCAAAACCCGCGGAGATTATACAAGCGATGCATCACCGGGGGCGGGGGCGGGGAACACTGCAGCTGCACTGCTCTGATTACCAGACTCACTATGCAACACTTCCACTACTTACTAACACTACTTACAGTACTACGTTACGTGGATATCCCCCTAGTATTGGCTGCGAAATTGATTTGACTTGATTCTTACTCATTCACGTCATAACTGCAGAACAGTGCTAAAATTTTGAACACAGAGGTGACATGGAGTAAAACATAGGCTGCTTCTTATTCCGGTACCATGCGGGCGAATACGCGGGCACTACCTAGTAGTGTATACTTGAATCAAACAGCTTTTCTTCAATAAACGCTTCTGGCTTCTACCACTAATAGCCCTTTTGTATCCTCTTACTGGGCGCGTTCTCAGGATATAACAATACTTAGTATATTTTGTACGCAGATATATAAGAATATCATAATTAGCAAGATTTGCGACTCTCGAGTTACAGTGGATGTCCTCTACCAGATGCAGGAAGTCTGGCACTCATGTAAATATCAAGGTAAAATAAACTAAAGGAGAAAGGCTCCCATACATCTACACTACATTTCCTCATCGTAAATAGTTGTAATGTCCAATCATAGAAGTTATTGTTTAAATTTACAAGATCATAAGAAAAATATCTAAGATTAAATTATGTATTTCTAATGTATTAACAAAAGTACACAAACACGTGAAATGTAAACGCTGTTTTATTGTGCAGAGATTTGGTTACATAATAATAATAATAATAATATTGTTGGACAATTCACACAGCGCCATCTAGCCTGAAACTAAGCATAGCTTAAGCTATGGGAACTAGACACCTGATACATTATTTTTTTGTAAATACATGCATATAATACATATCAACACACAGAAAAAACATCTATATTCGTCACAAAAATCTATGTCCTGGGTGGAAATCAAACCCACGACCTACAGCTCAGAAGGCAGAGTTACCAATTGAGCTGTGAGGCCTGTCTTGTAAATCCATAATTTGCGCGTATAAAAATAGAGTTGGCTCTTTTTTGCGAGGTCTAGTTTAGTATTATTAGTCAGTTAACAGTTCGGTTTCCTCGAGTCTTCACCTTGAAGCTGACATTGCGTCTAATTCAGCACTACGGCATTGACATGTTCCGATATTTGAACGAGGAAGTTCTCCTAGTTTATTATGTGGGGCCACGTGATTGTTTCAATTTATTTCGCTTCCTAAATTAATATTTGGCCAAGACATATTGCGCAATTTTTCTAACAGACACTAACTATGTGGACTATGTGGACATTTTTAATTGTTCCTGGAGCCAGTTCGCAAAAGCCATATTGCAATAATTTCATATTGTTAATTTTTAGATTGTTGAATTATTTGTAAATGATTTGTTATTTTTTTTTCACAAATTTTTAATTTTGAATGGTCATGTTTATGACACTATTGCATTAGGTTAGTCCTGTAATAGTAGTTGTTGAAATTAATAACAAAAAAAACTATATACGTGATTTTATAAAAGGTAAAATTTGTTGTTTATACGTTAGGGTAACCTCTGGAATTACTGAATCGATTCTATTAATTCTTTCCCTAACAGAATGTTACATTATCAGAGTTCTTATAGGTTGTAAAAACGGCTCCTTCGTTTATTAAGTAGTAAGTCTATGAGAGCGCAGTTAAAAGCTATTTTTACGCATAACTTATTAGCAAATATTTTAGCGAATATTACAATAAGTTATTGAATGTAAATGACTTATTTAAAACGTAATAATTGAATCACGCGGCTTGAGGTCATTGTAGCTTCTGGTTTTATGTGGATATTAGTTTTGCCTGGGATTTGGAGGTCACGATTACGTCATGCTGTTTGGGACTTCAGAGCGACGGACGTTACCATTTTATTTATTTAAAACATAAAGAACATAAATGACAATGTATATGGCAGGTACATGTTTTGAGGAAGCTTAAGTTAATAGGTATTGTATAAATCATGGAGCAAATTTTACATGAGCCGTCAAATTTAACCTTCATGTGCCAAAACGTGGTACGAGGGAGATAAATATGTCAGACGAATCGATGGCCTGGAATGACCTGGAATTCCCTGACTTAACGTTGCATTTGTGATGTGTGTAATCTTCTGTTTGAGCGCACAAAGTTGATGGCGGAAAAAATATTTTCATCTACATATGTTGAAAGCCGGTGAAATTGCAGGCGCATGAGACGTAACATCCCCGTCTCGGGGCGATGGACGCAACGCAATGCGACTTAGGTCATCTCATACTTTGGTGGGGAGGACTTGAGACGTACTGTTGTTGTCTATGGGCGGCGGTACCCACTTAACATCAGGTGGGCCGTTAGCTCGTTCCGCCACCAGCATCACATAAATAAAATAATAATAAAAAACTTGCATTGCCTGTCACATCCAACGGTGACGTGAGGCCCCAGCCCACCAACAGCAAGCATCGGCCATAGAGCTATTAATTGGAGTCACCCGACGAACCGACCTTGGCCTTGGCACGGGTTGCCGAATCAGCCGAGGTCGGCCACGATTGAGAGCGTCCGGATCACACGGACCGTATAACACACATTTATTCGCGAGATCAAATTTAGGCATCCAATCAGTAAAAGATTAGCTTTTTATTAGATACATCCATTAAATCTTAAATTTTCGGATCTTTCCTTCTGACCTAATTGGTTCATGACCACATTAGCCATAGCTCATGTATTCGTCAATCCGACTAAAATACGTCCTTTACTGGAAGGTTTTCAATGAAACTTCTGGGACATTTGGTACAATGGTAATTTTTTGCTAATTAAAATGAAGTCATCTCATCAGTCTTTTAGTATGATTTTTGTACCGTTGTTCCATATTTTTATTACTTCTATGTTTACCATTGGATTTGGAGGAAATCCAAAGTATTTGAAAAATATTCGAGGAAAGAATGGTTCGCATGTCTTCGTCAAAATCTCCACGTCGAGTGAGTGCGGGGTAATTGACTCAGACTGACCTCGCACTGCCTCGGGAAAACTCGTCCGGCCTCGGCACTCTTCGCCACGCGGCGTTTGCGCTTCTTGGAAATAACAATACATTCCAAAAATGTTATGTTACGAAATATATTTTGATTCGCACTAATGGGCTCATTAATAAGCTTACCGGCCATATTTTTCATAATGAATTAAAGAAAACGATTCGGCAATATGCTGAGACTGATAATTTCGATGTTTACAAACACGAGTAAATATCAGCTGTTGGATTACGCTAGTTGTTATTATTCATATTAAATTACAGATACAATTATGGCAGGTTACTGCGACTAATGTGGCCGAATAAGGGGAACAACATCAGTCAGTCAGGTCGGGTATCCGATGCGCGCTCCGCTTGCTCAGCGAGGCCTTGACCGCTGTTACATTCGGGTTTCGGGCCCACAGCCGCAGATAGTGCTGTAGTTCGCCATTTTGCCAACTCGCTCCTCGTGACCGTTTCCTAGAAATTTCCAACGGATGTTACAAACATTCTCGATTATGTTACGAGTTATTGCGTCTTGGTTTATGATATGCGTGTAATACGTCAGAGTTCGATACGACGTGTAGTTAGTTACCCCTTATTTCATGAAGTAGTGATTATGGACGTTTGTAACCTTGACTTACTTTACAAGCATGGGTGACAACATAATTTTTGATGCGTTAACAATGTTATTAATCACTCATACTTCAACCTTCAGCCATTTGGAGTATTTAACGTTTACACACGTATTGGTAATTATGAAACATGGGATGTATTGTACCTAAATTACTTAGATGAATAAATAAATGATTTGCTTAATTCCGTGATATTTGTTTAAAGGTTCTATAATACATATATAGAAAAAAACAGCTTAGTATAATATGAATTATATTTAACAACACCCAAATGATCACTACATTTAAAAGTCTTACAAATCTAATCTATTACATATTTAGTATTGGCTTGCTTTACACACATGAATAATAGCCGGTTAGGATCAAATTTCAACAATGTAGTATGCGGTCAACAATGGTGAATAGGAGTCGTTTACCATATTCTCTGTAAAGAAAGTTGTAAACGTTTTAGCGAAGGGCATAATAGATTTGAAGTTAATAAAGTGCCAAGTCCCGTTGGGGCAGTGGTCGCACGCTCCTATTGTCCGGTGTCCTTCGGCTGACGTGAGAAGGCCGACTACTCCGTTAAACTTTTTTTTTTTTTTTACAGCATATTTTTTCTTTTTCCTTGTGGTTTACAACTGGCCAGTTGCATCTATTCTACTTTATTAGATCTGTGTGCAACACGCGTTCCGAGGAGGTGGATTTACGCGATAGTAACCTCCTTGTTTCAGTCCTTTTTTATCTAGAATATAGCAGTTTTTTTTTGGCCCTTATGAAACCTCTTAGGGAGCACAGGAAAAAATCGTCCCTCGTACAGGATAAAACAATAATCCGGAAGCGCAAAAAGTGGAAACCATAAATTGCAAACAATATGGCGAGCCATATTATTTTTATTAGAAAAAAAAGCGGCCGATCAATCGGGACCATCAAAAGTGAGTTGATCTCATCGGCTGCGGTCACAATGAACAATACACTATACATGTGGCTACCGACTGACGATACTCGCTCTGCACTTTTTATAAAATGATGTAGTAAACTAATTTCAACCTTAATTATATAGATATGAGGTCGGTAATTACATTACCGATAAAAGCCAATGAGCCTTTGAAATTTGATATTCGCACCCCAACATTAAAAGCGAGGGCAGCGGAAGGAAGTAAAAAAGTGGGTTTGCTATTTCACTTTCATGTTTTAATCGATATATACACACATGTCGCATACCTTTTTTGTATATGTATTTTATTATTAAAATGCATATTTTGTAATAATTAGCAATGGTTTTTTTATTTCCAGCTTTATTTATAAATAGTTATTCTCTGGTACAGATAATAATCTTCTTTTTACATTATTATATGTAGACGTTTGATAATGTATCAATATACACCAAAATGTAAACTATTTTGAGTTTCATTACAATAATATCAGACAAAGCCGTTCAAAATTATTATTTTTAAAGGGTAGAAACATAAAAATATGTGAATTCCATGTGCAGTGTGCACGTGTGGGAGGATATTTGCGAAGCCTTTTAAAAAGCTTCCTTTTGTGCAAAAGGGAAAGTATTGAAGCGAAATAATTGTGACAAAAAGTGTAATAAAGGCAAAGAAAAAAACGAACACCTTTGTCAGATGTTTGCGCAACCCTTTGCTTTCAAATTATAGATCGTTGTAAAAATGCCATAATTTTAATCGAGATTAATACATCTGCCTCACAATCGATCATGAAAATTCATGTTAATTGATAAGTTATACAATTTGAGAGGAAAGGAATTATTATTTATTTTGTGCTGTAAACATTATATAAAATATGTCTAAACATACACATTTTGGAGCTAACTCCAAAATGTGGCCATTGTAGCGACGAAATTCGTCGTCACTCAGCATAATGCTGCAAGAGATTTGCAGCTCTGCCGCGCTGGTTTTCAGTGACGTTATTGTAACTATAAATTCACTACTACTAAATAAAATATAATACAGTTCTTATAATACATCTATACAAATCTATAATCAAAAAACAAATATATAATCTATACATCTATAAATAAAATTGGTGTCTGTTTGTAATATTAAAATAACCGCTTTTTACTAAGTGACAAGAAAGTTATATTAGACGGATATAAAAGTGCACAAAAAGAGCCACACTGAGGCGCATTTTAACACCTTCACCTCACTGGTTCGAGAAAGCTAGTCCCGATGAGTAGTACCTCGGGAACTATATCGGTTATTGTATACTTAACAGCATTTTTTTTTTGTAAACACATACATATGACATATCACCCAGTCACAAAAACATCTATGTCCGTCACACAAATGTTTTTCCTGGGTGGGAATCGAGCACACGACCTACAGCGCAGAAGGCATTCTCCCATTAGTCTGTTTGAGAAAAAATGTGTAGTGAATTTATCTTACGCAGTACTTACACAGTTAAAAAAGGGAATTATATGATATAAGGTAACATATAAAATCTATTGAATAAATTAAAATGTTATACTTGAAGAGATAAGACCACATACTACATACGTAACTATTATTGTGTCTACCTCTTTGTATTCTTATTTTGTCTATTTGATACAGTAGGTCCCCTCTTGCCAGCACTACGGGCGATGCGAGTTCTCTTTGAGTATTATTTTGACATACATACATACATAATATGATTTAATACATAATGTGAACGTGATCAGGACTACTCATTACAGAAGTCTAAATTGCGAAGCGCTTGCGCGCCAGTGGCCTTGACCGGCCTGCGCCAAAATTTCCAGGTCATTCACCCGCCACGACGCCCACCGCCACTCAGTTTATCTCGCATAAATAACTATTAAGCCAATCGAATCTACACTCTCTTCCGACGCGCGTAGAACTCTAAATGGTCCGATTACAATACGAACCGAAGATGTTATATAAAGTCGTGTTTATGTGCCTACCTATTGTTAAAAGAAACATGTTTATCAATAACAAGTTAATGCCTACGTTCTGCGTTCTAGAGCAATTATGTGGATCCAGTGCGCTACTTTGTGAAACTAGTACATGTTCTCTGTTTCATTATTTATTACTACACACTACTACACTGGATATCACTTCTTGAATAGTTATCATAACTTTTCTTTATGAGTTCAATGTAAGCAACGCTAATGGGAATAATTTATAATTAAAGTGGACTAGAACATACATTTTACAGAACTTATTATACATACATATGAATACCTTTATAAAATATAAAAATAATTCCAATGGCTTGTAATATTTGGTCTACTTCTATTCGAGTCACCGGTTCTCTTGGACCAGTGTGGTGAAAGGATTTTAAGTGCGCCTCAAAGAGGCTCCTTTCGTGCACTGGTATTTGGTAAAAAAGCATTAAGATTATTTCATTTGCCATTCAATATGCAACGGTTTTTTCCGAAGGTAATACGATTAATTCAAGATAAATATTAATTTGGCATTCCGGAAGTACGCTATGAGGGTAGGACGGAGGCGGGCGCGGGCGCGGGTGCGGTGCGACAGCGGGTCAGTCCGGCACGCGGTCGCCGTCCACCACCAGCCAGCTCGCCATCCATTAACTCCATTTCGTGTTCAAGTTCACTCGCGCGCGTTCCATCACCAAAAATATTTAGGTAGTGTGACGCAACGCAACCGACAGCGGCTGCGTCCCACTCGAACGCTCGCTCGGCTCTCCGTCGCTCGGTGCCGCTCTCGCGCGACCTTGGCCGCGGTGAGCCACAAGGTTCGGGTCTTCGAACTCGTGCTCGCGCGCGGGCCGAGGGGGCCGCGGGGCGCGGGCCGCGGGGCTCCCGCTCCGCCAATAGCACGCGGCGCACGCCTGAACGCGCTCGCGATTGGTTCTCCGGCGGCGCGGCAATGACCTCGGAGACCGGAGTTCGAAGCCGCACCGATCCTCGCCTCGAAGCGCAGACCGACAGGCTTCGCCGGCCGATAGGGGCTATATTCGCTCGACGGGACCGCCACCGCCGACGAAGCGATCGTATCGCACGGAGCACTGATCTTTTTGCAGACTTTCACTCTTAAGGGAAGGCTCGCGCGGCTCGGAGCAGGAGCGCGCGCGGCGCTCGCTCAGTTCGTCGATCGAGCTCGAGCGGGTAGCACGCGGCGCGCGCTCAGACAGTGTTGTGATCGCGCGACCTTCATCCCTCGCGAGGTGCCGACCCGCCCTGTGCCCGTGCCCCTGTGCCTCTCCTGTTTACTCATTCGGTGACAGAGTGCGCATCACTGTTTATGTTGAGATCGGACGTGCATCGATGTGCTTTCACGTGTAGTGCAGTGACAGAAGGAACAATTGAATAGTTTTAGGATAGCATAACAAATGAGTTCAGTGATGTCCCCGGATAGCAGCTACGGGCGCTATGACGCCTCGACGCCGCTGGATCACACTCACATGATGAGTCCGCCGCACAAGGAGCGTGAACCAGAGCTGCATATAGGTACCATACCATACCATACCACACATAACATTCATCTTACTTATCTGTTTCTTTAAAGTTTAACTAATACTTTCGAAAAGAGAAAATCAGGCAATCTGATATTATGTACTTAATAAAATAAAATATTTATTGTTTTTACTTCAATAAATAATAATAAATGTGCGGTCTTAACACATTCAAGAACTGCAAGATTAATTTTTTACTGGATATTTTAATTTGTCAACAAAAAGAAAATTCTGGAACGTGAATTACGTCCTATAATATGATACGTGTGTTATTTAAACCTTTCTTTAAATTTAACAAAGCTTTGAATTTACTATCCTAGAGAAGGTCAAAACTGGTATGCACATATTATAATCATTTTATTTAACACCTCTAAACAATTTTAAAAGCAGAAACTAAGGAATGTGGGTGTTAAATCGCTGCAATCCGAATCAAATTTGTGAATTCTCTGTTTTTTTTTAACTCATAATAATCAGTTTTACGCTGGATCTATTACTATAATGGCATTCGTTGATTAATGATGAAAATCTTAATTGTAAATGCGACGGTAAAGGGTGCATTGCGAACAAAGTATAAATGTTCGAAAACTGATCCGATTACCCGTTAGCAGAACCAATGTGATTGATGAACTGTTGGTACATTTCCGCTCGGAAGGGCTCGCTGGAAAACAATTAAAATGGCATTGTGCAAAATACGAACACTCAATTGCATAATCAATAAAATCCCCGTTCAACGGATGACGCTCAAAGGAGCCCTAGCGGCGGGGTGCACTTATTGATTCGCGTTCGATTCCTAATGATCTTATCGTTTTCTCCCGTGAAATTTGAAGCCAAATTAACAAAAGAGTTACCGTTGGTACCCTTTCCCAAATAAAAATTAATGATTGTTGACAATCATTTGAGAAATTATGTAAGCGAATCGATAACACGGGTAATATGTCTGATTTCACCCGGCGCGGCGCGGCGCGGCGCGGCGTCAGCTGGTGCCTCTCCCACCACGCCACCAGCCACCAGCCACCATGCGCGTTACTTTTACTTTTCTCTCGACGCACCACTACTAAGCAAAGTTGAATGAACTGCTGCTTTCCATGCAAATACAATCAGATTTCTTTCATATTGTAAATTTTAATTTCCTTATTTTCAATTCTCTGACCTTCGCGATGGAATATTACAATATCAGCGATTTAATTTGTAAGTAAGCGATAAATTGCAACGTGACAACGACCATAAAACCATCAATAGAAAAGCCCCAACAAGCAATCTTAAGAAGTTCGCAAGGAAATCTTAACGATGTATCGACGATTCCGTGATAATTAACGAGGAAGCGTCTAACAGACGTGCCCGTCATCAAGGAAACAGATGAAGGGACGTGATGTAAGAAGAATTATTTACAAACAAACATCACCGTGACACAGATCGAGCGAAATGGCCGCGTCAGGTTGTGCACGGTCGCCGGTTACGTGGACGAGATACTTTCTCGTACACTTTCCTCGCCACTTAATTGACGTAACCAAAGAGCGACTCTCACACGCGCCGGTGAAAAAAACGCGCGTGTTGCATCACGCGGAGAAATGGCTGCACGCAACTTGCTCTGTTGCATCTGCACCGGTTACGAATCGAGCTTTCCCTTATCTATATCCCACTAGGCGCCGCCTAAGTCGAGGAATCACGCCGAAATCACTCCGAGGGCCTTGCACCTTCACAAAAGAAAGTAAGCATAGAAAGCGACTTGCCCGTGCGTCGACCCAACTCGAGTGCTCGCCAGAAATAGAAAGTTTCCTCCGAAAGGCACGGCGCGATCCCTTAACAAATAAACAAATGGATCAGGAAAGTGAGAGCATTCGGGGCGCACGAACCAGTTCCTGGGACGGGCGCGCCTGCACCTCCGGCGGGGCCTCTAATCCAACACGACACCTGTTACAGAGGGGACTCTTCATATTGCTGACCTACTAAGTCACACTATTAGGTATCAGACCATGTTTGACGATATAATGACAACATCTGTCTAATGAGTTATTTATATCTCAATCAATAAAAACTGACCTTTGCACATACAATATCCAGTATTTAACTGGAGAGATAACAGATTCAGTTAAATTACTTGTGCGTTTGAACGGTGGTTTTGTCTGTAACAAGGGGTCGTTGACTCCCCCAATGTAGAGTAGAGAGACTCGACACTTTCTAAAATAACTATTCAGTGTCACCTTGACGCACGCAACGCGAGGTTGCGTCACTGATTTCATTAGTGAGATTGCTTTGTTTAACGTTTAATTTGAGGTAATGCCGAGCTCTTTCTCTGAAATGATTTGGTCCCATAATGTTCCTGTACTCACAAAGCGATCTGCGGTTTCATATGTACAAATTACGGGAGCAGTTTATACATATGAAAATGTAAACCAAACAGCAGATCACGAGACTTGGAAGCTGTGCAACGAGTATAAATAAATTTTGGTAGACATTTCACACAGCGCCATCTAGCCCCAAAGTAAGCTAAGCATAGCTTGTGACAGACCAGACAACTGATATAATACTTATACACTTTTCTTTTGTAAATACATATACACCCAGACACAGAACAAACATCACATAAATGTTTGTCCTGTGTGGGGATCGAACCCACGACCTACAGCGCAGAAGGCAGGGTTGTTACCAAATAACGTATATAACGTATAATAACGTAATATAAATAACAATAAACAATAAACGTATGCTTATTTGGAAGTTTTCACCAGTTTGCTCTAATTATAATTAAAAACGAAGTTGTTAATTTGTTTCTATGATGTTTTCAATAATTTAAAAGCGATTTGTAATTGAGTAACAAGAAAAATTGTGGTCAAGATAGCGTTATTTATGTTTCGATGTATTAAAATGAACGTCTTCAAATGGATCCCTCTTCGTTTCTACAATTGTTGGCAACGCCACAATTACGTCTAAGATTGTTTGGTATACATGCTTGTTTCACAGCTACAACTCAGGATGTTTGCACGAGAAAAACCCGTAATCTTTACAGCTTCCATAAATATGCGGAATTGTTTGCATGCACTTTTTCTGTTACCAAAACTCATCTTGCATTTTTTGTTGCAGAATTCGATGGCACTACGGTTCTGTGCCGCGTTTGCGGCGACAAAGCCAGTGGCTTCCACTACGGAGTTCATTCCTGTGAGGGGTGCAAGGTAAATATCACTAATATATCGTTTATATTTTATTTATTATGAAATGTCGTATGGTCACCAGCACCTATCGTATACTCGATACTACCTTCTGCCACTCCTCTTCGCAACTGGGTAGGGTAAGGGTAAGGGTAATTCCAGATCATAAGTAGGAAGTACATCTGCGGGCGGCGTCTGTTTCAATTCGTTCCAACGCAGCGCCAAGGCAATACGCGGAAGACAATCTCTGTGCGTTCAGACTAGATGACCTTACTAAAATGTACGACCGATATCTACTCGATAATACAATAAAATAGACAAATAGAACATCGTGTGAACTTGTTGCGTTGAAAGCGGTTTTCGGGTCGCCGGATACCTGTCGGCCTCGACCGGCCGCCGCCCGGGCGGACCCTTGCGCCCCTATGTTCTATTTTATACTTTTTATACCTATCCCGGAACAATCACACGGGAACGCCGTGTCATTTGAAAGTTCGTGTTTGGGTGCAGACGTGTATTGTAGCGAGGTGCAAGGGGTCAATTTGAATTTGTTAAGGTTAAATGGGACCCCACCGTACCCTTCCTTGTCTATTTACTGACTTGAAGTGCTCTATTTGTAAGCAGCTCGTGTCATTTATATCCGGCAATGATACATCCATATTCATCGCATAATAGAGATATAAATCATGAGATCAAAATCTGTCTCTACCATGTACAAAAATCTACAAATATTGTTATTTACACTGTAGCGAAAGCATGCATAATTGGTTAGAAATAGGAGATAGTTAAAAAAAATGGCCGAACATTTAGATTTATTTTGTAGTTCATGACGAATATTCAATATCATAAGTTACTTCCGTATTCCAGTAATAATTTTGAACAATAGTTTTTACGACCTTTGCATCTAATAAGATTTTTACAAACATTTGTTACTTCAATACTTGGGTGACTTACAAAGTAGCATCAAAGCGGCCATCCAACACAATGGTCGTATTTATGAGCGTGAAAGCGATGTCTGGGATAGAAGTGCAAGTGCACTGTAAACGGGTTTTGGACTTCAAGTTCGTCGGGACGCAGTCGGGACTCGCAGGACAAAGCGTGTCCTTCAGGCGCGGACGTCTGGTGCATTGTGCAGAGGTGAATCAGACGACTTGCACACTTAATAGCTCTGCGATTGGCCTCTATCTTACCCAAGTCTACAGGCATTCGCGTCTTACTTTTAATACTTTTTTGTTTTATTTCGCAAAAGATAGTCGGGAGTTTCGTAATAGTACGGTAAACCTGTCTAATACTCGAAATGGTATGACGCCCGAATTTCACTGAAAACGCATTTACGATCAGTTAACGTAATCCGCGTGATCTTGACTTATTGCGCCACCTAGCGACAACGTGTGAATACACGACACTGCGGTTCAGCCACTCGCCGCCAGGTGGCGCGCTTACAAGTTGTCGCTACGGTGCTGCCGCTGAGCTAAACGGCTACGGACCGAAACAACTGTCAATGAATGACGACGGCGGAGCGTGTAATTTTATAGCTCGATATGAGGCGTGGGGCGTTCCAAGCGTACGCATCGATGTCAACGAACTCGTCTCATACAACTTTTTAATTAAATAGACATTAATTGTTGGAGTAAAATGCGGTTTTTAGAACTTTGTTGTTTGTTTATGAAAGAGGTTAACAATCTTCGTGTCACCAGATCAAATGGAAACGGGGCTAAAATTGTAAGGGTTTGCTGAGTCAACATTTTTCAGTCAACAACCAAAGAAAATGCTACTACATAAATTTGTTTGTAAAAAATATGTAAACTTTGAAGTGGGTTAGCATAACGACGTTTAGGAGGTGAAGTAGAGCGCGAGTGATGTGGAGCATCCAGTTGCCACGACAACAAACTCGGGTTCTTTGTTCGGCGGCCGACATAATTTCCGCGTTTTGTGGGTCACACATTTTTTCGGCACCAATCTGTGGCACGGCGCGGGCATCGACCTCGCTAGCGCCACGCGCCCGCCTCCTCTCGTAAACAACTTTTACGGGCATCCAATGTACGCGCTACGTGAACGTAACCCACATTATTTTTGAACTGTCAGCGCTGAAGTTCGTTGATCTCGTGCCGGTCATATTTATTGGGAACATCGTGCGGCGACTGTTGCGGGTACGATTTCCTGTTTCACACAATGCCTGTGTATTTAACGAACTTGACTCCGGCTTATTAAAGTCTAAATAATCTTTTGTTGGATTTGGTTTACTGTTGAGCGAATTGCAGCAATCCATTTGGATTGATCTACATTTGCGTAGGAAGGCTTTTATGGTTTCATTTTGTACGTGAAATATTCTAAGTACACAGAATAGAAGGTTCTTCACAGTACCTGATAGAGATATACTCTAATTTAAAAATGTAATTCCTACTAACCCTAGATAGACATTCATTTTTCTCTGCTCAATTATACATAAAATGACTTTATTTAAATTCGACGAATTTTACTAAAATACAGTCTCTATTTTTATTCATGAATCATTTCAATACAGTAAACCTTATCAGGCTTAGTAAAAACAGCTATTCCACAGTTCTAACAATATTGATACGTGAACGGGCTGTGAATCAGGCATGAGTCAGTCTATGCTTATAGTTATCGCTAACATCTGTGTAGGGCAAGTAACTCCTTATTATATATTCTGCTACATTCGTATACCACCTCTTATATAGTCTGTGGCACACGTGCTAACTATTTTAGTAACAGTAGAACTTATGTCATCTTCGTCCGGGGAAGTACTATTACCAAACCCATTTATGCCGCCAAGCGTTTTACTACTGCGTTACTGTGTTCCGAAATTACATCCGATTGAGTTATCCACATTCACGTCTCAAAGGGTGCAATAGTCCGACTTGGGTCTTCCCTAACCTAAGTAGGGGAAGACCCAAAACTTTTTGTTATGAGCAGAGGTTACCGTTTAACAATAGGAGGGCAATGCCCGGTCTGTAAATTAATCGCATAAATAAAACTCATCCTAAAAATCCTGGTCTTCCCTAACCTGAGTAGGGGAAGACCCAAAACTTTTTTGTTATGAGCGGAGGTTACCTTTTAACATCAGGTGGGCGGGCAATCTTTGGTTAGTAAATTAATCGCATAAATAAAACTTTATCCTGATAGGGTTAGTGCTAACTGCAGGTTATTCTGCGGTGTATAGTGGACTGCGTCCGCTTCCTCAGAAGTGTGCGTCAGCACATCAGGCGGAGTCATCGGCCGATGCACCGTTACCCGTCGTGACGTCGCAAACACTTCTCATTACGATAGCTCGCTGATGATCGTACATTGTCATCAATACATATGAAATTAAATTTCTTTCGACAACAAACATTATTAAATATATAAATGGAATAAAAATACAAAAATACATACATATAAAACATTTTTGGTTGGAAAAACATTTCTACTTTGATCCCGGAAAAGTGCAGTGTTCCCGTGGGATTACTTATTCACCGCAGGTAACACCGCGGGGCGCAGCTAGTATAAGACTATCAATCCAGTCTTCTTGTAAGAATCTTGTAGCTATTTCCAAAAAAGATTCTAGCTTCAGTACGGGCGCATACGATGCGACTTTGGTTTTGTCCTACCTAGCAGGGGAGGACCCAAGTCGCATCGGTCCGTCACTGTATCACATTAAAAAATAAAGGTGTAAGATTAGAAATACAGTTTAAACTCAACAGAATAATGAGATGCATCACTCGTTATAACGACGTTACCTTGTACGTTAAGAGTTTAACGACCTAAATGTGAATATGCCACAATAAAACCCAAGAACTGTGTCAATGTAACGTTAACGACAAAAAGTGTTGGCGATCGCTTATCTCGAGCTTCGGCAATGCTGTGTCGAAAAGTCTAGATGGCGGGTGCGAGTGCGACCCACATACCGCTGACGAAATACACATTATATGTATTTTATGTGCTAGTTTATTTATATACCTGCTATGTGACTGACTCATGCGGCTTAGCGATCGTCGCGCGACCTGTCTGCGGGCGGACTATGTATCACTCGATCCAATCTGTCTTATATATTAAGTGAGGAAATAACTAGCCTCGTTCCAATTTGGTATATATATGTATGTATATAAATATAACTATTATATTAATATATAATGATAACCAAAGGCAACAAGGAAAATAACCTAACAAACCCCTTTTACACAACATAATCTGTAATAAAAAGTTATATGTATAAAGTAATATATATGTAGTTACTATATGCTGACAATTATATTCGTCATATTATGACCTAATTTCCTTCGTACTACATAACAGCTAATTGGAATAGATATGTGTCGTGTATACATTAAATAATGTGACTCTTTTTAGAACTCCAAAGGAAGTCACCGTGTTAATTAGTATGCGTTCGTTGACCTGTGTTGTTATTAATACAATTTATAAGGAAAACATTATGTGGAGTACCTACTTATAATTGAATAAAGTAGGGCAGCAATAACTGGTACACTTATCTCGAGTAAAAACCGGGTTTTACCTATTGTTTCACAGTCAAACACTTTTCATAGCACCGTAGGAAATTAAAGCGGGCTACAGACCTTTAGTTTTACCTGAACAGTTCAACTGTATGTGTGTAGGCAAAACTGAGAGCTGTACGGTTGAACTGATAATCTAATCAAAATAAAATAAATTATAATAAATATTGGTGGACATTTCACACAGCGCCATTTAGCCCCAAAGTAAGCAAAGCATAGCTTGTATCATGGGAACCAGAACTGATATATAATACTTATATACTTTTCTTTTGTAAATACATACATAATACATATTGAAACCCAGACCCAGAACAAACATCAATGTTACAAATGTCACATAAATGTTTGTCCTGGGTGGGAATCGAACCCACGACAGCGCAGAAGGCAGGGTTACTACCAAATGAGCTATGAGGCCAGTCAAAAATATAGTTCAACCGTTCAGTTAAAACTAAAGGTCTGTAGCCCCCTTAAGGCACCGAAGTGCAGTCCGGGGCGAGGCGGTAAAGGTTTTGTTTTCGCGGCTCGGGGTCAACGACCGCGCGCCCGGTCAGTGCCCGCTGCCAATTATGGGGCACTCGCACAGCGCACAATGGATCGATGCCGGTACCGGTGCGAAATTGGGCCGCCGACCTACCCCGCCCCGCGCAGCCTCCGCCCCACCGCTACCCCTCGCACCCCCTAACCTGGAAACACGTTCGATTATCACACTGCAATTAGGTCTTACGTAAAATAGTCGTTAGAACAATTTGAATCAGGGCCAAGTAATACGATTAGATGATAGTATTCCAATTGTTTACTTTAGATGGGTAAATATTTACTTGAAGTATATTTATATATTACAAACGTTTTATAACAATCAAGTATTAATTCATGGGGCTTTCAACGTTGACGTCTTAGTCATAGGTTTAGCGCGTAGGTGTATGAGGGGTAAAGGCTAGTAGATTCGTTCGGTTACGCATGTAATGCATGTAAGTGGGTAATTAAATTGGTTCAGTGCAGCCCCTAGAGGAGCGCGCGCGCATTGAGGTAGGCCGTGACGCGGCCGCGTGGGTGACGTCACCGGGCGGGCGCACAGGCGGTCACCGACCCGGTCGGGGCTCCCGGGAGCGGGGCGCGGGGCGAGCGGGCGAGCGGGTGCGGTTGTGCAATCGAACGGTCGACGACCCGGGGTTAAGGAACGCGCGCCGCGACGCCGCCCGCCGCGCGCCGGGATGCGCCCGGCCTATATCCGGCGCACCGGTGCAGCGGCGGCGGTGGCGGCGGCGGCGGCGGCGGCGGCGGCAGCGGTGCATTCTAGAGCGGCGCGGAC
Organism: Chesias legatella; assembly: GCA_947359385.1. Lineage (NCBI taxonomy): Eukaryota > Metazoa > Arthropoda > Insecta > Lepidoptera > Geometridae > Chesias > Chesias legatella. Next base: position 5,941,068 of record OX375786.1, on the reverse strand, counting down.
CGTTAGGAGGCCTTCCCCGCGCGGGGGCCGGGCGGGCGGCGCGCGCGCGGGGCCACTCTCACTTTCTCGGTTGGGTCGGCGGCCGGCAAGTAGGTCGCGCGGGTAACTGTGCGCCGCGCTAAGCGGAGCCCGCACAGTTCGCCGTCGGCCGCCATTCGTGTCGGTGCACCGCGTCATAGTACCGCGCTAGCGTGAGATCGGTGACGAGGACAGTGGCAGTGGCAGTGGTAGTGATCGCTTGTGTGTAGTGAGTGCGCGTGCGATGTCGTGCGGCGCCGAGCTGCGCGAGCGGCACTCGGTGCTGGTGAGCATGCTGGAGGGACGCACCGAGTCCAGCGACTCGGGCTGCTCCAGCGACGACAGCTCCGACACCGAACGAGATACTAAATGCAGCTGTGATCCCCAGGGTTTCTTCCGCCGCTCCATACAACAGAAGATCCAGTACAGACCCTGCACCAAGAACCAGCAGTGCTCCATCCTTAGGATTAACAGAAACAGATGCCAGTACTGCAGATTGAAAAAATGCATCGCCGTCGGCATGAGCAGAGATGGTGAGTTACATTTTTTTATCACTTTTTAGGGTAATTTTCAGGAAAATAGAATATCTTACATTAACATTCCAATGAAGTAAATTTTATATTTCATGAAAATAACGCTCTTACAATAATTAAAACGCATGTATTTATTCCATCGGATGAATTTATACGGTTTATTCTTAAAAAAATGAAAAAAAAAGAAACAAATTATTTCGGAAAATTACTTATTGATAAACTACAAAATGGTTGTGTAAATATTTATATAGGCCAAAATGATGCAATTCGTGTAATATGGTGATAATTGATTGCGTTACGTGCACAGCGAGATGCAGTATATGCATACGCAATTAGCTCGGGAAGGTCGCCGCATCTCGCGCTACGCCAATCCCTCGACTCGGTACCAGCGGCAGGGGCAGCCGCTTGCCAAGTGGGGCGCTCCTGTGCTGCGCTCGCAGATCCTATTTCACAGCGGAGCGGGACAGTCGGGGAGGGGGGAGGGGGGGGCGAGCACTGGCCGCAGTGTGGGAGGTCGGTTATGCAAGCGCGGGTGAGCGCTCGGTAAGCGGGTCGACGGCCGCGGCGGCCCCGCTGCGCCGCTGTTGCGACACCCGCGCCCGGCCCGCGCCCGCTCCGGTCCCCGCCCGTGCCCGCGCCCGCGCGACGTGAAAGCAGAGAAAGGCATTTCGTAAGCGCGAGAGTGAAATTTATATTTTCACTTTCGTAATGCTGTTTAATGATCTCTCGCGGTGGCGTATGATAGGATTTCACTACTGTCTTCCAGTGGTAACGATAACGATAACGATTTTATCCATGACGCTATTATTCAAAGTGGTTCAAGGACAAAAAGTCACGAATGAAAACAAAAATTTAAAACATTCTTAGGTCGAGTATGAAATTAGAAGGTTTATCATACGGTAAATAAATCATTCGCAATAAAATAAAATAAAAATTGCTTTCTTACAAAATAAAAATACATATTGTGTTTAATGGATCTAGAAAATAAAAAATAAATAAATATCGATTATTAAAAAAAATCCTATTGCATAGTTCCGAATAATGCGTAAGACATGTTTTGTCTACTTGAATAACCCCTTATAAAAACGGAGCGCCGGGATGAACCATAACATCTTAGACTCGTAGCTGCGTATAGTTCTGCCACTCGTCAACAGATGGCGCTCACCGGCATGTTCCAAAACTAGCGCCACGCGCCGCGGTGAATAAAGGTTGAAACTTTTTGAATGTGATCTTCTTGTTATATATTATTTGTTCATAGTTGGCATATTTTAATATTTTTTATAAATAACATGTTCTGTAATACTTAAATTTATTTAATTTAATGAAATAACTAATGAAACAATAACATGTAAGTAATTTCCGTACAGTATTAGAGATTCACTTAAAAGCAGATTTTGAAATAAATTCTTAATTCTATATTTTTATTATTGTACACAGTTTTTGTGCGAAATACAAGATTATCACAATCGTGCACGAGAAACTGTATATATGAACTGCAAACTGGCATACGTGTAAAAACTTGTTATTTTAATGAGATCACAAATACATCAAGGTGCAACACGACTTCAAAACAAATGTCTCGTCGCGTTATTCCTTCCGCGTTCTATACTTAAAATAAAACAAGTCGAAATGCAAAACATCAGATTTTTACAAAGAATTAAAATCAGAACCAGGAACTAAGAATAGGAAACCGATTTGCCATAAAATCACCATTAGTGTAGTTGTATCGCGCGCATATGGTACGTGATGGTCGGGGGGTCGGGGGGTCGGGGGGGGGGGGGGGGGGTCGCAGGGGCAGGGGCCTGCGCGGAGTTTATTGACGGTGCCCCCCTCCCCGCGCGCAGCTTCAAGTTCAAGGTTGGCGGTGGCGCGGCGCGCGCCGCGGCGCAGTGCGAGGGAGTCCGGCCCGCGCACCGGTCGTCAGCCCTCATCGCAAGCGCTATGACAATCTCATCAGTTCGCACACGACAACCGCTCCGCTCTCACACGCCCAACATTGGATTGCTGATTCGGATTACAGTGCCTGTGCAAATTGTTCCACGAGTGATGTGACACTTAGTGAAAACATTTGTTTTAATTATTAGTCAAAAACTTAAAGTTACCAACATATAGTTATCTGTGGCCGTAGGCTGTGAACTAGTTGTTAGTGAGAAAATTTAATATTATCAAACATGGGTGAAGATTTACCGATTCTCAAGGGGATACTGAATGGAGTTGTGAAATATCACAATGCACGTATGTATTTATGTTGATATTTTACAATTATTTAGGACTTTACTGACATTGACTCGATATTTTTTTTTGTTTATTTGGAAGATTACTACTTTTTTTTACAAAACATTTTCTCAGGTGATTAATCTTTAACAGTTTATAATCATCTAGGTGTTTTTAAGGAATAGATACGTGAATTTGATTGTTAATAATACAAAAGACATCAACGCGCGTGACCACCGAGATACTTAATATTAGAAAACATTTACTGAAAAACATAAATAGACTAGTTATGCGGGAACAGTATTATTATAATGAAAAATATTATATATGATGATTTTTTTTTTATATATATTTTAAAATTATTTAATAAAATAAAATTACCAAATTTTTTTCATAAATGCCCAACCAAATTATTATACAATAATATTTGACTTTATCGGTAATATGAACGTACAAGTTATAAATACGAAAATATTTATAATATGTACGTTATAAATATTTTTTACTCATGAAAAAAAAAGTTGCTTTAAGGGTCACAAACATAAAATAAAATTCTCTATAAAGTACATGTATGTAAACAATAGCATAAGAGAGATTACAAAAAAGAGAACAATGATGGATCGTGAACAATGGGATCGCGCATCTGGTGCGGCCCACATTGTGCAGCGAAAGTCGGGAGAAATGGCGAGAGGGCGATCTCCGCTTTCGTTTTCAACCGCGCAAACACTTTCACCGGCGCGCGCGCGCACGAACGCCGCAAGCGACGCGCGAGCCCCCGGCGCATAATACATTTCGCTCCGAGCTCACCGTCTAGCGCGAGAAAGTCGTAACACTTTTTAGCGTGACCTCGCGGATCGCGCTTTGTCACTCGTCATTCAAACTGGCTCGCTGGAAAGCGACGCGCTCGCGATCCGGACGATATTGTAAAGGTTCGCCAGACAGGGGTGGGTCGCGACCGCCGCCACGCACGGCCGATGAACTGTACCCCCGCGCCGCCCCGCGCCGCCCCGCACCGCCCCGCGCCGCCCCGCGCCGCCCCGCGCCGCCCCGCGCCGTCAGCTGCTCGTGCACATGGCGAGCCGCACACCGCGACATCTGCACCGCGACGTATGTTCAGCCACGACCTTGCACAACATTCCCGTCGTTATATGCGCCCGCTTTGTGTATCCATCCCATTCGGGAACTTGCCCTTACACAATAGTGAACGTGTGTTTGTATTGTTGCAGCCGTGCGATTCGGTCGCGTACCGAAGCGCGAGAAAGCCCGCATCCTCGCGGCGATGCAACAGTCGTCGTCGTCCCGCGCCCACGAGCAGGCCGCCGCCGCCGAGCTGGATGACGCTCCGCGGCTGCTGGCGCGGGTGGTGCGCGCACACCTCGACACGTGCGAGTTCACGCGCGACCGCGTCGCCGCCATGCGCGCGCGCGCCCGCGACTGCCCCACCTACTCACAACCCACTCTGGTGAGTATCTCATATCAATCATTCACTGCATCAACTTATCCATTATACCATCAAACATTAGTTGCTTTGTTTCTCTTCAAGTTGAATGATAAAACTAAGGATCACTTTGTATTGTCGTAGGCGTGCCCTCTCAACCCGGCGCCAGAGTTGCAATCGGAGAAGGAGTTCTCTCAACGTTTCGCCCACGTGATCCGCGGCGTGATCGACTTCGCCGGACTCATTCCCGGCTTCCAGCTGTTGACTCAGGACGACAAGTTCACCCTGCTCAAAAGTGGTCTGTTCGACGCGCTGTTCGTGCGGCTCATCTGCATGTTTGACGCGCCACTCAACAGCATCATCTGCCTGAACGGGCAGCTCATGAAGAGAGATTCCATACAAAACGGTGCCAACGCCAGATTCCTCGTCGACTCCACGTTCAAATTCGCCGAGCGCATGAACTCCATGAATCTAACGGACGCCGAGATCGGTCTCTTCTGCGCCATAGTGCTGATCACCCCGGACCGCCCCGGGCTGCGCAACATCGAGCTGGTGGAGCGCATGCACGCGCGGCTCAAGGCCTGCCTGCAGACCGTCATCGCGCAGAACCGCCCCGACCGGCCCGGCTTCCTCAGGGAGCTGATGGACACCCTTCCCGATCTCCGGACGCTCAGTACGCTCCACACGGAAAAGCTCGTGGTATTCCGAACGGAACACAAGGAGTACTTGAGGCAGCAGATGTGGGGCGACGACGACGGCGCTATGTGGATGGACTCCGGCGCCGACGAGTCCGCGCGCAGCCCCATCGGCTCCGTGTCGAGCAGCGAGTCCGGCGAGCCGGCGGGCGACTGCGGCACGCCGCTGCTGGCCGCCACGCTCGCCGGCCGCCGGCGGCTCGACTCGCGCGGCTCCGTCGACGAGGAGGCGCTCGGCGTCGCGCACCTCGCGCACAACGGTCTCACGGTGACGCCGGTGCGCCCGCCGCCGCGGTACCGCAAGCTCGACTCGCCCACCGACTCCGGCATCGAGTCCGGCAACGAGAAGCACGAGCGCATCGTGGGCCCCGGCTCCGGGTGCTCCAGCCCGCGCTCCAGCCTCGAGGAGCACGCGGACGAGCGGCGGCCGCCCGCCCCCGCCGACGACATGCCCGTCCTGAAGCGCGTGCTGGAGGCGCCGCCGCTGTACGACGCCTCCTCGCTCATGGACGAGGCGTACAAGCCGCACAAGAAGTTCCGCGCGATGCGCCGAGACACCGGCGAGGCGGAGGCGAGGCCCGCGCGGCCCGCGCCCTCGCCGCAGCCGCACCAGCACCCGCACCCCGCGAGCCCGGCGCACCCGGCGCACGCGCAGCACGCGGCCCTGTCGCCGCGGCCGATGCGCGCCTCGCTGTCCTCCACGCACTCGGTGCTCGCCAAGAGCCTGATGGAGGGGCCGCGCATGACGCCCGAGCAGCTGAAGCGCACGGACATCATCCAGCAGTACATGCGGCGCAGCGAGAGCGGGTCGGGCGAGTGCCCGCTGCGGTCGGGCGGCGCGCTGCTCGCGTGCTACCGCGGCGCGTCGCCGGCGCCGCAGCAGCCGCACGCGCCGCAGCAGCCGCACGCGCCGCAGCAGCCGCACGCGCCGCAGCAGCCGCACGCGCCGCAGACGGCGTCGGTGCTGGCGCTGCAGGTGGACGTGACGCCGGAGCCGCTGAACCTCTCCAAGAAGTCCCCGTCGCCGGCGCGCGCCTACATGCCGCAGATGCTGGAGGCGTGAGGCCGGCCCGCGGAGCCGCTCGTCTCCGCCACCCCCCAGCCCCCGGCCCCCAGCCCCCAGCCCCCAGCCCCCACCCCGACCTACTTTAAATTAAAAAACTAGGGATTAGTAATCGTTCGCAGATCGTTTTAATATATTATATGTGATAATTCGTTTAGGACGCGTGCGAGCGCGGCCGGCGCAGGACGAGGAGAGCGCAATAGACTGAATCATTAATTTAAGAAACTAAATAAGTGTAATTTATAATGCAATGCAGCGCCGGTCGCGGTGTGTTTGTGTGTGTATTGTATGTGCGTATGTGAGCGTGCTCAGTCATTTGTTTGTTAATATAATGACACGTTGTCGAATTAAAATAAAACAAAATTGTAAAAATTATTTTGGATTTCATTCTAATACGAATACCCATACCCTTATTATGAGACTACTGAGACCTGAAAGGATATTGTAGGTACACAAAAATCAACAAAATAATAGTTTTAGATTTACACATGTCAACAAAACATCACACAAGAAACACACATAATTCACGTGAAGGCCGGATAGCGACAGCGACCACGGAAACTGAAGCTGTACGACATGTAATTCAATCTGTTAAATGATATGTCACGAAATTCGTACTACACTGAACATAAGTATAAGTTAAGTGCAAAATATTTTGCATGTACGGAAGAATCGGAAGCTTTGTTGATGGGTATAGCTCATATAGCGCATCAGATAACAGAAGCTCGAAAACGAAGCAAAAATTAGGTTTTCGATACTGAAAGTTATTTGCACTATAAAAGAGAAAAGAAAAAGAGATAATATTAGTGGACAATTCACACACCGCCATCTAGCCCCAAATTAAGCATAGCTTGTACTATGTGAACCAGAAACTGATAAAATAATAATAGTACAATAAATGCTTTGAATTTGAATACATATATACTTTTTGTTAATACATACATATTAACACCCAGACAGAACAATCAACTATTCGTCAAACAAATGTTTGTCCTGGGCGTGAATCGAACCCACGGCCTACATCGCAGAAGGCAGTTACTACCAACTGAGCTGTGAGGCCAGAGTCAAGTCATCAATTAATCTTATAAATAACAGTTAAATCATTCAAACGGCATAATAAAATATGCGGCTTTGTCACCTCAAACGGAGGTTACCGAGGTAAAAAAACTAGAAGGGCGCGCGGTCGTCGACCCGCTAACGCCACCTGCGGCGCTTCCGGCGCGGCGCGCTACCGCTTCCACGGGCGACCCTACGAGCCTTCCGCGTTCGCACACGGCACCGCACGCCATCCAGTCACGACTCATCTATTATTAAATCATTTATCTGAATGCAAGGCCGAATTGACGCTCGGCCGTATCCATAGGGTTTCGCATTGTTTTAATTCATCCGTATGACCGTGCGATGCGATCTAACGAGCCTTGAATTAAAACGCTGCGGACGGAAAACGAAGAGGTCTCAAAATAGAACCATTAGCTTAATTGAGATAGTTTCCTTACTTCGCGTCTGTGGCGTAATTGTTTTGATAAGTGCTTGAATTTCAAACACTAGCTTCAAGATGTTTTATAAAGAGAAATAGATGATTACAGACTCGTAGGATAATAATTTTTTGATTTATCTTAGAATCGTTTTCAACATGAAGTAAGTATATTTAGATTGACAAGTCAAATTGATTATGGAATTCGAAGTCTTATTTATTAAGTTATTACTAATATAGATTTAAATTATAATTGCTTTAAGTAGGTATTAACAAAATGGATGACTATCTGAATTTTAAATAAAAATTAAATGTACTAATAAAACATTGTGTTCAGATCTCTTCACACCAAAACCACTAAATGGCCAATCCATTAAATCCAATTGTAACTTTGAAGATATGTTGATAATGGCCTGGATTTTCCCGTAGGCTGCTGTTTATCCCGTTACCACGAGGGAGACTCCACGGGCAAAAGCTAGATAGTCATTTACATGGTCCGTGCAATGTGCCAAACGTATACCAAACTATTCGAAGCAATATAGTTTTAATCGTTAAGTTAACAATAAAATAACGTAGCATCTTCTCATATTTTCGTCTTGTCTTATCAATTTTCATATAATGTATCAGTAAAATATGTACAAGGTAATATAAAACGACTTAATTGTTGTTGGTATAAAATATAAGTTACATATATTATAAACTTAGTCTAAAACGTATGCGATATTACCAGGTAAGTAAAAAAAGGCGGAAGACCCCACTTTGATATTATCTCAGCTAATTGTAAAGATAAATAAAAACTTAAACAACTAAATACCAACACTTATATTTATGTCATTTTTGTAGATTATTTTGACATTTGTACCAAAAATGGTTTGCCAGATTCATTACTAAAAGTAAACAGTAAAAATGTGTTTCATTCATTCTGTTTCATTCTGACTAGAAAATTTAGGATAGAACATATCAAGTATTCCATCAATCAAATACAATCGAACTACAAACACTACAAAATGAAGTAATTTAAAATATTTTATACGACAAATTCATTCGTTTTTACATAACCATTTTAAATCGGAAAACCAAAATGGCAGGAAGCGTTTGTTACGGAAATAAATATCTAAAACAAACAAACCAAAACATGTATGTTTTTATTCTTGGTTACGTAGAATAAAATGTTCCATTAGGAAGTCAATTCATCGCAGATAGAATAATAGAATAATCCGTGTGGAAACAGATATGAGAATGATTACGTCATCTTAAACGTAGTAAGGAAATACAAACGGTTTGTTACAAGTTATATGTTGTGTGTATTCATCATTTGAGAATAACTTTCACAGAATAGCCTGCAAAACTAATTTTGCACAGACCTGTTACTAATTTTTCTTCATGTAATCGTAGGCATCAAGCAGACGGCCCACCTGATGTTAAGTTGTTAGCGTCGCCTATTGACATTTGCATCTTCGGGGATGCCAATGCGTTGCCTACCCTGTAAAAATACTAAAATAATGTATGAAAGGCCGTGAACACAATTGGAAATTTTATTTAAAAAGAACTTTATTAACACAATATTCAGGTGTGAATTTCACCAAACAATTATATACTAGTATTGTGAAAAAAAATGGTTTTACCCTTTTATTACATATATATTTGAAGTAAATCTTTTTATCATAAAGTAAATAATAAATATTTTTTTCATAGAATGAAAACACATTGGGCAAAAATATGTACTAAGAGGAAGCTTCGTCTTGCAAAGATTTGCAAACGGGTGTATATTTGGTATATTCCACGGGTGACCGAAAGTTGAATGACGGAACAAGCATTATGACCCGCATATAGTGTAGTAGGTATAGGCCTGGTACAGGTATTTTCTGCCGATACATAACTTGTACTCTTATATTTGTTGTTTTTTATCTTCCTCATCATTTTCAATGTCTTGTGTTTCTTTGTCTGTATGTACGAACAAATATATTTTTCTTTCTTTCTTCTTCAAATACAAAATTCCGCAATTAAAATCCAATGTCTCCATTTATGTATGTATGTGGATGTTATTGAGCGGGTGCGCGCGCAGGTCCGTGGCCGGCCGTGCACTTGACTCGCGCTCGGTGCATCGGCCTGCAGTGCCCGTGTACTCAGATAACCTCCCCCACAGCCCACCCCCACCCGCACCCGCGCCCGCGCCCGCGCCCGCCCTCCACTACCCCACAGCCTCGCTGCACCCCGTCCCAGTGCACACATTGCAGTAGTAAAAGTCTAAAAACATTTTATTTTAATTGTTATTTCATTGAAGTGACGGAACGAGCTGACCGCCCACCTGATGTTAAGTAGTAACCGCCGCCCATGGACAACAGCAATACCACTCAAGTCCTCTCCATAGTACGAGATGACTCAAATCGCATTGCGTTCCGTCCATGACCCCGAGACGGGGATGTTACGTCTCATGCGGCTGCAATTTCGCCGGCACCCACTCCCTTCCACCGGAACACAGCAACACGAGTGCATCACTGTTTGGCGACAGATTACCAGGTGTGGTGGCAGTTCTTCTCCGGCCGAACTTAGCACAAGTTCTACTGCTACTTTGGGTTGCTCCTTTTGAACCACCCGGGAGACACGTGTATGAATTCAAGGGTTATCACATACGGACGCGAGCAACGTGGGCCCCCATAGAATTCATAAAGAAATGGCTCGGAAACGTCAATAATATTCAAAGCATAAGGTCACGCGTACTTATCGCAAAGTTTGACGCCTGTTCCAACCCTATCCGAACAGAAACGCACTTCATTTTAAGTTCACAATAACTAAAAACGCAGTGTTATTTCTTTTTATACTTTGTAGTATGATGACTGTCTTATGTAAAGTGTTTGCCATCAATTATAAACTGAGATGCTAGCAACCATATTAATTTTAGCAATTCCTCACGAACAAACCAGCTTTTCTAACTTAACCAGTGATTTACCACACTCGCACAAGGCTAACACCAAGTAAAACATCAGAATATAATATCAAATGTATGATTTACAAATCAGAAGTGGATTTACTGATGTATTTTCACTATAACCAAACTATACCTAAGTGATCCTCAGTGCGTTACCCCCTTCCACAAGAATTTCTAGGAAGAGGGGGTGCAAATCCATTTCATGCGCACCTGTAGCTATATTGTGTTTGGGTAAATTCGAGTTATCCCACGGCACGTGGCACGTGGCTAGGCAGCGATTCAGATTACGAAAAATTATGTATATAAAACGGTTTAGTTTTGTGTATATACCAAGGAAAATGTACTGAACTGAACTGAGAATATAACGTTTAATTCTTAGTGCCCCTACATTTTTTTGGCTAAATTTGGCCCAATCTATCGCAGTGACACGGTCATCTGTGTAGATCTTCTTTAAGGATTAATAGAACTGACCAACAGCGGATCACGTGAACACAATGTTTTTTATCAGTGTACAGCTCAAACCTGCGGAGACATGTGAGAGAAATACCGCAAAGCCGCTTGCGCAAGAAAAGCAAGAATTATTTTATCGAGCAAGGAGCTTTGCGGGACATATTTCCGTGTCAGCCAATCAAGTAATATATATATTAAAAAAAAAACTATGATCATAAAATAGATCTCATTTACAGATGTTGAAGCACAGCGAAGTCAGCATCAAAACTTATAGACAACCGAATATTGTACTGAAGCCATTAAAATGTATAAATTTTTCACCAGCAGTTTCAAAATACTTCAACTTTCATGAATCCCTTGCAATTTCTTTTACACAAAAAGTAATGTTTGTTTTTGTTATTTCCTCAACAAAAGCTGAGTACGAGAGAACCGAAAAGTCTGATTAAGTTTTAAGTAGGTTGTTTGCCCGGAAAACGAAAGATTTGACCTAAAAATTATGACAAAGATATCATCTAATATAATTATTTGGTTGCATGTCTGAGAAATGACTGAACTCAGTAAATTAATAAAAGGTATTTGTAACAAAAAAATGATTATTAAATAGTATTTCGAAATGGTTATGTCCAAGGAAAAATTTTTCATATATAAGTCGAAGGTGAAGTTACTTGTACTCTTGAAAATATTGATAGGTCTATCAATTATTAAAATAATCTACGTTAAATGAAATAAAATATTTTTTAACCAATTCGTTTCATTCGCTTTAATTACATAATGTTGTATAAAAAAATGTTTCATCGCTCCTCGGGATTAAGTCAATGTCTGTGATCAGAGAAGGATGTCAGTTATGATTCGGACCACTATCGTATTTCATTTTTTCATTCTCCGTAAGCAAATATATGATAATATAATATTTCAATACATTGTACAACAGAATGAACAATGTGCAAAATTCTCCTACTTCCTGCTTCAGATTACGAAGTGTTCTGAGAAGCATTATAACTGCGTCTGATCTCATTAGCACTTGTTTCGTCTAGACTCCATACAATGCCATACACATGGCATCTTTGTTTAAATCATACACCACTTGATAAAATACAAACTAACTACTTAAGGTAGATCGTTTCCGTATTTTATACAATTTGCGCCTTTCTGTGATATGTATAAGCAGTATAGTTTTTCAAATTTAGCCAAATGACTTGTGTCTTTATTCCCCTTTTATTTAAAACAGTTATTTTTTTATATACAGAAGATTTATATATTAATGAAGTTGAAATAAACTGTGGTATCTAAATTGGTTTGAAAACGATCTATGATTATCCCATGATCGAGATTAAATTACGTCTTATTTTCGACAACAATACTAACATAATTAATTTTTGTAGTCATATGGATTTGTTTACACGGGTTAACAAAACAAATGTTATATTCTTGTTATTATAAAATATGAGTTTGTTCAGCAGACATTCAATGTCACAGAGCTTCAGGCGTCATACGGAAAGGCCCGAATCTACCCGCGACCTTGCGCCGCGAGGCCGGCCGAGGCACACGGAAACAGGACACCTCGAGTAACCAAACCAACCACTCATAACTAATTGATTTACTCAATAACCTTTACATTTTCAGCTAACATACATACATAGACTTTTTCAGGTTTGTCCGTTACTGTAAGAAAATATTGTTCACCAGTCAATTATTGACTGAAAATAACAACTGAGTTTTTTAAAAACAATTCTGGAAGCTATTTATTGAATACAAATTACATTTTAATTTAAACCAATCTGTTGACAATACGTGAAAATTACTATCAATAGTTTTGAAGTCAGATGTTCAAATCTAAATACTAACAATATGTAATAGAGTATGTTCACATCATATTGAGACGATGAGAGTCGATATATCTGACATACATTCGGACTGTGATTTACCTGTAGAACCATTTTCACCCTAAAGTCAAAACTCACTGACGTCAGGTCATTTTGTATTACAGTTCCGCGCTCGTTAGATATAAAATTTAGGCGTAGGTGTAGGCGGGAGATAGAGGCAGGGTTGCGCGTGGGCGAAGGGTGGGCCGGCGGGTGGCGCAGGGGGTGGAAGCCGGCTCCAAGGTCGCAGAGTCACAGCCGGGCAAGGTCGCGGTGCCCGCGCGTGCCCGGACCTCCCGCGCCCCGCACTCCCGATAACACCCTAGATTTGCGTGGGACGTGACCTTTATCCACGCTCCGGAGATGTAATTGTATAAATACCTAATGGTTTTTTGGGCACTTACGCAATATCTAACAGCAGTATCTGATGGAGTCCCTCATATTAAAATTGTTTGCTGTCCCTGTACAAACACTCGCATACAAGTTATGCCCACCTGTACCCATGCGGACGATTCGTTAGGACCTTAATCTTTCCTGCCGTAAGTATTAAGATTCTCCAAGTGGATTTTAACAAGGAATTAAACTGACAATGGATGTTTGTGTTGATCGAGAGGAAAATATTTATTCTGGGAATGACGACACGTGTAGATGGCCCCCTCGACCTCGAAATATGCACGCGCTATATTAATACATAAGCATTACATTGGGGTAATTTTTAAATTTCTCAATATATCCACTATGAATATGTAGTTGCAAGTTACTTGTTGACTTGGTTGAAGAAATTAGTTTATTGGAAAGGCGTATGCCGCTCATTTGGATTTAGAAGAAAATTAAGTATATTCAGCAATCTGGGTGTTATTATGTATTATATTTATGTATTTAAAAAAGAAAGAAAATTATATCAGTTGTCTAGCTCCCATCATACAACTACGCTTAGCTTACTTTGGGGCTAGATGGCGCTATGTGAAACGTCCACCAATATTAGTACAATATTATAATACTGTGCTTGCATCCTGTCAATCAACCTGCATCCACATGCAGCTTGAACTTTGCGGAACACAAACTCTTCAGTATATACCTATTAGCCTGAAGAGCTATTCATTAATTACCCAAGAATTAAATCGAAATAAAGTGTTGCCTGCAACGTAAACAACGTGAGGTGAGCGAATCCAACTTTAGTGATGTGATCTTGGAACTAGGTTAGTTGGTTGAAAACTAGAGCCTAGAATTGAGAGAAACTTGCAGATTAACGCCTAGCCAAGCTTTTTGGGTACAAGGTACTTTGGCATTTGTATTACTATTAAGTTTAAAGTTTGCTTTGCTATTAAAATAGTTGGCTTGCTATTTGAGTATTGATTTTCAGATTTTATTTAACTTTTCACATCAATTTGTATGGTAAAACATAGTAGCGAAAAACGTGGACGAATGTGATTTACAACTTGTTATGTATAAACTATTGTCTGTAATAAACTTATTAAATTGAACTGAATTTTATTTATATTACGTAATTTACTGTGTCGACCATGCAGATAGGTGCCGACTTAAAAGTCTAAGAGTGTTATAAATCTGACTGTCCTGTTTAGTAAATAGGTTTAGAGAAAAAAAGCAGTAGAAATAGAAAAAAAAAAGCAATCATTCTATATTTTTTTCTAAATGTATTTGTTCACTTGACAAAATATTCCCAGTAATATATTTTTGCTTATTTAATTACGTAGTAAATACTGGGAGTAGTTTAGGAATAGTAGATATGCTTATAGTTATGAACTTCACTCATGTTTATGAGGTCTGATTCATAACATGATACCTAAAAAGAATATTGTGAAAAGATACATAATTTATACCACATATCTACTGACTACCCTATCCACATAGGTTTGAAGCTAGGTATTGGCAATAAAACTCATTGGGCCTGATGTTCAACGGGCATGGTAACCTTGTCTTTGTCAATATTAACGATTGGTATCATAATCTACGTATTGATTTCTGCTAACCTTCCTTTAATAGTCAAAAACAGATATCATTCGGTTTCAGTTAAATAAGTTTTTATCAATAAGTATAGATATAATTTGTGATGGGAAATACAAAACCCAAAAGTAACATGTTATTTTTACGAAAAACATTCAAATGATATTTTGGTAATGAATTGAACATTAAGACATATTATAGTATTTTTAAATTAAACTTATATTTTTAATTACCACATGAATTAAAAAAAAACTACAAATATATCTATAAAATAAACAAAACTCAAGTGCCCGGTTGTAATTTAAAAATAACTTTATTTTTACTAAATGCATATAAAAATATATAAAGGACGTAAAAAAAATATTAAAGTCTTTTGTCTGTCGGTCTCTTTGTCCCGGCCAATCTCCGAAATGGCTGGACCGATTTGACGGGACTTTCACAGGCAGATAGCTGATAAGGAGTAAATTAGGCTCCTTTTCAGAGGAGTTAAATAGGTGTAGTGATAAAACTGAATTCCACACTGACGAAGTCGCGGGCAACAGCTAGTTTTTAACACTGTGAGTTGGCCACTACTTATATGAAGTTGGTTGCTTACTTTTACATATTTCACTGACTTTCAAAGCGAACAATATGTTCCTGCTAAATAAGGTCAGTTTGTGATTGAGTCTGTGTGTGTCCCTTGCTGTCCTTGATACTAGGCATTTCGGAGAGGAATCTAGGCCGCGCGGAGGCGAAGGGAAGGCAGCACAGCGGTAGAATGGAGCGACCCAGATCTCAGATATTTATTACTCTAAGACAAGTAAGAACGGCAAGGTTAGAAAGTACGCTGTTGGCCTAAATACGAAGGCGGTAATAAGATCAGTTTACGTCTCCAAATATACACGCATATACAGTATAACATTTTTAGACTTCAATTACTAAATGAGGTTATCTAATATCATTAAATTCTTTCCACATAAAAATAACATTTCACTGTCGAAGGTCTTCATAATATTATATTGATGACCAAAGTTAATAAAATACCCTGGTGACGGAAACAAATTCTTAGATTTCAATAGTGAAATAATACTACTGAAATCCACTTTTTAAAACGTAACGCTTTAACTTTTGCGCTTCATTTTTTAATATTACCTTTTATGATTTCAGTCATTTTGCCAAGAGCATTTCGTAACAGTTATGGCTCATAAATCAGTTTTCTTTACTTTAATATCTACTTGTCTTTAAACCATTTTGCATTGATCTGATGACAATAACTCAGTGTAAAATACTCGTTTAAATATACATGAAACTGTGGCAAGTTTCGCATACAGAGTCAAAATTTGAACCATAGATCAATGTTACATGTTCTGATAATATAAAAAGAATAAAGACTCAACAGACAAATAACGAAACTTCTCACTAAAACAAGAAGTCATTAGACCCTACAACATCGAAAGTTAACCGTGTAAAAACTTGGCTTTACAATTCATTTGGCAACATTAACCATTTTATTGAATAAACATATTATATATACATATTTTCATTAACAATGAATAATTTGTATTATTTATTATTAAATACATTATATTGAATAACATTTTACTCCCAGACCTCCAGACTATATAATTAAAAATAATTTAATTTCTCTGATAATTTTATAATGCCTTATATAATTTACTACTCACAAGGAACGTGTTAAATGCTCCTCGAAAGTCCGCAATGTTTTAGACATAACATTGTATAAATTATGTTCGAAGTTTACGAGAAGGTATAGGCACTGAAGTATGTAGGTAACTTCCCTGATGGGTCCAAGGTTGCGTACCCGATGTCCTGGGCGGGTTGAGGGCTGACGGTTACGCGAGGGCGGCTTAAGGTCGCGACAAGGTCACTGCGAGGTTGTCTGATATTGTCTCAGGTCTGCAAACATAATTTTGGAATAAAAACTGCCTCCACGCCCCAAATTATTGACGTACCTAGTCCACCAAGTTAATACTGATATAATGTTTTTATTGGATCCACAGACATGAATTATTAGCATATACCTTCTCAGTTGTGACTGATATGAATTATATCAAATTAATTTGACATTATGTTTTACAGTTTATTATATAAAACATACATAAATATCATAAGTCAGCCAAAGACTCACTCATTTTTCTAAAATTACGACTTCTATTGAAACAAGAATAAGATAAGACAGAGTGATCTTGTTAATCTTTAAGCTAAAGAATAATATCAATTTATCTAAAATTAACCCAGTTTAAGTTATGGCAAAAAAATGTAATTTAATCATTCATAAATAAACATAAAAATAGTCACGGTTTTTAAGAGAATTTACAAAATATATATTTAGAATAATGACGATTTCTTCCGAAAACTTTAGATTCATTCACAGCTTCATCCACACAGTCATAAACAACAAAATAAACATGAATCCATTACAACTCTCATTCAGAAACCGCCATGACTGCATTCGGCTAACCGTTGACGTCGATATTCAACAAAATTCTCAATCTTCAATAAATAAACATTCGCTAAGTGATGTCGCAAAAGACTCCGGCGACTGCTATAACTAAACTATAAACTATAAACTATATAACTATAAAAATATAACTATATAATATAACTATATATTTCGTTATATAACTCTATATAACGAAATTCTGTCTATTATTTATTAAATATTAGACAAGTGATGTCACAAAACATCGACTACCGTAGTCTCTGCGTTTTAACTAAAATCCTAAACAATTTTATTTGCAGACAGTCCCGACGAAGAAGTAGCTCTTAATTTAATTATATGATATAAACTTAACGACGTGGCAAAAATATATCGTTTCTGACATTACTATAAAAATGTTAGGTACAGCAGCGAATAGGCAGGAATGTCTCATGTGCGTGTAACATGAGACATTCTACCTACACGTCTCAGAGTTACGCATACGTTGCGACTTAAGTCTTGTCGTACCTAGTAGGTGATGACCCAAGTCACATCGGTTGTTATGGGCAGAGGTTACCACTTAACACCAGGTGGGCCGACGGCTCGTTCCGTAACTGTATCACATAAAAAAACGTTCGTAACATTATTAAATAAAATCCTATTCTTCTATTCGTGGTAAAAGGATTTTAAGTGCGCCTCAGAGAGGCTCCTTTCGTGGACTTGATACATGTCTTCGAATGTTTGTTCTAGGACATGTCGGTTTCATTACGATGTTTACCTTATAATTTTAAAATTAAAATTTAAAATCTTATAATTTTAAAATTTAAATTTAAAATCTTATAATTTTAAAATTTAAATTTAAAATCTTATAATTTTAAAATTTAAATTTAAAATCTTATAATTTTAAAATAATAAGATTATTCTTATCTTTCAAAATCATTATAATTTTCCAGAAAAAAACAATTTACATAACTGATAACACAATTCACAAACGAATACTGGGGCCCACGTTGCTCGCGTCCGTAGGCGCGCTCTTTGAACCCCTACACGTGTCCCCCGGGTGGTGCGAAAGGAGCAACCCAAAGTAGCAGTAGAACTTGTGCTAAGTTCGCCTGGAGAAGTACTGCCACCACACCTGGTAATCTGCCGCCAAGCAGCGATGCTCGTGTTGCTGTGTTCTGGTGGAAGGGAGTGGGTGCTGGTAAAATTACAGGCGCATGAGATGCAACATCCCCGTCTCGGGATGACGGACGCAGCGCAATGCGACTTGAATCTCGTACTTTGGTGGAGAGGAGTGGTAAAGCTGTTGTCTATGGGCGGCGGTTACCATTTAACATCAGGTGGGCCGTCAGCCCGTTCCGCCACCTATATGACAAAAAAAACTCAAACTACAAACCATCTTCACTGACAACACAAATACGAAACGACAGAAAAATATACTTAAATATACCTAGGCATCGTCTTAGCTCTTACTGGTGATTTCCTCCGCTGATCCACGCTGAAAAAGTCGGGGGTAACAGCTAATACTAAGTAAAATTATATCACGAATCAGACAGAAACTACCTCAGTGTTAGAACTAATGTAGATCAAAAGAGCGGATAATGAACAGTCGAGTAGGCATGTAGGAGTATCGGTTGCGGTGACCTTGGAAGGGCACATTAGCGGGGATGTAGGTCAGCGAGACTTACCCTTGACCTAGGGCAGGGCGGCGCGCCCTTCAGCCAACTCCAAATAACGATAGACAAGGGCGGACATTCTATTCACACTTTTTTGATGTCAATAAAAAAGGTCAACGTGTAAAGCGGGCTACAAACCTTTAGTTTTAACTGATCAGTTGAATTGTTTTATGTGGTGATAGAACGAGCTGGCGGCCCACCTGATCTTAAGTGGTAACCGCCGACCATAGACAACAACAATTTAATTTAATTTTAATTTGCTTACCACCAGAGAATGACTCAAGTCGCATTGCGTTGCGTCCATCACCCCGAGACGGGGATGTTACGTCTCATGCACCTGCAATTTCACCGGCACCCACTCCCTTCTACCGGAACACAGCAATACGAGTGCATCACTGCTAAGCAGGGGATTACCAGGTATGGTAGCAGTACTTCTCCGGGCGAACTTGGCACAAGTTCTACTGCTACTTTGGGTTGCTCCTTTAGCACCACCCGGGGGACACGTGTAGGGATTCAAAGGGTTATTACCTACGGACGCGAGCAAGTAGGCCCCCCTATGTAATGATATTTTGATTAGATTATCAGTTCAACTGTACAGCTCTCAGTTTTACATACACACATATGTATAACAAACGTTTTAACTGAACAGTTGAACTGTTTAGTTAAAACTAAAGCTCTGTAGCCCGCTTAAATTTACTCGTGGCTGGGATGAGAAACGTCATATGGATGTTTTGATTAATTATATATCTATGGATTAATAACTAATATGTATGGATCACTAGTTTCTGCCCGCTTGGGCTAAGTTAATAAAAGTTGTCTTAACAGTAGGTAACAGTTAAACAGAAACACATTTATAACTCGTATTTACATCTGCGCAGTGAGACAGTGCTAATTTTATTTCAGAATAAAATGATCGCATTGTGAAATCTTGAATTGTCACAGAACTAATAAATAACCCTCACTGAAATAGTAATTTGACTTTTCCCTGACCTCACAAAGTATGCAAGGAAAATCGTGTTTTCGCGATTTATTCCGGGAAGTGCAGACAGAGGCGAATAACGGGTTGGCTGCCATTATTCTGACATTATTTAGCGCGTTGTCGTGCGGATATCTATAGAAAAGTTATAGTTATAGTATATAGTTATAGTAAAAGTTGTAGCTGGGGCGTGTAGATATGTCGCTGTCTAAATTTGACAGTGACACAACTAAAAAATTTAGTTTTTTAGGAGAGCGGTTTCGCGTTGAGCGATGGCGAGTAAAACCAACCAATCAGATAACGACATTTAGTGACGTCACTCGCTCAATTAAGCGAATACGAATATTAATTTTATTAATAATAACAATAAATAATAATAACCTTAATAAAATAATAATAACCTTGGTGGACGTTTCACACAGCGCCATCTAGCCCCAAAGTAAGCTAAGCAAGCTTATATATGGGAATCAGACAACTGATATACATACTAATATACTTTTTTGTAAATACATACATATAGTACATATTAACACCCAGACGCAGAACAAACATCTATGTTCATCATACAAATATTTGCCATGGGTGGGAATCGATCCCACGGCTTACAGTGCAGAAGGCACTACCAACTGAGCAGTGAGGTCGGTCATGATATTCACATTATATAGTAGAAGATTTCGCGTTGAACTACACTAATAACTAAATTGTGACACATCTGGTTTTGTGCCGCTATCGAATTTAGGCAACGGTATCTATACAAATAAATAAAATTGGAGTGTCTGTTTGTAATATTACAATAACCACTTTTTACTAAGTGCATATGGATGTATAGACGGTACATATACCAAAACAACATTTTATTCAATTTTTGTCTGTCTGTCTGTCTGTTTGTTTGTTCCCGCTAATCTCTGAAATCGCTGAACCGATTTTGACGGGACATTCACTGGCAGATAGCTGATGTAACAAGGAGTAACTTAGGCTACTGTTCTGAGGGGTAAAACAGGGGTGCGTGATAAAACCGAACTCCAAGCGGACGAAGTCGCGGGCAACAGCTAGTATACAGTACAGAAGTTGCGATTGTGTGTGACATTGAACTTCACACTTGACGAGGCGGGGGCGGGCGGCGGGCGGCGTGCGGGTTGCGTAATCCACGCCGCTATAAATTCGCTAATGTCGTTGCCGGGCTCGTCTCTACAATCAAACGAATTCGCATTATCTCATCCCGACTAGATAAAAATACTTGCGTGGCTCGAGGTCGTTCAAGAAAAACAAATTCAGTCGGCTGTCCGTTTTGATTTTATGCGATTGTTTAGGAAATTTACTGCCAAACTTGTAGTCTGTTCGTAATTAGTAAGTTAATAAATTAATTAATAATAAATACATATTGGTGGACAGTTCACACAGCGCCATGTAGCCCCAAAGTAAGCTACATGAGAACCAGACAACTGATATAATACTTATATTTATTTTGTAAATACTACATATAATACATATTGACACCCAGACACAACAAACATCTGTGTTCGTCACATAAATATTTGTCCTGGATGGGAATCGAACGCACGACCTACAGCGCAGAAGGCAGAGTACTACCAACTGAACTGCGAGGCCGGTCGGTAGAATAGATCTTTAATAGATTATCTGTGCGAAAATTTGAGGTAAATCTATTGTGATGAAACAGCCCTGTCATACAAAGATGGTTCAAATTAACCTTTGAATAAAGACATGGTCAAGGTCGAGAATTTTTTGCAGATAACTTTTGAGCGTCGCGTACACGTGCCCATGAGGCCGTGATAATGGAACGTGCTCTGGTGTTGTAAAGTGTGACAGACATAAAATCGCGGTATTAATTAAAAGTTCTTAATAAAGGTATTTGATTTGATTCTCGGATGTCGGTTCGAACGTTAAGTTTCTCTTATCTATGAATGTTGACGGAAGCAGTCCGTTTCAGTTATTCAGGAATGATTTATTAAGATTTTTGGTACATCGATCTATTTTTACAAGCTTTTACCTATAATTAAGTGACGTCACTCTAAATCCAATATGGCGGACTTCTAAAGATTGCGGATTCAGTTTTTAATGGTTTCGTCCAATATGGGTACAAATGAAAGGGCTTGCTGAGAACAACTCGAAAAGTACAATGACGTCACTCTAAATCCAATATGGCGGACTTCTAAAGATTGCGGATTCAGTTTTTAATGGTTTCGTCCAATACGGGTACAAATGAAAGGGCTTGCTGAGAATAAGTCGATAAATAATGTGACGTCACTCTAAATCCAATATGGCGGACTTCTAAAGATGGCGAATTACGTTTTTATGCTTTCCTCCAATATGGGTATCAAATGAAAGACTTGCTGGGAATACGAATGCGAATTAAACTCCGTTGCTCCAATCCATTTTAAATTTGCTAATAGCTTGTTTCTAAAAAGTTTTTTAATTTTAATTTATTAGTTTTCAACCACAGAACTTACTGTTGCATACCTGTAATCCTTTTTATGATTTCCAGTAAATTATCGAATTATAATCGCAACTGGCGGCTCACAGCGATACTGAATTACGGAACGAGCCGACGGCCCACCTGGTGTTGTGGTAACGTCTGCCCATAACAATGCGACTTGAATCCTCCCTACTAGGTACGACAAGACCCAAGTCGCGTCATATGCGCCCGTAACCGTTAGACGTGTAGGTGGAATATCTTATGTGCCTGTAATTTCACCGGCACTACACCTTTCAAACCGGAACACTTAACGCGAATGCATTACTGCTTGGCGGCAGAAATGGGCAGTACTCCCTGGACAAAGATGATGCGAGTTCTATTGCTTTTAAATCGTATCGTCTCTAAAGAAATGTCTCGAAGTAGGTTTGACATTTTGACAATGCCATTGACATTGGCCGCTGCCAGGGCTTTGAGTGGTGGCGCTAGGTGACACTTCGGCGCCTCGACCGTAGTAAAAACAGCATGACAACCAACATGATTTGCGTCTGTTGGGTACCTGGTACCTTTAACTAGAAGATTTCTTAATTTTCCAATTTAAAATTGGCCTAGACTAGAATTTAATTTGAGACCTCATTAGAGCTAATAGTATAAATGATTTTTCCCCCCTTTAAGAAGGATCCCAACCTAATTAGGTCGAAACCACCATCCAAATTTACCAGCACTACTTATCTACCCACCAAGATTCAGGAAGACTTACAGACAAACATACCCACGGTGCGATTCAGCCAAGACGTCTTCACGCTCACTTCGCTCGCTCATTCAGTAATTTGATACATCTTGTTTTGTACGTAATAAGTACCTAAATAATATACTACGAAAGTTTATTAAGCTGAAATTCAATTACACGGAAACAAAGATACTAGATTGCACTTTTGTGCAATGGAAATACGAAAGGCGCAAAAAACTGTCATTCAATTGGTCTTGAACGCAAAAAGGCGTAGTTACATTACTGCTTATTCATACATAACCATGCGCGTGCAAAACTGTACCTTGTTGTGTGCGGGTTTATGATGATAATTAATTAGGCTTGTCCAGTGTCCGTTTCGTCCTTGGATATATTATAGTAATTTGCAAGTCGCTTCCGCGAGTGTCGCGAGGTCAGCCTTCTTTGTGTATCGTAATGACGGTATTTATTGCCAATGGCGACGGTCGACGGTCGCGTGGACTCATCTCGCAAATTTCCGCAATTCATACAATCAATTATAAATATCTACTTATCTCCTTGCTAATTGCTATACTGAGAGATCAAACAATCCACTTATATTGTAATAAAGTGAAATATTATTTGAGGTTGGTATAATGTCATTTTCGTTGTAAAATATTTCCTAAACTCTGATACTGATATATAGAGGTATGGGTATATCAGGGCTTAACATTTAAGATAAATATAAAAAATATACCTAAAGCTAAATTATCATTAATACTCGTAAAATTATTGCTGCATTATTTCTTGAAATAGATTCAAAGTAATAAATTGTTATGGGCAGGTACCGCTTAATATCAGGTAGGCCAACCGCTCTTTCCGTCACTTATTCGCCTAAAAAGATGTGTAAAAACTTTACAAAAATTAAACTCGTGCAAAGACGCGCTTGCTACTAAAATAAATGAACTAGCAAAAATGACAGTAAACCAGGTGGCCTCCGCGATCCCCAAATAATCTATACAAATAAATAAAATTGGAGTGTCTGTTTGTAATTTTAAAATAACCGCTTTTTACTAAGTGCATTTATGGATGTATACACGGGTACATAAACTAAAACAACATTTTTTGTCTGTCTGTCTGTTCTGGCTAATCTCTGAAACGGCTTGACCGATTTTGACGAGACTTTCACTGGCAGATAGCTGATGTATTAACGAGTAACTTAGGCTACTTTTCCGAGGTGTAAAATAGGGGTACGTGAACCGAATACCACGCGGACGTAGTCGCGGGCAACAGCTAGTAGTAGATAAAGTGGCAGGTCCGGGTGGCGGAGCGGGCGCGGGCGCGGGCGCGGGCGATCGCCTATCTGACTGTACAAATAGCGGCAACCTTGAGATTCGGCGCGCGTGACAAGGTCACCGCGCAAATCGTTATCAGCGTGACGTCAGCGCGCGACCTCCGCCGAGGTGCCCGCCAGATAGCGTTACACCGATTGCGACCGATAGTGCGCCTGCGCAACACACGAGCCGGACTACTCTTCCGCATCATCCTGCTTACCACCTTAACACAAATCAAGGGCGGCATAATACGTCGTCGGTAATAATAAAATTAATTGTCACAGTCACATAACAAGTAAACAAGCCAATGTCGAGACTTATGTGGGAGTTTTTTCATCGCGTTGCGTGATGCGTGCGTGTGCAATTTAAAAAACGTTTAATACAATAATACACTCAACTTACGACTTTATTTACTAATTAATTAATCAATCAAACAGACATACCTGTCTAGCCTTATAGATCTCAGTTATTTATTTATTATTAATACAGTTATTTAATACGTGTCCACACTTCACAACAATTCATTAACAAAGACATCATCAAAACAGATGCCTTACCAAAATTTTTTCAATTTCAGTATTGATGAAGAATTCAACATGGATCCCGTCCATTTAGCGATACCCAACGATAGCGCGATCTAGAACCAAGAAAATGTTACTAGCGCCATCTATTGTGTGAATATGTGCACTAATTTTGCCTCTCGCCTGTCCCTTTGGTAAGGACGTGTAAAATAATTCAATCCACCGATATATTTTTTATTTCGATACAAATTGAATTGCAGACCCTCGATACCTATATAATTATTGACAAAAGAAATCCATTGAGCCCACACACGAGCGTTATTGGTACGCTGTAAGTTACTTTCAAAATTTTATTCATTAATTTACTGTCAAACGTTTACTCCATTTTGCCTGTTTATTTAATACATAATATATAACAAAAGGTGCCCATCACACTTCTCGCCCGTTTTGTTGTTCAGTTGAGGAGTTCCTATTTCCAACTTTCGCCTCCATCGTCAGACATTTTATTTAATACACTTTCACGAGGATGAATGCGAAGGCGGGTCTTGCTATGCGTACTATTGAAAACTCACAAAATGGCATAATATTAGTTAGTCATAATTCATATAGCACATTAAATTTACGACTATTGAACACTTTACAATAATAATTTTGACGTTAGTAACATACAAAAACTCAACGTGACCTACAACATTATCTACTCACAAACGACATTGATTTGATATTCAAATCTTTTTTAAATCCCAGTGTTATTTTTATTCGGTGCATAAGTTTTTGCAACAATATGTTTTTTTCTTTGTCTACCTTAATAGGTACCTCAATAATTTTGTAATGAGGGGGTCACTTTGTTTTTATTTTATTTATAAAACACATATTTTATTTGTAGAATTTTAGCTTAAGAGCTGCTAATGCGTTGCTCAATGGCAAGAGGAATATCATTTCATGAGTTGGCACACAGCCAGATTCATAGAGTCGATCGAAATCACTTTCTACGTACTTACGTTGCTGTCCGCAAAATATTGTGTCGGCCTTGTATATTCAGGGTCGTGCAAAAATATCAACCAGACGATATCCCAATCTTTGAGTTGCTAACCAGGAAGCGGCGATTAACATTAACCATCGCTGCTCGTTACTCGAGGTCAGCCCATCACATGGTACTTTATTTTTTTTATTTGATACAGTTATGGAACGAGCCGACGGCCCACCTGGTGTTAAGTGGTAACCTCTGCCGATCAACCCATGCAACTTGGGCCCTCCCCTACTAGAAAAGGCAGGACCCAAGTCGCACCGTATGCGCCCGTAACTCTGGGACGTGTAGGTGTAATGTCTTCATGTGCCTATAATTTCACCGGCAACCACGCCTTTCAAACCGGAACACAGTAACACGAATGCGTTACTGCTTGCCGGCAGAAATGGGCGTGGTGGCAGAACTTCCCCGGACGAACTTGGCGAGAGTTCTAATGCTCTTAGATGTGCAAAGATTGGGATAAACATTGGAAGAACTGCATCTATTTGTTACTGAACAATGTGTTATTTCCTTAAAGGCCATGGCTGATATGAAACAAATCATAAAAGTAACATAAAACTTTATTGTACCTATACCGATCGATAAGAAATACATACCCCATGACCGACTTATAACAAGCCACGATTACATGATTAAAAATTGTGACCTAAATGAATTTAGTGCTCGTATTTTAAAGTAAGTAACTATTCATATTCTAAATAATAAATAATCTACACCAGTTATAAATCTCTCGCTGAGTAGTTAGTTAGGACCGCTAGAACAATTAGCATCTTGCACGGTGGCCATTTAGAGGGGCGACCACAAGGCTACCGTGTTGCTATATCCTTAAAATATGCCAATAAATTATTGTCGGTCCCCACTCAATCAGCCAATTTTCCTTCCATCAAATTGTATGAATAATTCGGCGTACGATTGGGGAGGCTCACAATTATTTTTACTATAATTATTTTATTTTAAAAATTTTAGGAAAACTTACAGCTAGACATAAAAGGATATTAAAGTATATAAAAATGCATGGCAAGGCATTTTGAGCTGAAGGCTAATTAAAAGTTTCCACTTCTAGGTTAGCAAAAAGTAAGATATAAACTATATTTACTCGGTATTACTTAAAGAAAATGTCGCTTTGCCGACAGCTTTCGTATAACTAGAGTAGGTTTCGGCAATGTGAAATGACCTGAATCCTAATACGGGCACACGAGTGAAATGAAACCGCAGCTGGCGCGCGCTGCCGCTGTGGGCGCTGCACCGGAGAAAGGATATCTTCCTTTATGGCCAAATGTTCCACAGATGTTTATGTAAACGACCGTGTCATTATATCTCAGCTTTCCCCAGATACGATATAAATCGCGCTGGTTTAATTAGGAAAGAAAGCGAAATGCCTAGAGTTTGCCCTAGATAACAAAGTTTTACTATCATTGTATTATATACTAGCTGCGTCCCGCGGTGTTACCCGCGGTGAGTAAGTCAACCCACGGAAACACCACTTTTCCAGGATCAAAGTAATGTGTGTTAATCCAAGATATAAGCTATCTTGGTACCAAATTTCATCCAAATCCATTCAGGCGTTTGAGCGTGAAAGTGTAACAAACATCCATACAAACTTTCACCATTATGATATTAGTAGGATTCTATTGTGATGTGGATTAAAACTTAAAATATGTTTACTATGTATATTGTGTGGTACTGTGTTTTATTTCTGAGAAGAAAAAAAAGCCAATTTGTTTATATAAACAAATTAGTACTTGAGAGCCTTTCAAAAGTAATTCCAATTAATATCTTTCATAAGTTATCTTTGATAATAAAATTCGTCCAAAAATGTTTATTTCAGGGACAGTTCATTTTAGATCACGTAATATTTGCGATAAATAATTGCCATTTCAACATCACATCGAATTAGAAACCTACTAAATGAAAATTCTGAAAGTTCTCGGAGACAGCTCAGAATCTAGATCATAGGTGGCGGCATCTTTGTCGGTCAGTGTCACACCAGGTACTGGCGTATGCTCGTATTATAAGTGATATCACTTCAATTTCTCTGCCGGAAAGAGGCAGGGCGCGGCAACGATATACTACGTAGCGTAGGGTTGCCAGGTCGTAAAACCGAAATGCCGGACAGATCGGCTAGTTTAGCCGGACATTTCGGACACCTCAAACTTTTTAGGGTTAGTACACGACAGATTTTTTAAATTAAAACTTGACTTTATCAGCAAACATCAAACTATAGTCATTTTACTTTTTCACCTTCTTAAATTCTAATGAAACAGCAATAAAATTGAATAAGTCTTCTTCATACCAATATATGAGAAATGTAAAGAAACTGGCCAACTTTAAAAAGCCTTACTAAAGCCAAATACCAACTAATTTAGCCGGATAGAAACAGCAATAAAATTGAACAAGTCTTCTTCATACCAACATATGAGAAACGTATAGAAACTGGCCAACTTTAAAAAGCCTAACTAAAGCCAAAATCTAATTTGGCCGGACACGCAACCAAATGGCCTGTGTCCGGCTTTATCCGGACGCGTGGCAACGCAAGTAGCGTACATTCAGACATCGCAAAGACAACGCGCGCGCACAATGGAAGGAGAAACCGACGGATGCTGTCATCGCACTGTCGAGCCTCGATGACTTATGGCTCGCAGCATCTACATACAATCATCAGCGGTGTAGGTCAGGGCAGTGGGCCGAGCGGCCGAGCAACGCTCGCTGCTTACATTATGCACAACTATTAAAAAGAAATAACAATTTCCATATCAGTCGGATGCAGACTGAATGATTGATTTAATGATTTGACTGTATAATACCCAAATAATAAATACATTAGTCAAAATAGTGTTTTACGCACAATATCAGGATCCAGACAAAACCAATTAAACATTATTCTGTTTTATGATTGAGTCAGAATTCGTGTTAGGATTCATTAATAAATTTTGTAAAAAATTTAATAAGTTATCAGTTTTGATCAATAAACTCATTAATATCAAATACTCAATAGCAATACATATTAACACCCAGACACAGAACAAATATCTATTCGTCACACAAATGTTTGTCCTGGGTGGGAATCGAACCCACGACCTACAGCTCAGAAGGCAGACTTACTAACCAACTGAGCTGCGAGGCCAGTCTATAAAACGGTATATTTTAGATTAAGCGTAATTTCTCGAATAAATAACTTAAAATTGGGGTCAAGTACTACATATATAGATGTCTATGTATTGGTGTATATATTAAAGTGAAGTGACGCTAAATTTGCTGCACTTGCAGTTTAAATGAAGTACATGCACTCGATTGTTATTTCCACACTTCAAATTTCACAAAGGTCACCGACATATTTGTTTATTATTGTTTTGGATTAAGCGGCCATTGACCAAATTATTGTTTATACATGAATTTAAGCAAGAGTTTTTCCCAATCATTTTGTTATTATAATTCTTTGAAGAAAGTTGAAGGAAAAAGACAAACGGACATTGACCCGAAACATACGTCGTCGCATCGTAAATATATGTTTATACAAAATTACAGTACAGCATTTTTAAACGGAACGATTAACAATCAGAGCTCTATATTTCAACAGCAAATTTATAACCTGACAAAATGAACAAATTAAAGAACACTCCGCTGATATTTTTCATCCCTGTTGACGCACGCTACGGCTTTTTCTGTAGTTTTATTCTTTGTGATATTTTTAAATGTTGTAAATACATATCAGTCCTATGAAGTGATTGTCTTCTATAAAATACAAATAAATAAAATTGGAGTTTGTAATATTAAAATAACCGCTTTTTACTAAGTTCATATGGATGTATACACGGTACATATACCAAAACAACTTTTTTTTCAATTTCTGAAATGGCTGGACCGGTTTTGACGGGACTTTCACTGTCAGATAGCTGATGTAACAAGGAGTAACTAAGGCTACTTTTCCGAGGGGTAAAATAGGGGTGCGTGATAAAACCGAATTCCACGCGGATGAAGTCGCGGGCAACAGCTAGTTCAATATAAAATGCAGACATGGACGTGAGTCAATTTGTTTACAGCTCATATAACCTTTTTACGCACTCAAAATATATTGGTACCTGCTACCACTATCCTAACAATTGTCATATCATTCCCTGTACTGAAGCAAAGCACTCGACTGTTCGGAGATCTTTGTTTATCTAGTAATACTGCAATTATATCTCACTAGCTGCGCCCCGCGGTATTCCCCGCGGCGAGTAATGACTTACTTAACTGTGGAACACTTTTCCGGGATCAAAGTAGCCTATGTGTTAAGTCCGGATAAGCTATCTTGATAAGAAAATTCATCGAAATCCATTAGCCGTTTGAGTGTGAAAGTAACAAACATCCATACATACAAACTTTCACGTTTATAATATTAGTAGGATAATTACTTAATAAAAGATGAATTTACACACAAAGCAATTACATTGTGGATGAAGCGATACGTCCGCGTGTTTTGTATGTGTAATTAGTTGACACGAGGCGTGGCCGGGGTGCACTCGAGGTTACCTTACAATGTTTCAGCTGACGTCGACTTCTCTACAAGAGTCGGGGGCACACACGAGTGCAAAGACATCCGAACAGCCGTCCTTTAACTAGAAAGCCGTTAACCCACAAAAGGTCAATTTTGACATTTTAATAGGAAGCGATACAGTTCAAAATTATATGTTTCAAAGAAACGTTTGTAAATTAAAATTAGGGCCGAAGATAAAAAAAAAATTGTAGTGACGGATTTAAAAGAAATTAAAAAGAGTTCTCTGAACATATCTCAAAAATAATTTGGGTTTAACGGCCTTTTAGTTAAAGGACGGCAGCGGACGTTGAAAGCGACGCAGAAGCATTTATCGGTTGTACACGTGCAGTGCGTGCGCCGGCGCAGCGGACGCGGCGGCGTGGCGTGGCGGCGGCGTGGCGTGGCGGCGTGGCGTGGCGTGGCGGCGGCGTGGCGGCGGCGTGGCGGTGCAACGTGACCCGGCGTGATGCAGGACAATCCGTTGCAAGTTCAAGATCTCTCTGTTACGCTGGAAGTATAGAAATTTCCATCAAACGACACATTAATTATCGCGTAATTTCATATAGATAGATAGATAGATAACACATTTATTCAGCACACAGGACACAAATACACAGAAGAGCAATTAACTAAATATGCCGAGTAATTTTACTCAGCGCTGGTTTTCAGCATATATTTATGGGACAATGAAATAAATAGATTACCTGTTTCTTTAAAATTTTCCGCGTGACAATATGACAACAATGCATCAAAAAATATATATGGACACGTGGCCAGAAGATTAATATCATACAGTGACATGCTATAATAAGAATATCATACTACTACGCCTTAGTGTTGTTTTATTTATTTCTTAAGCGCAATATTTATTCAATCCATTCGTAGTTTATTATCTTAAATTTAATCCTATTCTTTTTTTTTTCTTAAAACGGTAATCGTAGATTTATTTTATAACGATTTATAACGATTGCTTAAAAATATATTCCTCCACGTTACACTTAATACTTATCAGAGAAGCTATATAACTATTGACACGTTTTATTTATTTTAGAGAAAACAACGGGAAAAATTTACAAACTAAATCACTACAGCCATTAAAAGGTCCCTACTATTAGTCGTAGAATATAACGTAGAAGAAGTCGCGCCCACTCATGCTTTTTCCAGGAATGAAGCCTAAATTTATATACTAGGCTCCTAGTGACAGATCTAATGTTTCAGGCGACGTCATCAACTACACCTCCCCAAATTACTCTTATAAATCGTTGTTCATGCAAACATTTGGATAATTGTTGAAAGTAAGATACTGGATTGATTTACAGCTACACATAGGCGTGCCTACCTACAGAACGGTTAGCAATAATGTAATCGACCACAAGGTCATGACGCGTTTCAGGCAAATATCTCACTCATACTTATTTACCGTCTCGAATTAGGTACCTACTGTGTTAAAAATCGTAGGAAAATGCAAAAATTAGTCCGTGTGATTTCAGCGACTCATGTGACGCAAATTAGTTTGAAAATAAATCAGACAATTGTGTTTAATTGATGGCCAAAATTGATTGGAAATTGGAATGAAGACATGATTAATTTTCAAGCTGATATCTGCCATCAATAATGTACAATGATTTGACCAGCTATTGCTGCCACGTCTTCGAACATTGCAATGTCTACTGTTTTCATTTACTGCATATTTTCCGAAAGCATTCTCCTTGGACGTCACCTTTAAGCTAAGGTTTAATTATTCATATACATTCCTGTGTTTTGGATCACTCTATTTTTAAAATGATTAGTCATACGTCCTCAAATGTGACAAAGGCAAGACAAAGCCCGCCTAAATGACGGACAAACGAGGAGATTTATTAAGTTTTATTCCATATAAGGTGCGGCGGGGGTGTAGCAGTGTTGGTGACCTTGAAGCAACATCATGCGATATTTTTGCTCTCGGCGTTAATACGGAAGACTATTTCAAGAGTCAGGGTCGCCGGCGGCGCCCGTCACCCGCGCCCGCGCCCGCGCCCGCGTCCGCGCCCGTGCCTCGTGCCGTTACACTCGGTGTCAGGTTTCTGTAAGCTGACCTGACAACCCTAATCTTCAAACTTCAATTGTAAATCCTGGCTGATAAGAAACGGCGATAATTCATTTTGTGCAGTATTTAACTTACGCTCAACGCATCGATATTATCTCTTCCGCATACGAAAATACTCACATCAGGCGGAAGCTTAGATATTTCAGGTTTTAATTTTCTTGTTAAACAGCTCGTTGAAGGCTAACCTAACATTAGGCGTTCAAGGTTTTAGTGTCCATTTATATTTCAGTTTGCACTTCCTGTAAAATCCAGTCATTTAACGAATTATTGAAGGTTCTGTAGTTAAGCTGTTCTCTGTCTGTAAAACGAACACCAGCCTCCATTGCAGGCCGCGAATGCGCAACGCAGGGTTCCAGGTTCCACTTTCACGTCTCAGAGTGACGAACGCATACAACGCGACAAAGTCAAAGTCAAAGTGAAAAAACTTTATTTCTATAGAATTCATAAAGAAATGGCTTGGAAACGTCAATAATATTCAAAACATCGTCACGCGTACCTATCGCTAAGTTTGACGCCTTGACATCTTGCCTTACCTAAGTAGGTGCGGACCCAATTCATATTGCTTGTTATGGGCAGAGGTTACCGCTCAAAACCAGGAAACCAGGTGAGCCATCGGCTCGTTCTGTAACTACATCACAAAAGTAATATCTGGTAATAAACAAATATGCTGATAAACTATTTAATTAAAATAGCTAGAATGACCGCGTCCATAAAATTGCGGTTTGTTCTTGTGACCTCAACCCGCTTGTGTGAAGGTAACCTATAGTCATGTAAATAGACAGGAAGCCCATACAATGTCGGGAGCCAATTCAATATTATTAAACACATTTAACATTTTTATGGTTCTGTAGTCAATTAAATTTGTCCAAAAGTTTAGAAAAGATGGAGAAATCTACATCTTGATTCTATCTCTTGGTTTAACTACCTCACATCGGTACGAAGCGTTTTGCTTCCACTTTCATAATGCGGACTGCCCAAGAGTGGAACTCCTTGCCTGCGTCTGTATTTCCCGAGAACTATAATCTGGAGGTCTTCAAGAGGATAGTAAATAGGTATCTTCTAGGCAAGCATGCTACATCGTCACTTAGCATCAGGTGAGATTGCGGTCAAATGTTAGCCTATCGTAATAAAAAAAGAAAAAAGCAGTCAATAAGTCTAAAGACAAACTTCAAAATACCAATTTACTATACAAATAAAAATACCTACAGCTATGAATAAGACGGAAATGGTACAAATGATGGCACAAGGGAAGATATATCAAAACTTCTAAGACTTCTGAGGCAATTTCAAATTCAATTCCGGTATTTCCAGAGACAGCATCCTTCCGAGGACTAACTTCAAGGACGGGCATAATAATGCCTAGTACAGTATGTATAATACGTACCGAAAACCTATAATATTGTATTGTGAAGGCTAAGGACAGGTCACACAGTGTTTCTACATTGAGTTAATAAACAACTACAAATTTGTATTCTATCGTTAAAAAAGGAACATTAAGATATCAACAAAACAAAACAGTAAATTAGTACAGAACCCTTTCAAATAATGATCTTAAGGATTGTTTTTATGCGTTCAGCCGGAGATATTTTGCATCACAAAACCATTGTTATTCAAATGTGTCGGTGTAAATTGCGACTGAGATCACTTCTTGTGTTCAAAATGAAACCAAGGCTACATTTTTACGACCTTGAATTTTATGCCTAAAAAAATGGTACATGCGAGTCGGGCCCGCGCATTCCAATAAAGATAAAAAACGAAGATTCCAATATTATACAAATTAAAAATATTAAAATCTTTCCACAACATCTTTCTACTATATTAAATTACTCATACTAATGAAATGTTTTTCACATTAATTAGTTATTAGTTAATGTATATAAGTTAGTTATTGTACATAAGAGGAGAGAACTAGTCGTGACTAGTTGGTAATACATACACCAACAGCAAAATTTCATGAAATACCTATTTGTTTTATATACATTCTTATAATAAATAATATACAAAATTATATGTATATGAAATTTTAAATTTAATGTAATAGTCTTGTATATTTAATAACTCGATATTTTTTTATGTGGATTTTTTTTTTGTTTTATTTTTTTTCAAGTTTGTTTCTTAGGTAGGTTATAAATATTAAAAAATAAAAAGATTTATATATATTTCTCTGTTTCATCCCATTTTCTAACTCAAATAATGTACAAAAGTTACTATACCTTACTCCAGTTCGAAGGCCAGCCACATTTTACTATAAGTTCTTATTACGTTCTGTAAGAACTCTGAAGATCCACCTAACCTATTGTGGTTGAAGATATGGGCCTGAGAATCATACGTTCCTATGATTTTGCCATAACCTATTTCTCTAGAGCATTTGTCAATAGCCCGAACTATACTATTGCTATTTAGCTACAATGGCTAGTAATTAAAAGTAACTTGATATTACGGCGGAAGTGTGTGTTGATTTCAAGCATGGAGGTTACGTGGACATACGTCAGAACAGTTTTTGTAATGGTAATAACAACACAAAAACATTTTTCGAAGGTTTTAACGTAAACAATTAGCGAAGGTCACTATTTGCGATGGAAAAAAACGATGAGTTATTATTATTAAGTACACTATTAACAATATTATGGTATATATAATTTTTGACACATCTGAATGCGACACATTATACTCCTTTATTCATCTCGAACTGCTCGCTTAACCTCCGATAATTTGGAAAAGAGTTTCATGATAAATAAACCAATAAGAAGATTTAGTCTATGCATGGTTAAACGATGCTGCAGATGCATTATGTTTGTGCACATATTTCAGGATCATTTAATTTAAATGAATTAATCAAAATAATATAATATAAATTGTAATTACAAGTAAATCTAGGTTATGTAAATGTCTCACAGAGCATCCAGAATTAAGAAAATAAAAAATAAACTTAATGAGAACTTAATAATAAGAAAATAAACTTATTAGACATTCAGTACAAAAAAAAAGTGAAATATTCTTTATGACAATTTAAGGCTTCTTCAATCAGTATACTATTGGACCGAAACTGCCGAACTGCCTTATTATCAGTAACAGCTATCGAATCCTTTTTTTTTTCAACTTAGGTGCTAGATTGAGCGACATGATGTTAAGTGGTAACCGCCACCCATGGACAGCAATACGACTCAAGTCCTCTCCACCAAAGTACGAGATGACTCAAGGCACATTACGTTGCATCCATCACCCCGAGACTCATTAGATATGTTTCTTTGCATTTATATTTTTCTCTTAACTAGGGGCTGTATCTGAATCATAGTGTGGTCACAGTGTGGTACGGCGCGGCGCTGAGTCACGCGAAGGGCACGTTACACCTGCTGACTGGGCACATATGCAATGCACGTGCGCTCGCATATAAACGAAGCAAAGTAAATATGTGCCCTAAATGGGAGTGAGTTATGGTTACAACAGGATAGCTTTATTATTACATCGTTAATAATGTTCGGTTTTTAATTGATTTATTTACTATCAACATATTGGAGTAGACAGTCG
Source organism: Chesias legatella (assembly GCA_947359385.1). Lineage (NCBI taxonomy): Eukaryota > Metazoa > Arthropoda > Insecta > Lepidoptera > Geometridae > Chesias > Chesias legatella. The sequence goes on along the minus strand of OX375786.1, from coordinate 5,905,207 downwards.
AAACGCCTAGAGCTCAAGTTTGGAGTGACTCGTATATGCACATTAAGAAAATAAGTCTGAGAGAAAGTAATCCAAAAGAAACGGAAAACCTCTGTATTTAGAAAACTGGTGGGAGTAGATCCGTGAATTTATATCTGAAGTTTGAAATTTGGAAAAGTAGGCTCAATGATTTAAGCGTATGTAGGAAGCTGTTGTGAACGTATAAATTTCAGGTGTTGTCTTAACGCCTGTGTATTTAAAAGTCGATTTTGAGCATTTTTGATGGACAGACACATGTTTTTATCTAAAGGGAGTGCATACCCTTATTTGTAATATATAGGTTCAATACCCTGGGAATAGTAATGTGAAACTAATAATTCTGACAAGATGAATCTTACTTTTTTGAAGTACCTAAAAGTAAAAGATATTTGTTTAGATAATAAGGAAAATACGATTACTCATCGACATTGTTCTCTAACATCATAGAAATACGTTTGTAGTTATAAGTTTAACGTTATAAAATAACGTTTATGTTTGCAACATTCTTACAGGGTACATGTGATGTACTTATTTATATATTTAGTAATTTAGTAATAAGTTCTACATGTGCAATGAATAAATAAATAAATAAATGTGGTCTCATCGCTTGAAAGACGCAAAAATCACAATTGAACGCGCAATACCACATTGTGAACTGATTAAATGAATGTCAGTGGACACAGTACGTCCTCGAGACCTCCATATGGAAGGTACGAGTGGTACGTTCCGCTGTCGTTACCCCGGGGACAGAATATGCATTAGTTAGTAGAGGCTACCACAGAATAAGCAACGGTTACTACGGCCCGGGCCTTGAACTTTGTGAGCGGCAAACATGTTTGCGCAGAGCCTACTGCGCACTCATTAGTGTGACGTCCACTTCGCCCTATTGTTACACACACACTACTTCACATTATTTTACCTGGCAGATTCCGTTACCTTCGGCACGTGGCACCTAACTATAATCCCTGGTACCAGGGCTATGGTGATCGAGTGGACATAAAAATACATACAGGTTGATTTTTTTAGTGTCGATTTCTGTGTTTGCAATTTTATTTCGCTTCTATACTCTCTCTGTACTCATAAAATGGTCAAACTCAGTGACATTGTTTTACAGACATTTTATTTTAGGATTTGACTCTCTCCGCTTCTGTTTGCAGCTTGATATTTCTTTCTGAAGTGAGCTTATCGTTGAAAGTATGTAAACCGTTACGGATTTCAATCAAATAATGTAGTACATGTGTACTTTCAAAAAACTCTATTTGACACGTACGATAAAAAAATAGTTTTAAAGGGACAGGAAGGGAAAAATCACAATTTACGTTTAACTAACAATTGTGCGATCAATTTTCCATTTTCCACTGGGCGTTTCAAGAATAACTTAATACTAACTTAATAACGCACAAGCTGGCAGTACTGAATGCTGTCTGATAATAATTATTATCGGCCACTCTATCTATTCGAGTCAGTGGTGAAAGGATTTTAAGTGCGCCTCAAAGAGGCTCCTTTCATGCACCACTGACATGGTGTAGGTATATCTGGAATAAAAACAAGTACTGCTTCTTTTTATCCCAATTATTTACAATCCTCTTATGTCTAATTTATGTTTATATCATTGATAAACCAATTATTGTATTGAATTATTCTTGCTTATGGTTGTTTGACATCAAATAATCATTATCTATTATTAAATAGCAAAAACAATGATCGAGGAAAACATTCCTGTTAGATACATACGTAGTTGTTATTAAAAAGCCTTTGTGACGTGCGGGGCATGGAGACTACGACGCAGTGGCGTAGCAAGGGGATGAAATAGGGGCATGCCTCAAGGGAAAAAAGGGCGCGCTACAAAACGTAAAAACAAACAAAAAACATATTTATTCCATATAATTGTACATTATGCATGCTGAGGAAATAGCACAACTAAGGGTTGTGCTTTGTGACGACTGTCACAGGTAACAGGTACAAAACTTAGGTCCGATTTGGGTTAACTATCGAACTAACTACGTATTTGGTACTATGATGTTATAACCACAAAATTACTATACTCTTGAAACCAAAATTTAGACGCGAGTCGAACCCATTCTATACAATCGGGTGATAAGCTTATCAACTGGGCAGTCGCCCCGCTCATAAATAACCTTACTAGTTCTCTGTCTCGGTGTAGAGATAATGAACGAATCAAGGCCGATGCGTGTTAATTACAATTACCGTGAGTGGACATTCTTTGTTCCAATAATGATGAATGCTGTGCGAGGCGCGGAGTATCGCAAATGAGATAACAGGAAGCATCCGTGTCCCGCCAATGTCACACGGCAAGGTCGCCGCGTCACCACACGACACGATGCCTACGCGACACGATGCCCACACGACACGATATTAATGAGTGCAGGGGGGGGCCACGGTGCTCACGTCCGTAGGTGATAACCCGTTGAATCCCTACACGTGTCCCCCGGGTGGTGCGAAAGGAGCGACCCAAAGTACCAGTAGAACTTGTGCTAAGTTCGCCCGGAGAAGTACTGCTATCACACCTGGTAATCTGTCGCCAAGCAGTTATGCACTCGTGTTGCTGTGTTCTGGTGGAAGGGAGCGGGTGCCGGTGAAATTGCAATGAGACGTAACATCCCCGTCTCGTGGTGATGGACGCGTCGCAATGAGACTTGAGTCATCTCGTTCTTTGGTGGAGAGGACTTGAGTCGTATTGCTGTTGTCTATGGGCGGCGGTTACGACTTAACATTAGGTAGGCCGTCAGCTCGTTCTATCTTCTACATAAAAAAGTGCAGTTTTTATGCAGGGCCTGCCCGACGTAAGGCGACATCCTCCGCTTATAAAAAATGCATTGGTACTAACTATATGCAATGCCCGTTGTACGTCTTAGGCTACAGCGTAGAGTGGTAATATCGATAAATAAAGGAAAAGTTATTTAGTACTAAGAGTATCTACAAATACATATAAACATGTCAGGTTATGTCAGGCTTATGTCAGGTTCATTGGGTGGTTGATGGGATCCAATATCCAATATCTTTTTACAATTTTTTCAAGGATTGGTTCCGGAGAGTATTTGCAATAAGATACTTCATTTTTTAGAAGGTTATATTGGAAATATATGTACAATAGATATGTACTCTTTATTGCAAAACCACAATACAAAATAATACAAACAAAAAAAAACTTACAAATATGTACTGAGGGATTATTATTTTTGCGGTCTATGAAGTATGGAGATAATAAATATGCTTTACATACTAATAACCGTGTTCTAGTACGTACGTTAGTACATATAGCATTCAATTATAATACTATTACAAGCAATGTCGGAGTAACTGTGTTCATTGTAACCGTAATACCAGGGGTTGTGGCAGGTAGCCGTACAGGAAAGGCAGTGTCGGGTAATAGGAAAGCGCCCGTTTGCCTGCCTACCACCCGCGCCACCCGCTCCAGGGTGATCCATCTCCCGAACACCATTTGCGTTTCCTCTTACCCCACATCACTCTTCCCCCTCGCTTCACCCCCCAAAGTAATGGCGTAGTAAAAACATTACGACGGATTGTTTTTTATTCTTTTGTATTGAGTGTCCTTGGATTTCAATGTTCCATGATGGATTGACGAAATTATTCACAAAATTATGCGCTCTCATGCGTATGTGAAATAAAACATATCCTGATGGAAAGCTCATATTTTACGCACTAGCATAGCCCAGCCATAAAAGGTTGTAGAGCTTTTTTTTATGTAATTGAGTGTAACTAGAGTGAACCCCGACAACAAAGGTGAGCAATCTGAAGTTCGATAGGTACCTAACGTCTGCGCAGTCTCTACTTCACGCTTAACGTGATTACAATTTTCAGCACGTACTGTACTGTACAACTCTAAATAATCCGAAAAATCAGCAGTATGCAAAATCTGAGGCTTCACATACGTACATACAATATCTAATTACATAGTATGATTTCACGATTATAGACTGTAACCTTGTATAAGTAAGAAATCAGCAGAATTACAGTTATTGTTCCCGCTCAGTGTGTAATCTGAAATGACCCTTATGTGGACCGTAAACGATTGGTATTTGTTTGGCAGAACGTGTATATTTTTATCTGCCTACCCACTCCTAATCAGAAAATTAATAAGGCCCACGTGTACCGAAATTAAATGAGCATTAAACACCATCTGTAAGACTCTACAGATAAATTATTACAGTACCGGTGAAAAAACTGCGGTTAAGCTAATCGTGTGTTTAAATACCCGGTTAGTTTTTGGTGAACACTGGTGTAAGACCTTGAGCCTGACCCTGGATATTTTTATCCGCATACATTTCGCGAGTGTTGCGTAGATACGGCAACGTGATGAGGAACTGCCGACCAACAGCCATGTTTACACAATATCAGATAAAAACTCTAGATAAAAGCAAATAGCATAACCGAACTAACTAGAATTTATGTGTTTATAAATTCGTGTAGACAGATTATCTCCGTCATTGTGTTTAAGTTTCCTGACATACCGAGATACACATAAGAAGTATTATATCAATGCGTTTGTATTTCTGTTCCTGAAACTTTAAACTTGTAACCCTAGTAACAGAGATAAAACTAATCAAATTATCTTATTTCCAGCTTATTAGCTATTCGAGGAACAGTAACGAGGGCTTCGTAGAATTTCGTAGAAACGTCAATGTCACACTGTCGCGAAAAATCTGTCCTTAGTCCGCCAAATCGCAATATGTTCAACGAAAGCCTATCTGCAGTTGCGCTGTCTGAAAATTTCGCAAGTTCTTTTTACGGCGCAAGATTATACCCTAAACACCGCAGGCGATTAGTTCTAAGTCAGTGTAAAAAGAACATGGCCGATGACAGAGTATGATTTTTTTCGCGGAAATCCGAGACAAATGTTAGTGTGGCCGTAGCATTAGGACTGGTTTAAGATGACAGTTTCAGGCGGTCAGACGGGCGCTAGCGGCGGCGGCGGCGGCGGCGGCTGTAGCGAGCCGAGGTCGCCACCAAATACCGATGTAGGAAGTCAACAGGCAGTTCGGCCTCGACCTTGTGTGTGCGAAAAATATATTCGGCCACGTACTCAGAGCAAGAATTAGCAGACGGACACTTAGCTCCCTCCACTACCGCCCGTGCACACAAACCATCTACATTTACGAGCATTGCTTGATAGCCTCTTAAATATAATAATTATCTATTTGCATTACAGATTTTTCTTATATTATACCTAGACCCTTATCGAAATAAAATTATAACTTATTTTGGCAAATACTTTTTGAATATACTGTAGTAGCTAATGATACGAAGATATCTTACGCGGAAATGGTTTTATAAGATAGGGTTTGGTACAATAATTTACAAGTTTAGTCAAATCTATTATATTTCTTTTTCTATATTTTTTAAATCTTTGGAAATTAACATAAGGTTTAACCGAGAACTACTTATTTGGACGGAAACAGTTTGGGATAAAGTACGGACGCTGACTAAAATATCTGTAATTTGGATGCTACTGATGAGCCCAGGCAAAATGATGGCTACGGACATGATGTAATGATTAAATGAATTCGCAGAAGCTCGCGTAGGTAACCATTGCATTAGCTCATGAGGCGGACGGTATTGTGGCAATATTTCTCCCCCGCCATTGTTCTCTGTATTACGCAAAACTGTTTTATAAATATGGCAAGGACTGTTTTCTTTTACGGTGTAAACAGTAGTTACTAGTTACGCTGGTAACCTTAGCTAGCAACGCCCCCATTTCACGGATAAGATCTTAAAGTGAATGATGATAAAATGTAAAACAGCGTATATTTCAAATATTTATAAAAAAAAAACTAAATATCATACGTTCATTTAATTATCAATTTGCTTTTAATTTTAATTCACAACTTGGCAATATAAAAATAATTAATCTATTAATGCAAAGTGTGTCTTTCCACCGAATTATATATAACAAGTTATGTTAATACACACATATTACTAGTTTTTATTGTAATAACATAGTCAATCGACATCTACTTGAGCTTTGCTGTCATAATGTGCAGTTCGGTCATTTACGACAGACAGATATATGCATTAGCTAGTACTAGCTGCGACCCGCGGTGTTAACCGCGGTAAGTAATCCCACGGGAACACTCCACTATTCCGGGATCAAAGTAGCCATATAAACTTTACAAACATTCACGTTTATAATATTAGTAGGATTTTGAATTATCTCGATGATAGGTTAAGGATGTACTTCGGTCATGAATAACCACCAATTGCAAAACAAATACAGCAATAGTCCCCTCAACATGTTAATTCTATTTTCATTCCTATCCACCTATCTGTAAGTGCAAAGCCAGTCATTTTTATGTTTCATAACTACCCGCATATTACATCAGTGAGAAGCAGTTACACGTGTAAATGCGGACGTAAGGACATTTTTCTTTCACTAGAGACGGAGGCGTGTGAGTGTGTGTATTAGCATAACGAGCTCGTTAAGGTTTGACCTTAATCTTGAACGATAAAGCAGTAGAGCGGTGGCGGCCTTATCAGGCGCTTGTTGCCTCTCAAACAACTCAAACATTGTCTACCGTGTATATATATTTATGTTTGTGCATATGCTCATATACACATATATACACCGGCTATTTAATGTTTATTTGTGTCTATGCAAGCTTTGACAAATATTTAAACACATTAGTATTTGTGTACTTGTTTCCAGTAACTTTGTGATGTAAATTTACTTTGTTGGGTGGAAATATATTAAATAATGTTGGTCAGCCACGTACGCTGAGGGTTCTGCAAACATTGTCCACCAATATGATTATTATTATTATGTCTGGAGCCCTATTTTCAGTTTGATGATATATATATGTACCGGCCGTAGTTAGAATGCACAGATTAAAAATCTGAGCATCGCATAAAATAATAAGATAAAGGAGAATGTCTGCAAACCTGTAGATGCTAAGTTGTGCTTATTTTATTGATACAATTGGTGTTGACCTTGAAATGACCGACAATTTTTAAAGCTCATTTAAAATCTTAAGCGCGATGCACCGCTTGGCGGATTTCTGGGAAAGGTTAATTGCTACGTGGGCAGATAGGATCCACAAAACACAGATTAGATACATTCTTGGAAAAATAAAATTATGGTTAACAATTTTCAACATAAATTATCCTTTGACAGAAATAAAGAAGCTACTTCAATTAAAAAAAAAATGAGAGATGAGTAAAGACAAAATAATTTTTTTATTTAGGATGGAGTTTTATTTGTATTTATTTTGGTTAATCTAAATCAAAAATAATACAAAATAATTAATTTTTTACAAGCTTTTATTTAACTTGCAACGTTTTTATGTTTGTTCGGTTCAAATCTTGAACTAAATTATAGACTAGTTATAGACATATACACAATAGTTCTAAAAGACTAATAAGACTAAATAATAATACTTCTAAGACTAGTACCAAAAGATTGAGCTGAAATTTGGAACGCATAATGTAACTTCGATGACAATGCAATAATATGGTACCATGATGGTGGTCTCATGGCAATAGGAACTCCTAAAATTCTCAACGTATTTACGTTGTACTTGCGTCGTGTTTGAAATCGCTGGATTTGTCTTGAATAATACTATGGGCCGGTGACCTTGGTCGGATTATTAAAAGCTTGTTTCGAAAAACATATTTTTACAAAATACTTTTATCCACTCCGAAAATATTACACTAATTGTTTAAATTGCAGTCAAACCTGATATTGATGATTATGGTTTGACTAGGAAATACGCTCAGGATGCCCTATATAATCACCAAAGTTCCAAACACAAAAATAGGAATTAATTAAAGAAATATGTTTTTATTCATCTATAATAATAAATAAAATAATAAATAAAATTGGAGTGTCTGTTTGTAATATTAAAATATCCGCTTTTTTTTTTTTATTAAGTACGTATGGATAGTATGATAGTATGGATAGTACGTATACACGGTACATATACCAAAACAAAATTTATTAAAAAAAATATCTGTCTGTCTGTCTGTTTGTTCCGGCTAATCTCTGAAATGGCTGGGCCGATTTTGACGGGACTTTCACTGGCAGATAGCTTATTTAACAAGGAGTAACTTAGACTAATTTTCCGAGGGGTAAAATAGGGGGACGACGTCGCGGGCAACAGCTAGTAATTCATATACGACAGAACTCTTACCGTGCGTGGCTGACTTACATCTGACTGCAATTATTTAATTTATTTCAGCCAAACAAAGTAAATTCCCATCACAAAGTTACTGGAAACAAGTACACAAATACTACTTTGTGGAATTATTGAACAAAGCTTGCATTGAAATAAACAAACAGAATATACATCCAGTGTATTCTCGGAAGATAATGTTTGAGTTCTTTGTCGCACAATGCCAACGTTCCTATAAATTATTTATCTAATCTATAACATACGCTCAGACATATTTAGTTAAAATAGAATTGTGTGAAAATATAACCTGAATATTGACATAGTAAAACGGTGTATTTGTATGTTGGCGCCAGGAAAAAAGAAATACTTTGCAAATAATGATGTATGCAAAGCGCAAACACGCAGTTAAATTCGGGATTTTAGCCAATCTGTAGTAATGTGAGTCGAGATGGAAACTGTAGACATTATCTAATACAGATACCGGTGATCATTTTATGAACATTCTCTGAAAGTATTCGTAGATAATCAACAACAATTTGCTTTCACACGTGCATGGACTTAAATAAATTATAGAAAAAATATAAAAGGGTCGCGTTGCGAGCAATGAATGCCTGAAAAATTCGAGAGCGTGGTCTAGTGGTACTGACCCCAAGTTTAAATCCGGAGGTCGCCGGTTAAAATCCCGACGTGCACCTATGAGTTTTTCAATTAAAAGACATATGTGCGCAATACCACGTTCTCAAAACGGGGAAGGAAAACATAGTGTGGAAACCGACATGTCCTAGAACTGAAAATTCGAAGACATGTGTCAAGTGCACGAAAGGAGCCTCTTTGAGGTGCACTTAAAATTCTTTCACCACACCGGTTCGAGCAAACCAGTGACTCGAAGTAGAATGCCTGAAAGCTAGTGTTCGTTCCTTGGTTCCCTTCTGAAAGTAGCGCTATCCTGTACTCATTACTCTTAGATAGTACATACTGTACATACACAGACGTCACTGACGTTGACCCTGAGCAGATCATGAGTAGACACTACACACACACTCCTAGTCTCAGAGACATAATAAGCAACATTTTTCAATGTACCGGTGATGTTGATGTATCTCGCGGCTTTTCTGGGGCTTCCCAATTTATCAACACTAACTAAGCTAACACGATACTTGCCTGGAATGATACAAAATCATCACTAGGTACTGGAATGAATGGATCGTCATCATCATAACTGACATAAATGTATGATCAGTCGAAACATAAAATTTTATAAAAAAATATTTATGTCAAATGCGTCGATTAAATCGAACTGGTATTATTATGAGTAAACTACACTAGTTGGTATATTTGAAAGGTTTAGATCCGATTTCTGCTCATGGAATTTGCATGTTGGACGTAGAGTTTATGGGTGTCTCTTGAATATTAATCGATAAAAAAAATACTACACAATACGATCGGATATTTGAAGTCTTATCAAGGCCTTCGATAGAATCTGCGTATTGAATCACAACGTTACTATTTAGATCTTTCCATTCAAAGTATCAGTACAAACACAACTTTCTTGCATCCCTATTTCATTGTACGGTAGTTCTGTTATCGTGTTAATATGTATACACATGCAATCTTGTTTTGATGAGACGAATCTCACGCGCTCCAGAATTACAAGGGAGATAAGTGACACGTTCATACTTAAATGTTCGTACCAATTATGAGGAAAATTTATAAGTTACTTATATTATTCTATAGCCGAGCAATCGACGCGAGAGACTGCCGACTTCCTTGTTTGTCTTTGTGATCTTATTTTTGCAAAATAATAAAATAAAATGACAAGGTCACACCGACCTTGTCAACTAGGAAACAATGTGTCAATTTAGGTATTTTACTTACGTCCATGATTATATTTTACATAATTAAAGAAACTGTTAAAACAATTGTAATAAATTTGACGAGTTTTTCATACAACTGTTTATATTTGCGCTGCGTGTTCATAAGTTACTCTAGAAGAGGAGAATGAGCTATGTATATAAAGCGTCACGTTTCTGGGACTCAGCAAGAGTCCCATCTTTTGAATTTGGAGATTGTTTAGACAATCAAGTGAGTATAACCTTAAAGCAAAGACTCAATATTCTCTAGTTATTTGTGGCCTATTGGCGGAATCACACTCATTATTGAAATGAATATTCTAATTGTGAAGTGGAACTATAAAAATCGACAAAAATAAAGTGGTTCAATAGTTCCTTACATACTATTTGATTATTTATATCTAAAATTACTTTAATCTAACTACAAAGACTAGTTTTTTTTATGTGATTGAGATACGGAACGAGCCGTCGGCCTACCTGGTGTTAAGTGGTAACCTCAGCCCATAACAACCAATGCGACTTGGGTCCTCCCCTACTAGGTAAACAAGACAAGACTCAAGTCGCATCGTATGCGCCCGTAACTCTGAGACGTGTAGGTGGAATGTCTCATGTGCCTGTAATTTCACCGGAAACCACACCTTTCAAACCGGAATACGGCAACGCGAACGCGTCACTGCTTGGCGGCAGAAATGGGCATGGTGGCAGTACTTCCCCGGACGAACTTGGCGAGAGTTCTACTGCTCTTACATACATTAACATTATTTTTAATATTCACATCACGGTCAACTAAATCAGAAACAAATACAGGCATTGAACGAATGTGTGTCAAGTGTGTGCGGCTGGTGGTAGGGCCGCAGCTTGCGTACTGACTGTGTGTGGCGCTGTGACCGGCTCGCTGCATCTGCCTCGGGGGCGGCCGCCGCGCCGTGTTACCAGCTGCTGTCACACTTTCGGCTTAATTATATAACACTAGCTGCGCCCCGCGGTATTCCCTGCGGTGTGTAAGTCAACTGGAACACTGCACTTTTCTAGGATCAAAGTAGCCTATGTGTTAAGCCAAGATACAAGCTATCTTGATACCAAATTTCATCCAAATCCATTCAGCCGTTTGAGCGTGAAAGAGTAACAAACATACATACAAACTTTCACGTTTATAATATTAGTAGGATTTGATGTGTACGTATAGCTGGATGATTGGATAGTTTTTTGATAAATCCGAATTCCGTCATCCCAACTTGACCAGTTTTTGATGAATCAAAGTCACGCAATCTTATTTTGTCATTCTTTCAACTGAAAATATATAAAATAAGTAATATCTAGATAACCAGAGATACTTCTGATTTAAGTAATGCATGGGCCATGAAGTGAGCCACAACGGACCTTCTTTCACTGTGAGTTATTACTATATAACAAGGAAATACACACACGTCAATTATTTAGCTCACGGATTGATCGATTAGGTAATTGACTGATCTTTTAACGTGTAACGGGCCAGGGTTAAATTACGTTATACTAATCAAAAACAAATTTTAATGTACCTTTGTAAACTTTCCTAGAAAAGCTTAATTATATAAAATTTGCTCTTAACTTTATTTCAAACAGAATAACGCAGTTGTTCGGGGGAAGCACCCAAAGTGCAGTCGAAAAAACGGTTACCGACATTCCGCCCCGTTATCGACCGGCCTGGAACAGTTAACGTAATAGTTACTATGTCTAAAGAAATCGCTATCAGGAAAATGTCACTCTATATGTATAATATTAATCGAAGAAACCTAAAGAACGGATTAAGTCCACATTATTTTATTGATTGGGTATTTATGAGCATAATTAATGTTACCGAAATACTTATAATAACATAATGGTTCAATTGTTTCGGGTCGAAAGGGAACGAAATGGCAGTAACCCGGAAAAAAGGATTCCGTGCCCACACGAGATTTAATTATAGCAATCCATTATAAACTTAATACATATCGTACACCTATCTGAATCTTAACATGGTTTAATTTTAGCTTAAATCATTTTCATTACCATACATCCAGCAAGTAATGTGTAATAAGTTTTAAAATTATAACGTGTATAGTATGTTTTACTAAATGATCACTGCAGATGCACAAAAGAGAGATTGAACACAAAAGAGTGTCAAGTGAAAGAAAATATAAATGCTGATTTTTAATACTGTTTATGAATTTTGAACGAAAAATCCAAGAGTCAGAGAAGGATCCCAATAAGTGTTCGTATTATCTGAAAATATTTATTCCAAGTATGGTTTATAGTAACTCAATGCTTATATTTTCTGATATAATACGTTATGTATAATATCTTATGTATTTCTCGCTCAACTGTTGTCTACCGCTTGTAATTAGTGTAACATTAAGAACGATTTGTTTAGATTGAAATATTGTTTATTGTAACCGGTGTGTACTTTGTTGGTGATAATAAATAAACAATACAGAATGAGGTCCATGTCGCTTATAGTAACTAAATAGGTCTAAATCATAAGAAAACGTGGTGCATCGTAAAATATTTTGGACCCACCCATGCGTTGGCCGCGGCACGCATCTGTCTCCCGAACGGGGGCGTCATTGTTCGGCCGGCGTTCGACGAAACTTTTAATTGGACCGACCTAGCTTGCAGCCGTTGTAAAAAGTCTGAATGTCTGGCGGAGGTAAGGACTCGGCGTAAAGAGGTCAAGTGTAATGCTTCGTTCCACTGACCTCATTTGAGTGCCGCCGCCGCCGGCCGCCGCGTGCCGCGAGCGTTCGCCTTTATACGAATATGTCCTAGTTAACTGTCCTACAATTGTGAAACAATTGACCTGCAGCTTTGGTTATTTTTTTTTTTATGTGATTATTACTGATAATTCCGTAAAAATATGGTTGTGCTGCAAGCAGTTGTTATTTAATTATACTTTCGCACATACTAAGAAAATTTAACTAAAAAATAGACTTATATTTGAAATTTAGTGTCATGAAATAACTGATTTGTTAATTAATAAATAGAAAACGTTTCAAACTTATGTTTTATCTATAATATACAAATGCAAATAAATCTAAGCACAGTCACAGAATAATTAGCTATATAAGTGACATATAACAACATATAGATACCTCAGCAGGCTATCATGTAGGCGCTTGAAGCTATTGATAAAAAAAAATTTGTTTCTCTTAGGCTTCTCTTTGGACGAATATTAACTAATTATTATACTTAAAGCACAAGGCTCACACATAACTAATAATGAAACAGAAAAAACTAAATGTGTTAAAATCTCCCCAAAATCTAAGAACCCCCTTCCGAATTTCTCTTTCAAATATATAGTAATATTTATAAAAAAAAAACAAACAAGTCCTTTGTTTCAAGTACAAAAACACCGTTCTCAAACGAGAAACAATGCATCCGGAAACAGTTCGTGGGAGAAGTGACCTCCCGATGTCGAATGGGACCTTCATCTGTTATTATTAACGTTACGACCATGAAATCGGAGCAGCGACACACACAGCGCCCGAATATTATACCATATACTCCATAATTCATAGGAACCTTGTCCCCAATGCAGTACATACTAACCCAGACGCAGACACAAGGACTCTTCCTCGATAAAAACAATGGTGAAATAATCACATTTATTTTTAAACGTCGTTTGGGTACTGTTTTTATAACACTAGGACTAGAATAAACTATTTGATGTTTATGATTGTTATTACCAAAATATATGTCCTCATAATGCTAACTTTGTATAAACTTATTGTATCTACCAATGGACCCCATTTAATTGGGAAAATCCCTTCCTTTATACAATTCGCGGATTTTTGGACTATCGGTCACGCTCCTTGTACGGAATGAGCAGACGGCTCGCCTGGTTAAGTAGCAACCTCTACCCATAACATGCAATATGACCTGGGTTCTTCCCCTATTTAGGTACAACAAGACCCAAGTCACATCGTATGCGCCCGTAATTTTGGGTCGTAAAGGTGGAATGTCTCAAGGGCCTGTAATTTTAGCGCCACCCAGACTTTTCAAACCGGGGACACAGTAACGCGAATACTTGGCGGCAGAAATGGTATGGTGGCTGTACTTCCACGGATGAACTTGGCAAAGTTTTACTGCTTGTATTAATAACTGTTAAGTAGAGACTTGATATTACTACTTCTGTTGTGGTATGTAAAATTTATTAATCATTTTATACTAATTCCATAACGAAGCTATCTTTCCTCCATTTAATTACAAAATCAAATTCATCACTTATGTCACAGGCGAAAATACTGTTGCGGCTAAGGATTCCTTGGTTTTGAATAGTTTTGTATTCAGCTGAAAATGTCACCCTGTAACACAATACACGTACTCTTGACTTGACGTAGATCAAGGTGAAACAGCGAATGTATTCAGTATTCAGTCGACCTTTGCTTATGGACATTCATTGTTTTTTTAACCGAAATCCTTGAGTACAATAAAGGATGTCCTTAGTCAGTGAACATTTGTTTATACAAAGATGTAATTTATTTACCTATAAAGTGATTGGAAGCCTTTTGCAAAGTTCTAGTTGTTCTGACTTGTTATTTGTATTATGTCTATTGTTAATAATGGGTTATAATTATTGTTTTAAATTTTTTATTTATTTTTATTATTATAGTAAAAAAGAGATAGTCTTCCACAAATAAATAAATAAATTAGTTCGACCGGTGATGTACCGTCGCCATATTTATGTCTGCCATCATGCTCCGCGTTTAAGAATGAAAGATAGTAAGCCAGGCACATTTTCGTCTCCGTGGCGCAATAGATAAATGTATCATAGTGTCTTTGAATATTCGAATTATTTTATAAGTCTGGTGAAATCAAAAGAATGTTTTATATAGTTACTACGATAAAGTCAAGCTCTAACATTTGGTATATAGTAGAAACCGGCTAGACTATTAATATGGAGGTCGATGATTTAAATCCAGGAAACGGCCAAAATACTTAGGCATGGAGTGAATTCATCTGAAGAATTTAGACCATGACCGGTTTTAAATCACTTGAGTGGTTGACCATTGAATGAAAATTTGGAGATTTCCGTCAGTCCTAGCATCTGATGATGAGTCGTAGTGAAGTCCTTCTGGTCGAGAAACTTCGACAACGGGATTGGCTGACAGCCCAAACGAACTTGGTTGCTATGAAATCCAAGCGCATCTTACTATGTATTCTCAATTATATTACATGTGTACAGCACGTAAACACGTTGGAAAACATGATGCGCCATAGTTTGGCCGTTTACCAGAATTTGAATACTTTGTCAAGGTTATTTGTAGGATACGATAGTAAATAAAACCTTATGCAAAATATCAACAAGTCGAAAATACACCTGTAAGTATGAGTAGCAATTGTTGCAACACGTGTTTTGATCCGATCACATTATGTCACGAGTTTATGGATGTGGACAAAGGATCCTCCTCTCCTTGAGTACATATGTATCATATGTATGTATTTATAAAAAAGTATATAAGTAGATATGTATATCAGTTGTCTGGTTCCCATGATACAAGCAATTTACTTAGCTTACTTTGGGGCTAGATGGCGCTGTGTGAAATGTCCACCAATATTTATTTATTATTATTATTTATTTATGAGTACCTAGCTTTTGTATTTTTTACCTATCTTCATAAATTTTGTTTTCTTTTAGTTTTTTCGAGCAGCACTTAATGCAGCATTTTCTTGTTTTTGTTACATAAGCAGACTCGAGTTAGCACCGGTACAAACCTTAGTGGTTTTTAGATGCTAAGTTCATAACATATATAAAAATTTTAAATATATAATTAAATAAATAAATTACCTCCTTTTGGAAGTCGGTTAATAATAGTTCGGTAGGAATTGAAATAAAAACTTTGTGCGATGAACCGGTGACTCACAGAAACGAAGACTATTCAGTGTAATTTTCTACACCCTGTGTTATGACGACCCTGGACACTAGTTAGCCTTATTACAAAGCTCTTCGCTGGCCTAACCAGCCGCTGTGTGGACCAACTAAATTGACATCCGGAGCCGAAATACATTTGAATCAATTAACTAGCATTAACCTTTAACATCCTTTAGACAAGTCTTTCCTGGACCGTAATTCCTCTGGTGATCTGTCTGCCGAGTGCCTACTGCCGAATCGTGCATCATCGCTGTTTTGAGGTGTTACGTAGGCCATATTTAGAACGCGATTTGAGTAAAAAAGTTGCATTCAGTTTGGATCCCATTCAAAAATATTGTTCGCGTTGACAACGAGTGAAAGAATAACGTATGACAACCTTAGATTCTTGAGAATACATAACCTTTGTTAATCAATGTCAAATCCATATATTTATCATTTACATTGAAGAAACTTAACTACTCAAAATTTTGGTACATATCTAACTGGCTGATACCCTGATTTCAATTTGCCTTGTTTAACATTTTAGAACCCTAATAAGGAGTTAGCGTCGCTCGTAACATGACATTTAGGTACTGCGTAACAAAAGTACTAGGAACCTTTATGATACCTTTATTTTGGTTATGAATTCATATTTTGGTCTTAATACCTATATTGTTTTATATAAATACAAGAAAATCTGTGTCATAAAAACCATAACATGAGTATTATATTGAATTATATTTACTATATAAAGTTCAGGGTTATTAAACGAATGCTGATCCGCCCCAGTGTATAAGGAAGTTCTTGGAACAAAATTAAACACAGGATAAGTTCTAGGTAACGAAACTTTTTTTATATGTGATATAGGTGTCTACGCTGACGTCCCACCTGATGTAAAGTGGTAACCGCCGCCCGTAAACAACAGCATTGCGACTCAAGACATCTCCACTAAACGAGATGACTCAAGTCGCATTGCGTTGCGTCCATCACCCTGAGACGGGGATGTTACGTCTCAGGCGCCTGCAATTTCACCGGCACCCACTCCCTTCCACCGGAACACAGCCACACGAGTGCATCACTGCTTGGCGGCAGATTACCAGGTGTGGTGGCAGTACTTCTCCGGGCGAACTTAGCACAAGTTCTACTGCTACTTTGGGTTGCTCCTTTCGCACCACCCGGGGGACACGTTTAGGGATTCAAAGGGTAATCCTACGAGCAACGTGGGCCCCCCCAAAATTGCTTTTTATACTGATTATCACACAAATAAAAAATCGCCCAATGCCTATATACGAGTAAGGTACGCTGGGGCAAGATATAGTATTAAAAACTGAGGCTCATACACATGAATCATTTGAAATTACAACGTCCAGTACCTATTGAATGGGTGTACTTACCAACACAAATGATAATATACGGAGTCGTCTTTCAAAACAGGAGAGGTCGGATAATATTACTTCAAGGTCTGTTGGCGGGCTGACCTCGGCGTATCGGTCGCGGAGGACAGACGCTCGCAAATATTTGCGCGCGCGTGGGGCGGGCGGGGCGCGGGGCGCGGGGCGGCGGGCGGGTGACCTTGCCGGCGTCTGCCGCATGACCTTGATCTTGAGACGACCGGCAAGCAGCGCCCTCGCGCGTACAACATCCACACCTATTGTTACACTCGTACCTAGTACCTACCGACCGGACTGCAATTGCACCATTTCCTTGTCAATGTGACCGTACAATGAGATCCTTGTATGCGTCTGCGGTCGGCGATTATCGCCTGTGGCCGACTGATTATTAGTAGGTATAATAAAGAATCCTACTACTAATATTATAAACGTGAAAGTTTGTTCCATCCATTGTTTTTTGTATTTTTTTTTTTTGTATACATACAAACTTTGTTTGTTACTCTTTCACGCTCAAACGGCTGAATGGATTTGGATGAAATTTGGTATCAAGATAGCTTATATCCTGGCTTAACACATAGGCTATTTTGATCCCGGAAAAGTGCAGTTTTTCCGTGGGTTGACTTACCGCGGGGAATACCGCGGAGCGCAGCTAGTTACTATATAATTATGTACTATCATTCAACTATTACTTCCTGTTTTTTAATTTAGTTTTAGGTATCTACCTAGTCCGTTATGGATTCTAGAAACTACCTCAGATAACAGGGTTATTTTTAGTATTATGACGTTATTGCGATAGTCACGCTGTACAAAATAGGTATAAATAAATGTCAATATATTTGCTGCGTTATCTTCCGAATATTTGTAAATTAACACCGCTTTCTAACCCCGGTACATGTCAACATATACCAATCAGACGATTTGTCTCAAAGAAAACTCATTAATCTTATTAAATAATAAAATCAGCGTACCACAATTACGTCAGAATGATATCATCCATCGAAACGTATATATTCCAAAAAGTATGAATGTTCTCGAAATATTTTAGCGATACTTTTTTTATGTCATTGAAGTGACTGTACGAGCTGATGGCCCACCCGGGCGAACTTAGCACAAGTTCTACTGCTACTTTGGGTTGCTCCTTTTCCACGTGTATGGATTCAAAGGGTAATCGCATACGGACGCGAGCAACGTGGTTCCCCAAAACTACGATACTACATTAGCTCTTACCACCAATAGTAATGGGACATTGAAGAGTGGTCAGTTGAGGCACACGTGGTGTGAGCGCTGCTGACCTTGTGATAAGCCGCATCCGCTGATAAGGCGGCGCGTCACACCGCCCGCGCATTTCTCCTCCCGCTGTTTTCCATCGCGCTGATTTGCGTACGATATACAAGGTCGCGCGTGCACCCTACGCTATAAACTTACACGTGTTATAGTTCCAACTACATAAACAATCACAATATAGTGTTTCTAGAAACAGTAGGACTTTTTTGTTTAGTGTACTTCGTCTAACACCATAACTGTTTCATGCACTTACAAATTATGGTTACCGGTGATATAAAGAGTACATTTATATTCTATTCTATTCATAAGTATTCACATGGATCTGAATTTACTGTCGGCTTTTCATATTTCTTTTATTTAAAGTTATTGAATATCTTGGTAAGTAACGTGGCTCAGGTAAAGTTATTTCTTCAGAAAACCTTGAAGTAGATGCGATAAAGTGCCTGTTATCGGAACAATCTGAAACGACTCTACATTTATGGCGATAGTGTTAGAAGTCGTTAAAAAAGTATGTTTTGTACATATGCATTACTGGTTGTTAAGTGTTGAAATTTTTACCTATTTTGCAGAGTAACCCTTTGCAGTTCAGCTATCCTCTTCTGCTTGTTATATCATGTACTGACATGACAATAAATAGAAGAGGACCACACAATTTATGGCGAATAAAATTACTTAAAACTAAAAATTCTAAATGGTAGTGTACAATAAAATTCAGATCAATTCAGTAGTGTTTCATGCTTCAGTAATTAAGACTGTTTACTGTGTCTTATTATAGCCATGAAATTATAGCAATAATTCAGGTCTTAACATTCACACTTATGTCAACAGACAGTACGAAAATGAAATAACTAATATTTTATAAGGCATTTCTCGTTTTGATGATATCTGATGCAAATCATCGAAACGAGAAATGCCTTTCCATACTGTGTTTCTAATAACTCAACATCTGATTGTAAACTGAAAAGCACAATCTCCTAGGTCCACCCTTAGAGATTATTTCAATCATTTCAATATGTTTATTTTCAACGAGTTAATTTTTGGGAGAACTTTTCTTTCCTATTTCATCTAACTTTCCGATTAGGTAAAGACATCATTATATGTTACCATCAATGAAATCACTTGGCAATATAAGTTATAAACTCACAATACTAGAGACAAAAAGCTTGAAAACCTTCGCTCTGTGAATCGGTCACTTCTTCATATCCAAACAGGTAGGTGCGACTATCCTACTAATAATAAACGCGAAAGTTTGTATGTATGGATGTTTGTTACTCTTTCACGCTCAAACGGCTTAATAGATTTGGATGACATTTGGTATCAAGATAGCTTATACCCTGGCTTAACACATAGGCTACTTTGATCCCGGAAAAGTGCAGTGTTCGCGTGGGTTGACGGGGAATACCGCGGGGCGCAGCTTGTATGAAATAATTAATAATGGGCGGGCGATCTAACCCGATGTGTTGGAGAAGGTCAGGGCAGGTAGAGGTGCGAAGTAGGTACAGTTGTCAATTGGTGTTGTTTATCGAATGTGACCGCGGCGCGGCGCGGGCGCAGGACGGACGCGGACGCCCCGACTCCCGCGTCTCGCCGGATGGGGGGTGACATTGCGTGACCGCTGAGTTTTTATACAAACTGTTTGAAGATTCGCTGACGCAAACGTCTGTACTACAAGGTCGAGTTTAATGTGCGAATTGTTTAACATAAATGGCAGGCTATTAACAATTTAATTATTAATCGCTTGGCTCATATTCGTTGTAGTGTTTAATTGCGAATGATGTGTTTCTATTCTGTTCATGATCAGGATATTTTACCGTCCCGTACACCTCTCATGGATTGATGTCAAACGAAGAACAAAGCCCCCTTTTAAATTTAAAAAGATGGGTTCGTGAATAGACGTTTTTGATTTTCCTCAGGCAGTAAAATTGGTGCCATCATGTCGTCTGGTCTTCCGTTTCCTATATAGGGGAGGAACTAAGTCGTATCGCTGTTATGGGCCAAGGTTACCATTTAACATGTGGTGGGCCATATGCTTGATACCTAAATTATTCACAAAAATGTTAGGTACATTTTTGTGAATAATAAAAATAATAAAAAAATGGGTTATCAGAATATTTAAGAATTTATGTAAATGTAATTTTGTATCATGAGTTGCTTATTAGCTCGTTTACGCCGTAAAAAAAGAAAGAAAATCTAGTTTATTGATAGCCTTGTTGCGTGGTGTACTCAAAAATTCTTAAATATTTCCTAAAGATTCTTGAAACTAAATTTGGACAGGTAACATATTTAATTATTTCTTCAAAAGATAAGAACTGTTTATTATTCAATTTAGAAGAATGATTTTTAGTAACTTACGAAGTTATTTTAATATTTATATTTTTCAGTATTGTTTATCATTATTACAATTAATCATGTTGTGTAAATCGATTTATAGGTAGAATAAAAACAAAACCATTTATTATCATAATACTCCCCTCAGCCAGGCCACAGAAGAAGTTTAAGTTAAATAGTCCATTAAAATACGCCAACAAGTATAATTCTACGAAAAAAGTAAGACAAAAAAGTAGGTAAAAAAAGGTAAAAAGGTAAAGGTAAGGTAAAGGTGTTACCTACAGCACCATACATGTTACTAGCCCGTACACTCATGTATCACCAAACGCCTGTCCGTTAACAACACACCCATATTGAGTCATGGGCTAATACTACTTTTATCGGCCATTTGCGTCAATGCCCCACAAACAATGGTACCAGCCGGACGCGACGCCCCACACGATAGCGATTGAAATGCACGTGCCCTAAGACTACTGTACTGCAGTTTTCCCCTATCCTCGAAATGAGTCGTCTATGCTAATAAATAAAGTCTGTAGTCTGTTTGTAATACCAAAATTTTTTTTTTACTATAATCAAGTATCTAAGAGCAGTAGAACTCAGGTTAAGTTCATCCGGGGAAGTACTGTAACCATGCCCATTTCTGCCGCCAAGCAGAGTGTGTGTTCCGGTTTTAAAGGTGTGGTTCCCGGTGAAATTACAGGCACATGAGACATTCCACCTACACGTCTCAGAGTTACGGGCGCATACGATGCGACTTAGGTCTTGTCGTACCTAGTAGTGGAGGACCCAAGTCGCATCGGTTGTTATGGGCCGAGGTCACCACTTAACAACAGGTGGACCATCGGCTCGTTCTGTAACTGTTACACATAAAAGTATATTCAAACTTATACACAATTATTTTTTTGTCTTTCTTTCTGTCTGTTTCGGCTAATCTCCGAAACGGCTGGACCGAATTTGACGAGACTTTCACTGGCAGACATTTAATGTTATAAGAAGTAATTAAGGAGACTTAGGCTATACTTATTAAGGTTAAATTACAAACTGAATTCAGCACAGGTGAAGCCAAGGGCACAGCTAGCTAAATAATATATAAACATTGGTGGGAACTAAATAACTGGCAGAATATTTAAATATTTTTGTAAATAATAATAATAATAATAATAATAAATTTATTCAAATAAAACAAGGTAAATATAAAAATTCATAAAACATAAATGCTTACACATACAACACTCAGCCGCAGAGCAAACGTTTTTGTTCGTCCACAAAAATTTTCCTGGATGGGAATCGAACCCGCGAACCCCCTTAAGCGCAGAATGATTGCCATAGTTAATAATTACATACAAATGGAGAGTCTCATACTATGTAACCCAGATGTTTAGATGTATTTAGAATGGCTCATATAGGAATTTAAACATAAGCATGAGTTGACTGTGGGAAACAATGCGATGAGCTCACCAATTATCATATCTACAAAATCTCACAAGGTGTAATATGACGTATTGATTCTCTAGCTATCTTCACGAGGAAAAGGACAATTTGAATCACAAATCTCTTGCGCTTTGTGATTTTAATACAAGAATTTTATTCCTAAAACAAAGAATATATACAATATTATATTTATCGATTCACTGTTCATTTAGAACTATATTTTTGCAACGGTTTATAACATATTTGAATTACTTCATATATTATACGTGGTTTTGAAATTTAAATTGACAATTGCGTATTTTAGCGTTCATTCTTGTGATTCATTTCACTTATTGCCTTATATGGTATTCCCCATTATGTGGAAATTTAGTTACGAATCTTATCGCAGCACAGTGTGTCCTCCTTAGTTGAAATATATCCATGCATACATAAAATCACGCCTGTTTCCCGGAAGGGTAGGCAGAGACCACGGTTTTCCACCTGCTACGATCCTGACATACCTCCTTAGCTTCTTCCACTCTCATCACATTCTTCATGCTCTTCATTACCTTATTTACCCCACACGGACATAACCACTTTGGCTATAGCTTGTTGTATACATGAGTGAGGAAACCGACATGTCTTAGAACAAAAAAGTCGAATACATGTGTCAAGTGCACGAAAAGAGCCTCTTTGAGGCGCACCTAAAATCCTTTCACCACACTGGTTCGAGAGAACCTGTGACTCGAATAGAATTTTAACAAGTACCGACTGCTCTTATAAATTTGTTTTGGCCTTCCGGATTCAACTTATCTGAACATTTTAATTATCTTTCTAATAGCATTACGACAAATTTCTGTTCATAGAATTACATAAAGTCAGCGTAAAAGTCGTTACGGCCTTCCAGTTATTGTATTTTTTTATATTGTTACATACATTGAAAGTACTCAATAGTACTCATATGCACTGAAAGTACATTATGTGATATGAGATATTCCAATAAGATGTCACGTCCATATTTACGTAGGGGATGCCCCAGGCCGCATTCCTTTAGTTATGGGCAGAGGTTAGCACCAGGACAATATGATGGTTACGTAACTATTTCACATAAAACATTGTATGCTATATGCCGTAGTACTGTGTACCTATTATTAAATTATACATAATAAACGTAAGAGACGCGTTGATGTCTTTTGTTTGAAAAAAACAATGAAAAGAGATTTAAATTCTGCGTGAAAGCCCTTAAAATGTTAATGCTAAAAGTAATATCTATCAAACTGCATTCAACCTATGACGGCTTTATCTAGTCACATGACTAAAAGTCACTCTTCTAGTATGTTGAATTAGATTTGGGTTTCATTGGCAAATTAACTACCTAGATTGATTAAGATTTCATGTTTTATACCCATTATTGCAACTGTAAATTTAATAAGTAGAACTTTTGAAATAATAATAATAATATTGGTGGACAATTCACACAGCGCCATCTAGTCCTAAACTAAGCATAGCTTGTACTATGGGAACCAGACAACTGATAGAATACATTTTTTTTATTTATACATACATTTAATATATTTTAACACCCAGCAACAGAACAAACATCTATATTCGTCACACAAATGTTTGTCCTGAGTGGGAATTGAACCCACGACCTACAGTGCAGAAGGAAGAGTTACTACCAACTGAGCTGTGAGGCATTCAAATCCCATTTTAGTACACAACTGCAAGCAAAAAGTACGCGTATAGTCGAATAAGGAAATTGCTACGATAGTGCCACGAACCCTTTCATAACCGGCTGCAAATACCCAGTTAGTTGAATAGAAATAGAACGCGTTTGGCAGTGCGATGCAACGTTTTATAATTAGCGATGCACAAACGAAGTGGCTTCTGAGGAATTGGGTCGGCGTGGGGGCGCCGGGGGGGGGGGGGCGCGGTATTCGCGTAACGTTACGTCAGGGGGCGTCGACCTCGCGGCGGTCGTTGACCCGCGGCTATCTCTAGCGCGGCTAGTCGCCCGCGCATTCTCTACGCACACATACACTGTTTACTGTACGCTTACTATATCTCAACTAGTGGGCACTCTATTTTGATATTAAACAATAGTAACACGAATATACTCGTACTTGTTGCAAGTGTCGAGCGCGACCCCTTTTCTCGTTACTACTCGGAGGGATATTTGCACCCTTTAGTCTGTTAATGTTCTTGGTTTCATACTACTTATACCCGCATAATATCTGGTAACGCCTAAGCTAAAATTGAAAAATAAAAACTATAAAATACTTATTACAAACAAGATAAGAAAGAAATGACATTTATTTGTACTGCAGATACATTCCGAAAATACTTACTGCTTACAATAACAAAATTGCAATTGTGAGGACAAACTTGATTATCACTCAGCATAATGCTGCAAGAGCTTTACAGCTCTGCCGCGCTGGTTTTCAGTACAGGCATATGCTATGCTTATCTGAAGCTAATGCATAATATAAAAATAGGTAACTGATTAAAAAAGGTATGTATGTATATCTCCTTTAAGAGTTCCATCGATGTCCCTGGCGGGCTGGGCGAGCGATAAAGATGTGACATCCCAAACCAATAGGAAAAAGTTTGTTTCTTATCCAAGTCAAACCATCAAGGTTGTTGTTGTTTCGTAACTGTCAAAGAACGCCTTTTCACATCGTACCATGCTTAGCAATTTTATTAAGACAATGAGAGAATGAATGATAATATAAATGCTATAATGCAATTTAACCTCATAACCCATCGAACTAAAGATTATTTATATCCAAACTAAAAATATTACATACGACAAACGTGCATCTCTTTGGCATTCACAGGTTAACTAATAACATTCTTCAGGTATGACACAGTTGGAATTAAAATGATCGGCTATCATTTTAATGTATGTTGTGTAAACCGAGTTAAATTCAACGGTGTCACCGGCTCTACGGAGGTTGTCGATCTCATTCTTACGCGGTTCTTCTGTCCGTATCAACGGTTGAACCGCTGAACCATAGGTCCATACACAGGTATGTATACGGAACATATCTGTCTTAACCGAACGGGAAATAATACGGTTCATTCAGTTTTAAATAATTATTTGAGCATAACATTTTAGCATCGCATTTTTGTCGCATGAGACGTAACATCCCCGTCTCGGGGTGATGGACGCAACGCAATGTGACTTAGGTCATCTCGTACTTTGGTGGAGAGGATTTGAGTCGTATTGTTGTTGTCTATGGGCGGCGGTTATCACTTCACTTCACTTGTCAATTGCATTGGGACATTTAACTTAACATTAGATGGTTAGTGGCAACTAAATTCCTCACATTATGCAGATAGTAAAAGTTTTCTGTTAGCCATTGAAGTGATTTCGATCTGTGTGCTTTCTAATAAATCACTTCTTAAATTATATTGTAGGCATTTTTTTTATAACTATTTAGAGCAAACATGTATTAACTGTTCTTTAAAAGCCATGCGCGTACGAAACGCGAGGGGTCTTAAATAGAAACGGTTACAGCATCATTACGATTATAATTGAATTTTATGAATCTTGCTTGCACGTTATAATTTTGCTACCACATAATTAAAATGGGTTTCGAGATTAACCAAAGAGACTACATACAATTACCTAAAAAAACTTTACAAACCTGACTGGCGTGTGGCGAATAATTAAATGACTTCTCATAATTTATTGCATCGCTAAAAGCGCGTCACTTTCTCACAGGTCGTGAATATTGATGAGCGGTGTAATGGGCACACACATGCTGTCGAAAACGCGATTATTGTCAAGAAAAGCAGATCAATCCCGTTGTTTAAGGGATAATATTGACACTAGAATACCTTGAATTTCCTGTTATTTAATTTCATAAGTACCCCAAGGCACTCGCGAATTTTTTACAGTTAATGCAAGATTTGAACTGATGCGAGAATCGAGCCGCTAACCATGACCCATCTTTGTAAATCGTTGACATTTCGGCAGTAGCCGTGGAAATATGTAGCTCCTATTTTACCTACGACCCTGTGAAGAAGGACGAGGACGATCTCTACACGATTGTAATTGAAAGCTATTTCGATAAGTTATATCATACGTACATGAGATCTGACCTAATCTAGAATATTCTATTATTTATTATATTACCTATCATCACATGAGATAAAGATGTTCAATCACTTGTACTTTTGAATTAAAGATAATTAACTAACCTAGTTTCTCATGTAGGCCAAAAAATACTCAAGCTTATAAATCCATTACTTGTAATATTTTTGGCTTCATGGTAATTTATCTACCAACAAAGTAAAAGAATATCATCTATTTGACCGTAATTCTTCTAGAACCAAATTTAAAGCTAAGTGTACAATTAATTAAATTAAATTTTAATAAAGGCACTAGAAGATATTATATTCCGCTAAATTAATGCGACTAAGCCGTGATTTAATTCCTAAACAAAAACAGCGTCATATTTACATCGACCTGATTTTCATTTCTCAAATGAAATTCACCAAACATGGCAAAAAGAAATTCTGACATCCGGAAGCAAAATAACAAACGACTGTAACTAATAGATTAGATTGAAAAAAGTGGTAGAAAGCTAGAGGGGGCGAAAGTAGGACACTTTCATTTTCGTTCATTTCTTTTCGGATGCAACGCGTCGAACATTTGCTGTGCTGCTTAGCATGTATTCATTACCTCCTTTCTTTGCACACTTATTAGTGGAACTCGGTTCTGATTTGGTATTTTAATTTATTTTGCGCCAAATTAGAAGATTATGCTTTTTTATTTATTGTAACTGGCTTGTATTTCTTTTACACACTTCTTTGATTGCTGAGCTAAACGTTGAGTTAGAAAATTAACTAATATTTGTGGTAGTAGTAGATATTTTTATGTCAGCGATGAGCTAACCACATGTCACGTCTTCTTTCCCATGAGTGCGTAATTTACAAGGTGAAAAGTGACTTATTCGGGCTCTGCCTTAGTACGATTCAGTTCAGGTTCAGATTTACTTTCAGTTTTCAATTTCATGTGAACTTTCAAATCCGAAACGGAACTTAATAAGTCTTATTCACAATACAGGCATGGCCTAGTGTGAATTTCATAGATTTAATCATAATGATAGTTTTAAGCTCCTTTAGCAGATACACGGTATTATATTATACTTATCACTGTCTAATCTCGTAGTTCTTGTAATCTGCTGTCAATAAATAGATTTTTCTTTCTTTCTTCTTATTGAAATCCCACGAGAGTACCTAGGTACTTTCTAGAAATCGGAAGTCCGTAATACGTTAAAACAACAAACATTCTAATAAAAATAACACTAAATAACACTATGAATAATTTATCGATACGAAATCAATCAAATGTGTAGCGCCGCATATTAAAATGTGAACCGGAATTTAGGCGATTAGTTCACAAGAGAACGCGCGGACCGCGGACGCAGACGAAAGTAACCACTTTCTAGGCCACTGGTCTAAGTCACGGCAAACACGCAATTTTATGAAACAGGACTTTTTTATAATCTAGGAACTATAAACTATATGACACACTGGTTCGTATGAGGTCTTTCTATTCGAGTCACTGGTGAAAGGATTTTAAGTGCGCCTCAGAGAGGCTCATTTCGTGCACTTGACACATGTCTTCGAATTTTTGTTCTAGGACATGTGTTTCTTCACAATGTTTTCCTTTACCGTTTTGAGGACGTGGTATTGCGGACATAAATCTTTCAGTTGAAAAACTCATAGATGCACGTCGGGATTTGAACCGGTGACCTCCGTATTGAAACTCGGGGTCAGTACCACTAGACCACCACGCTCTTATTATTTATTAATGAACACCAACATAATAGACATTATAACATTCAATTTGAAATATAAAAGATACTTGCTGAATGTAATTAAATTGTAATTACAGGTGAAGACTTCTTAGGTCTCCTTACATGTGGACAAAAATGACATTATAGTTATCTTTGTTCCATATGTAGTAATTTGCAATGGAAAATCCTCTACTATGTATAAAACCTATATAACCAGTTCACAATAATGGAAACAAACAACATAATGTAAATGGAATAGTTTAGTTAGTATGATTCAACTCTTTATTTATTTACAGCCTCGTCTCGTTCTCAACAAACAAGCAATTCTAAACCTTTCACAAAATTATGTGAGTAAAAGTAGCAATGGACGTCATTTTTTCTTAATAACAATATAAATTATTGAAAGATTTAAGTTTTTTAACATTGCGCGTTACCTACCATGAGTAATAGAAATGGAAAATCTTTTGTGCCAGTATTATACTGGTATTAATTTTACTGCTTCATTTTAAACCTGTAATACAATAACGCAATCGCATCACTAAACGTTAGTAGATACTAAGTTTGTATGGTGGTAATACTTTGATTCGACAGAAAGTGAATTTAATGTTACATCACTCACATCGTGCTGGGGAATAAAGTTCCTGTCCCCTGTGCAATACGTTTTTTGCAACATCTTTACTTACCGATTTACCATACATTATACTTTCACCGAAAGCTCTAAAATGGTTCTTAACTTTTAACCATTAAGAAACAAGCTCTTTTTTGGTCGATTCTGTAAGCCAGGAAAATAAGGACAAATATTGATCGCTTAACAATTGATTTATCTCTACATACTCCGAGAAGCTCATCCATAACAAAACATTATATTTCTTCAACTGTAACTATTATTTGCAAGTCCTTACCAGTGAAGCTGGTGGCTACAAGCTTTCCGTTGCACTGCCCCAGTAACGGAGAACTAATAAGAAACCTTAAATACGACAAAACTTTCTACAGACACTCGGGTCGAGAAGTGCAGCGAAACGGCGTAGTGGAAAAGGTGAAACTTGGCGGAGCGAGAAATCGGCGGGATGCGATGTTTATTGTAACGAGGCAGGTATCGGGCGCGCGAGCAAGAGAAACTGAAAGTAATGGCGCCGCATACAACCCACTTTCACTGGTGCGGTGCGCGGGCGGAGCCGCGGGCGCCCGCCACCACTCGCGCGCCCTGCGCTGCGGGAAAGCCTGCAAGTAGGCAAACGTGTTAGTCGTTGCGTGCGCGAATACCCACCTCGCTAAATTGGTATTATTGTTGTCGATATCACATAAAAGGTTACTTGGAATAAGTTGCCATGGTATTAGGGAGAAAGTGTGAATTACACTATCATTACTTTCTGTCTGCGGTGAAAACTTCATACATATATAGCAGGGATACTGAGATGAGATTTTAGAGCAATAGGCTCTGAACTAGTTTGTAGATGTCGTATGTCTTTATATTATTCCTTTTTTTTATTGTACCTGTGTATACTCTTTTCCACAAATAAATGCTTTTTCTTTCTTTCGAGATGCAAGCTGCAATCTGGTTAGGAAATAAGGGAGAGGGTAAAAACTATTAATGTTTATAAACAGTGCGTACTAATCAGTATTACCTATAATGCTTTGTAAGGTAGGTATAGATTCCAATAATGATGAAGGGCTTTTTTATGAGATTTAGGTAACGGTACGAGCTGACGACCCACCTGATATTAAGTGGTAACCGCCGCCCATAGACAACATCAATACGACTCAAATCCTCTCCCCCCAAAGTACAGGTGGCTCAAGTCGCATTACGTTGCGTCCATCACCCCGAGACGGGGATGTTACATCTCATGCGCCTGCAATCTCACCGGCACCCACCCCCTTCCACCGGAACACATCAACACATCAATGTTTAAGAAACCATTCGCTGATAAATTAGCTAACCTCACTGTATTTGAGGGTGGGCACTAGTTCCTATATTACAAGATAATTAAATGTCTTAGTTTAGGTTCTAGTTGTTTTCACTGAAATTGTAACTATATATACCTTAAGCGCAACTATATTTAAGTTTCTAAGTTTCTATGTTAAATGTATAAGGTGCAAATAAAAATTATTATTATTATTATTATTAATGCTTGACGGTAGATTACCAGGTGTGGTGCAGTACTTCTCCAGGCGAACTTAGCACAAGTTCTACTGCTACTTTGGGTTACTCTTTTCACATCCCCCAGAAGACATGTGAAGGCTATCATAGGGTAATCTAATCACCTAGGGGTGCCAGCAACGTGAAACCCCATTTTACATGAATAATAAAATGGATAAAGAGAGAAAGTTCTAACCGTGAAATCGATTCACTTGATCTCTCTAAGTAAATTAAACTAGTGAATCGAAAAATACAATTTTTGAACGTGCGAGCCAACCGTGCCGTAATCTCTAATGGAATTGTATGTTTGTACGAAGGAAACTGCTTCACTGTTAACACAATCTACCTAATACTTGGTTGAATATAGTTAATGATGGCATTTAAAACAAACAAAGCATATTTAAAAACAAGGCTGAGCTTCGTCTGGCAACCTGCGCAGTAGATCAGTGATCATTACAGATATAAACGAAATCAAAACAAAAAGAAAACGAAACAAATATAAGAAATTAGTTAATTACCGAATTTATGGTTAAAGATCATTTATTTCTCAAAAAAAAAAAAATTTAAGTTTTTGTAAAGTGATTCTTATATGCTAAATATAAATTAGTCACAATAGTAAATAGAGTAACTCATATTACATACGTAATGTCATTAATACATTTTTACTGATACATGTAATTATTTTTTTAGTACTTGTGAGTTCTGTTTGGGGCGAACTAGGAGTCTTTTTTTTTCCAGATAATATAATAGGAATAGGTGTAAATTATTAACAAGCTGTGTTTATAGATATACACACGATTATGGTTATTTACAAATGTACGCACGTCTGCCTCAAACGGTGTATCAACATGTACTAGATATAATACCGAGTTCACTAAATACCATTATGGTATACAGTTTCAATAATAAAATACGTGTCTCT
Organism: Chesias legatella; assembly: GCA_947359385.1. NCBI lineage: Eukaryota > Metazoa > Arthropoda > Insecta > Lepidoptera > Geometridae > Chesias > Chesias legatella. The sequence goes on along the minus strand of OX375786.1, from coordinate 5,874,044 downwards.
GGGTTCAGTGACCGGAACTTATACCGTCGAAAAAAAAGACATCAACGCGCGCCGGATTTGCGTCCAACCACACAAAGAGATGAAGAAAGAACTGACCTGAATCAGTAATGTTTATGGTCGTCAGTCACAATTTCATTCAATAAATAGATTGAAACATTAATTGAATACTTCGAACCTAAATTTACATATACCTAAATATATACAAACACCCCCCCATATACTATTTTGCTTCACGGGTCTCAGACACTACTAAACTTATTATTGGCCTTGAATTGTAATAAGTTGCTGCAAGTAATGTTATTTTCTTTCTAAACTATTAGTTACTGACCAATTCAACTGTATTTTGCTTGTCCCGTTTACAATTTTCCGATGGTATTAAATCTGTTATTTTAATAGAAATAACTAGCGATGTATGCAATAATCCAGTATCGTATACATCATATTAGGTACAGGTCAAACGTGCTAACGAGTTTTAATAATATTGCATATAATCTTTATTATGACAAACATATTTTAATAATGATTGCTTTCGGAAATTATTTAACAAACTAGAGCGTTATTACATCCAGGGCAAAGACCTCTATGCAGGTTTAATGTTACCGTGTAGGTACTACCTGCCAAAATATTGTAGAGACGGCAGTTTAATGGTAGGGAAATATTTTTAGGAAAATTCAGTGTTAGATATATTTTAGGTCTAGTATAGTTGTATAGTAGCAGTTAATTCAAGGTTAACAAATGATAATTATGGAAAAAGTGTATGCATAATGATACGACGAAAGCTTCAATCAAAATGATTTATTTTTTCATTAATATTTCATGACATGTCACTTCATCAATTTGTAACAAAAATATTTTCTGTAATTTTTCTCGCTAACTTTTCGTGACCACATCGTAATAAGAAAGAAAGAAAGAAAATACTTATTCACATTCGTACGAGTACCTATGTAAATACAGTGGACCGCCCGCGACTTCGTTATCGAGGGATTTATTTATATCTTTTATTTATTACATTGATTCATTTCATTTGATATCCAATTTCACCCTCTTAGCGGTGGAATTTCCTGAAACAATGCCTTAGTGCGCGTCATGTCCTGAAGGGAAACCTTCCAAAAAGTCAGACTCGTAGGCTCTTTTAATGGACAAGTAGCTGTTGGCCTCACATTGTCTTGACAGCGGGTGCACGGACTTTTTGGTGAGAGCTGAAGGCTCTCAGATGGTAAAGTAGGCCTTGAAGTTTCAGAGATTCGTAAATAAGTGATTCAGTTGTTTTCTCTTTTATATAACCCAATTCTCGGGTCTTCTTATATATTAAAAGGTTTATGTATGTATCTATGTGTGTTTTAGTAAATGATTTCTATCGCCCGGTCCCACTTTGTTAATTTTAAACCTTTTTCGTGTATCGACCGACCTATCGATTACGATTAGTGAAAACCGTATAAAAATCCTTGCAGTAATTTCTTAGAACTTAGCTTAAACGTATAGATAAATAAACTCTTTATATTTAACTACAAGTTTTATGAGAACATTAAATTATATTTTACACCTACTAGGCATAACTTCCCAACAAATACTTTTTCTCCACCATGATAAAAATTTTCATCAATTTTAAATAATACGTCTATGTAACATGCCAACTATTTCTAACACCACTATATAAAAAAATACTAGTTTTTTTTTCCATTCGAATAATAAGGCTGGCATTTTTTCAAAAGTTTAAAAATAGAACAGTGACCGCAAGTGGACGGTTTGGCGTGAGTGAAAATTAGACTGTTACTTGAATAAGGTAGTTTATTTGTTGCCTCGCAAATTAGAGAGAAGTATTTAAAAAAAATTATTCATTTATTTATCAATAAATTACAAATACAGAAAGTATGGTTATTAGTTACTAAAAACCACAGAGGTTTGTGCTTATACTTACAGTCTACGTCATACAAAATAAATTTACGATTTAAAGTCAGCCAAAATATCAATATAAGGCGAATAAAACTACTAACTAATTTTGACATATAATGGATTTTGTATTTTAGTTTAAAGCTTAAATTGTTTGTCCTTTAAATGTTGCATGTTGTAAAGCGGACTATGGATTACCTATTATTGTGAACTACATGTATACCCATTTTCGCAATAAATTTATCTGAATCTGAAAACTGGACCTTAAATTGCTTTTATATCCTGTCCTGTTACTGAACACATATATATTATATGGGAGTACATTTTCAAGGACAAGGAACGAGCGGGCAGCGCCGGCGGGCGGCGGCAGCGGTGTCGCTGACCCGCGCGAGTCAAGGGCCTCGGTCGACGACCGCGTTAGCGCGGACCGGGTTTCGCCACAATACACACATAAAACGGTCAGGCCACTTTACAATTTACTAGTTCTCTGCTCGCTCTTTGTCATTTTCAATTGTGTTTATATTTTTGGAGTAATTTGAAAGAAAGAAATATATTTACTGACACACATTAAACATGGTAACTACAAACAAAATCATTAAAAGTAAAACATAATAACATAAAGTAAGTACCCTTTAAAATGAATTAATTGCCATTTAATACGGTCATTTCAGTTTTGGATCATCCTATGGTCCCGTAAGAAAAATCAAGATGGCGGTGTGAGTAAGAAACAAGATCATAAAATATGAAATATGCAAGCTCTTTATTATCGTTTCTCAATTATATTGTAATCCACTGTTTTGTTCCCCTAATAATATTATGCTTCCGATTAAAAGCCCCCCTATTATCACGGTCATTTACCTACGAGTTTTAAGTGTATGGAAGCCTTACATATTTTTTTAATTTGAAACCATACACCTGCTTTGCGTTTGAACCAACGGCCTTCGGATTAAAAAATGGGAGGGCCGCACCACTCGCCTGCGTGAATCATTGCCCGTTACTATCCGAATGTGCGACAAGCTAAATAGGGTCAATTTAACCGTTACTATTTCAACCATTATTTCTACATAGATCCGTTACTTTATTCCCATATAGAATCTAGGTCTGTAAGGTGATTTCGTTATAAACTTGCTTCAATATTAAGCCATTATGCTCATAAGTATACGAGCATGATTTTAAGCGGTAACCTCTGCCCATAACAAAAACAAAACAACTTGGGCCCTCCCCTACTTAGGTATGGGAAGATCCATGTCACATTGTAGCGCGCCTGTAACCTTGAGACGTGAAGGTGGAATGTCTCATGTGCCTGTAATTTCATCTACAAACACACGATTCAAACCGGAACACAAATGCGAATGCATTACTGCTTGGTGGCAGAATTGGATATGGTGGCAGTACTTCCGAAATCAGTACTGGCGAATTTGGCATAAGTTCTACTGCTATTAAATTTATTAATTAGAATAAGAAAAATTGCACATCTCTTTTTCGTCTCTACTAATATCATTTTATACAGATTTATATTCATGTTTACTTTTAATACTTATGTAGGTAAGTTTAACAGACGAGTATAGGAATAAGATCCAAGTGAAATTTGACATGGTATAAGTGATCGTTATCAAAATTGGAGAGAAGGCATTATCGGAATGCTCTGATAACGAAGTCGGAAGATGCCTAAGTACTACTCAATGATTTATAGATGACCCATCGAGTCAATGCTCATTAAACTTGTGAGAAATGGTCATGTACATTAATTAATAGAGACACAAAGACACAAAGACACAAAACAAAAAATAAGTCGACTTATTCCGGCCAGACTGCAGAAGATGACTACAGAAACGCAAATACTTATATGTATTATTATGATATATTTATCCTACTGACGTAGTTAGACAACAGACCTCTTTACAGAAATACGAACATTACGAAAAGCTATTTTCCCGTATTAATTAATCATAGGATAATAATTCCCATTTCTACAATCGTGTTACATCTATATAAATAAAAATGAATCACCGAAATGTTTGTACGCGCATAACTTCCTAACGACTGCACCAAATTGGATAAATCTTTCTTTTATGTGTTCGTTATCTTCAGGAGAAGGTTTTATGAAAAAAATAAAAAAATATAACAGCTAATATTTAAAATTAAAATCTTAAACTTTAGACAGTATTGACGGCAAAAAAATATGGCGGTACGAAGTTCGCCGGGACAGCTAGTAAGTAATAAACTAAATCGAAACATTATAAGTATTAGGATAGGAAACCCTTTGATTTATTTATTTATTTAATGAACACCTGATTGATACTTCTGTTTACAATTTTATCTAAACACTTTTATCAAAAATACGAGTATATAACACGCTAACCATTTACAATATGGTCACACGCGCGTGCTATCATGAATAGTGAATTTTCATTGAGCCAGCTGCAGTGGAGTGTAATCGGTCAAATAATGTGGCGTGCGGTGTAAGTGGGTCGGAACTCGGACGGCCTGCCACGGTCGGTCATCGAACCAGCAGCGCTGCGCTGCGCTATTATACATCAACCTAGCGGGTACTCGTCTCTATTCTACGCCATCAGGCACTTTAATGTTCACATGATGATTTTGGAACGTTGTTAAGGGTTTTTAAAAACTAAAATTGGAATTTGTAAGAAAGACTACACGATTGAAAGGCGTTTTATTAATGATAATCAATTACAGAGGCAGGACACAGGGCTGTCTGCTATAAAAAACATTAGTGAGAAATGCATCAGTGTACGTTAAAAGTATTCTATGCTTAATCTAAGAGAGAGACGAGGGGTAGCCATATCTACATAGTCAGTATTGCTGAACGACAACGTGGTGGCCCCTACAGAACCTGAGATTGAATCCGGAGGTCGCTGGTTCTAATCCTGACGTGCACCAACAAGTTTAGGACCTTTACACAATTTTTACAAATTGTGTGCTCTAAATGGGAAAGGAAAATCGAGAGGAAACCGACGTGTACAGAACCAAAAATTTGTAGACATGTGTGAAGTGCACGAGGAGCCTCTTTGAGGCGCACTTTAATCCTATCACCACACTGATTCGAGCGAGCTAGTGCACGAATAGCAGTAGTATTGTGGTTTCTAGATCATAATAGTGGAAGAGGTCTATTAATATGGACATTCGAGATAACATTAGTAATAATGTAAGTGTATGTAATGTAATGTGTGTAAGTGATCATTCATCACGTAAATAATACTTATTCAAGATAATTTTGCCAAATTTACCAGAGTACAGAGAGATACTAATTAAAACTGACAGAAATAAATAGCTATCTACGTGTTTTCCATTAACGAATTATTTTTCAGGTGCATTTGCAATGCTTCGCTTTGCTGAAACATGTTCTCATCGCGTATCGATAAATATATTCCGAAATAACCCTGAAAAGGAGAGTAACCTGACGACAATTTAACAATCAAGTGCGGAGAGGACATCGCGGCAGTCCGTCACAGGTTTTACTGCTGCAACGTGACTATAAACGTCGGTGGTATTTGCGAAATTGTCGAGCTCCTATTTATGAATCAATGATCAACATTTAGCGGATGGTTCTTGCGGATAAACGTCATGGTATTAAGGCAAAGGCTTTGTTCGCGGCTGGCCGTGAACGTGGCCGGTGAACCGACCGGCGCGCACTAAACCCGACACTTTATAGAGCGGGGGCGGCCAAATGTCCGCGAGATTTGTGTAACGTTTCCACAGACCATCCATCCGCAACTCCACGACTCCCGGTAAACGTTGAACAACAAAATAAAGGTAAATGGCACTACTGAGTCACTCCAATGCTACAACAATGCTGGACCGTTGAGAGATTTAATTGAAATGTATTCGATAAAATAAGGAGTAACGGCAAGCGGGAAGGTTGCGATAAAAGTTTTACAATATAATTCGATGAGCCACCTCTCAAAGCAACACTGTGATCAAACCAGATCTTCAATATACGACTGCAATTTCATGACATATTTAGCTGTCTAGAGATGTCAACAAGTTACAGTCGTCAACTTAAAATTATTTTGTTTCGTAAGCGACAAGTGTTTGTTATTTCGTCTGGCCTAAATATCGCAAACTACAAGCGTGGCTTTTTTTAATATAATTTGTCACGGAACGAGCTGACGACCCACCTGATGTTAAGTGGTTACCGCCGCTCAAGACAACAGCAATACCACTCAAGTCCTCTCCATAGTACGAGATGACTCAAGTCGCATTGCGTTGCGTCCATCACCTCGAGACGGGGATGTTACGTCTCATGCGCCTGCAATTCGGCTTCACTTTCATAACCGAAAATATTCGCTGATTGTGAAAACAGTTTTTCGCGAGCCGGGATACTGCTTATTGACTTGCTCATCAAATCATAATAATCAAAAATGATATGCCTGTTGAAACAAGAAGGTTAACACTATAAATAAATGGAATTCATTGGCCCAGATTCTAGATATTAAATAAATACAGCTAACGACGGAAAAGCATCTTGATAAAATTCGAATCAAAGAGGACTTGAGGCAATCAAAATGAGGTGAAAGGGGAGGTGGATTTATGCTTGTTTAAGAGGAGGGTGCCGTCGAAGGTGGATTGTCTACGTTAGATACGCCTCTGTATAGATGTAGTTAGAAACTGGGGGGAAAGGTTTAGACCTTTCTCATGCTCAAGGTTATTGTTCCAAATATTTTCCAATATCGGTGAAAATGTTTCTTCCAGAAACTTTATTGGGTTTTGCTTATTTTTCTCATCGTATTTTTTTACTTACGTATTACGTCTAAACAAATATAGTCAGTGCTATTTCGCAGACCCGAGCAAATTAAAGATTCTTATAGTAGATATGCGGGCCTACTGACAACTAGTAGAGTGGTCTATGTCGGTCCAAATCCGAACGCGGATGAAAATGCGATTGGTCTTCACCGTTTTGAGAAAGTAAAGTTATTTCTGTCGACAATTACAATATCACCAATCACACAGTATGATTTCAAGACTGATATGTTTCACAACACATTTCACAAACAAGTTTAGTAAATGATATAGTAATATAATTTATTAATAACTAGCACGCATTCCCAGATCATGAAGACAATCACCGTCGCACCACGAAACCGCTAATAGCATAATTTTTAAACATTCATAATAGTTTGAAAAATAAGACAGATAGACGTGTAAATATATGCTGTCTATTTTGATCACGAGCAGAAGAGACAGAATGAAAAGAAAATAGTGCTAAAATGTCACTGTAAGTGTTCAAATATATTGCATAATCCGCATAAATACGTTTCTCAAAAACGACCTAGATACGTCCGTACGTCCATTACTCAAGGTAGTGCTTGCTACTATAATGAGATACGTCTCCATACACGACTATTAAACGTGACATTGTATCGGGAAACGAGGACCATTATGGAAGATTACCGAGCAGGGTGGCAGACGCGGTAGGTATACATGTGGCGTGGCCGAGTGGAATGGAACCCGCGACCTTGCGGGGGCGAGGTCACCCCGCCCCGCGCCTCCCATGCCTCTACCTGCGGACGTCATTCCGAACCCCCCGTATTATGTAGCTACTTATAGTCTACACAAAATGCCTACTCCAATTCTAAGGTCAAGCTCACCTTAACCTTTGGTTTATTTTTATTTTCTTCATGTACGTGGTTTAGGTATAAATATGTTACTAATGCATTTATGTAAATTATTACATTAGTTTTCATATAACTGTTTGAGTCAGTCTGCCTATTCCAGAATATAGTTCGCGCGATGCGTTAGTCAAACTGGGTTCAATTAAGGTTTCCGGATGTGAATTTCCAAAAATATTAATAATCAATCGAAAAATAAGGAAGCATCTATTAGAGGTTTCTGACCTTACGTTTTGAATATTATTGACGTTTCCAAGCCATTTCTTTATGAATTCTATGGAAATAAAGTTTTTGACTTTGACTTTGACTGTATCAACCTAAACAGAACATCAATATATAAATCATTGAGGCAGGCAGGGGATGCCACTCAAACAAAGTTGTCTACCTAAAATGAGCACTGGAAATGCGAAGGGTACCTTGACAGGGAACAATCCAGAGCATGAAGATACGACGCAATAAGCGGAGGGTAGGTACCGAGGCGGTATATTAGTTATGTTATCGCGGAGCACAGGCGCGGGCACGGGCGAGGGCGTCGGGCGGCGGCCTTGGCCGTGATCGCGCTCGATATAGCCGCCCCCCTCCACCGCTCACCCCCGACACGCGCTCTCCCCCCACCCCACCCCCCGCCTCCCACGTGCCACCCTCCGAGCCTCCCACTCGAGCCGATTCCTTCTAAATATCACATCTACTCCGGATATATCTGACCCGATCCGCCTCTTGACGTGAACTGAAAACCGCAGCCAAACACTAGCGACAACCAAAACACCAAATCTTTAGCAGGTGTACGCAAGTTGCAACGGGATGAAGAAAAAGCGTGTATAACCTCTGCAATTCAAATTTAAACAAAACAGCTCATAAAAATTATGAGTCAGTTTATTAAAATGACCTTGCGATTTAAATACGAGGGTCACTTATCGCGTCCTTCGTTTAACATTGTTTTTCCACGTAATCATATTGAGACAGGAACAACACGATATCCTTCGCTGTAATTAGTAGGCAGACGACGTAGAGCGAATCAGAATTAAACGTCAAGGCTACAGAAGTGATATCATTTATATGGCGCGGCTGTCCGTGAACTCCGGCTGACGCACGTGAATTCTAATATCACCATGACCTTAGTCGTAAAAATAATATTCGTAATACCGTCTAATGGGTCTGCCTTCCACCCGCACCACCGCCCGCCGGCAACCGACATCACGATATCCTGTACTTCTATTAGGCTGTCAAATACCAAACCGATTCTATTTTTAGACCAGTCCAATCAGTCAGTCAGTCCAGGCCAGTCAAAGTAGTTTTTATATCTGTTATCAGATATAAAAACTACACTACTCACAGCCGAGTTGGTAGTAACCCTGCCTTCTGCGCTGTTAGGTCGTGGGTTAGATTCCCAACGAGGACTTACATAGTATTTGGTTCTGTGTCTGGATGTTAAAATGTATTATAAAAAAAAAAAAATTGTCTGGTTCCCATGATCTAGCTTAGCTTACTTTGGGGCTAGATGGCGCTGTGTGAAATGTCAACCAATATATCGTAAATTTAATTAATTATAAAATAAAATTAAAGACTCAAAATACTATAAGAAAATGTATTCCTTCAAACAAAATGACAGGTTCAATGTTACACTGTACATTGCATTATCATACAAGTTTGTTACTTCGCTTTACTTCTCATACCTTTCTTTTTAGGCGCTTGCTTTTGTTTAGCGGCGCTGCCTTTGTTCACTTTGCCTTTCTTACCGCGGCCCTTGGTTTTCTCTTTAGCTTTAGCGGCTCGCATGTCCTTCTTCATGCGCGGATCCACCACCTTATACTGACCCTTGACTCCGCTCGGCCGTTTCATTTTCTTGGCCGACGTGTGTTTTTTGGCAACAACGTATGTGATTTTCTTTTTATCGGCCGTCTGCGCCTTTTTGTATAGTTGTCTCACTTGTTGTGCCTTTTCTCGCTCCGACATATCAGCGTTCTCCATCACGGCTTCCACCTTCTTCTTAGCGCGTTCCATCTTCTTGATCATACGCTTCTTCTTTCTAGCTTTAGCCTCTATGACCTTTTTGATGGGTCTGGCGTTTACATCTTGCAGCCTATTCGCGTACTCATCGGTGTATTTCTGTGAATGAAACAGCTCAATTGTCGTCATCCCACCAACAAAGCCAAATTATACAATTAATTACAGTTATCAGGCTGTTAATGTATTTATGTGGGTAAGTATATGTTCATTTGCTGCCAAACTGCTACGTCTTATTTTATTTGGTGATTTTGTTGTAAACAAACTAATTTTAGATTTTCGCATCTCGTCCTCTCCCTAGTGAATGGAAAACAGATCACAGACCGAATTTTTTAACTATAAGAATTAATTTAGTTAGCTATTTCCAGTCATATTTAAATAGATCGGGCTATCGACTGTTTACTATCACGCTCTTTGAAAATTCTCTATAGACGCCTCAGCAACGACATGTTATACAGATTTTTAGTTTGACCTATAATTTGTCTCTTTTCATTCTTTGGGGAGAGAAAAAGATGCGTGAACCTAAAATTAGTTTTATTGCCATTCATAAATTCCAAAACAAAAGTTTATTTTGTATGCTACTTTTATTAGGCTATTCAGTAATTAATATAAGGGAAACACGATTTGTTAGTAAAGTAGTAAAGTAGCTTTTGAAGATATCAAAATATATGGCTTTTAGAGTGTATGTCTTGTTATTTTAATCCTACATGTATATGAATTTAAGTACACAGCTGTTCACTAGTAATACTGACCTCAGGTATGACAACGGGTCTCGACATGTGTTTCTTCTCATCGTCTACGAACCAATCCGGCAGATGATTGTCGTTGAAAGCGTATCTGTTCCAGGCGTCATCAATCAAGTCACGTTTGAACTTCTTCGATGTAGCGATCATCGTCCCCAAAGCCAATGTTTCGGCATCCATTTTCAGGGTCTTCTTGAGTCTTTTTAAATCTAGAACAATACATTGTCAATGAAGCTGACTCAATATGTAGCTTAAGGGACTTTTCATAACGGCCTGGCGCGTATAAACTCATATTCTGATGCGAGTATGACATGCGCTTATGCATATTTTATTACACACGAAGAGAGAAAAGAAAGAAAGAAAAAGTATTTATTTTGCCATAAACAACACAATGCAAATGTATATCCTAAAGCGCATATTAAAAACTAAAAACAGAATATTGTTTGACACAACTGACATAGTAAAAGGAATGTGTTGAGTGGGCAAAAAGGGTCCCTGTCTCAGCATAGTGCTGCACACCCTGAAAGAAAGACCGCAGCGCTGGTTTTCAGGCAGGGCCCACACACATACACGAATGTCGTTTTAAAAAAAAAAACAACTAAAACTTATTAGGTAATTTTAAGTCAGATCTAGGAGACGACTTCGAAATAGTCCTTATCCTTTACCAGCTGAAAGTAAGTAAAGTCGAATCTCTACTAGTCTTTTAGTTGTAACTTCGTCTATGAAAAGTGTTACCAGGATCTTGTGAGACGACTTCGAAGCTGTCTTTGTCCTTCTTGGTGTTGGCGCCGGTCGCAGATGGCGCCACCGTATCCTCGACGTCATAGTCGCTGTCAGATGAATCGTCGTCGGAGCTCTCTTCTGTATGTTTCCTCTTCACTCCCACGCCATTCTTATCATCAGATCCTGATATTAAGTTTGTATCTATGACTTTCTTTCCTGAAATTAAGTACTAGTACTTTAGTTTTATAGGGAAACACTAAATCATTCACTGCTTTGGACGGCGTGACTCTCGTGTGTAGCAATATTGTGGGGTATTTTTGATGTGAAACATCTATAGCCGCACGTAAAACCGATTTCTGGCTTGGCGACGCGTCGCCACGGCATGAGCGCTGATTGGTCCGTTCAAGGTTACGACAAATCATAAACATTATTAGTGATGGGGTACTTAGTTTCTTACAAAATAATGTCGATGTTTCACATCTGCCAGGCGTCCCGTGACGGATCACATTTTTTTTTATTACTATATGCTCACATTTGACCGCAATCTCACCTGATGTTAAGTGACGATGCGGTCTACGATGTAGCATGCGCGCCTAGAAAATACCTATTCACTTTCCTCTTTAAACTCAGTCAAAAACTTTATTTCCATAGAATTCATAAAGAAATGGCTTGGAAACGTCAATAATATTCAAATTATAAGTTCACGCGTACTTATCGCTAAGTTTTAATTACCTTTCTCCATATATGTTTCCGCTAACTTGTCCAAATCAACACCCTCATCATCTTCCTCATCGATATCCTTGAAACAATCCTTCTGGAACCAAAGCTCCGCTTTCATGGATCTCCGTGAGACAGGGTCTGTGTTGTCCAAGTCAGTCAGCAGCGGGTTGTTTTTGGGTATCGATGGAGTCTTGGCCACTTTACTGTTCTTTATTGTGTTCAACTCAGTTATTTTATCAAGTTTCCTCTTTTTCTTTTTGCTTGACTCATCATCGGAGTCTGAGAATGCTGAAAATGAAAGATTTGTAAAAAAAAACACCTCTTTTGAAAATAGTAGTACTTTTGGTGTTTGTTATCTTGTAAATAATAGAAACAAGTTGCAATAAAGCAAATATGTACTTGCTTTTCAAACTGGCCAATTTAGTCGTTGCAATATCAAAATGTTTGGACCTGTAAGATTTGGATATATATTGCATTTAAGTTTTACTGCTAACAGTTTGTGAAGACATGATTTTCATATATACACGCCTTTTTTCCCCAAAGAGTCAGGCAGTATCTAAACAGGCCACTATTCACCTCGTGAGTATCTGTGTGGGAACTTAGACATGCCAAATAGTGAGCTCATCACCACCATTATTTTCCCACAAATGACTCACCTAACACTTTCCATTAATCCATTAATACGTTCCTTAATAATCCAACAGGCAGGATATATCTTATAACTACCAATGAAATAACCAGCTAATCTGATAATCATGAGATAAATATAAATTTTATAAAAATGATTTAAATAAAATTTACTAGTTAATTAATCGGTAACTGTTATTGGTTTTCTCACCGAGCGAGTCCTTTTCCTTTTCTGTGTCAGAATCGGATTCCAATTCAAGTTCACTGTCGGAGTCTTTGTAGTAAAGTCCAGAGGAGTCAAGTTTGGAAGCCTCCACATCATATTTAACAAACTTCTGCTTCACTTTCAGTTCATCATCAGAGTCATCGTCGGGATCTGCCACAATGTCTGGTTGCTGGTCTATGAGCCTCGTAAGTTCCTAATCACAATACAAAAACAAAACATTGGTTTTTATTTGTTAAATTTACGGAACAAACAGATGGTCCAATTAGTGCTAAGTGGTAACCTCTGCCCATAACAGCACGACTTGGATCCTCCCCTACTTAGATACGACCAGACCCAAATCGCATTGTATGCACCCGTAACTATAAAATGTGAAAATGGAATGTCTTATGTGCCTAAATTTTATGTAATTCGGAATCACAAGCTCAATATATCTATTCAAATATATTTTTTGTATACTATCAAGCTTACCTCTGCATTTTTGATGTCAGATAGCCTGAACATGTCATTACTTTCCATGATTGGTCCACCATCACCTTTTAGCACCATTTTAAGATTCATTTTCTCAGCCAATTTTTGTCTTTGTTTGTTCAATTGCTTCCGCTTCCGTTTTGTTGAACGACGCTCTTCATCCTAGAAAGGTACACTTTATTGTACACTTTATTTATATGTTTCAATACTCAAGGGTTAACTAGTAGGTACATAAATGAACTAAAGCTTCAAATGGTTCACAACTGGTTTTAACAAAATGTGAAGTATATATATTTAGCTACATGATCATGAATACTAATTGCTAAATTTGATGTCTTTTCAAGGACCATAGGTATAACTTTCACATTAATAAAAACTATATTATATATTTATAATACAAAATATTAATTCATAACATTAGCATATATAATATATGATATACCATTAGCATCTGGAATGCAAGCTCAAAGTGTACTTAATAAATAAAATCCATAGCAGAACAAAGGATCACTTTGAACCTGTATGTCCAAAATGTTTTCAATACCACATTTTCAATAAGTAAAAATAATGGGACAGTATTTTAATATCTGACCTGAAGTTCTGCTATTTTAGAGTCCACATCCTTTTCATCAGCATCTTCTGTTTCATCTTTTGTAGCTGATTTTTCTACGTCCTCCTCTTTATCATCACTTGCAACTTTCTGGAGATAAAGAATGAGAGAGATAATAGGTTATCACTATTCAACTATTGGTTGCACAAATATTTTATATAAATTTATAATATTTAAACAAAACATTAGAATAAATAATCAATATAATTAATTCAATAACAAAAAAAAGAACCATAGTTAGTGCAATAATATTGAGTTTGTTTGGTTGTCTGTTACTCCTTCAGAACAAAACTACTAAATGGATTTGTTGAAATTGTTTACATAGTTAAAATTAATAACCTTGAGTAACAGTTTACTTTTATCCCAGTACCAGTGCAGATCAAGCCGGAGGCATAAAATGGTAAAAAAATAAATTATATAATAAGTGGCATAATAATTAATAATGCTGCAGTTGCACTATTATCTATTTCCATTATTTGTAAACTGTGTAAATTATTAGTTAAGCTCAGTTGTTCTAAATAGGAATATTGAATGTACTGTTCTAGGTGACTGTGTAACAGTTATTTTTATGATTTTTACAATTACCATCACACAACTTCAAAAATTTTATGGTTTTTGTTTTTGTTATTATTAATTTATATTATTTAAAAACATAGATAGAGCATCTTTTTTTGCTGCATATTGTTTAAAAAAGCTTTACCTTTGGTCCTTTCAATTCTTTCATAAACTTGAGCCAAGAAAGCAATGCTTTCAGATCTTTTCTACCAAGCACTTTGATGTCTTTGCAACATTCCTTAATTTCAACAGTAGTTTTAGCATGCTCTTCAATAGTTTTGTCATTTATTACAATCTGAAAGAAAATGGCATAATAAGGTTAATCATACTATACACTATATTATTATTTCTTTAATTTTGTATTAATTCTTATCCATTATTTCAAAATAATAGTAACAAATGAATTGATGTAAATATTTTACTTACCTGTGAACATCCTTGAAGAAGATCTATGGCGTCGCTGTCTTCTTTCAAAAACTCTGTAAGTAACACTTTATGGTGTGTGGTATAGTCATTTTCCTGGTACCCTTCCGCCTTAGCTTTCTTCTGTTTTTCTGGATGAAGCAAATTTATGTGCTGCTTCTTCACAATGTCCAAATCTTCAAACACATGCTTTGCATCTAAGAATTTAGGATCTATTGTGTCAGGAGCGATGTAGCCTTGGCACACCACAAAGATTTCCGATGATTCATTACGAGAAGCTTGAGGTTTTGTCGCATGAACCTTCTTGAAAAACTGTTTCAAAACCCACAGCAGAGCATGGTAATCTTTAGATCTAAAGACTTTGGTGACAAACCATCCACCATCCTTGAGAAAACATGTTGCAAGTTTCAATGCACTGAGCGTGAGACACGCCTGCTGGTAAGCATCATGTATCCAGTTCAATCCGACATTTGGAGCTCCATCATGAAGAACCACATCAGCCTTCCATGTTTTGATTTCCTTCTTTATTGCAGTTTTGCATTTTTCTGTTGTTATGTCCTCAGTCAAACCAATGCAGCCAGGGACTTGCTTTATGGGAAACAAGTCAACTCCAATGACGACACTTGAAACGGGCATATTTTGGTGGGCCACCTGCATCCACCCGCCCGGTGCAGCGCATAGATCGATACATACTCTTGACTTTTGTAAAAATCCAAACTTTCTATTTAACTGAATTAATTTGAAAGCAGCTCTGGAGCGATAACCTGAAATTTTATTATTTTATACCTAAATAAATTTGACAAAGGATACACAATGGAATATAATCATTATTATAAAATTGACTCTTCAGTGAACAAAAACAGTAAAGGCAAAGAGAACAAAATTTATTCGTAACCATTTCTCATCAATTGTTGAAGATCAATTATCTTCAAAAATTATTAAAACTCACCTGTTTCCTTGGCTAATTGATAGTATTTATCTTTACGCTGTTTTCCTACTTTAGTTTTCTTCCCCATTTTTGAGGATTTCGTCTCTTCTATTTAGTTTAGAGAAATTAAATAACGTGTTTACATTTTCCTGATTTGAGGTTATTTCGTGGAATGGCGGAACTGAGGAAGAACCACGACACACCGTTGTTGACATTGACAGTTACAAATTAACTCAGTTGCTGTCACTGCATTGACATTGACAGCCTGCTTGTGATGGGTGCCCGGGAAGTTGTCATTGGACTGAACCCGTGATGATGCTGATATGTAGTTAAACGTGTTTATTGACGATTGGTTGGAAAATGACAGTGACGGCAGATTTTGTGACGCAATAAAAATACAAAATGGCCAAAACAAACTGGAATAAATCATTCGTTCATTGTAAAGCGCTGAGAGAGTACGACTACTGACGTGTTCATTTCATTTTTAATTGTTCTACAAATTGCGTCATAAATTATCAAGAGGATATTCCATAATACCATAATCTTTTGAAGAAATATTCGTTTGAAAGTGTTATACTCTAAGATTACAATTTTGTAAAACCAACATGTCACCCAATATCCAGACTTTCATCAACAGTTTTCAGAATCGTCTGTAAGTATTGTTTACATTGTTATATTACAAGGAACAACGAGTAATGCATGATCTAAAGTACCTACATCTAGTTTCAGGGGCTAACTTATAAGAGTTTTATGAAATTTTCTTCAATGTTCTAGAACGTACTATTGTTATGTAGGCCAGTAAACTGCGTGCTTAAACATTTTTTATTTTTGAGACTCCTACGGTTTAAGATATTTATTTCTCATTCAGAATTTAGAAATTAACTTATTGAGAACATTCAAATAATGTGCCGTTAAGCGTAGTTACTAGTTAAAATAAGGTAATGAATATAGAACACAAAAACCAATACAAGTGGGTAGATTTCAATTCATTTCCCGTCAGTGTGCTATGAATTTATTCAGTGTTTGTTGTTTGCAGTCCACTCGCCACAGTATGGATATATGCAGTAGCCTAATTTTATTCTCCTCTCCTCTCCTGCATCCTATAACTTATAAATGTTTGTCCTTGACAGGAGTAAAGATTCAATTTTATATTTTCAGGGAACCACCAGTACGACAACATCTGAAAAATGTTTATGGTACACTGATGATGACCTGTGGAGCTGCCTCTGCAGGAGTATATGTCGACATGTTCACCCGTTTCCAGGCTGGATTCTTTTCAGCCATCATCGGAGCCGGTCTCATGCTAATGCTCATCGCAACTCCTGACAATGGCAAGAACACAAAGCAGAGACTGGGATACCTTCTAGGATTTGGCCTAACATCAGGTAAGTCCCTGAATCTTACTCATATATTACACGATGATGTAGTCATGAAGATCCATTTGACATAATCAATATAACCTTGGTATGGTTTATAGCTAGCAAAACATTACTTAGTTAACACTACTTTACTATTTCAGGTATGAGCATGGGCCCCCTACTGGACTATGTCAGCATTGTGGATCCTGCCATTATTGTGACAGCTTTGATGGGAACGACTCTAGTCTTTGTCTGCTTCTCCGTTGCCTCGATGCTGGCTGACCGTGGCAGCTGGCTGTTCCTGGGAGGCACTCTGATGACTTTGCTCACCTCCATGTCTCTGATGACCCTAGTCAACATCTTTGTGCAGTCTCACTTTATGTACCAGGTAAGATGAATGATGAATTATTCAAATAAAATAATAATCGTCGGGCCTCACAGCTCAGGTAGTAACCCTGCCTTCTGTGCTGTAGGTCGTGGGTTCGATTCCCACAAAACAAAAACAATTGTGTAATGAATATAGATGTTTGTTCTGTGTTAATATGTATGTATTTGCAAAAGGTATATATGTATTCTATCAGTTGTCTGATTCCCATAGTACCAAGCTATGCTTGGTTTGGGCTAGATGGCATTGTATGAATTGTCCACCAATATTATTATTGTAATCTAAACCTTAATTTTATTACAATCATCTTAAGTTATTTACTTTTCATTATTTGCAGTTAAAGTTGTATATTTCATCATTTGAACAGCTGTATGACTCAGCAGGCTGGGCTTGCATAACATTTGTTTGTTTCCTAATTTTTTAATGACAAAATGACACAATTAATTCTTCTACGCTAGTGTGGAAAAAACAAACTTACATTACAGTGCACACATCCTTCTGGTATATAAAGCAATCATGTGCCTGTAATTTCACTGATCACTGTAGTTGCACGTTTGGATGCAGGTTATGGAGGCAGTACCGCCCCTGATAAACATTGTATTCTACTTTATAACTTGCATGTTCATAATGAATATATTCTTTATTGCAAAGTCATTGTGAATAGTGTTTATTCTTGTTTACTTTAATATAAAACTACAAAGAATGTTCCCCACTGGTTTTTAGTCATTTGAAAAGTGATCAATATTGAGTGAGATCATTTTAGCTTTCAGCTTTAGTTCAGACTTTAGTCAAAGCAACAAAATCTTAACAGAGTTATTTATTTCCCAGGCTCACCTCTACCTTGGACTGATGCTAATGTGCGGCTTTGTGCTGTACGACACCCAGCTCATCATTGAGAAGCGCCGCATGGGCAACAAGGACTTTGTGCAGCATGCTCTTGAACTGTTCATTGACTTCATTGGCATTTTCAGAAGACTGCTCATCATTTTGACCCAAAAGGTAAATAATTTGCATTTAATAACAATTTATTGGTTTGCAATGACTGAAAAAAACATTGTCTTCATTAATTCTCTGACGTTTTTGATGTGAAACATCTATAGCCGCACGTAAAACCGATTTCTGGCTTGGCGACGCGTCGCCACGGCATGAGCGCTGATTGGTCCGTTCAAGGTTACGACAAATCATGAACATTATTAGTGATGGGGTACTTAGTTTCTTACAAAATAATGTCGATGTTTCACATCTGCCAGGCGTCCCGTGACGGCTCACATTTTTTTTTTATTACTTTGATATCATACATATTTCATTGCAATTTTTCATCTGTTTCCTACCATTACCCCTTAATCCTACTAATATTATAAACGTGAAAGTTTGTATGGATGTTTGTTACTCTTTCACGCTGACGGCTGAATGGATTTGGATGAAATTTGGTACCAAGATAGCTTATATCCTGGATTAACACATAGTCTACTTTGATCCTGGAAAAGCGCAGTGTTCCCGTGGGATTACTTATGCACCGCGGGGCGCAGCTAGTGTGCCATATTCCTAAATACAAATCAACTTCATTGTGTTTAATGGCTAAAACTGAATACAGGATAAAAAACTTATAATGTTGCATAAGAGGTATCTAAATACATAATGATCTCTGTTTTCAGGAGGAACAGAACCGTCGCCGCAAACGCGATTAAGGATTTGGAAGTATCGCGCGGGGCAATGGCATTGGGATAATTTGATACTGGTGTTATTTATATTTTATGAGTATGATTACTTTGCTTTGTGTCGAAATTGGTTAAATAATATTATACTTTAAATAAACAGTTACTGATCGTAAAATTTATTTCTCTCACACAGGTTCCTATGTGTATATCCTATCCTAATCTTAAGATTTTTAATATTATATGATTATTTATTTATTATTCATATAGTATTAAATAAATAATAAAACCTATTTTTTGGACTAATCAGTAATAATTTACTGTCCGAAAAAGTAGCAGATTTCTAAGGCATTTTTAGACATTATTTTTGAAATACCTAAATTAACACTGCTGCCACTTTTATACACCTATATAAAACCTAAACAAAAGATGTATAAATGTCGAGCTACTTATGTATTGACGTCATTGCTGTTATCTGTTTTTATCTCTTGCTGGTACTATGTTGGAATGGTTTACTAGACATGTTTTCAGAGTTAATCACAGAAAACGATAGCGTAGATGAGCTCAGCACTTTACACGCCTGTGTTCAACGTATAGCCCTCGTGTATACGTGTGAAATGACACGTAAATGGTACATTTGACTGACCTCACAGCTCGGTAGTAACCCTGCTTTCTGCGCTGTAGGTCGTGGGTTCGATTCCCACCCAGGACAAACGTGAAATTTGTAACATTCATGTTAGTTCTGTGTCTGGATGATGTATTCACAAAAGAAAAGTATATAAGTATTCTATCAGTTGTCTGGTTCCCATGATACAACCTATGCTTAGCTTACTTTGGGGCTAGATGGCGCTGTGTGTAATGTCCGCCAGTATTTATTTATTTGCATGCATAAGTCGCCCTCTATAAACACTGCAATGCAATATGAGACTTGCCTGTTCTGAGCGTGCATTAATGCAAGGAACCCACGTTGATCACGTCAGCAGGTGATTACCGTTTGAATCCCTACA
The DNA here is from genome assembly GCA_947359385.1 of Chesias legatella. NCBI lineage: Eukaryota > Metazoa > Arthropoda > Insecta > Lepidoptera > Geometridae > Chesias > Chesias legatella. Next base: position 5,854,092 of record OX375786.1, on the reverse strand, counting down.
CGTGTCTCCCGGGTGGTGCGAAAGGACCAAAGTAGCAGTAGAAATTGTGCTAAGTTTTCCCGGAGAATTACTGCCACCACACCTGGAAATCTGTGGAACACTATCCTAGAAACCTGGAAGCTATTCCGGTGGAATGGAGTGGGTGCTGGAAATCGCAGGCGCATGAGACGTAACATCCGTCTCAAGCAATAATGCATTAGCTTCACTGTGTTCCAGTTTTAAAGGTGTGATTGCTGGTGAAATTACAGGCACATGAGACATTCCACCTTCACGTGTCAGTTACGGCGCATATGATGCGATTTGGGCCTCGTTGTACCTAAGTAGGGGAGGACCCAAGTCGTATTGCTTCTTATTTATCGCCAGATGTTACCACTTAACACGATTTGGGTCAGCTGTTCGTTCCGTAGGTTTATAACATAAAAAAACTGAAATATTATTTTATTGTATCTCAGTAGTGTGGGAATTAATAAGAGAGGTCATCGGAATCAAAATTGGTTTATTATAGTGTTCCATGAATATCGACAGTGCTAATATCAAACTAGCCTAGCTCAAATTTGTGCTTACCTACTTGTAATTCAAAATGAAATTGACGTTAGTCTTAGATAACTGGTGAATAATCCAGACAGTAAACGGATTATTACCGGAATAGTTGGTCATCACATGGATAATTCCAAGGGGGAGTAAAAACAGTTCTTACGACTGGTGGGTGTTTTAGTATTATTAACCAACCCCAAATAACTACTAAAAGTCTAAAATTCCAAAGTCATCAAATTTTATCAGTGGAAACTTAATTGGCCTTCCTACATGTAGCATTTATGATTGCATATTTATTCGAACACATATTTTGTAAACCAACTTAAGTTTTCCTAAAATTAGAATAGTAAAATAAATAAATATATAAAATTACGATTAAATGACACATCAAAAGAACCATTTCATGGTGACGTCGACACCCATGATAGCATTACTAACGAAGTCTCAAAGACAATATTTGTTCCATTTCAGTGAAACGATCCCCACTAACTCCAGAAACTGTGTAAGTAGGTAATATTAAAAAGCTAAATTGCGTTTCATACATTTTTATATCTAAGAATATTTAAATATAAAGAATCAACAAAAATATAACAGGTTACTTAAAATATGAAGTCTTGTATACTAATGTATCTCATAACACTCCATTATTTTGGATTTCACTTCATAGGTAGCGGGTATTGTTTTACCGTTTTCTTCACCGGGGATATGGGTTGTGGGGATTTTGGTGATAATACCCATGATCGCGAGCATGAAAGGACCTATAGGTACCTACCTACCTTCCTGATTTAATCTGAGTGTATTGTGTTAAATTGTACCAAGTACCGCCAATCTGAAATAAGACTAACAATGATTTTAAGACTAACTTACGTTAAGGCAGTATTGTTATCAGTTTCGTGAGGATGAATTTTATTTTTATCGTACAACAATATTTTCTTAGCTCTATCTAGTTCATTGATTATTAATATGCTTATCAAATTGGCTACATTAGAATCCTCGTTGTGATTAGATTTCGCCACTTCGGACGGCGGAACATTTAACTTAAGATCTATCGGTTCATTTTGACTAGCATTGCTTTGAGTTGGCATGGCTTTTTTTTGTTTACTTATTCTGTATATCTTTTTTGATACTCGTAATTTCTCACAACCGCATCTGCTCATGTAGCACGGTCGCAATACATCCGAAGGACTACTTCGTACCATATATTCATACGTAGAAACCCCTAAAATCGCAATGTACAAATGGAAACAACAAAGATGCAACAAAGGGCACGCGATTGCTAAGGAACACACACCGAAGATCGTCAAGAAGATCAAAAAGGAAATAGACGATCTGCAGTAGTTTGAAGAAACGCCTGACATAAGAGTACAATTAATGAAGTTTTGTGCCGGCAAACTGAAATAACTGGTGCCTTTAAAAAATAGAACAATGTCAGTTGTACACAGAGACAAGGTGAGGGATGAGATCAGCAGCGCGGTGACAACGCTCGCGATGAACGCCGCGTAGTTGCGACGCCCGACGCAGTTGTTGAGCCATTTGCAGTGATGGTCGAAGCGGTCCACGCACTTGTTGCACAAGCTGCAGTGCTTCGACTTCTTGCTGCTGGTGTTGATGTTGCAGAGGTGGCATCTGCCGTTTTCGATAACGTGGGCGTGTATGCTGCGATCGAACTCGGGCACATCGTTCACGGCCAACTTTCTCAATTCCCTTTCGCTGGGGTCCATCAACGATGCGGCCGCGTGACACGTCGTGTGGGAAACGTAGAGAACGATGTAAACGATCAAAGCTGCCATTTTCAATTCTTCGAATTGAATTTGTATGAGGATCATAAAGTTCAGTAAGGCAGTCGTGGCATACACGATCCAACCGATCACTTGCTGGTAGTTCAGCGGTAGTTGCAATCCATTGAGTCTTCTTTGCTGTCTCGGTGATGAATCTACCGTACAGCATTTATCCATTTGCGTGTATAACTTATACTTATTTTGAGTTAAAAACGAATAATAATTATCAAAGGTTCGCCAAAAGGTAACATGTTCCCGACTATAAATATATAATATCACGTTAAATCACTTTAAACACAGTTTTCGTTACAAAATTCATGAATTTCCTTATGGGTGTTACGATGTGATTGTCACTACTACATTCTGTATCTTGGTTTCGAAACTATCGATGTGGCTGTTTATAAACGGAGCCAAGCCTAACAATGCGCGCGCATTTCCATCGGCCAAGGTTTCTCTAATTGATGTGATGGCCTGATGGTATTCCCTGACATTAATTAATTACTTATCTACCTGTTAACAAAAGCAGTCCAAATGCGACTTTCCCTGATGATATTATCTGTAGTGAAGAGTCCAGGAAATGTATTATAACGGCAAAAGACACGCAATTTCTATCCTACAGCTATTACTCGTAAACAAAATAGAAACTGTTACTATGGTGATAAAAATACCAACAACATTATTACAATGTAATAATATAATAATAATAAATTTATTCAAATAAAACATGGTACATGTAAAAATATCGTAAAACTTATTTAGACATAGGTATATATAACACGGGAGCCTAAACTAGGTAATCCTGTGTTTCAGGCGAGATGTGAAGGTGAATGTAAGATGGTAGTAACTACATTTAGTAAAGTGACTATTTGCTATACACTTAAATTCAGAAATATTGAATTTACTAAAAGGACCATTACAATAAAAATATCTTCCTGTACACATGTTTATTGTACTTAATAATTAATTAGAATATATCAATATTATGAACTATATATATAAACTACTACAGACTGCCTGTTTCAGAGAGCAACGTGCTGTAACATGCTGTTGCCATATGACGCAGGCGCCGTTTATTTAAATCTATACAAATAAATAAAATTGGAGTGTCTGTTTGTAATATTAAAATAACCGCTTTTTACTAAGTGCATAATATGGATTTATACAAGGTAGATATACCAAAACAACTTATTTTAAATTTTTGTCTGTCTGTCTGTCTGTTTGTTCCAGCTAACCTCTGAAATGGCTGGACCGATTTTGACGGGACTTTCACTGGCAGATAGCTGATGTAACAAGGAGTAACTTAGGCTACCTTTCCGAGGGGTAAAATAGGGGTGCGTGATAAAACCGAATTCCACGCGGACTAAGTCGCGGGCAACAGCTAGTAATACATATATTATATACAAATAAATTACATGTAAAATGTATGTAGAAAAATTAAATTTTCTTACTTTATCTATCTACAGCCATATTTTCATGGATAATGTCTCTGTTGGCGCATTTTTTCTGTCGTTTCGTTAACAAGAATATTCTGTGGCCGTTGCAGTCAAGCTTTTGTTCGAAGCATTTGTTTTTACAACATTTTTTACAAAGCCTGTAGGTACACTTTCCTCCCTGGAAGTAGAACAACATATCAGTAGTAAACATAGTACAGCGGTTGTTGAAATAATTAGTGAGAATTAGTATTAGAAGGTAGAAGTATTACTACCTAGATGTAGAATATTGTCACTGAATTATTCAGTGACAATATTATGATTTTATAAACATGATATTATCATTGTTTAATGACTTTCTATGAAATAGATTTATTAAAATAATACATAAATCGAACCACTGATGTATCTTTAAAATAAACTGAATTAAATTACTATTTAGCAAAAAGAACAAAATTAAGGGTACATCCTCATTATAAGGTTTTCCAGCCATTATTTTAAGATATGCATACTAACCAAGGGATTAGGGCATGTGTCTCTCACACATATTTCTCCATGTCTTGATGATTGTTGGGTATCTGGTCTCACTGGTTTTCTTGAGGACTTCAGCATTTTTTTCATTTTCTTTCTTGATATAACATTTCCATCTGGATCTTCATAATTTCTTTTGATTTCGCAAACATCCTGAACATAAAATTAGTAATAGACAAGTACTTTTTCATTTACCTCGAAGTTAGTTAAATACAGATTTTAATTAATTACGATTTACGTTACTTCATTTTGGCTGAGCTTTTCCATCTTCTGTGTATAATTTTCAGGTGACATTCGAACATATGGCTGACAAATCCAAGGAGGTAAAATCAAGTGAAATCCACATCTGGTTATGTTATCATCATTTTCAAGCTGTAATTTTCCTTCATGGTATGGTAAATATTTGTCTTTTATATTCAGACAAACTGTTTTGAAGTCACCTAAGTTTTGTCCCGTGGCTAAGATTTGTCGGATATCATTGTTTTCTACAAAGGTGAATCTAGAAGAACAGGGACACATAATCTGTTAAAACACTGCAATACTAAGCTAGCTTGTAATTTTAATAATCATACCATACTTACATTTTATGGAATATTTTGAAGAGATGGCCTCTAATATATGACATTGGACAGGGATATGTTTCAACAAGGTCCAAATACTCCTGGGCGATTTCCCATGTGACCGGATTGGTGCCTTCAAATATAGCTGGGTTTGTTAGATTCCCTTCTGCACTCATTACTCCATCCACATTTGTGTATTCTATACATCTGAACACATCTTCTAGGCACTGGATATTTCCATTTGCAAACATGGGTACAGAAACAGCCTCCCTAGAAAATGAAATAAATTTGATTAAGTATCATTTTGATGCATGATAACATTAGCTGTTTAAGTGTTCATAGCAAATATAGGAAAGATAAATCGTAAATTAACTATGAAAGAGCCAACGACAGCTATACTCTCAGGTTTTCTCGAAATAGGTTTATCAATATTGTATATAATAAATGTTATAATGTTTATACAAACCTTACAGCTTTTATGTGTTTCCAGCTAGCGATTCCAGTAAGAGGGCCCTTCTGCTCTCTAGTTCTGCCATGAACTGTGAGTAATTTACAACCAGCATTTTGCAGCATGAGTGCATAATCCACAGACTTCTCAATATTATCAAAAACTCTAACCTTACATGTGACCGGAATCGAAACAGTTTTAGACATTGCTTGCACTGAAATGAAATGTTTTTATTTAAGATAATATTTTACAGGGGCTAAGAATATCAGGGAATAGCATACCTATCTTTTGTAGCAATTCCCATTCATCTTGAAGGAATGACCCGTAATGTCCTCGTTTCGCAATTGATTGAGGACAACCAAGGTTTATATCAATTGCATCACAAAAGGGTTCAACCATCTTTGCAGCAGTAGCCATTATTTCCGGGTCATTACCGCAGAACTGGGAACAATATTGTAAATTTCATTCAAGAATAGTAGGTATATAGGTACATAAGCAGAAATCTTAAGCGCATTCAAGCTTCATCAGAATAGTTAAGCTGATTAACAATACTTGCCTGCACCATACTAACCTGTACAATTAAAGGGCGATCTTCTGGACATGTTTGCATGTTATCTTTTCTATATTTAGGGTCTTTAGTGAATATTTGACTGTGAAACATTGGTGTGTAACATAGTGTTGCACCATGTCTTCGACATAGTATTCGCCAAGCTAGTTCGCTAGCATCCACCATGGGTGCAACCACAAAACGAGGGCTGCCAATTTTTTGGAACCATTCTCGAGACATTATAATCCCCCGTTAAGTAAAATTCAGTAATGATTTTATATTAATTTATAACCTCAAACCTTTGTTTACGTTTTTTTGACGTTTTCGCTTAATCACTGTCATCGTCAATGTTGGTTTACCATAGACTGATGAAAAAAAAAGGAGAGTTTCAGATGTCAAGTGGAAGGCCTGCCGGGTGCCGCGCCGGTCCGAGTTGACGGGCTTATCTAAACTTAACGATTCGCGCTAAAAGCGTAATACCGCATTTAAATTTACAAATATCATCGAGTTTCATTTATGTTTGATTTATTTTAACAAAACAACGTCCTTGTACTTTTGTAAAGGTAAAGCACGTCTTCGTCATGGCACATGACTTATTAGTAAGTAAAAACTTAACTATTTCGCGTACCATTACACTGGTCGAGCTGAAACTCATGTAAACAAATATATTTTATAATTACAGAGCCAGTTTTACACAGCTTTAAACGCCCCACTTCGTGAAAAACTTATAGAACTGACAAAAATCATTGATCAATTCAGCCCCAACAAAGAATTACAGGCTCTTTTCCCAGAGCTCATCAATAACATATTCGCTACATCATCTGCATCGTTTAGCTATGGTTGGGGCTTGAAAACAATCACCTTGGAATCAAATGAATGTGAATATGAGAGCCTGATATGTTTCTTACACCCGCAAGGCCCAATGTTCCGATTATGTTACAAATTGCTTGCTGATCCTCAGCTGAAGTATCAGTTACCTTTAAGTGCCCTACCAGTAAGTATATGAAACTCTTTGATTGACCTATTTGCTTCAGTTTTTATTCTATATCTATTAGTAATTATTTTCTTGCAGCTAGATCTTCAAATGACAATAGAAAGAGGAAGATGCCCACAATTTTATGCCGATATGATTGCTACTGACCCACAAACTATGAATGTTACTGCTCTCATGCTAAGTATCCTTTTGAACAAATGACTCCCTTTTTTATATTTGTGTAGTTATTCAAAATTAAATGGCTTATATGATCAATTCAATCATTCTAGTCAGGGTTTATCTTGGGTGCTAAACTGTTGCTAAAAGAAGCTGATCAATTAAATTATAGTATTAGTTAGTATAAAAAGGGGGAAGGAAAATAATTTTTTAGTTATTAATTATGGGCTACAATGAAATAGCAAAGCTTAAAAAATTTACATGAATATATTTTACTTCATATTGATTCTTCATATTGTTCCTTAACATCAGTCTCAGATCCGTTTGACTACTATATGTTCAATTTTGCACTTCATGTTTTGAACAACAATCAGAACAGGATATCTTGGGATAATTGGAACAGTGTGTACTTTGCCCTGGCATGTGATTATCTACTGCATTTCCTCCCCGTGGATCCCAATGAACCAGTGCTGCCGCATATACCTAATTACACCGGAAAGGTCCCTATGGTTGCCCCGCTACAAACAGCCAACAGGTATAAAAAATAACAAATTTTTTAAATTTTTTTTTTCATGGAAATAAAGCTGCTTCTTTTATATTGATTGATAAATATAATAAGACTTGGAAGCAAGGATCGAAGCAAATCTTGCTTGAAATCCGTCCAGTTTTGTTATATCATTGTTTTCGTACACAAATATTTGATATAAAACCATTCAAGAACATTTTCAGACTGGTTAATCTTAATTATGTACACTGTACATAAAAGACAATACTTGCACAGTACTAACTAGCACTTAAGTTTCATGTAAAATAAAAATATTCCAGATCATATTCACCATCCTTGCTCCTTATACAAGACTTATCGGGAGCGATGATGAGCAACCAACACACATCCCAAAGTCAGTCAAGAAATGAGGTGTGGAGGTCAGAGACCGTTCTGCAAGTGTTCATTGATATATGGATGAGTGTTGACCCAGTTAACGGTCAGAATAACAATGTAAGATATATTTTGCAATCTGTCTGTATTAACTTCACTTTAATTCATATGGAACATGCTTAACTAACTTATTCACATTACATATCTATCCAAACTATATTTAATATACAGTACCACCTTTGCCAAAAAGATAGATAAGTGAACTACTTTATTGCTTGCAACAATCAGTTTTTTTTATTTAAACCATCACAGATTATAAGTTGATAAACTGAGCAGTATTTATCTGTGATTTTGTCTTAATACAGTCTGTAAGGTGTGGTTTCCTGCAGAGGTCATCTGGTGAAACAAAAAAACTTGAGAGGTGTCAAGGGACACCCGGATGGAACGAAGTTCCTTTCGATTAATTAGTGAAGGAATTGTATTTTTTTTTTTAAAGTTGTAATAATATTTTTTTTATTATTAACAAATATAATGTAATATAAACTTAATCAGTAGGCTCAATTTTCGTAATAATTGGCTTGTGGTAACTGAAGTAGGAAACAAGGAAAACTTTTCGTAAGAATTTTTTCCGTCTAGCCCCCTTTCACAACGCGCGATAAGGAACTTCGTTCCAAAAATATTTAGACAACATGGTAGGTTGCACTCTAATGTAGAAAATGGTTTGCAAGTGTAACAGCGTTTTCATGCTGGGAGCCAGTTCCAAATTCCTATTATACTACTACTTTAACCAGTGTGGTGAAAGGATTATTGTGTGCTTCAAAGAGGCTCCTTTCATTTCCATTTTTCATTTACCATTCTATTCTATCAATTCCCATTGATAGAATAAGAGAGTACTTACTTTTTTTTACCAATAAGATTTACAGCTTGCAGTGTCTCTACTCAATTATTGATTAAAACCATCAATACTGTTTTGTTTCCAGATGTACCAAAAGAGCTATCCAGTCCAGTTCTCGAGCCCAGAGCGGGTGCGGACAGTCCGAGTGCTGATTAAACATCTGCATGCATTCTCATCTAAACATTTATCTGACCCGGCCATCCGCTCGTCCGCGCTGCGCAAGTATGCTCGTCAGGTGATGTGCTCGCGAGCGTACCATTACATCAAGCACTTGGTCACCACGTGGCCTTTGGACGCTTCCTTCAGGCTTGTGCTGGAGTTATGGCTCAGTTATATCCAGCCGTGGAGATATGTGGATAACAGTATTTTAAAAGACAGGTAAACACAGGGGACAGATCTTTAATTAACCTTCTGCCGCTGTTTTAATAACATGGAGATGATAATGGACATGTTCAGAACTGTGAACTGATTTATAAATAAAATGTCTGTTTTTAAAATATATTATATCTTAGGTCATTTAGCCTAGTACTGTTTCGAGTATGTCAGATAGATAGATAGATAATGTGCAGGTCTGAATAATGAACCGGCGAAGTGCGAGATGACTCGCATACTCAGGGTTCCGTGCAATCTTGTTGTACGGAACCAACAATTGTTATTTTATTCACTCAGTTCAGATTCTATAGCGCGCGCCTGATTCACACATGGCCGGTTTAATCCTACTAATATTAAACGTGAAAGTTTGTATGTGTGGATATTTGTTACTCTTTCACGCTCAAACGGCTGAATGGATTCGGATGAAATGTGGTATCAAGATAGCTTATATCCTGGCTTAACACATAGGCTACTTTGATCCCGGAAAAGTGCAGTGTTCCCGTGGGTTGACTTACTCACCGCGGGGCGCAGCTAGTAAACCATAATTAAAAATCTTCTCTCTTCCAGATTCTCAAGGGGCTACCAAGAGGATCAACAGACGAGCACCAGTCCATTGGACTCGGGATTTGCTCAGTTTATCGCCGAAAACTTTCCATCGTATGTTTGCATCTTCCAACTGGTGCTGCCGAGATTCGTCCGTTTGGAGCTGACGGCTTACAAAAATGCCGTAATGTTGTTCAGGATGGGGAAAGTGTTTTCGCAACCACATTTGGTTCCCATACTCAAAAATTTGGAACAGGCGATCATTGACAGCGGACCTGGATTGCAGCATAGCCCTGAATCTAGTTTCAACAATTCTGGATATGAAAGGTAGAAACCTCACATTCATGTTTTAATCAAATATACATCTCGCATTAATTAATAATAAAGCCAATAATATTGACTGGCCTCACAGCTCGGTAGCAACTCTGTCATCTGCACTGTAGGTCACAGGTTCGATTCCCACCTACAAACATTTGTGTGACGAACAGATATTTGTTCTGTCTGGTGTCAATATGTATTATTTGTACTTTTTTACAAAAATCGAAAATTATTTATGAGTTATCTGGATCCCAAAATACCAGCTATGCTTCGTTTGGGGCTACACAGCGATGTGTGAAATACCTAACAATAATTATTTTTTTATTCATTAAATAGTCTGTGGGCGACAGAATCCAAGATATTTATTTATGCAACCCAGTGTATAATAGTATAATATATAAGTAATAATATAATAACTAGATTTGACATTAATTAGTGTGTTAGCACCAATAAATGTTCCCAGTCGCCTTGTAAGACATTTTTTTCACAGTTACGCATACAACGGGTTACCTCTACACAAATGGGCGGCGATAGCGAAGCAAGCGTTATCGGAATTCAATATATCCACCAACTTCGAGTACCAACCTCTTTGGAGCGAAAGCACGAGGCAATTCGCGGTCGAGTTCGTGCACAAGATACAACATGGCGTGACAATTGCGACAAAAAATTATGAAGATTTGTGTAAGAAAGTGAATGCACAAAATAATGGTATGTATCATCACAAACTACCGCTAGGCGAACACTCGGTATTAGAGATGAGACGGATATCCGGTAACTATCCGGTATCCGGCATATCCGGCCTTGTTTGCACTATCCGGCTGGATACCGGTTAGTAATTCAGTATCCGGCCGGATTCACGATAGTAAAATTCAAAAAAAAAACGATTATGTTACACAAGGCAAATCATACCACAATAAGTTATGGACACCGTTTATTTTTATAATTGCACTTCAAAAATGTTTGTTTTATTAATTATTTTAGTACTCAAAATTACCAAGTGGCAAATTGTGGTGAATGAATACCAAATTTTGAATCTGATCGCGTTGTGTAACGCGATAAAGGGTCGAATATCCAGCGTTCCGGCCTCGTAGATTGCCTAAATAATACTCGTCACTTTAAAAATACTTTAGTATTTATCACATACTAGCTGTTGCCTGCGACTTCGCGTGTAATTCGGTTTTATCAGGCACCCCTATTTTACCCCTCGGAAAAGTAGCCTAAGTTTCTCCTTGTTACATCAGCTATCTGCCAGTGAAAGTCCCGTCAAAATCGATTCCACGCGGACGAAGTCGCGGGCAACAGCTAGTTTAAAGTAAACATTAATTTGAAATATATCAATTCCGCATTGAAATAATAATGAGAACAATAATTCTAAATAGATACATTTTGTTTTTGCAGGATTATGGTCTGGTATAAAACATTGGCTAATGTGGAATGGCAATGAAGACCAAATGATGTTGGAAGAATATAAAAAAGTTGCGCCTCTCCTTAATACAACTGTCTATTATTTTTCCACAATATTTTCCGTAAGTTTTTAATAATTCCGCGTCATATTATTTGAATTTAGTTGTATATATGTTATTGTACTTATCATGAATACTCTCTTACAGCTGAATGAAAACAGTTTCCAACCACAGCCTGTCACTGAAGACATTTTGGAGAACTCATCATTTGCAAATTCGTCGAGTTTTGCACATTCTATTACAAACAAGGTATCATATTTTTTCCGTAAGATAGTTTAATTAGGGTCGTCGTTACATTCTGTGGTGAGGTTTTTTATGTGATACAGTTACGGAACGAGCCGACGGCCCACCAGGTGTTAAGTGGTAACCTCTGCCAATAACAACCGATGCAACTTGGGTCCTCCCCTACTAGGTACGACAAGACCCAAGTTGAATCATATGCGCCCGTATCTCTGAGACATGTAGGTGGAATATCTCATTGCCTGTAATTTCGTTTTCTGCCCTGTTTGTTTGCAATTTTTAATGTACGCATGTAATTGTCTATATTTACAGCTGCGCAGTACAGCATCGGTGCAGTACATGGGCGACCCCGACCTGATGCCGATAACGAGTTACGAGAACACAATATTAGTCAGGATGTTGTATCAAATCGCGTCACGAATTAATGAAACGGTTTGTAAACCTGACAATCTTATTTTCATAATATTAGTAGGTTGCCTGGAAGAAATCGCTCTTAGCGATAAGGCGGCTCATTGTTTTACCTTAGCTTAAGTATTAATCTTTACGAAATTTCCATGTATGTTGGTCAATAAAGTATTATCTATCTATCTAGTAGCAACTGTGTTGGCCCTGATTTTTTCGGCCACGAACTTCACGAAACAAAACTAAATAATATAAATAAATAATGGTGGACATTTCACACAGCGCCATCTAGCCCCAAAGTATATAGTAAAGAGTGAGTAAAATAAGTGAAAGTTTGTATGGATGTTTGTTACTCTTTCGCGCTCGAACGGCCGAATGGATTTGGATGAAATTTGGAACCAAGATAGCTTATATCCTGGATTAACACATAGGCTACTTTGATCCCGGAAAAGTGCAGTGTTCTGGTGGGATTACTTATCCACCGCGGGGCGCAGCTAGTGTGCCATATTATTATTATTCTAATCTTTTGTCGTATAAATAAGTATATAATTATTTTCAGTATCAACACCAGTTCTCAAGTATGTGGAACAGGGGTGACTTCTGGGGGTACGTGGCGAGAGAAGTGTTGCAGCGGCCGTGTAAGATACAAACGTACGTGAAGGACGCGGCGAACTATCAGCGGGTCAGCACCCGCGAGCTGCCGGCGCGCGTGTCGCTGCGCTCTCTCGCCTCGCACGCGTGCGCCGTGTGGCTCGCACTCGGGTACCTCGCCTTCAGGATGCTGTCCTACAGCGGGTTCTTCTACTTATTCGTGTTGGTCACCGCGTGGATGCTGTACGTGCTCGTCAAAGCTAGCTTGAAATATATGAAAATCGTGAATTAGATTTATACAGAAAAGTGTTTGAATTAAATTATTTTTACATTTTACGATGTCATGTTTTTTTTTGTGTGGTGTAGGTGATATAATGAGCTAACGATCCACCTGATGTTAAGTGGATAGACAACAATACGACTCAAGTCCTCTCCACCAGAGTATGAGATGACTCAAGTCGCATTTAAGTCCGTCACCCCGAGACGGGGATGTTACGTCTCATGCGCTTGCAAATTCACCGGCACCCACTCCCTAACACAGCAACACGAGTGCATCACTGTTTGGCGGCAGATTACCAGGTGTGGTGGCAGTACTTCTCCAGGCAAACTTAGCACAAGTTCTACTCCTACTTTGGGTTGCTCCTTTCACACCATTCGGGAGACACGCGTAGGGATTCAAAGCTTATCACCTACGGACGCGAGCAACGTAGCCCCTCAAATTTTGTGTTTTGTTTCGAAAGATGTTATCACTCAGATCTCAGCTACGCGTTCAGATGTGGCACTCGCGTCAATATTTCTCGAATGTGAGCTAGGGCACTCGGGAAGTCCCAGTGTCAAATAAAACAAATAAATTAACATATAATTTTATTACAAAACTTAAGAGTATTTCTTAAGTGTGAGTTTAGGCACGATGTTCATGGAGGTAAGCTCCTGGAAAAGCAGCTTGCAGGCGTACGGCATCTCGACGCTGGAGACGGCGGCTGAGGAGCGGCACGCGTGGCACCACGCGCGCGACGCGAGCCGCCCGCACGCGCCGCATATGTGCGCGCTGAACGCGTCCGACGCCAGCATCAGACGCTCCATCAGCAGCATGCTGATATACAACATTCATGCAGATAAAGATACATTAATACTTGCGCGTAAAAGTTAGCCTATGTAGGTATGTGAAACACGATTGATTTGAAAGTGCTTTATAATAACAATGAGTGTTCAACATATAGCAATTTTTTTTATTGTGATATAAGCACGGAACGAGCAGATGGCCCACTTGATGTTAAATGGTAACCTCTGCCCATAAAAATTAGGTCCCCCGTAGGTACGACAAGATCCAAGTCGATATGCGTAAGGTGGAACGTCTCACGTGCCTGTAATTTCACAGACAACCACAGCATTGAAACCGAAACAGTAACGCGAATACATTACTGCTTGGCGGCAGTACATCCCCGGAAGAACCTGGCACAAATTCTACTGCCTTTTTATCTCTGTATGTTACCTAGCGCCGTATCCGATGAGACAGTCGCGCTCCATCTCGCCGAGGCGTAGGCCTCCGTCGCGCGAGCGCCCCTCCGTGGGCTGGCGCGTGAGCACGGCGCGCGGGCCGCGGGCGCGCGCGTGCATTTTGTCTTGCACCATGTGTTTTAGTTTTTGATAGTACACCTGCAGAAAAGAAAATAAATAACTGGGCTTAGAATGTGATTAATTAAACATAATGCCCGGGGAATATCAATAATAATAATATTGGTGGCCATTCCACACAGCGCCATCTAGCCCCAAAGTAATCTAAGCATAGCACGTATCATGGGAACCAGACAACTGACATATACATACTTACATACTTTTTGTAAATACATAGATATAATACATATTAACACCCAGACACAGAACAAACATCTATATTCGTCACACAAATATGTCCTGGGTGGGAACCGAACTCACGACCTACAGCGCAGAAGGCATCGTTACTACCAACTGCTCTATGAGGCCAGTCTAATAATGACCAATATGATAATAAATATCGAAATTACTCTACTGCACTTCAGTGTTTGCTGCCGCGGCACGCTCGCAACGATGCCTCGCCTCAGCGCTGTATCAAACCTAACCTCACCAACAGATTTAAATCTGTGTAGACCAGTAACTTTGACTTGTCATTATTCATATTGCCCGGAGCACGCAAATACACAGATACACGCCAAAAGGGTTCGACGACTCAGTGAAATAATTATTTTTAATACTCTGATGCCGCATCAGATATCTGAACGATACTCACAGGTCCGGAATAAATATACGCTTCTAAAGGCTCGCCAGTCAGTCCAGAATAGAAAATATCCTTGCCGTGATAATTGTATCCGTGCTTTTCCAGCTCTTTACATACGTCGCGCACCTTTGAACCCCCGAAAGCAGTACCTGAAAATGCATTACAATGAATCAATTTCGTACCAAAACAGACAGACACTCGCTAAATATGGTACTAAGGAATTTGAAATTGCAGGCATAGGTGCAAGTCGGGATTTGAAGCGGCGACCTCCGTATTGAAACTCGGGGTCAGTACCGCTAGACCACCACGCTCTCCGAATCCGTCACTAATCTATATAAATAAAAATGAATCACCGAAATGTTTGTACGCGCATAACTTCCAAACGACTGCACCAAATTGGATAAATCTTTCTTTTATGTATTCGTTAGTGTCAGGAGAAGGTTTGTATGAAAAAAAAATAAGCAAATATTTAAAATTAAAATCTTTCTCTAGTTCTCTCTATCTAGTTCGCCGGGACAGCTGTATGACATAAAAAAATGTACGCAGTACTAACCATAGTGGAATTTCCCTTCCATCAATCCCGCTTTACCCGCCAGCAGCTCTATAGTTTTACCCACAGTCATCCGAGACGGGAAACCGTGCGGGTTCATAATCATATCGGGACAAATCCCCCGATCGTTGAAAGGCATGTCTTCCTGCTGCACTATCAACCCAGTCACACCCTTCTGCCCGTGCCGGGAACTGAACTTATCACCGATCTCCGGTACACGAGTCTGTCTCAGTAATATCTTTATGAGAAACGCGTCCTCTGAATTGGACGAGACCATAACGGTTTCAATGTACGACTCGACGGGCCCCTTGTAGGAAACCGGCACGTCTTTATACTCGATCACCTGCTGGGGTTGACCTTGCGACTGACTGGCGATCGTCGCCGGCGGCATCTGTTTGTTGATCAGTACCTGACGGTTCTCTACCATCTCGCCGGGACACGCGATCCCGTCAGCGTCCAAAATCTCGTGGCTTTTTATTACTTTGCCGGTCGCCGCATCTCTGGAAGGCCCCAAGATTCTGTCTGACGTCTGGTTGCTGTACCGCTTCATCGTGGTCTTGGCGCTTTTGTACACGAGGCACCTCCCGTACCCTCGGTCTATGGAAGCCCTGTTGAGAATGAGGGCGTCCTCTATATCGTACCCGCTGTAGCTCATGACAGCGACCGTGGCGTTCTGTCCGGCCGGTAGCTTGTCGAAGTTGGTCAGTTCTATCGTTCTAGTTTTCACCATCGGACATTGCGGGTACACCAGGTTATACATGAGGGTATCGATTCTGTTCCTCTGATTGTACCCGATTGTCCCTGGAAAAAAACAAGTTACACGTCTTTGAAATGTTTTGACAGATGTTCATAAAAAAATATCTCATTTTAAATATTTTTTAAAACATTTGTGGACGTTTCACACATCGCCATTTAGACCCAAACTAAGCACAGCTTGTACTATGAGAACCAGATGACTGATAGAATACATATTATATACTTTATTTGTAATAAATACATGCATGAATGTATGCTATGCTTAGCTTACTTTGGGGCTAGATGGCGCCTTGTGAAATGTCCACCAATATTATTACTATATTACAGCACTCACCCATGGCTTGTTTTCCCATAGCGCACTGATACGTGTTCCTCGGACTCTGATTATGATGCGGATACGGTACGAGCCCCGCACACACGCCTAGAATCGTAAACGGCTCTATTTCCAAGTGCGTCGTAACATACGGATCTATTTCATATTCCGTAGTCGCAATATAACTGTCATTCTCCTCATTCACATCCAGGTATTCTATGAGTCCGTCGTTGAGGAAGTCTTGGAACTTGCGTATGCCTCGGTTCAGTTCGTTAATGTGTTGTTGTAACACTAACGGGTATCCCTTCTCGACGATGATGTACGGCCGGCAGAGTCTACCGCCGTCGCTGCAAATGTACACAGTTCGCTGGTTGTGGTTCGGGTATATTGAAACGAACGCGGAAATGAGGCCGCGACGTCTGAACATACGGAAAACTTTGATCAGTCTCTTGTATTGTCTTGTTACTCCTAAAATATTACCTGAAAGTAAAATATCTTATCTTAAAAATAGCTACACCACAATTATACGTTACTCACAGCTCAGTTGGTAACCCTGCCTTCGGTGCTGTAGGTCGTGGGATCGTGATGTTTAGTGACGATTCAGTCTATGATGTAGCATGCCTAACCTATCAACTCTCCTCGTAAACACTTCCAGATTATAATCTTTAGGTAATACAGACGCGGGCAAGGAGCCCACTCGTTAACTGTCCGCATTATGAAAGTGGAAATAAAACGCTTCGTATGAGAGGTAGTTCAACTAAGAAAGAGTTAATAGTGAAGTATTTAGTAGTTGGGTAGTGTAAGTTATTAAATGAATAACCTGTTACATTAATGAAAATCCTGTCTCTTCAGCTTACTTGGTATTTTGTTCCGTATTTAATTGGTTATGTTACTGACTCTGTTACACAGTAGATTTATTATTTATTGTGTTTTATATTTGTGTAATGGATATTGCTGTTATTTTATTTCAATGTGATTACTTTAACTTTTACTGGATAAATTATGTATTAATTAGTGTAAAAACCGTTCCGATTAAATTAAATAAATAAATTACTCTACATCAAGTGTCAGTGTGAATAATGAAGTCACAAGCTGACGGCCCACCTGATGGTTAGTGGCTACAGTCATCAGCGCGGTGGCTATCAGCAATACTCACCATTAAGAAACACCATGTATACAGCGGGATGGTTGATCTCCTCCCCGCCGAGCAGCCTCACATCCTCAACCCCGGCGTTGCAGGCCAACCTCGCGATAGGCTCCTCGGAACACTCGGTGGTGATGTGCGTCATCAGCGCCAAGTTCTTGACGAGACCGCAAGCCTCGCCCTCCGGCGTGTCGGACGGACACAGCATGCCCCACTGAGAAGGCTGCAGCGAACGCGGACCGGACACTTTCCTTGTTTTTTCGAACTGTGAATTCACTCTGGTCATCATACCCAACGCTGATATGTAGGATAATCTAGAGAGGACTTGCGTCACGCCGTGTCTCTCCATTTTGAATCGTTTGATGGTCCAGTTACCCTAGAAATGTATGTACAATCTATACAAATAAAAAAAGACGTGTGGCACTCGGAGACTGCCGCGGTAAAGCTATTGCGCGTGATATTTCAAAAAGTCATTAAAAGTTCTGGTATTTATCGATAGATGGAACTAAAAAGTATCACCGCTGTGCCGGTCGGAGTGGGGGGTGTTAGGTTTTTTTCGTTACGGAATTTCTGGATTCGGTCTCCACGCTCAAGGCCCGCGATAGAAGCTATGCAATAGCTTAATAAAATTGGAGTGTCTGTTTGTAATATCAAAATAACCGCTTTTTACTAAGTGCATATGGTATACACGGTACATATACCAAAGAAACATTTTTTAAATTTTTGTCTGTCTGTTTGTTCCGGCTAATCTCTGAATTGGCTGGACCGATTTTGACGGGACTTTCACCGGCAGATAGCTGATGTAACAAGGAGTAACTTAGGCTACTTTTCCGAGAGGCAAAATAGGTGTGCGTGATAAAACCGAATTCCACACGGACGAAATCGCGGGCAACAGCTAGTTGTACATAAAAAATTTGTGCTTTGAATCCCGGAATTCTTCCAAAATTATATAAGAATACCAGTAACGCACAGTGGGTAATGAAAGCATTTTAATCCACAAAATAGATGACACAACATTATAGTCATAGAAAAACTCACACTGGAAATGGCAGCGAACAGTCCATTCGCAATCAAATCTGGCCTCATGTACTTCACGATATCGAATGGCGCTACTTTGACTTTGGGAATAATTTTATCAGCGGTCATCTTCATTTCCCAGTTGAATCTTTTAAAGAGATCTTCAAACATGAGAGCCAGTAGGGATCCGGCGAGTTCCAATCTCTTGTTGCCGTAGTAATCTGGATCGTCTATGGCGGCTTTATTTGTTTCGGCTTCAATAACACGTTTGACCATGATGGCAAGGTAAATTGCTTTTACATAGAAATTGTAGTTTTCTACGGTGACGTGCGCTAGGATGGTAGTGGCTATCAGTTCTCGCGCTTCGTCTACCGGTGTGCGGTTCTTGGAATTTGAATTCTGGAACCTTGAAACATTTAAATAACTTTCAACTTTGTTTTGTATTCTGCTGCGCAATCACTAAGACAAAAATAATATAAGCATTGAATAGAAGTCAATTTATTTCACTACTTTTGGTGAAGGTTTGGGTATATTTAAATCATAGTATTACTCTGTGTTTTATATTACCTTTTCACTTTCAATTTGCTGCCAATATAAGAGAGAGCTTGATTTTGTGTAAAGATCTTTAAGTTATGGCAGTCCATAATGCAAGGCGCCATCTTTTTGACTGTGTTGTCCTCAGTACCAATTAGTTGCATTATTTCTTGGTCACTGCAGATTCCCATTGCTTTAAACACCACTGCAATGGGTATATCCTGGAAACATTATAACTATCTGTCAACTCAGTCGGTTGGTAGTAGTTTTCTTGCTTGCAAACCAGGATTCCGAGGTCAATCCCTGGGCCAAATATCTAAATCTAAAGTTTTGTCTTGGATGATTCGGCTATTCAAATTTTGAGATGTTTTCAAACACATGGAGATATAGTGACTTACTATGTAGAATCACTCACACTATATCATATATATGATATGAATGCATATATAACAATATATGTATATATACAATAACAATAAAAAAATTCATAATTCAAAATTACAGCTAGCAACATCCACTTACATCAGACAGCGCATTATGTCGTACAACATACTTCCCATTCTTCACAATTACAATTGTTCTAGTCTTTTTCTCATGAGTGGAACTGGTGACTTGGCACTGAATAGCACCTTTGAATTCATCTACTATCATCCGGTTTCTAGATAATTGTTCTTGAATCAATATCACTTTCTCTTGGCCTGTAAATTCAATTGCAATTAATGATTAATCTTGAAAATGTGTTGGTATCTTAAGTCATAATTAAACATTTTAATTTCCAAATATTCATTAAAAAGCATGTTTCAGATAAGCATGATTCATCCAGCTCTTTCTATGGAATATATTTTTTTTTGTAGTCCTAGCAGTATAGCCTACATCATCATAAATTTGCTGTCCCATCTGTAAGCCAAATTGAAAGCCTTCTGAGATTTGAGATAATATTTGAATGTTTATGCTTGATTTACCTCTAATGATAAAATAACCACCCGGATCATGAGGGCACTCATTTAGCTTAGCCAGTTCATAGTCAGATTTGTTAGTTAGGACACAGTTTGAGGACCGCAGCATGAGTGGCATTCTGTAAAGTAAGTTTTGGTTATTAATACAAGGATAATAATACTATTCTGAATAAGCTCATAAGTAATATATCTGTCTGCTTTTATTAATGACTCTGTTTAAGAACTCTTTAGCCTTAATTAGGTAATATCTTTTAGAGCTCTATCCTGTATTTTTAATACATAGTTCCCTCACCTGGCATAATTCAGATATGTTTAAATGCTCATATTCGATACTAGGCAGTATACTCTCTTTTTTAGTGCATTCAGTGTAATTTAATGTTACACTGATAGTCCTTTGTCATCAAAATAATTACCATATTGTTAAGAAAAACAAAATGAACCTTTAACATATAATTTGATAACTCATACGCATATTATCTAAGAGCACATATTGGTTAGGCATTCCTTACCTTCCAATCAGCTGCTTATTTTTAATAACACGCTGGTTTCCTCTAATGTACTCAATATCAACTGTAATGGGAGCAGAGTATGTCATGTCTCTTAGCCGGCACTCATGCGGAGTTGTTGGTTTGGATACATTGAAACCTTCCTCAAGATCAGGAGTCCCAACATATGCATTTAAATATTTGATGTAAAATAGTGGATCAGCATCACAGAACACCTTTTCATTGGCTTGTACTATCTTCTTAATTTCAACATTTATAAAATAGTTGAACGAGTCTATGTGCTGCTTGACCAGCCCTTTCACTTGCAAGAATGATGGGACTAATTTCCATTTGTCCTGAAAGGTTAGAAGTCACATATTGGTTAAGATTAAATCTAATAAAAAACATATTTGTTTATATATAAAATAAATATATATTTAGTTACTTTTATTAAAAATAAATTAATTTTGGAAAGCTGAAAAGTAGAGCATCAATCACAACAAGCTCTAAAACGGGACATAATCAATAAAAACATTGCGCTAACCTCCAAACATTTTACGGGTTCACGTAGTCCCTTGCCAGAGTCCCAATCATTTTGTTTCTTATTAAGTTCTCCCATTTTTAGAAATGGTCTACATTGCCTTCTTATTTATTTAGAAATTAAATACTTTAAAACTAAAAAACAAAACTAGTCAGTTTATTTGTATTGTTGACATCTACTGTCATCACTCTTAGTTTAATGGCTTCAGAGGCTACGTGATGTGAGCCCACCAGTCTGCCAAAGACCGCTAGTGATATTGACATAGACAACATAGGAGTTGCTTCGGTTCACGGTTACAGATAACTTTATACAATGATTTTTATCAATGAAATCAATGATTAGTTCTATATGAAAACAAATTTATTGTTAAAATTAAAGTAACTTAACTTTAAATCCCCATTTTATGAACCTACTACCGATTAAAACTTCCACATCTGGCAACACTAACTGTAGTAGTAAATGTAGTAATCTCATAATCTGTTTGTGAGTTTGTGGCTTTGGCATTTCGGCAAGTGGCAGGCTAGCGAGAAAAATGTACAAAATATAAATTATTTAGATATTTGCCACTATATACCAATAAAATCTAACTTTATTTTCTCAAATAGTGTTCATAATGTAAAATTTCGCGTGATTTAACAAAATGGTTTTTGAATCGATGCCTCGAACGGTACGGATCCTGCTGCTCGGTGATCCTGGCGTCGGAAAAACATCTCTGATACTGTCGCTGGTGACTGAAGAGTTTACAGAACATGTGCCTCCCAAAGCGGAAGAAATTACTATACCAGCAGATGTCACACCGGAACAAGTGCCCACCAATATTGTTGATATTTGTGGTGAGCAATTATTACCCTTTAGTGAGATGAGTATTTTATCAAAGAAAAACCATCAATACACTCCTATGAGAATTCTATTCGTTACATTCTTTTGTTTTGTATTCATAAGATAGTGAAAAAACTATTGGTTTACATCAATGGAAAGTATGTGAACCTGTGATGTGATGTATTTTCTATTGTTGTTTTTACAGAGGTGTGAGGGCATTTTTTATCTCATATTGTGTGTTTCAGTTGCTGAGCAATCACTAGAGCAAGTAGCTGAAGAAATAGAAAAGGCTCATGTTATATGCATAGTATTTTCAGTGGATAAACAAGAGACCCTGAACAAAATAGCATCATACTGGTTGCCGTTTGTAAGAGACAACTGCCCTGATGATTATAGGAAGCCTGTTATTCTTGTAGGAAACAAGATAGATTTAATTGATTATTCAATTATTGATGTAAGTACACAAATATTTGTTTACAGGTACAATCAAAGATCACAGATATTTGAAGTATAATATTTTTTTATACATACATATTCACTACAAGATATAAAAATGGATATGGAAATTAGTCACAAAACAGTCAGTTTGACAGCTGAAGATTAAGGAGTAGAAAATTGCTTTTTAAAATCCTTGCGACTTTAGTCATCTCATACTATGGAGAGGACTTGAGTGGTATTGGTGTTTTCCATGGGTGGCGGTTATCACTTAACATCAGGTTGGCCGTCAGCTCGTTCCGTTACTTCAATGATGTTAAAAAAAACCCTCTGAATTGTTTTCTCTATTGCATACAAAAACTCAAGGATTTTTTTTTTATTACCATATCTGATTGAACTGATTTAGCAAAGTTTTTGATTGCACTCATTTTTTAGAATATTTGGGATATAGCAGAAGAGTACCCAGAGGTTGACAGATGCATTGAATGCTCGGCCAAATCTCTCGTAAATGTATCGGAAATGTTCTACAATGCACAAAAAGCAGTATTGCATCCCATAAATCCTATTTATTCAATTGATGAACAAGAGGTAAGCATATTTATAAATATGTAACACGATTCTATAAACCATAATATTATCATTAATTAAACAAGTAACAATTAATTATCAATTACTTTTTTATTAGTTGACAGAGAAATGCAAGAGAGCTTTAACAAGGATATTTAAAATCTGTGACTTGGATGGCGACGGAGTTCTAGATGATTATGAAGTCACAATGTTTCAGAAAAAGTGTTTTGAGTCACCTCTTCAATTGCAGGTATGGGCTTTTATTGGTTGTATTGTGAGATAACTTCACATATAGGCAAAAGATGCTGACATTGCTTCTCAGTTATGTTTTTAGCTGACCATTATTTTATGTATTACATAAATACATATAACTATTTATTGTTTTGTATTTGAAATGGAATTAATTGTCTTTTTAATGTGACATTAAACTTGAAGGATAGATACTGATTTGAAAAAGATAAATTGTAATAACTGTATCCAAAGTCATTATGATTTTTACAAAAATAGACTTTTCAGTTACATTTTCTTTCATGTATGTGTAATCATGAAGAAGGCCATTGCTTAATTACTCCTAATCTTGATTGTTACAGGTTTTAGATGAAGTAAAATCAGTAATTGCTCAGAACATTGCCGGTGGTATTGAGAATGATTGTATAACAATAAAGGGTTTCATTTTCTTACATTGTTTGTTCATACAAAGAGGACGGAATGAGACGACTTGGACTGTGCTCAGGAAGTTTGGTTATGATGAGAGTTTAGAGTTGACTCACAATTATTTATATGCTAGGTAACATTATTTCTTAGATTGCTTCTGATTTTATTTAAAATGCTAATGTAGACTAAATTAATACTCTTCTGTAGACTGTAGATTTAGAAGTTCATCTGAGGAAGTACTGCCACAATACCTACTTATGCCACCAATCAGTTACATATTTGTGTTCTGCGTTCTGGTTTGAAAAGTGTAGTTGCCGGTGAAATTACAGGCACTTGAGACATTCCACCTTCACTTCTCCAAAATATGGGCGCAATACAATGCGATTTGGGTCTTCCCATTCCTAAGTAAGGGGAGGACCTAAGACTTTGGTTTTGTTATGGGCAGTTACCACTTAACATCAGGTGGTCCATCTTACTAGTTACTTAACTTTTATCAAAAAAAAATTTGTTAAACTCAGTCTTATGTTATACAAATGATACCTATTTCAGTATTAAAGTGCCAGTTGGCTGTACGACAGAATTATCGTACAAGGGACAGCAATTCCTGACTCAAATATTTGAAAAGTACGACAGAGATAAAGATGGAATGCTGAATCCCACAGAGTTGAAGAATGTATTTTCTTGCTGCCCGAGAGTACCGTGGCATAACTTGAGATATACCGTCCCTACTAATGATAAGGTACAAGTCAAGTTTACTAAGCTCATACACCAATCTTTTGTTTCAATATGCACACAAGAATAAGCTCTTCTGTGTACCTGATTTTATTTTCAAGGTGACTACTGCAAAACAAGTAGATTCATAATTAGCCTTTGACATTTGCCGAATGACCTCACAGCTCAGCTTGGTAGTAACTCTGCCTTCTGTGCTGAAGGTGGTGAGTTCGATTCCCATACAGGATGAACATGTTTGTTTTGTCTGGATTTTATTTTTATTTATTTCATTTATTTATTTAGTTTCACAAATATTTAAAGATATTTTGATTTTAAAAAAGTATGTAAGGATCAATTGTCTAGTATTACTTTATGCGTTTGAGGCTATATGGCGCTGTGTCCACCAATATTTATTTATTTAAATTTATATTGCGGTACTCTGCTTAGTACTAAAATCGTCACATATCACAGACCTACTTAAATCAAAGTCAAAGTCAAAAACTTTATTTCCATAGAATTCATAAAGAAATTAACTTAACCTTGATAGTATATATTGAGTCGTATTTTCAGGGCTATCTGACGCTACAAGGCTGGATGTGTAGGTGGACGGTGATGGCCTTGTTAGACCTACAAAACACTAGTGCTTACTTAGCATACCTGGGCTATAATTTTCTAGAGAACGACACACAAAAAAGCGCAATACATAGTAAGTATCTATTATTAGCATTCACGAGAGGCGTACAAAATACAGTTCACATGCTCAAAAATATGTCTCAGATTGAACTTTCATTTAAGTTCTTCTATTCGAGTCACAGGTTCAAACCAGTGTGATGAAAGGATTTTAAGTGCACCTCAAACAGGCTCCTTTCGTGCACTTGACACATGTCTTCGAATTTTTAGTTCTAGGACATGTCGGTTTCCTCACGATGTTTTCCTTCACCGTTTTGAGAACGTGGTATTGCGCACATAAATAGTAAAACTCAGGTGCACTTCGGGATTTGAACCGGCGACCTCCGGATTGAAACTCGGGGTCAGTACTACCAGACCACCACGCTCTATTCATTTAGGCGTCTTGATTCTGTTTGCCCGCAGTTTATTCGATGTATGATCTCATAGTTTAAAATACAATTTGATGTCATCTGTTATTTTTGCTCTTACGTAAATTCCACGCAATATGTTTATTAGTTAGATGAACGTTGGACTAATTTTTGTTTGCAGTAACTCGCGAAAAAAAGGTGGATATTGCCAAAAAGCAGTCGAGTCGTAACGTGTACCAGTGTCACGTGATCGGACCGAGGTCGTGCGGGAAAACGTCAATCTGTAGAAGCTTTCTCGGCATCGCGCATAAGGTTTGTTCTTGCGTGAACACGCTACTTAAGAGCTATTATTAACCGACTTGAAAAAAAGGAGGTTATCAATTCGACCCGTATGTATGTAATATTTCCAGAACTACCCAGTTTTCCTATATGTTGATCTATATCAGCTTCTAAACAAGTGTGTATGTATGTATGTATCTTTGTATGTTTGTCCTCGCATATCTCTGGATTTACAAGTTTAATTTAAATAATTCTTTTTTTTTTTGTTGGAATAGGTATTATTCAACTTAGGGAATAGTGCAAGTTTCATCAAAATCGATTGAGTAGTTTTTGAGATAGGGAATTTTAAGTGTGTATTAGTCATTCATGGCTTAACAGCTAACTTAAAAACATGTTATTTTGAAAACTGAGGTCGGTTTTTTTTGCTAACTAGCTGTGTTGACGCCTTCGCCCGCGAGACGAGTAGCTTTTTTTTTATTTATTGTTTAACCTTTCCCTGATTTCGATTTTCGAGGTTGTTTTAAAGAAACATTATTCTTCTTTTCCTCTTTAAAAATCCATCACAAGTTTGATCCAAGCCCAGTAGGTATATGATATCGCTTAACACTTTAATAAGTTTTAATCAGTATTTCGTTTACAGTTCATTTTTATTTCATTAATGCAAATTCCTTTTTATTACTTATTTTGATTTATCTCGCTATCTTCCATTGTAAATAGAATATATTTTTAAATAGTTTTTTTTTTGTATTATTATTATTTTTATGTGAATAAGCATGGCAGTATTTCATAGCTATGTGGTTTACGTGCCTAAGTTATTCCTTATAACATCAGCTATCTGCCCAGTGAAAGTCCCCTGAAAATCAGTCCAGCCATTCAGCATCAGGCCAGGAGATTAGATGGAACTAAAATATAAAAAAAAGACTTTTGTTATTAGTACCGTTAATAATCTCATATGCATTTAGTAAACGGCTGTTATTATAACATTACAAACAGACATTTTATTTATTTGTACGTATAGATTACATTCTTACAATGATGATATCGGGAAATGATTCTCCTGATTGTCGGTTGAATTACATCAGTATGTATTTGGTACAGTGACAATATCGATTACAGACTGTATTGCGAAACATTCTTTGTGACGTCCACCTAAATCTATAGCAGTAATCCTAATAACAGAGCACCTACCTGTGACATAATCAACTGTGAAAATCCTACCTATGATGTACCTAATCTTGAACATATCTAAGGTTTCCTATCCAATTGAGTAGAATTAAGAACGAAGATTATGAGTCATTGTTAATGCTTGGTAACACATCGCTGCTTTTCTTTTTTGCATAATTTTTCAGTCCGCTTTAATAATGATTTAAACATTATCTTTAAATTATCTTTATTTCAGACACTAGATCCATTATTTTACATAATAATAATGTTAAGTAAATACAAAAAATACACAAAAATTATACTTATGTTAAAACAAAATGGCAACTTGTATAGTTGCCGGTAAACAATTTGAACATGAGTTGGAGATGTGGGGCAAAGTTCGCGCATACACACTTGTACGAAAAATGAGTTCTGCGCATCCATTGTCATTTTTCAAGTTGCCGGCATCTATATCTAATTAATAAATATAAATATTGGTGGACATTTCACACAGCGCCATCTAGCCCCAAAGTAAGCTAAGCATAGCTTGTATCATGGGAATCAGACAACTGATATAATACTTATATACTTTTTTATAAATATTATACATGAAATACATATTAACACCCAGACACAGAACAAACACCTATGTTCAAATGTTTGTCCTGGGTGGGAATCGAACCCACAACCTACAGCGCAGGAGTCAGGGTTACTACCAAATGAGCTGTGAGGCCAGTCTGTAGTATGTAATATATCAGTTGTCTGGTTCCCATGATACAAGCTACGCTTAGCTTACTTTGGGGCTAGATGGCGTTGTGTGAAATGTCCACCAATTTTTATTTTTTTTTTATATTATTGGGGTTTTTTGTTATTATAAACAACATAAACATTTAAAAACCAAACACACTTTTCTACAGAAAATAAAACCACACGCCAACGAGAGAGGCGACAGTAACCCGACGGAGAACTGCTGCATAAACACGGTATCAGTTTACGGTCAAGAGAAATATCTGGTCCTCAAGGAGATACCGATCAGCAGAGTGTCGGACCCGCTGCAGCCGCACGAGGTTACCTGCGACGTCGCCTGTCTGGTGTACGACGTCGCGGCGACACGCTCCTTCGAGTACATCGCCAGGATATACATTGTAAGTGACAATGTTATCCTACTAATATTATATTAGTTTGGGGCGATGTATTCAACATTGTAGAAGACAAATAATAGCAATGCTCCTGAAAAAATTTGGAGTCCTTCGGAAAGCGGCGATGCCATTTTTCGTAGAGGAATTGGGCACAGATTGGCATGTGTGTCTGTACGGCTCCGAGGGTGCGTGTATCATTCGGAGAGAAGATGCTGCACTTCGCGTTTATGATCATGTTTTGGACAACGCCGATGGCTTATTTCATGTCCCAAATCAAAGTTTGGAGACGACAATACATACAGTGATTTGTAAGCTGTGATGAGAAAATAATAAATAATAATAATAATAATAATAAACGTGAAAGTTTGTATGGATGTTTGTTACTCTTTCACGCTCAAACGGTTGAATGGATTTGGATGAAATTTGGTACCAAAGTAGCTTATATCCTGGATTAACACATAGGTTACTTTGATCCCGGAAAAGTGCAGTGTTCCCTTACATAACATATTGAGCAGTAAATTATTTACATAATATAATTGTTTGCGATAAAGATTCACTAGTCCCCACACTAGGATTCCTTGTGTTGTGGGTGACTAATCCCTACCAGGAGAAAACAGTATATATATATAGGTCTTAGACTAGTCAATGATACAAATTTAAAAGATAATCTTAATCATAATGCTTAGTTACAATTACACATACAAAGTCACAATTCTAATTAGGTCAATTTCAACACACCGCACCGGTTTGAGAGAGCACGTTACGCAAACAGGAGTAATATGAGTACCATTACTTAGAATGCGAAGTTTGTGAACCAATCTGGTATATTCCAGAAATACTTCGCCGAGAGCCACATACCAGTTCTGATAGTGGGCACCCGGGGCGAGGCGCTCCCCGCGCGCCAGGAGTACATCCTGCAGCCGGAAGTGTTCTGCAACAAGTACCAGCTGCTGCCGCCGCAGCTGTTCCACATCCGGGAGAACAAACACGACGTTTTCGTCAAACTGGCCACTATGGCCGCGTTCCCGTGAGTATACACGTTTTATGTGATATATCTGATAGAGCGAGCTGACGACCCACCTGATGTTAAGTGGTAACCGCCGCCCATAGACAACAATACCACTGAAGTCCTCGCCACCGATGTACGAGATGACTCAAGTCGCATTGCGTTGCGTCCATCGTTTCAGAACCACAGAAAGGTATAATGCTAAGCATAAATCGGGGGCAGTGTTCCATCCCAGCCCCAAATCATAAGGATCCAATAAACTGTTTCTTAGACTACACATAGTTTTTATGGGAGAAAGTAGTCATTATGCTCTTGAGGTCTCAATCCGCCTTCAAAATTCTAGTTTGGATGCTGCTTTGGTGTAACATAACTGCAAAGAACTGCCTGCCAACTGCACAGTCCTCTCAGCCTGACCGACTGCATGCTCCCTTATTTAATCGTGTGTGGCACTCATCCTGGTCTGCAGCTATGTTTAAGGAAACACGCTATGAACCACATTTTAAATGAACTGCATAGCCTACAATTTGCATAAATGCTTCAGTAATCAGGCGAATGCAGCGCCCGCTGTGCTGATTAGCGCGGCTTATCGAACAAATTATCTTGTGCCTTAAGTCTTTGTTAGGTATTATTTACTGCAACGTCCTTTCGTTTCTTGTTAATGACAAATTTCGCAAACGCTGATCAATGATTATATAAATGATAAATCCCCATGGTGTGATGTCGCTCTGCTCAACGACACACAAAACATCCTGTAATAGTATATTATGTAGTCATAAATGTAACCTAGACCTAAGTACTCAATTGTTACAAGGATCGTGCTCGCGAAAAAAAAAGGAATCCCTCCATTAGGGGTTTCTTGTCTGTTCTTCCCCATGGAGGGTCGGATAGGGTTTGAACAGGCATCAAACTTATCGATAAGTACGCGTGACCTTATGTTTTGAATATTGACGTTTCCAAGCCATTTCTTTATGAATTCTATGGAAATAAAGTTTTTGACTTTGACTTTGACTTTGAAGGTTATAGAATTCTAAATAATGCATACTCAAAGTCATGGGTCTTCAAGTCATCCCAAGGGATATATATGTATATGTTACAGAGTTCGGAAGGTAAATGGCATTATGGAATTAAAAATCCGAAAACAGGACAAGTGGGAAGGTTTTACTCGATTATGTGATAAGATAAACGGACTTATTACATTGCCTGACTTGTCAAATTCTCTTTTACGGTGTCGGCGAATTTTGGAACTAACGACCTATCTTCTCAAAAATTATCTCTATAGATGTGATTTTAGTATCTAAATAAATAATAGGCCGCATACCTGACTAAGTAGTGGCCTAACTGTAATAATATTACACGTGAACTACATAAATCCGGACAGTTATTTTAATTATTTTTATCAGTCAATTTCAAGCTGCTTGGATTTTATTCAGCAAGCACAGGTCAGTATTATCACATAATTTGAAATGTACGTAGCTTAGATATCACTTCATTTAATCACTTAAACACACATTAATCACTTGTAATAAGGTATGTTCGTGACGTCATGCATTTATAGGCTGCGCCTGAAAACCAGCGCCGCTACCTGCATGATGGGTTTATATCTATCATGTTACAGAGTAGCATCTTGCTGAGGCGGAAACTCATTTGACCACGCCATGAACAAAAGCCTATTTATTTTATTATCACTGTTAATGGATGCGTGTCAATAAAAAAACTATTCTAATCTATTCTTCTTACACCAATAAAACCTCCTAAGACTCGCATGTGCACCAACTCTTTCGCTTTATTTATGTGGGCAGACTGAATGTTTATAGACCTGGCCTATATTCATTTAAAATAAATAAACTATGTCTGTAATTTTTACCTGTTATTTTTTCCTTTGTAGTATCCCTATAGGTCACTGTGATACAACGTAAATAAATGTGTTAGGTATAACTGTATCCAAATCTATCTTGATTTGTAAAACATAACCTACATCTTGTGCCTGGACAGGGAAATGTTAAAAAAATTGGTAATACATACTTTATTAATTAGTTTTGTGCCTTACAAATATCACCTTTTATTTATCGGACTCCAGGAATTTAGTATGGTCGCATCGTTTGTTATGGGCAGAGATCACCACTTAACACCAGGTGGGCCGTCGGCTCGTTCCATAACTTATCACATAAAAATCTAGCTACACACGGCTTCTAATGAACAAAATGATGCACTACTTGCAAACCTTTACTATGTTCATCTCTCTTCAAACACTTATGGCAAAATAGGAGCACAGCTTGGTTATTATATACGTTTCATTTTAGCCGTGTTGGACTTTAAACCTACATCTTTTTTTTCATCATTAAACTGGCCTCGCATTTTAGTTGGTAGTGGTCGCCTTCTGCGCTTTAGGTCGTGGGTTCGATTCCCACCCAGGACAAACATTTGTGTGACGAACACGTTTGTTCTGTGTTGTGTTGATATCTAAGTATTTACAAAAAAAAATATGTGAGCCGTCACGGGACGCCTGGCAGATGTGAAACATCGACATTATTTTGTAAAAGTAATATGCAACGCATGCCGTGGCGACGCGTCGCCACGCCAGAAATCGGTTTTACGTGCGGCTATAGATGTTTCACATCAAAAAAAAAAGTATGTATATCAGTTACAATACAAGCTACGCTTAGCTTACTGGCGCTGTGTGAAATGTCCATTCATTGCGTCCGTACCAGAAACACAGATGTTCTGTGTGCATTGATCAGAACCTTTTGAACTCTGTTACCAGACACCTGAAGCATTTCGCAAGTCTCACCGGGGAGAGCTCCACGTGGTGGAAGGCGGGCATCAGCGTCGCCGCCGCCACAGTCGTCGGCCTCCTCATCATCAGAGTATTCAGCTTCCAAAAGCGATAGATTCAAACACTGCCCTCGCTGTACATAGAATAGTACACCAGCATCCGTTATTTATAGACCAAAGAGGATTCTTTTCAATTGTAGAGGTTTTCAGTTGTAAATAATATAGGAAATTAATTTTGATTTCTCGTTTTATTTTCTCTCATCCAATGTTTTAGATTTGTTTTATGTAAGACAACGTGCCGGGGAGTTTGACAGGTGATTTTCTCAAGTGCCTGTAATTGTAATGTTAGTCTCACAAGAATAGCTTAAAGCTTCTTCAAAGGGCTATCAAAGGCAAAAAAAAAAGACGTGTGGCACTCGGAGACTGCCGCTGTAAAGCTATTGCGCGTGATATTTCAAAAAGTCATTAAAAGTTCTGGTATTTATCGATAGATGGAAAAACTAAAAAGTATCACCGCTGTGCCGGTCGGAGTGGGGGGTGTTAGGTTTTTTTCGTTACGGAATTTCTGGATTCGGTCTCCACGCTCAAGGCCCGCGATAGAAGCTATGCAATAGCTTAAAAAATATAGGCTATTCACCAAATAAAATCTGACTAAACCATGCAGGTATTCTTAAAAGACAAACCCATGCGGCGGTTTAAATGTATAATTTCATTATGGTTCCAAATAAATTGCCTGAATATGACTGATTGTTGAATGTCGGAAAAAAATCATGCCCGCTTGGATCTTAACCGGCGTGCGTCGAGTTAACCAATAGTTATATCCTTATGAAAACATCTTTATTCAATTAAATTAGTCCACCGTTTTTTCTTTTTAGGCGTATATATGCTCTGCTACCCATGCAAAACTGGGGCGTCACAAGTACCGCATATTTCATATGCATTTATTAAAACGCTGTAGTTTTGACATTACAGACACTTCAATTTTATTTGTAGACGTACAAGTAAAGGTTGACGGTACGCCATGGAACTAATAACATTTTATAAATCAATAAAATGTTATATCATTAATCCCTTCGCTACATCAGTCAGGTAGGTTAAATTAAAAGCCAGTAAATTCGTAATTAAAGTAGAATTTATTACACTTGAGTACTAGTTCTTTTGTTCAAATCATTCCGTTATTGGTCAAATTCTGCGGCGTGTAAAAAGCGTGATATACTCCTTAAGAATCGATTTTCATACATTTCATACAATATAAATGGGGAGCAATATAGAGTATTAACAAAACTAAGGAATAAACTCTAATCACAAGTCAGAGGAGCTAAACACACCATTTGTATACAAAACAACAGTTACGTGATTTTCTCAAAGATTTAAATCATAAAAATGAAATTAATATAAATTTACGATTTATGAACTTTTTCAGTAATTTATAATTCGTAATCTATATTTGACTCACAGGAATAATCTTAAGCGGTAAACGACATACATTAAATTCATTGATAACCTACGAATGAGGTTCAGTCGAAACAAAAAAAAAATACCTTACAAAGTTAAATTAAAACTACTAATATGGTCTCTGTCTCTCACCCCTGCTGCTGAAACAAAAAATAAAAGCTGTAGAATCAGGGTATGTACTATAGAGTAATATAATTTTGTATCGCTTAAGAGGTTCAGCCAGTGTTCTAGGGATTTTCAACCATCTTCATTTCAATCAGAGTGCCATTCCAGTTACTAGTATAATGACTTCACACATGAATTTGGAAGTTATTATATCATCATAGTCGTAGAACAAAGGCGGATCTGCAATACACTAACTTTACAGTAGAGCCACTTTAAAAAGTTATTGATTAGAGTTGATGTGATATTTTGAAACCAGCTAGTCCTATCATAGTCAAATTTGGATATGTAAAACTGTAATAGGATTTTCTATGATATTCAAGGTCAAATACAACATAAAAACGTGAAATTAGAACTATGTATGGTAAGAGCCCCGCGGCCCGTCCTCGCATAAACCACTTGTATTTTCTGCCGGAAAGATTAAATTATTTACCCGCCATCGCCCCGCATGGCGCCGCCGCCGCCGCCGCTGCTGCGGTCGCCGCTGTAACCGCGCCGTTCGCCGCTGCGGTCACCGCTGCGGTCGCCGCCGCGGTCGCCGTCCCGCCCGCCCCACCCGCGGTCACCCCCGCCGCGGCCGCCGCCGCCCCCGCGACCCCCGCGCCCGGGTGGGCCACCCCCGCGACCGGACGGAGGGCCGCCGCCGCCGCCGCCGCCACCGCCGGGCTTCTCTTCGTTACATCTATGAATAACCAAACACAGCACTTATACGTATGATAGGTAATAGTTAATTAAAGTGATATGTAAGAGTTAATTAAATAATTCTAGTGACACATTTATAATCAATATTGCGAACTAATCTGTGAATAGGTAGGCTTCAATACTAAAAACACTTATTTATGTATTTTATCAGTTAAGAATATGTACTGCAGCTATTTTTGTGTCCCCAATAAATAAATAAGTACTTAAAATAAATGTCTGAAATTAAAAACACTTACACTGAAGTTTAACGAGTAGTATGTTCACAAAGTTTGAATAGAGTTACGCATAAAGCGAGCCACGAGGCACTTTCAAAAGTCATTAGTCAGCCACATAATGCAGATTTATGATAAAACAATCATGTAGCTCTAGAAGAGAATCCAGCGTCGTGCCCGGGGCGGTTACATCTCGACCGGACTGAACTGAACACTCAGACAAATTATGTTAACACGTCGTGTGAGGCGTATGTGATGCTGAAGACAAATTTCATACTGACGACTGGATAAGCTGGAATAGAACATGAGTATTCACGCTTTTTCTAATAGTAATAAATACCTATTGCAAGCTTTCCGCCATGAAAAGTTTGTGTTTCCACAGCTAGGGTTAGTGCATCTCCAATCTCCTTCTCGGTTGCCGGAAGGCGGGCCGCCGCCCCCGCCGCCGCCCATGCCGCCACCGCCGCCCCCGCCGCCACGGCCACCCATGCCGCCACCGCGTCCGCCGCCGCCCATACCGCCGCCACGGCCGCCGCGGAAGCCGCCACCGCCGCCGCCGCCTCCGCCGCCGCCACCTTTACCGCCAGCCCACGTATTCTGTCTCTGTGCCAGCGACACTTTGATAGTGGACCCGTTGAAGTCTTTCCCGTCGAACCATTGTATAGCAGACGTTGCAGCGTTCGAGTCTTCATATGTTACTGTAGCTTCACCTTTTGGCATTCCGGTCGCTTTGTCTTTGTACATCCATACTTTGGGCCTCTGAGTTTTCTTGTCCATCTAAAAATTTAACAATCAATTAATACGTTTAGAATTTATGACAATAATACAAATCGTGATAGTCGTAGAACAAAGACGGTTATGATATTTTTTTCAAATTTAGTTTTTATGTTGTAATCGACCTTAAATATCATAGAAAATCTTATAACAGTTTTACATATCCAAATTTGACGATGATAGGACTAGCCGTTTTCAAAATATCACATCAACTCTTAATTCAAAAAACTTTAAAGTGCTCTGCTGTAAAGTTACTTTCTTGCAGATCCGCCTTTGTTCTACCACTACAACGAAATACTTTAAATTTGACTGGCCTCATAGCTCAGTTGGTAGTACCCTGTACCCTGCCTTTTGCGCTATAAGTCGGGGGTTCGATTCCCACCCGGGACAAAAATTTATGTGACATTTGTAACATTGATGTTTGTTCTGTCTGGGTGTTAATATGTATTACTAGCTGTGCCCGCGACTTCGTTCGCGTGGAATAGTGACTTTTCGGGCAGCATATTTTGAATTAAAAATGTTCGCCGTGATTCTTTAAATTAACATAACTTTTTTATTTATGAACCGATTGACATGAAATAAACACTAAATGTTAAGTGAAGCTTACTACAATATATTTGTGAAATCCGTATCTAAATCGAATAAGCCGTTTCTGATATTAGCGTGCACAAACACACAGACAAACAGACAAAAAAAAAATTACAATTTCGGATTCGGCATCGATATAATAACAACCCCTGCTACTTTTTTTTTATATATTTCCATTGTACAGACACCACTTTTCTACAATTTTATTATATGTATAGATATCAGTTGTCTGGTTCCCATGATACAAGCTATGCTTAGCTTACTTTGGGGCTAGATGGCGCTGTGTGAAATGTCCACCAATATTTTATATTTTTATTTAATTGTTGTACTAACTTTAATGATTCCGATGGCTCCAAAGTGTTGACACAACTCATCCTCTGTGGTGGACGGGTTCATCCCTTGGATAAAGACCGTATCCTCCTGAGTGACCATGTCACCCCCACCCCCGCCCCCGCCCCCGCCTCCTCGGTCGCTTCCATACCCACTGCCGCCACCTATAAGTGGAACTAAATTAAAATACAGAAACAAAACTTTGGTACTAAGCAATTCATTTGGAGCATTTGATCTTAAAACATACAGCACGCGGAAATCGAACCCAGTACATACACTAAGAACAATTCGCGCTAAACCTAAGAGTGACTATAAAGCTTCCATGACGTTTGAGACACCGGTACCCTATTTTTGTTACACATGAATTTCAATTTGCACACGTTTTCGTTTGACCTTACAGTTGACACATCTTGCTTATAACCAATACTTATATCTCCCACCCAATTACTCTCAGTTGACGCTGTAAACGCTATTCAATCGCAAAATACGACCTGTAATTAAATTATACCACTTCTATTGTACACGTATTATATTGTATACGATTGGATGACCGAGTTAACGACCTTTGTTCACATTAGGCGGCTTAGCCGTCCGACTTAGCGCTGCCGGCGATCTAGTAGCACTTGGTCAAATGTTTATTATGATAATAAACGATCACATACAATTTTTTTTATGTAATGTAGTGTATATAACGAGCTGACGGCCCACCTGATGTTCAGTGGTAACCGCCGCCCATAGACAACGGCAATATGACTCAAGTCCTCTCCACCAAATAAGAGATGACTCAAGTCGCATTGCGTTGAGTCTATCAATCCGGGATGTTACGTTTCATGCGCCTGCAATTTCAGCTTGATCAAAATGTAGTGAAAAAGCTATATCAGATCCTGATACCCTTTGAAAAGATATCCACCCTTATAAAAATCATGTAGAATTAAAAGAACACTGAACACATGGCAAAATATCTTTAACGTTTTCCTAGTTTAGTTCATAATGATCTACATTATTGCTAAGGCTGTATGGCGTGATTACTCTCGTTAGGCGTTGTTGATTCTGAGCTTGTGTGTTAGTGCGTCGAGCGTCGACAATATCTTTGTTTGATTGTATATAATTCCCTTCCTTCTATACTCACCTTGCTGGTACATTCAATTGTAATCACTCACCTTCTGAGTAGGTGTTCGACAAAATACGTATTCAACAAAGTGCTACTAGATGATCCTTTAGGGACCTTATGGTTGCTAGGCGCTCGACGCCATTCTAATGTTATTTCGATGAATTGAAATACGCTATTCACCTCAGTCGGCATTCGCTTGCGACAGCTTAACGACTGCAATTCTGACGAAGAGTCTTGGCAACTATGAAGTTAGCTGCATGTAAGTTTTTCTCTCTTGCCGCGCAGACAAACACAATATTTTCTCTCTCAACAGCTAACAGTGTGAAGTCTGCTGTTGAAACGTTGCAGCCCTGTGACTAAGCCGCCTAATATAACAGCATCATATATTCCGATTTTCATTAAAGATGCAATCAAAGGATCATCTTAACTCGTGGACTGTATGAAAAAGAATGTTACCATCATTGGCGAGTCACTTGATTGCAGCTATTTTAAAATCGAAGTATTGTGGCTGTGATTGTAGAAACTAGTTAAAAACTTCGTATGACCATGCTTCTAATATCAATAACCTAAGTACCGATTAGACGTAAAAAACACATTTTAACCATAGGGCTGCCAAAACGATATGCAGTGTTTCTGGTACCAGTCGATAACCGACGATATAACGTAGAATGTTGATATAAATATTGGCGGTAAAAATGATAAATACGATAAGAGACCCAGTATTCAAATGCAGCTCACGACTGGAACAGAATTATCTTGATCCCTATAATTGTAAATTGAAGGACCTAAAAATTCCATGTGTTGTAGACCTTTTATTTTCACCTCTGTATTCTGTATCAGCTGAATCAGTGAAGAAAGTCTTGGCTTATCTCAATCCCAAGGATGCGTCGATAATTTGTCGATGTTTTTGTACCCAAAATAATGTTGACTCTCTCAGCCATTTAGAACAAGTTTACTTACAGTACCAACTGTATACTCGCATCCCTGTTTATTTTAACAATTGTGTGGCAGATAATTGATCCTGTATCATCTATACAAATAAATAAAATTGAAGTGTCTGTTTGTAATATTAAAATAAACGCTTTTTACCAAGTGCATATGGATGTATACACGGTACATATACCAAAACAACATTTTTACAATTTTTGTGTCTGTTTGTTCCGGCTAATCTCTGAAATGGCTGGACCGATTTTGACGGGACTTTCACTGGCAGATAGCCGATGTAACAAGGAGTAACTTAGGCTACTTTTCCGAGGGTTAAAATAGGGGTGCGTGATAAAACCGAATTCCACGCGGACGAAGTCGCGGGCAACAGCTAGTATACCATAAAAACTAATTCCAACACCACAATCATTGTACCTTCCACTCACAACCAGTGAACGAGTAGAATACCAGGTTTGGCAGCCCTTACGTATATACAAATTAAAAATATATGTCAATAGCATCGCTCGCTTAGCGAGGAGCTTTACCTTTGTTAAAACCACCCCCCCTGCCGCCGCCACTAAAACAATAAGAAGATCTTTTAGCACACCGGGCAGGCTGGGGATACACTGTACGAAGCGCGCAGGTCGTTTCACACCTAGGTACACTTTGTGACCTTACTCCGAGTGGTGCGTCCGTTTCGTTACCAATATGTTAATACCTTGATACCTTGAAAATCTTAGAATGTTTGGTGACACATTATAGCAGTATATTTGAAGACATGCATTCATATTGTACAGTTGTTTTGAACAATACCAAAGTTAACCAAACATAACAAATAAGGTACATTGAAAAAGTTATAAAATTTACAGTCCAGGAACAGTAGCGATGAAATAGTTATTAGCCCAACATGAGAGCATGATTTGTGCTGAGAGTGGTCACTTCGAATCGGACCACACAAGAGAACTACATAATTGAGTCATAAATAATAAAAAGATAAAATATTCATACAGAATACTTCCAATGTAAAAGAAATTTGCTCTTATGTTGAACATACAACCTATTTTCATCCAGTGTGGAAAGTATTTATATGTAAATCCATGATAGCTTAGCTTCCCAAGAAGAGTAACAAAATCAAACAGGCTACTTGGCCATCCATGTTGCCGTTATCAGACATCACAGAAAGTTACCATTATGACTTTGACTTCAACAGGGGTTGAACTTGGCTGAACCCATTTTTCTATTATTTTATACCTTTTTCAATATGCTTACGACTAGCGATAGATACCCAATATAATCAATCGAGTTTGCTTCGACTTTGCTAAAGTAGTAGTGTTCTAATGAGCTACTTCTTCAACAGCAGGTGAAAAAAAATAGCAACATTGTGATTATTGTAAATTTGGTCCAATTAATATTATTCAGCTATTATTATGTTCCCAAATATATAAATATTACATTCAATATTGATTTTATATGTAGAAAATGTATGTAGTGAACAATATATTTAATTTCATAGTGTTTTACAGCATTCTAAGACAATATTATAAAGGTAAACAATAAAAACCCATGAAATTTAAGAATACTTATGACTACTCATGTCATTAGCTCTGTGAATTGTGATCAAAGTCCGCCACAGGATCCTTTTGTGCACTTGAAACATATCTTCGAATTGGTTCTAGGGCATGTCAAGATTCCCAAAATGTTTTCCATCATGTCTCGAGAATGTGGTATGGCACACAAATTTTTTAGTGAAATAAACTCACTGTGCACCTCGGGGTTCAAACCAGCAACCTCTAGATTGAAACTTGGGGTCTGTGCCACACCAACATAGTAACGTATATTAATAAAATTTTCTTGACTTTTTACAAGATAAGCATAGACTCTACAGCTGCCGAGTATTTTGAGTATGTTTAGCCTTTTAGTTTGTCAAGCGTTATCCTTTTAATTCAAACAATAGTTTGTAGTTTCTTGAAATTTAAGTTGACAAAACCGTTGTTGACCTAATACATCACTTTATAACTGTATTTTTGATGGTGCCACGTTTGGTAAGTCCCACTTTTGTCTTAAAATTCAACTCACATATCAAATAACAATAATTTTTCACATTACAATATAATGCATGTATTGATTCAAATATTAATTAAATGAATTATGAAAAGAAATTATTTTTATTCCCATATTCATTTTGCTTAAACTGATTTATCAAATTCTGGAATCATTTAGCTTAAATAATGCTACGAAAGCATCATTAAGGGCAATGTTAGGCTAAGATTTCAGTATCATAATTGTTTATAAGTATACAAAACCAGTATCCTAAAACCAATAGTGATTTAAAGTAAATACTTATTCAGTTACATGTTTACACCTTTAAAGACCTTTTGTATTATGAAATATTTTGTACCACCCTTGTCCTTAAATTAAGTACAAACTGTAGAAGGGCTCTCCAAAGCTTCAATGAATGATGCAAGTTTTGAAAATGATATAAGGATGCATATGTTCGTAAAGCGCAGTTTAATTATCACCAACCCAGAAATAACGACTTTTTCTTTTCATCAGCATTACCGACTAAACTCCATAATACCCATATACTGCAGTCAGATGCGGACCTTCGACCAATAATGCTTATGGAGATAGTACCATTTGACAGAGTTGATTCAATCTTCTCGTTCAATCTTAAGAGATATATTTAAAACCTTTGTACTTTAACATATGACACAATTGTTTGCTTGGAAAAATAGTGCTCCAAATTAAAGGACAACTTGAACTTATAAGAGAAATCAAGAGTTGGTGACACTTACCCATATCCTCCATCTCTATTCCCCCCATCTCTATTGTAGCTTGGCCTGTCGCCTCCGCCATACCCTCCCCGCTCGCCGCCGCCAGAGTAGCCGCTGCTTCCACGGTCCCCTCCGTAGCTGTTGCCACCTCTATCTCCTCCATAGCTATTGCCTCCACGGTCACCACCGCCGCCACCGTAGCTGTTCCCCCCGCGGTCGCCACCGCCGCCCCCGGCGCTGGCATTATAGCCTCCGTTCCCGGCATTCCGCTCATATCCACCGCTCCCACCATAGTTGGAGCCGCTGTTATTGTAACCCTGACCGTAATTGTTCCCCGCGGGGACGGGTGGACTGCTACCGTACGAATTCGCACCTGATGACAAGAAACAATGTTTGTGACGCACTACAGGGGTTAAGTATAAAAATGGAGGGAGCGAGAAGTACCAGAGCTCTGATTATTCCATTCCGATGTTTGGCCACCGTAATTTTGGGCACCGCCGTAACCACCACCTTGTGTTCCTCCCCCGCTACCATAACTATCCCCAGTAGCCATTGTAGGTGGTGGCACGGAATACTGTTGAGCGGCGTATCCTCCGCCACCGCCGCCGCTATAGTCACCAGACGCGTAAGCTGCAAGTGTAAAGTGCGTTATTTAATGCATGTTGCAAACGCAAAAGATCAGTTGCAGACATTATCAAATACTCACGGTCTCCCATTTCAGATTTTGCACATAAATGGTTGGAATAATCGATTTTAAAATCTGATACCACGCTACTAACGATGCCAACAAAATGCCAACCGCGAAAGACCGGGCAGAGACAAGAAGGAACGAAACTCACTTAAAGCATAGAGATCTATGATAAAATGTTCCTAGTGAATGAATGAATACATCCATAAATTATAGAAACTGCACCCAGTATAAGCGTGTATATCACGTGGTTTATCGATGTTATTAGACTATCCATTATTCACCAGGCGGTATTTAGTTTATCTCTGATTTGGGGTACTGTAAAAAGCAACTACTTATCTAGTGGTACTTGATGTCTATGATTTTTTTTTTGTATTCTGTGGATTTAGCTTGGTAAATTTATAAAAATAATTGTTTCGTTTTTTTATGTATAATTGGAATTTTACGCTAATTATACACTACAATTGCTAATATAGTTGATAACAGCGGCTCCCACGTGGAATAATTTCAAATGGCTTCTTTTATTGATATGAGTTTGGACGATATTATACAGAAAAGGAAAAAAGAGAAATCAAGGTACCTAGGTTTCGACTTTTCAGTATGTATTTCCAATTGAAGATACATTTATTTATGTAGAAAATTTCGTTCTAGTATACCGAAGAAAAGTGGAAATCAACAGCCAGTTAAACAATTACCTAAAAAAACATTATTTACTTCGAAGAAACTTCCCATTGCCGACGCAAGAAATAAAATAATATCAAAGAAAAGGGTTCAGATAACAGATGCTAGGGAGAAGTTAGCGGAACTGGCTAAGCAGAAAGATGCTAGACTAAAATTAAACAAGTTAAGGCAAGAAAGGGTAAGAGGTTAACCAAATATTCATTGCAGTTAATCCAACTACGAGTACTAATACCATGACTTTATTGTAAACCGCAATAGGTACATAAATAATAAGTATAAAAACTATTGTAAACTTATGTATTGTAGGAATAGTTATGTTTGAAGTTGGAATTCATAATTTTACAAAAAAAGATGTAGACTAACATATCTTCAGTCTTGATAAAGTGAAATACTTTACAATTTTCAATGTTTTACACGAATCATACTAACACATATAGTAATATTATATATTAACACTACAGTGTATAGAATTGTACACACATTGTTTCATACAATTCAGTACTTAATTGTTTATGGTGTCTTAGTTTTAGATAACCAAAAAGTTATTTGAAGGCATTTCAAAATTAATTAGTTCAGTTAATTTACATTGGATTTGATTGCAATGTTGAAACTGTTGCTTATTAAAATGGTAGAAAATCTCATTGCATTCTAATTTAATTGGTAACAATTCTCAGGCTAGATACACAGGCACAGGAATTCAAGCAAAAGGCAGGCTTTATGTTCCAAATCATGGAAAGTTAATTAGAACTGTGCCAAATCAAGTGGAAAGAGGTAATTCAAACAAAATATTTTATCAATCTGAGACAAACTATGTATATTGAACAATATTGTTTAATTGTATGGATTTACAGTATTTGAAGATTCCTCACGACAAGTCGTCTACCAAACTCCAGGTGCTCCTAGAATTCAGAACAGAATTCCGATCAATGCAAAAAAATTCTTGGAGACTAGAACTATTGGAAATAAACTTTATGGTAAAGAAAGAAGTTAAGACTACTGTTAGATTTTTCTTTTCTGATATACTGTCTAATTTTACTTATGTTATATTTAGACAGGACCACAAGGATAGAGAGATCGACAAGACCAAGACCGCTTGTTAGAACTGTGGACAATGATATTGAAATTATTGATGATCCCATGGGAGAGGAATACTCTCCAACAAAAGCGACATTGCACAACCGAAAAGCAAGTCTGCAGCTCAAAATAACTGCTCATAATGATGCTGTGCAAACCAGATCTAGTGGAATTCGCAGGTCAGTAATATAGTGATGTACATTTATAGTAATGAAATGAGCATATTTTATTTTATGTTATTTAGGTGATAGAATGAGCTGACGGCCCACCTGATGTTAAGTGGTAACCGCCGCCCATGGACAATACGACTCAAGTCCTCTCCACCAAAGTATGAGATGACTCAAGTCTCATTGCGTTGCATCCATCACCCTGAGACGGGGATGTTACGTCTCATGCGCCTGCAATTTCATATGACCCAATGTTATTAATGTTAAGTGGTAATCTCTGCCCATAACTAAATAAGTCTTGGGAAGACTGTCACATTGTATTACGCTCATAACTTTGAGATGCGAAGTGGAATGTCTCATGGACCTGTAACTTCACCATGACAACCAAAACTCAAATGACACATTGATGCATATGCATTACTGCCTGGCGGCATTAGAATGGCAGTACTTGGCCGAATAAACTTGGCACAAGTTGTAAGCCTGTGAAATATTCTCTGCTTGTATTAACAGCAATAAAACTTGTTAATTCCCATACTAAAATGTAGCATGACCTAATTAGTACTACACTGCACCCAACAATAAGATTAAAAAACCACTGGCACCCACCCATACCCTTCAAAAATGGGAATACGCTGCTGCTCTGGATCTTTGTTTATACTTAGAAATAATTGGTATTATTATGAAAATAAAACAATATTCCAGATCTGCCGCGCCAGTTAGAGAGATAAGTCCTCCGAGACCACCATCAATTCTCAAGAAACGACCTATGGCTGCTCTGAGAAGTGAACAAATTATTGCCAAAACAGAAAAACCTGCTCTGGAATACAGGATTATAGTTAGCAATCTGAGGAACACCGTAACTGGAGGGGACATTGAAGTGAGTGATAAACTGCCTATTTATGTCCACTAATCGTCATACAAAATGTGGTGGTCTTCGGTGCGAGCGCTATGTATCACCGTCTGCGAAGTTAACACTCCAGATCATTAGTTTTACAGAATAATCATTATATTTCTTTTTATTTTACAGGAATTATTTGGAGATATTGGGAGCATGATAGAATCTCGGCTTGTACGGCCTGGTACTGCGGAAGTGATTTACAAAACACAAGAGGACGCTCAGAAGGCAGTGGATTTGTACCACAACAGGCAGCTT
The DNA here is from genome assembly GCA_947359385.1 of Chesias legatella. Lineage (NCBI taxonomy): Eukaryota > Metazoa > Arthropoda > Insecta > Lepidoptera > Geometridae > Chesias > Chesias legatella. Next base: position 5,809,506 of record OX375786.1, on the reverse strand, counting down.
GATGGGCAGCCAATGAATTGTCTCCTTGTAGCCCCACGATCGCCAAATGCTGCAGTGCAACGGTAAACTTATATAGTTTCTTTAAAAGATCTACAGTGCAATGGTAAACATACAAAGTTTATTAAAAAATCTACAATGCAACGGTAAACTTACATAGTTTCTTAAAATATTTACAGTGCAACAGTAAACTTAAATAATTTCTTAAAAGATCTACAGTGCAATGGTAAATTTACATAGTTTCTTAAAAGATCTACAGTGCAAAGCTAATAAGACCTGTACCTAATAATAGCTTTGTATGACAAATCTCCGTCATTTATAAACCGATCTGGAAAATACTTCTTCAATTTTTATCCTTTATCAAAATCGGTCTGTAGTTTGGTTTATAAATCAAAAAAAGTGAAGAAATATGTATAACGAGGAATCATTCTCCTTCATTGGCAACGAAGGTTTTTATTTTTTTATTAGCAATACTCAATCCTTTGACCACAATCTCACCTGATGTTAAGTGACGATGTGGTCTACGATGAAACATGCGCGCCTAGAAGGAACCTATTCACTCTCCTCTTGAAGACTTCCATATTGTAGGTTACAGGAAATACGGACGCAGGCAAGGAGTTCCACTCCTGGGCTTATTCGTTAAGGTGACTTATTCGTTTTGCATAAAGTAGTTATTTTAACTTTAGACATTGTAGCTGCCTCCTTCTAACGTCATACATCACCTAAGTTTAAGTAGCATCTGAAGCTTTCTATTTTATTCTTGTGTTAATATGCTAATTAATAATAATAATAAATATTGGTGGACATTTCACACATCGCCATCTATCCCCAAATTAAGCAAAGCATAGCTTGTACTATGGGAACCAGATGACTGATAGAATATACTTTTTTCGCAAATACTTACCATATAAATACATATTAACACCCAGACACAGAACAAACACCTCTGTTCGTCACATAAATGTTTGTCGTGGGTGGGAATCGAACCCACGACCTTCAGCGCAGAAGGCAGAAGTAATTGAAAGTAAAGAGGGTGACAGAATGTTTATTTTTCAGAAACTCTAGCAAACCCGCTCTCTACAGCACCAACTCGAATGTGGAACCAGATGCAACTACTTTCCTCAAAGTAATGTTCAATAGCCATCAGTAATCTATTAATATTCGTACTTAATTGTAATATAGCTCTAAGTTTTTTTTTAAGTCTTTCGTATTTTTATGAATTTCATGTGCTGATCCTTGAATACCCTGTGTTTAAATTAATGTGAAGCGTGTTTTTTTCTGCCGCCAACAGTTCTGTTAATTTGGTTTTGTGTGTAGTTGTATGTACCTATGCTGATAACAATAAGTAATTTGGAGTTTCAATGTTTCTGAACTTATAATCATTTCTACCTAATTGTATTAAGTAGGATGTTGATCGTGCGCAGTTGACGCCCGACATCTCAATCGTGTCTTCATAACTAAGGTTAGGTAAGATATATTTTGTAATAAAGTACATTCTTCAGACCGAATGAACAAAAATGCTTGATTTAATTTAAATGAAGGTCAATGCAACCTCGTCGGCATCTAAGCTGTCATTCAGTCTGAGAATGCGGTTAGAGTTGACCTGACCACCCGAAAACGGTACTAATAAGTTTGAATATTATGTTCATGCATTTTTCAATACGATTTTGTAGTGTAGTTCTGTTTCACATTAATGTGGTAAATTGCCATAATTTCAATGAAGAAACTACTTTTATAACTACCTACCTATAACGTTTTTTTTAGTACTCTGAAATATATGTATTAAAACAATAATTCGTTTTATTTTAGATTTAATTGAAATTTTCATATGATAGAAAAAAATAATAATAACAATAATAATAATAATTTTTATTTGCACCTTATACATTTAACATAGAAACTTAGAAACTTAAATATAGTTGCGCTTAAGGTATATATAGTTACAATTTTAGTGAAAACAACTAGAACCTAAACTAATACATTTAATTATCTTGTAATATAGGAACTAGTGCCCACCCTCAAATACAGTGAGGTTAGCTAATTTATCAGCGAATGGTTTCTTAAACAGTTATTGTTTTATGGATTGGTACAGTTAAAAAAAAATTAAGAACAAATAAGAAATTATTTTTGTAAGATAGGTATGAAGTAAGTTATTACGTGAGTTGGCGTGTGTGCGTGCGTATGAGTGTGTGTGTGTGTGTGTGTGTATGTGTGTGTGTGTGTGTATGTGTGTGCGCGTGTGTGTGGTGTGTGTGTGTGTGTGTGTCAGTGTAAAGGCTTACTCAAGATGTAGGTAGGCACATTTTTTTTTTTTACTGATTAGGATAATAGTAATTAGTTTTTCAGTAAAATCATACGTGAGAGATAGTAGCCACGTTCTAAGAGCAATTTTTGAGGACCTTTTACACATTGGAAATATTTCTAACTCTTTATTACAAATGTTATAGAGTTGGGGTCCGTTAAATAGGAAGAATCTTTGTGCGAATGAGGTTCTGCAGCAGACAACCTTGCACACTTTGTATTTACTCCTACGATCTGTTTGCTGACTTGAAGGAGGAGTTAGTGAAGTAACGGAATGCTGTTTGAGTACAGTGTATAAAATAAAAAGCTGTCGAACATTTAGTACGTTGCATTCATTATATAAGTCTTTTGTTGGGTACATTTTGGGTTTGCGACAAATAATCTTCAATAATGCTCTCTGAGCTCGTTCGACACCCAAGAGAGTAGTTTTCGCAGATCCGCCCCAACATGTTATACAATAGGTTAGGATTGATTGACACAAGGACGAGTATATCATGTTTATTATTTTTGGGTTGGCTGAGCTCCGAATTAGTTTAAAGATGTATGATAGTTTCCTTATTCTATTAGAAAGATTATTAGTATGCTGTTTAAAGTTGAGATTATTATCAATAGTAATACCTAAATACTTAATGGTCTGAACCGCCACTAACAATGAACATGCGCATGAAACAGTAGAGGGACTAGAACAGTTATGTGCAAAGAGCTTATAATTTTGAGAAAGAGAATTGGGGTGATTTCGTATTGAGAACAACATATATTTAGTTTTTTCTATATTAAGAGATAGATAATTGAAGGCAAGCCAATAAGTAACCGTATTAAATCCTATTTGAGCCTTATGAAAGACCTCATCCCACGTATCACCGTAGAACGTTAAAGTAGTATCATCTGCATATGAGATAATATTGCAATTTTCAATAGCAAGGCTTGAGAGCTCGTTTATATACGTTAAGAAGAGCGTTGGCCCCAAGATACTTCCTTGTGGTACTCCGTGTGTAATATACTCGCTATCACTAGTATAATCATTTATTTTAACTTTTTGTGTTCTACCAATCAAGTATTCAGTAAATAATTTTAGTTGAGACCCTCTGACACCAAGATTTTCAAGCTTTTGTAAAAGTTTTGGAATGAAAATCGTATCAAAAGCCTTTGCTAGGTCAATGAACAGTGAAAAAAGATAAAATTAAGAAAGAGAGACGTAATACACACATTAAAATAGGTTTTGATGCGGTTCGTAAATATATTCATGTAGTATAGTTGCCGGCAAACAAGTGAACATGAGCGAATTCGAGGAAATTTCGCGCATGTAAATAGGTGCACTTATACGAAGAATTAGTCCTGCGCATCAAATGACATATTTTAGTTTTTTTTATTTTATTTTAGTTCAATATCATCAAGCAATATTTTTGAACAGAAACGGACTGATTCTGTGTTCAGAACCCAGCCGAAGCTAATTGCGATTTCCATTGCTAGATTTCGATTTGGTTCTGTAAAACAAGTGTTAGTCTGATCGGTTGATCTAACCACTGACAGACCCCCACTTTAGGTATGTGGATGAATCTAGCAATCAATTAGAAAATGAAATCGGATTCGTCCGAAATTTTTAGATTGGTTGAGCTACAAACTAATAACATATTTTATATCAGGATTGTTTTACCAGGTTTTGGATTAAAGATATAACACGATAATGCTGTTCTAAGTTTTAGTACTAATTAGTACTTACTACTAAACAATAAATAGCATTTTTTCAAGATGCCGTATGTCACAGCCCTATTGGTTAACCATAGAGTGCAACAGCCTATGGAGTCAAGCAACAATTCACAGCTTTTATAAAATAGATAGTTCATTCTTCATATATATCATCTGTGGAGCTCCACAAGCAGTAAAATGGCGTTGTTTTATTTGTATGTATAGTTTTGATGTCTGATTTGAACTGTATCGTGATCATCAAAAGGTGAAGACAGAACTATAACGAATATCAATACCTGGTCGTTCCAAGTCGAATAATAATTATGGATAAAGAAGATGGTGAAATGAGTGATGACAACGCAATGGTGGTTGATAATGACGACTACAGGGATCCCAAAATTATCCCTACAGATTGTACTGTGGTGAGTACGCAATATATGAACTGGTAATCTCAGATATGCGTGAAAGATGAATATTTATCTTTCGTCCCAAGAAAATTAATTATAAGAAGCAGAATTTAGTTTATAAGTTAGATATGTAGAGAAACAGGTGATAGATTTAGAGTACATATGTTGTTTCTTTATAAAGAAATGACAATAAAAAGCAGCACGAATTAAACAAATTGAATGACAAAATAGTAAATTGGCTGAGTAAACTAGGATCTCACGTTAAAGTAAGCCCTCTGAAGCTCTTCGCTAACCCGCATGGAAATAGAAATGTTTTCTTTATTCACACTTTAAAAATAACACAAAATTTTGTTCACATTTTATTGCGCCTTTTTTTTAATGTAATTTAGGGTATAGAACGAGCTGATGGCCTACCTGATGTGAATTGGTAACCGCCGCCCATAGAAAACAGCAATACGACTCAAGTCCTCTCCACCAAAGAACGAGATGACTCAAGTCGCATTGCGTTGCGTCTATCACCCCGAGACGGGAATGTTACGTCTCATGCGCCTGCAATTTCACCGGCACCCACTCCCTTCCACCGGAACACAGCCACACAGGTGCATCACTGCTTGGCGGCAGATTATCAGGTATGGTGGCAGTACTTATCCGGGCGAACTTAGCACAATATTTATAATGTACAATCATAAATTTACAAAATTTACAGCTCTACAAAGCTGATAAGAAGGGTCTCATAGTGGAGCAATTGGAGAAAGTTGATGCTGCAAAACTGGAAGAAAGAGCCAAGAGATTTGGCTTAAACTTGACTGGAAATAGAGTTATAACTCAAAGGCAAATTGATGAGCTATATGCAAACTTTGGGATTGAAAGTGGAAATGAGAGACATTTTCGTTTTGATGCTCTCTACTTGAATGGTGTTGATGGACTCACTACCAAAGAAATATTTGAATACTTGGAAGATTATAAGCCTTTATCCTTGGAATGGATTGATGATGTATCATGTAAGTAATAAAATATATTTAAATTTATGAACATTATTTAGCTTTGGGCGACTTACTAGCCTTTAAACTGTTATTAGATATGGACATGAATACTATTACTACATAAAAACATATTTGAATTTGGAGCATTTCATGTGAAATGAACAGTAAAATTAATGTGGTACTCCAATTAGTGCATATTCTTGTATATTGTACTGCTATTTTTTTTATGTGATAATGTTTTGGAATGAAAGATGTCCGGCCAGGCATTAAGCGGTAACTTGTGCCCGTAACAAGCAATCTACCAAACAAATGTAGATGATATTATGGAATAATCTGTATTTCGTATTTTGCTAATAATTAAAATTTAAACCATATTAGAAAGGAAAAATCATTAAAAAAAAAGACATTTACATTCATGATGACTCAAAGTCAAAGTCAAAAACTTTATTTCCATAGAATTCATAAAGAAAGGGCTTGGAAACGTCAATATTCAAAACATAAGGTCACGCGTACTTATCGATAAGTTTGATGCCTGTTCAAATCCGATGCCTATCCGACCCTCCATGGGGAAGACTAGCAGCACAATTATCTATATCTATACATATAATGAAATTACATATAAACATGCTGTGTGTGTACTTTAAATTGTTATTCCAAATAACAAACTGAGATACATTAGGAATATGTAAAAGAATGTAAAAAAAACAATTTTTACATTTTTTTGTCAGTTTGTGCACACATCACACTTAAACGGCTGAACAGATTTGTATGAAATTTGGTACCAGGATAGCTTATATCCTGGAATAATACATAGGCTTCTTTGATCCCAGAATAGTGCAGTGTTCCTGTGGGATGACTTATTCACCGCGGGGAGCAGCTAGTCTTGAATATAAACAAATATCACACTCTCATATCTCATAATTTCACTGTTAGATTGTATGTGTATGTGTAAATGTAAGCTAAGCATGTAAAGCTCCCCATTTGATATTCACTAATACCTTAAAAAATCGAGGGACAGTCATCACAGACAGCATAGAATCAGAATCATAGACATCATAATCATGTTTTTGAAATATATATATATATAAACAATTCACTCATAATTTAAAATGATTGGTACTCAAGTGTTTTATTTGTTTTTCAGGTAATGTGGTGTGCCAGGATCATATATCTGCTGCACTTGCCTTACTGGTTCATTCTAGAGAAATAAAAAATGAAGAGTTAAAGAAAATGCTTTCTGATAAATCACAGCATCACTGGAGAGAAGGCATGCCCCATCCCAAACAAGACTTAATATTAATCCGTTTTGCTACTAATGGTGAAAAGAAAAAACTTAAGAAAAAGCCAGTAACTGAAAATTTGGATCAAAATTATGATCAGACTATGGACTCTGCTACTAAAAATCCATGGGGTGATTTATGTAAGTCGTGGGGTGTTTATGACCATCAAGAAGTGTTCAATCGTAAATTACCCAAGAATGATTATGAGGATGAAATAGATAAAGTGGAAGAGCCCAGGAAACCTATTCAAATAAGAAACAAGAAATTGGCAATGAGACTAGGTAAAAGAAGACAAGACAACACCGAGCCAACTGAGGACAGTGGTTCGGATTCTGAATGGAAATTAAAATCCAAGACTCCTAGAATGAGGATGCATGCAGATGATGAGGAATCTAAAATCAAGAATAAACAAGTTCACGTATCGACTAAGCAAATCGACCAGGATACCAAGGAAAAGTATGCACCTCTGTCCATTGAAGTAGTGAATTCGGAAACTCCTTACGTCAAAAACGAAGTCATCAGGTTGTCAGATAAATTTAAATTTCACGGAGGCAGTGTTCGCTCGAGATTAGGAGAAAAAGTTGTACCGTCTGAAGACAATTCCAGTCAGAGTGGAGCGTCTAGCGACGAATCTTTGAATGAAAATTCTGACCACAATATGATGAGCCGAGTACAGAAGGTGAATGCTAAATCAAGTAAATCTGGCAGCGTGTGGTCGAGGCTACAAACTGAACAAAGACATTCAAGTGCACAGAGTGATTTAAGACAAATATTGAAATCCAGAACTAAGCCAACAAAGCCGCATAATAATGATTTGAGGGAGAGGTTAGGTAAATTCAAACCTACCAATTTACGTATAGAAATAGATAATAATCAATTAAGTGGTGGCGATGGAAGTGATTGATGTCATCCCATATATAAGACTGGAGTACAGTGGATACAGTGTATGACAATATACTTTAATCTATCGTCCATCCTTTACAGTTTTATGAGTGTGAAAGGCATTGGTAATTATTATGTTCAAGGGGGAAGGACGTTTCTATATGGAATGCAGCATTGTGGATCTCCTTCCCTTAATATTTACCTTTATTTATTTTGAATCTACCATTTTAATATTTTTTTTATATGTAGGCCTCAATTCATTGCAAACCACTTGTGATATAGTTGAATAATTCAATTGAAAATAGTAAATAAATTACATGAATAAAATGAAATAATGAAATTTTAATATATAATAAAGCATTCTTTGAAATTAACTGTATGTTAACTATTTCCTGTTTATAACCAGAACATTGTCACCATAATTATTCTCGACTATTTAGGACTAAATCATGTATATCATACTGGCAAATTGTATTATTCTTTTCAATGCTGGGTTAGTTCAGACAATGTATAGAATATTGATTGCATAGTATGCCTTAAGAGGGTTTCTGCACAACCCAATTTTGTCTATCATTTACTGTGCTGGCTGTACACTCAGTATTGTAAAGAATATTTACCTAACGTATGAAACAAATGATACTTCATGCTATCCTTGAACATGTTAGGCATTATATCTCCTGAATTATACAAATTACCGTTAACATAAACATGGGAAAAGTCAATGGCGACTATAGCGTAATAAAACAGATTTATGAGGTTTATAAATTAAATATATTTGTGCTATAATGTGCTCTCAGATATGTGTAAAATACAGAACATTATATTTGTAACATAAACAGACAAATTTGTAATTCTCAATTAAAACGTTGCAATTCTATTTTAGTATTTATTTCAGTAAGTATCCCTTCGCTTTACAGTATTTGCGTACTTTATTCTGGTCCAAGTGAAGCTTTCGTCGCGTGATGGTGGCGATATTGTTATGTAGTAGACGAATAGTGGGTTTATTACTAAATTAATAATATTGGTGGACATTTCACACAGCGCCATCTAGCCCCAAAGTAAGCTAAGCATAGCTTGTATCATGGGAACCAGACAACTGATGCAATACTAGAATACATTTTTTTTGTAAATACATACATATAATACATATTAACACCCAGACATAGAACAAACATCTGTTTCTCACACAAATGTTTGTTCTGGGTGGGAATCGAACCCACGACCTACAGCGCAGAAGGTAGGGTTACTAACCAACTGAGCTGCGAGGCCAGTCCAATTAGGGCTGTCTTAGTAAACTTCCTCTATAAAGAGAATGACTATCACAACGGAGCAACATATATTGTCTTGCTGTGAGAGCTGTGTTTTGTGTATTACAATAATTAATTATTTGTTTTATATAATATTCAAATTAAGTTTAATTATTAACTTTCAGTATTATGTAGTTAAGTACGTGCTTTGATGATTAATTTAAATATTTGCTGTGGTTAGTAGTTATGAAATTAAATTGTTAGTAATTTAATATAATAAATTCGAAAAAAGACCCAATAATATCAATTAATGTTCAAACTTTTGGATTTAAAATTAACCTGTACTGCGAGTATTGAATAACAGATCTTTCGAGTTACATGCTAATCTGGCACAAGTAAAGAAGTGAAAAGATTTCACATACAAAATAACCATTTCAACAATTTTTAAACAAAACTATGCAAATTGTTCGAAATCGCAAAAAAGTGTAGTAACTCAAATAGCATCAATTAGAATTACGATTATTTTGTGGTTCTTTAATGACAAGTTAAAAACGCGAAACGTCCCTTGACCCGTTGGCCCTTGAACAGTTACTACACTAAATTAAATGCAGTGTACATAATCATAGAAATTCGAATCTTAATAAAAATAAACATTTGATCCCTTTAACATAAATAAGAAGAATAACTTCAAGAGGTTCTCACTCATGTAAAAATATATCCCTAAAAATTCAACATAATAAAAAACTTCCAGTGGAATGTTTCAGTCGTAAGTACTTTTAGTACGTAGATGTATTAATATCAAAGTTAGTAAATATATGAAGTGAAGTATCAAACAAAATTCGTGCAGGTAATTATGTAGATTTCCTTTCTTTATCCGTTTTGTCGTGTTTCCCCTCTTTATTTTCACAATCATCCTTCTTCGAATAAAGAGTGTGCTTCGCCTTCTTCAGTTGTTTTTTGACTTTGTCTTTCACTTTGCTCTTTTTGTGCGGCGTCGCTACGTCGGATTTCATGGAAGTGCTCGAGTCGCTGTTTCTTTGTGCTATAAGGAATATACAATAAGTGGGGGTTTAATGCGGTTTTTGACGTACACTTAACTTACTTATAAGGTATTTCGATTACGGTCTTATTTGTGATGCATTCTGAAAGCTATTCTACAAAATTTTCACAGAGGAGCCCCTCTGTGTGGTCGAGGTCAAGCAACGACAGCGTTGTGGCCCAGTGATACTCACGAGTTTAAATTCGGAGGTCGCTGGTTCAAATCCTCAATGATACATGGTATACAAAAAGTAAAAACGCAACAATACTCGTGAAAACAACGATCTTAGAGAATAATAATAATAATAATGCATTTATTTCAAGCTCATGAGACTCATATAAGAAAACAGAAAATTAAAAAAATTAAAGAAAATTTAAAGCTAAACACAATAACACAAACCCAATACCAAAAAAAAAAAAAAAAAAAGAAGGAGGTTACCTCTCTTGGTGGCTATGGATGCGGCGATGGCGAGGTCCTCCTGTCGCTCGCGCCTCCTCTCCGCGTCGAGCTGCTGCACGAGCTCGTCCCGCGTGCGCACTATGTCCACCAGCCGCGACACCAGCTGCTCCTCGCGCGCCTGCAGTGCAACACGACATCACCGACAAACACACAACTGCCGGACGAGAACCATGCTTGTTACGCATGGCTTACGTATCCGAATCGCTGCGTTGCATCGGCCCCGATCAACACTGCACACGGCACGAGGCGCCGAGTCAGCTGAACGTTTTACATTGAGGTCAATCGCCGCGCCTAGGAATTTACCTAGGTCACAGAAACACTTCTAGCTTCACTTCTAGTTCTCACATCGAACAAGTCACTTAGTTTTTATTATTAATTGTAATTTTTATTAATAAATTAGTGTTAAATTAAATTGCATTTTTTTGGATCTTCCGGGCGCGCTCGTTATAATTTGCTTTCCTATTGCTAGTATTTATGTACGTTTCTTTTGGTGCACACGGCGCGTTTAGTTGCGCAACTTACGTAGGTACCTATGCGACACGTAATCTATACAAATAAATAAAATTGGAGTGCCTGTTTGTAAGATTAAAATAACCGCTTTTTACTAAGTGCATATGGATATACACGATACATATACCGATACATCATTTTTTTTTTAATTTTTGTCTGTCTTTCTGTCTGTTCCGGCTAATCTCTGAAATGGCTGGACCGATTTTGACGGGACTTTCACTGGCAGATAGCTGATGTAACAAGGAGTAACTTAGGTTACTTTTCCGAGGGGTAAACTAGGGGTGCGTGATAAAACAGAATTCCACGCGGACGAAGTCGCGGGCAACAGTTAGTTTTACAATAACATCCGGCCTCCATACATACCATATACGTACACAATGGATTATTCATACAGTATTTACCTTATCGGCGTCGATCCTATTTACAGCCGGCCTTGATTGTATAATCCTTATTTCGTGTTCAATGTCGGCCTGTTCTTGTTCCAATCTCTGTTGTCGCCGGCTGGAACATCGAATCGATGTATACACAAGTGCCTAATAATAAGCGATTGTCTCACTATTCCATCCAATAATAAGTCCGAAAGTGTACGTTCGGATAAGTAATTGAGATGGGATCGTCACACCCCTAAGGCGTGGGCAGACAGATCACAGACACACAAAGAAGTCGGTCTTGTCGTATCTATAAGGGGAGGACCCAAGTCGCATCGGTTGTTATGGGCAGAGGTTACCACTTAACACCAGGTGGGCCATCGACTCATTCCGTAAATGTATCCAAAAAAAAAAAACTGATATTATTGTATGTCCGAGAGGACAAACTGTTGATACTAGATATATATTAAAATAAGATATTTTCATACACAGTTTCACAATAAACATTTGTTATTATCTAAATAGCACTTACATGTACATCAATTCAGTCTGTTTCCTGAACAGATCGTTTTTCTCATTGACCAGCTCGCACAGTTGTATTACTAAATCTTCCACTTCCTCCTGGGGCGCGCTGCACGCTTCATCACCTATACGGACAACGGACAACAACCTATTACATATCTCACGAGGTACAACTTCAATGGACGCCCTCCTTCAACCTATACGTATGAACATCTATTGCGAAATCAAATACAAGTATAGAATATTAGCTGCGCCCCGCGGTGACAAAAGGAGCCTCTTTGAGGCACTTTAATCCTTTCACCACACTGGTTCGAGAGAGCTAGTGATGCGATTAGTAGATACTAGATAGTTAACGAAATTCTTCAAGGAGGTCTGGCAGTTTGATAAATCCTCTTCGCTACTTAGCTTGATTGTAAACTCAGCACCTCTTTCAGTGCTGAGGATAAATAATATATTTTAGTTGTTTTCGTAACGAAGTTGCGATTAATAAGACAACTTAGTCTACGAGTAAGGCTGAATTCCGCCGCCCATAGACAACAGCAATACCACTCAAGTCCTCTCCACCAAAGTATGAGATGACCTAAGTCGCATTGCGTTGCGTCCATCACCCCGAGACGGGGATGTTACGTCTCACGCGGCTGCAATTTCGCTGACACTCCCTTCCACCGGAACAAAGCAACACGAGTGCGTCACTGCTTGGCAGCCTATCAGGTGTGGTGGCAGTACTTCTCCGGGCGAACTTGGCACAAGTTGTACTGCTACAAAATAGAGTGAAGGCTTATACAAACATCCATGACTGAAATGCCTTCATCAAGCGATCATAATTTTCGCCATGTGGTATGATCGCGCATTAGAGCGATCAATTGCAGTATGATCGCACGCCGAGAGCAGATGGCAACTCGTCCGTTGAAACTAGGTCGTCGTATTAGCTCTCTACTGTTGCTTGTGTTGTGATGTGTATCAGAATATACCTACTCAAAACAACTATCCAATTGAACCCTATTGAGATAACAAGGTGAACACTGAAGTACATGTTTCTTGGCACAGGAATTTATGTAACTATCTACGTCCTCACAAGAATCTTGCAGTAGTGTATTTTAAATCCTACTAATATTATAAACGTGAAAGTTTGTTTGTTACACTTTCACGCTCAAACGGCCGAATGGATTTGGACCAAATTTGGTAACAAGACATCTTATATCCTGGCTTAACACATAGGCTACTTTGATCCCGGAAAAGTGCAGTGTTCCCGTGGGTTGACTTACTCACCGCGGGGAGCAGCTAGTGTATATTAATGAGATATTGGCATTACGAAGTGGAAAATCGATTGGAAACGTTAACTCATATAGTCATGCAATAATGAAACAAATATGTATGAGAACATTACTATGGGTTGTAATAGTGCTATCGACTGTTTGTATAAATTAATAACTCATTAAAAACTTTATTTACAACGCATAACGAGACGTTCCAGAATGGAATTTTTTTACAAGAAGATTTGCAGTTGCATCAATTTAAATATCTCAGCAAGATTTGCATAATTGCACAAACTTGCGATCATATATTCGAGATTAATTTTTTTTTTGAATCCAACATGTATTAAAAAGTAAGTAAAGAAAACGCTTACCATGCCTCGTTGATAACAGCCGATCAACTGTCTAGCAAGTACCCAAATCTAGTGATCGGTGCTACAAAGTGTATTGAACCCTCAAACGTGAATCGTGCGCTGAATAAGCATGCTCTTAGCGCACCTCATCTTTGCCGCAGATCAAGCGTTCGCTATGAAGTCTAAATGTGTAAGTGAATGTAACGAAAAAAAACCGTTCGAGATTTGATCATACAGAATAAGACCTCCAAAGGTGCTATACAGATAAAGTGCATGGAATATGTTTACCCTCACACTTGTCCCGTATGATACGCTCGATGAGTACGCCCTGTCGCTCGAGGCCGAGCTGCTGCGTCTCCAGAAGGTCGAGTTGGACCTGCAACTCCTCCGAGGACATCTGCAGCTTGACCTCGCGACGCTCCGGCAGAGGGAGGCCGGGCGCCGGACCCTTTGCCCTTTTCCCACCTGACACATTAAACTGTGGTCAGCAGGATAAGTTTAAGCAAACGAGTGTGTCTTTTTTTTTAATAAATGTAATAAATATTGGTGGACATTTCACACAGCGCCATCAACACAGCATAACTTGTATCATGGGAACCAGACAAATGATATAATACTTTTTATAAATACATACATATAATACATATCAACACCCAGGCACAGAACAAACATCTATGTTTGTCACACAAATGTTTGTCGTGGGTGGGAATCGAACCCACGACCTACAGCGCAGAAGGCAGCGTTACTACCAACTGAGCTAATGAGGCCAGTCAAAATGTCAAATGTTACATATTGACACCCAGACACAGTACAAAACATCTATGTAATATTGATGTATAAGTAGCATATATACTTTCATATGCAATTAGTAAAAGCTGTTATTATGCATTACAAACAGAAAATTCAATTGTATTTATATGTATAGATAAAAAAAATGACATTACATTCAGATCCAGAAGCGTTTTTTATATCCGAGGAGTCGCCTCCCTTGAGGGAACCGCCTTCGGACACTGTGGACAGGCTGTCCGGCGGTGTGGGGGCCGAGAGCTTTTTCCTCATGGTTGGTGTTCTCTAAATCAATGAAAAATATAGGAAACTTTTAAATAAACTCCCATTATTACTGTGAAATCATACGTATAAAATGTTTTTTTATACTATTAGTTGCATTCAAGAAGATAACTACTCGTTTGTCGATTTTGATTTGATATTTACCTAGACGTGAAGTTAGATACCTTAAAACCTACAATACAAGTAGATTAAAGATATCCACATAATTCACTTGAGAAAAACCACATTATCAAGTGATTTTTACAAGTTTTTACAATTTTACAATTTTTACACACACAGTGGGTGGCCTTGTGGTACTGGCCGCATGTCGCTGGTTCAAATCGAGACGTGCACCAATAAGTTTTTACTTGGAAACGCAATACCACGTTTTTTTTTGCTGTTACAACCCACATTTTCTTTTATGTATTTGCACCAAATTTTATTTCTAATTTAACACAAAATAAATATTTTTCTTTCTTTTTTTTTTCAAAACAGTGACGAAAATCGCCGAAGGAGCAAAGTGGCATGTCCTAGAACCAAAATTTCTAAGACTTGTGCCAAGTGCACGACAGGAAACTTGTGGGGGCGCATTCTAGTTCTTTCACCACACTGATTCCAGAGAGCTAGTTATACAAGTAGGGTTACTACCCTACTTGTATAACTAGCTCTCTACTCAGTACTATTGTACTGAGTAAATGAACATGAAAAAATTATATAAAATAAGAATATATAACGATTTTTGGTATGCTGCAATCGCGGATTGCAGCTCTTCTATGATAAAATATGACGTCAGATGTATTTTGCAATGGTAATATAATTTGTAGTAAAGTAAATATGGTTTATCAGGCACGTAAGAGAAAGCATGTACGTTTAATAATGAAATATTGGAAACTGTATTGATAATCAGAATATCAGAACAATATTGTAACACCTACTCCTATATGGCGACACTTCACAAAAACTATTCATATCAAAGATCAAGACGGCCAGATATCTAGAGTCAGATGTATTTATGAAGCACTAGCTGTTGCCCGCGACTTCGTCCGCGTGGAATTCGGTTTTATCACGCACCCCTATTTTACCCCTCGGAAAAGTAGCCTAAGTTACTCCTTGTTACATCAGCTATTTGCTAGTAAAAGTCCCGTCAAAATCGGTCTAGCCATTTCGGAGATTAGGCGGAACAAACAGACAGACAGGCAAAAATTAAAAAAGAAATGTTGTTTTCGTATATGTACCGTTTATACATCCATATGCACTTAGTAAAAAGCAGTTATTTTAATATTACAAACAGACACTACAGTTTTGATTATTTGTATAGATATAAGCTATTACCTGTTCAGAATTGAGGGTAGAGTTGTACGAGCTGAACGAGGAAATACTGGCAACATCGTCCATAGATGTGGCGTGTGAACGCGATGACTCGGTGACCGTGATGACAGGTGGTGGGGGAGCTCTGGCCTTCATACGACGCGGAGTGCTAGATGGTAGGTTCGGCGTACTCGCACCCATTGAGGTATACGTACTCTTGGAACTATATACAAGAAATTTCCAATTAACATGTCTTAAGTTGCTATTTCATTTAGCAACACATGCAACTTTGAAAGGATACAATAGGATACAATTTTAATTTGCACAAACTCCATTGGAAAATTCATAAGACACTTTTGATGGGACAGAATGAGCAACGAAATCTAGGCATACTACCTTACCTTTTGTTGTAGACATCTTCATCTGATGAAGGTTCTTCTCCATCAGACCAAAATGGATTGACGGCAATCAGTCTTTTACTGAAACAAGAAATCCATTCAGTGTGGCAAACAAGTGTTAGTAGTTTCTTCAATACATCAGTCGATATTCAGTACTTGCAACCCTGTTAAAACTTACACAGGCGTAGATGTTTCAAGACCTGGAACTTTCGGAGGAGGTTGTATGGGGGGAAGGTCATCATCTTCTTCATCACTGCTTCCAAAAGGGTTTGTACTGACCTTCATCGGTAAATCTTTTGGTTCCTGTCACAAAAGTAACGATTTAATAGCAATCACTACCATATATATATCATTGTGTATTTATGCACAAAACTTACGTACCTCGTCTTCTTCATCAGAAAATGGGTTCAAGTGACCGGGATATTCTATGATTGGTTTTTTTATAAGTTCTTTAGCACTTGAAACAATATTTTTTTCAATATTTGTTTGTTTTTTCCTTCTGGGAGGAACCGTTAATTTATTTTCTGTTTCATTTTTATTCAAGTCTACCGGTGTTTCATCTAAAGAAGTTGTTATTGGTATTTTAGCTATTCTGCTATCATCTGTGATATTACTATCTTCTTTGACTTCACTAAAGGAATGCTCTCTCACATCTTCTTGTTTTGTGTCCATACTTTCCATTTTGTTAATGCAGTCTTTTCGTTCAAGTTTATTTTCGTCATACTCTTCCATCTTTACAGTCTTGTTTAAAGAGTCACTAGATAGTTGTGTATGCAGGAAATTAATTTTTTCTCTATTGCTTTTATAAACTTTTTCAGGAATATTTTTGTGCAGGGTAATATCATCTATGTTACATTCCGTATTCTTATCTTTTTCTTTTAATATGTCTGCATCTTTATGAGATAAATTTTCATTCAAAGTGCTAGTTTCTGTTTTATCTTGCTCATTTAGTAACTCTGTCTCTTTATAACTCAGTGCATGCTCATTTTTAGGAATATCATTAATATTATTTAGCATAGGTTTAGACTCTGTTTCACTTTGCATTCCACTACTACTAAGGTCCTTAAATCTAGTATTTATACTGTCTATAGAAATATTCGCTACTTTACTTTTCATATCTGCATCTGTATTCGTGTTTTTCTCAAACATATTTATTTTATCTGAAACATGAATACTTTCTAGATATAAATAGATATTAAACGTTCAACAAATAACTACCTCTTGACACTCAATTTCTTACAATCCATTAATTCTCTGACATTTAATCAACATACATAATATGTACCTACACAGGAATTGAGTGACCTAAGTGTATAAAATACAGAAAACATCTAAATTAAAAGTAAAGGTATTTGAAAATTAGATATGACAAACACTGATAAGCATAGAGACAACAGAGTATAAGTAACCATGTTAGGTTATTTTTTCGCACTTAAGATCTATAACTGATAGCTTTATATCAGCTACATCTATATCACCTACATCTAATTTTTTCGGGTACAAAGCAATAACAGTGTCAGGGCCAAATATTTTCTCTCAAAAGGGATTTTTTTATTTAAATACTCACCTAGAACTGATGTAGGCCTTAGTTTCTTTTTAAGACCAACAACATCTTCAGTTGATACTTCTACTTTTGCCTCAGGTATACTGTCACCAAATGCTAACATTCCCATTTGGTCACGGTCATTATTATTGAGATATTTCATTAGAGCCTTATCATTTTTACAACTATCACAAGAAAACTCAGATCCGTCAATAACTTGGTAGTTTTTAGGGTTCAAATGTCCAGAACACTTTGAACATCGGAAACATCTTCTGTGATAGAGTTTGTGGGATACCATAAGACGTTGTGCCAAGTAGACGGGCAGACCGCATGCCGTGCATTTGTCTAAGCCAGACTTGCCAAATTTTATTGGTGCCTATGAAGTGATAAGAAAGATATAAAACACATGCCAAAGTATAATAGAATCATCAACATGAAAGCGTTTGCACACACAAGACACAATGAGTAAAAGAAAGCGAACAATATCAACCTAATTTATACATACTGTAGGTTGTGCAGAATCTGTTTCTGTCTTAGTTGTTTTGGATTCACTTTCCATTACTTTGGTGGTGACTGAAACAAGTCATTCATATATTAAAAGCACTCTGTGTTACATTCTTCAAATCATGAACTACTATGCTGTTAGCATCGTTTACAATTTATCTTACTTTAATCTCATCTGTTTCTTTTTGCTGCGCAATTGATCAGAACATTTTTATATACAGTGGAAGCAAATGAATACTGGATACTTTCAGGTCTTGATTCCCCCTTCTTCCTCTCGGGAAGGTCAGTTAATATAGATACATGTGTATCTTAACAATGAGATTAAATTGATCACTGAATACACATTGCAATTTGACTCATCACTGGACCAGGGATTTCTTTTTCTAATTAGCATTAGAGTTGGATGGGTATACAAATAAAGTGGTTGAATTTATGTTTGTAGGCTAAATAAGTAGCTTTTTGCCAGTGTGTACAAATACAGCATTGGAATAACATATACCATGCCTTAATATGGGTGGAAATTCTTATAGCATTATAATTGCTTCATCTCTCTCCTTGCAATTCAACTAGACTTTATTTGTTTTTCATTCTGCTTTATTTCATTTTAACTTATTTGAAATCAACCAAAATTTGTAGAAGTAACCAGCTGTGTAAAATTAAAGGAAATTTATTGTTCATAGCCCTAGATTTTTTAATTTCAGAATTACAGTTTATGGAGGCAATTTCCAGGCAGCAGACACAGTATAAAGTAGTTGTTACTGATACAAACTGGTAGAACTATTTTATATTACAGTAGCATTGTTCCACTTCACATAATACTACTATTGCTCACCAGTATGGCCAAGCCTTTGATAGAACTGCGACAAATAAGTCAGGATTGACAATCGGTCAGGGATATCATTCTCAACCATATCCTCGGGGTCCAAAAGAGCAGGAATGCCTAAATGTTTCTCAGCGACACTGAATGCTAACTGATTATTTTCATAAATATTTTCACGCTTCAAACTTCTCATATCACTGAAAGAAAATTATTAATAGTAGTCCTTATCATTATCATCGGTTTATATATATTTTAACTAAGGAGGATAAAGATTTCTAAAATCGACTGCTTTGAAACCATAGTTATTTTATCATACAGATTGGTTATTTTTATTCATTCTATGGGATTGAATAAATGGTTGGAGCCATTTAAAAATATAGTATAATGCAGCGTTTAAAGAGGATAGGGATATAATAACTATATGAGTACTTACATTAGATCCGGTCTAAAGTGATGAACTAAAGCACAAAAAGCCATCCCATCCCTCCAAGATGTTGTCATATTTTCGATCTGGATTTCAGGACAGTCTTTCACTAAACGCTTGCACCATAGCTCTAAGGCTTTAGTGCCTTTTCTCTCAGACATTTTCGCGTTTTGGGTCTTCTTTAGGACCGAAGTCTTACTATTTTCGGTGATAAGTAGGTTCTGCCATGATTTTCAAAGTAAGTACGGCTAAAAAATCAAATACTTGATGTATGAATTCAGTGAATCACTTGTGAATTTTTAATTAATTCATCGAATAACTTTAATTCTGTTCTGTGGCTCTTGCTTGAGTAGTAAGTAAATAGGTTAGTTGTTAGTTGGCAATTGGCATTGACATTGGCAATACAATACGAGTGACAACCACAAAAGCCAGAATAGAATGTATTGTTACTATACGTTAATAATATGATAATAATTGAATACGTTTGGACATATCAATGTTAAACGTATTATCCGTGTCATGATCAATCAATCGAACAAGTATTCAAATCAACCAGCATGATAACTTATGTCCGCGGACGGTCTGATTCGACAAGTTGTTGATCGAGCGCGTTCCTCCAACGTTCGACCAGCGACAACGTTGCGCGCGCGCAGTTCGCGTTGCGAGTCTGCTGAACGCCGTTTAGGTCGAGTATACACAGCGTGCCTTGTGAGGGAGAATAGGCGCCCTAGAATATAAGACTAAATGTATTCCAGTCAGGAAACACGAAATTTACGTAAACGAAAAAGAAGGTATCATCAACAATTTTGGGAATTTGGACTAATCGATTACAAGTAATCGTATGTTAAGTAATGGTACTGACAGGTATATCCCAGGCCTTTTTTAACATTGCGAACACCATATTATCTTATAATATTATCCTTTTAAATGGCCGTCCCCCGCCCGTTGCGCCCGGGCTTGATAGCGGGTCGATTTCTTAGCATCATTCATTGTACAAAAATGCGAAGCGAGCGTCCTAAAGACCCGGTGCGAGCACTGCGTTCACTAGGTGAGCGACTCGAAATCACGTGCGCGCAGCGCCAGCGCTGGTCAAGCGTTGGAGGAACGCGCAAACTCGACGACAGCGGCCTTGAACCCGGGTCTTCTCGCTTCCCAAATAAGCTTACTTAGCTACATTATTATAAATATGCAGCATTACCTACTTAGGTACATTTGAGAACGTATAGCTTATGTTACAGAGACGGAATGATCTGATTTCCAGAATGCCTCGTGCACGTATATACTTCACCGACAACCCTACCTTTTGAACCGGAAACGGTAATTTGATATCACGTGCAAGCTGCTTTCCCGAGGTCCACCTATTAAATTTATTAAATGTGGACTAAGGCCAATTACTGTATCAGACGATTGGGGACCTATGGTGAACAAAGTCTCGCTCTGCGTCAGAAATGGGATGGTGACTGTACATTCCCGGACAAACGGCAAATATACTACAGTTAGTACCTATTGCAGCTATTAAAAAAGAAAAATAGATAAAACTGACATTAGCGGATGCGGTTACTGGTGCTTATAATTATTTAAATAACGGAAAAGTAGTGACCTGCATCAGTATTATTGATATTGGTGTCCTTTGTTAAAATGTATCTTGTCCACGGTCAAATGAAGATTAGTTGATGTGTGACTTAGTCCTCTCAAAAAGATAGTAGGTAACTGTGATAGTGCGCCTGAGAACATGTGTATTCGTCTCGGCTCATATTTTTATTTAGCTACTCAGAAGGTAGTTTGTTTGTAAGAAGCTTTTTTGTTTCTAGACATTATAATTTTATCTACAGGACTGACATAAACAGGATGACAAAAAGTCCTTTAAAAATAGAGATAATAACCTAGTGCCTCATAAATAACTTGCTATTATCTATCTTTCGTATTATTAGTTCCTCTGCTGTCTTGTCACTACTCGAACTCAGCTTCAGCATTAATAATCGGCATCGGTCAATACGGATGCTAATTAATGATGCTGATGTTCCATGTATACTGATGCTGATGCACGCAACCCCAGTAAGAACACTGACTTTCAATACCAAGGACGCTGGTTTAAATAGTAACTTATCTTAACCAATTTTAGTTTGGAATATACATGTGTGCGATACCCCAAAACGGTGCAGGAAAACATCGTGATGGCATGTCCTGGAGCAATAGGTAGGTGTCCCTGTAGTTCAAAATACGGTACCTATGCGCCAATAGCTACTACCCGTTTCATGAAATTGTCATGACGCATTATCTAAGTTTGTGTTTCGTTGCCCTTAGAAATATTGATTCTCAGAAAGAGATCGCTTGCGTGTTTGTTTTTGTTCGGGTTTCACATAGATCGCTACAAGAAAGGTCGTATGTACCTATTACAACCGCTAGTAACATAAGTTCGACGTTGTGCGCAGTAGGGTGGGCGACCAACAATCGACCTCATACCATACCTACCACCACTTAGCCACTTAACTCCAATGTTCGAGAAACATTAGGTATGTGTCAGGCAGACTGTCGGACGACTGCTTTGTGATAACGTGTCCGTTCCTGGAAATAACTTGATTGTGAAATATTCAGAAATTACGTTTGCATTTCATGTGAAAATACAAGATGAATTCTAAAATTCTTGTGACTCTATTGACATTACTAATAATATACTATGTGGATGGTAAAAAATCTATAAGTTTCGGTAGTCGTGGTTCGAGTTCCGCACGTGGGTCCAGCAGCAGAAGAACAAATTACAAGCCCCAGCCTTCACCGACTTCGCTCAGTTATCCGCAACAATCAGCACCAAAGCCTTCACTTTTCGGATGGCAAGAAAAACCCAAAAGCAACCGAGGTGGCGGTCAAAGTCCCTCGTATCCGTCTAGTCAGACTGGACTCTCGGGCAACAAACCGGCAAAATCACCAACTACAAATCAAGAAAGCATTCAGAAAAGTAGTGCATCTCAGAACTTGAATAGCCAATCTGCTAACCCGAATACCCAATCAGGGCATTCGTACCCATCATCGAACGGTTTGTCCGGGGCATCTGGTAGCGGTTATCCCTCACAAGCAGGTACAGGAAACTCACATCACCAAGGCAGCGGTTATCCTCAGCAGGCAGGGAGTGGTTTGTCTGGCTCCGGAGCTGCAGCACCAGCTTACTCAGGCGCTGCCGCCCCACCTCCGTACTCGGGCGCTGCGGCCCCACCGCCTTACCCGGGATCAAACCGACCCACATCATATCAAAGTGGCAATAACTATCAGCATCCACCACCACCGCCTCCCTACTCCAACTACGGTGGGCATGGCGGTTATGGAGGACAACCTTCGTACCATCCCAGTGGCCCAAATATGCCTGGATATGGATCGCAATCTCCCGGTTATTTCGGCAATTACGCCAACAAAGGTACGGGTATGAGCCGTACCGGAAGCGGCCTCATGGGGGTAGGAATTGCAGGAGCTGGAGTCGGTACCCTTCTAACAGGTTTGGCACTATGGAATTTAGCACGATCTACAGGTAATCGTCATCACACGGTTATTTATGATAATAGAGGTCAACCTGTCGCCGTTGCCGCAGACAATGCAACTGAATCCGAAGCAAATTCCATGTTAGCGGATTTAGTAAATTGCAGTTTAATTATTAGCAACGATGAAAAAACAGAGGTTCTAGCTATTCCATGCGCCATTGCCACATCATTCTCACCGGATGCTGAAATAAAGAGCTCTGATAGCACTAACAATGTAACTGACAATACAAAATGTACAGTTGCTGTTGTTAATAAATCTGGGAAAGAATATACGACTACGATTCCTTGTTCAATTCTGTTGAACACAGCCGCTGAAAATAACGTTACAGAACCCCCACCACCAGTGGATGATAAAATAAACGGAACAATGATAATTCCAACACCAGCTCCCGTACTTGATCCGAATCAGCCATC
The DNA here is from genome assembly GCA_947359385.1 of Chesias legatella. Lineage (NCBI taxonomy): Eukaryota > Metazoa > Arthropoda > Insecta > Lepidoptera > Geometridae > Chesias > Chesias legatella. Next base: position 5,786,231 of record OX375786.1, on the reverse strand, counting down.
GGCCCTGAGCCTCACCAGCACTGAAGTAGATCAAAGCAATGCTTCTATCAATGTAAATTGTACTCTTCAGCCAGGTGAAGTGCCTGATCCAATTAACCCTTGTTTACCCGTAACACATAATTTAACTGTAATTCCTTTAAAAACCGTCGATGTAAATGACACTGATATAAAAATATAATAATGTATCCGTAACTATAATATTGGCACCATCAGCACGTGAGATTTATAAATTAATTATAATAAATTTGTTTACAAAACACAGTTGTAAAGTAGGCACATAATTTGAAATACAAAGAAAACAGTGCTCCATTACGAAGTTATTTATAAGTTATATATATTAATGGATGAATGTATGTTATTATTATATACATTTCTTTATTATTTATAGTGAAATATAGACATACTAAATTGAATAAATAAGTAGGTATTAAGTTCTGATTCAATTAAAAGCTTATAATATAAATATTTTTTGCAATTAATCAAGTTGTTTTATTCATATAGGAACGAATTGGGTTAGCTACCATACATGCCAGAACTAAACAGGTGAAAAGAAGATGTACCCCCAAATAAGTTCACTGAAAAATGGACACATGAAACAAAAATCTTTTATTACAAGTAAATTTAAATTTCTTTAATTTAAATATTTTGACAAGTAAATTTGTTGAAAGTTGAAAATGAACTTAAGTTGTTTGGATTTAAGTAATTTAAGTTGAAATTATGAGTACCTATGAGTTATCATTATCAACTACATAAAGAGTTAATTCGTTGGTAGGTACAATGGGTACAAATAGGTAGGTAAATGTTAGCGACAACTGCAGTTGAATATTCTTTTGTATGTTTTCAGTTTATGAGAGTTTGAGTTCGCACTGTACATAACATAATTACAAAAAATACTATAACTGTTGGGTGTGTCTCTGCACTACTAATTACTTTGGTACAAAATAGTATAATTAACATATAAATATACATATTTTATATTTCTACGTAGTTATGCTGCATTTTAGGGCTCCTTGCTTTATCCTAATCGTACTTATTTGGAACAGTTTATAACTATAATTAGCTAATACCGATTAACGTACGCTAAATAAAGAATTGTCTAATAATAAATACAAAATGAAATTGACAGTGTACGTCATCATAATAATGACATTTGATATATCGTAAAAGCACTATCAGTCAAGATGTTTGTTTTTGTTTTTTTTCATTCATTAATTACGTAGTGCTGTGTTAGGCGATTGATTAGTCGTGGGTGATTAATTTTAGTTATAGGTTGACGATTGGTTATTAAAAAGATTGTATTATGTAATTACAATATATTTTAACATGTGTTTGATGTGACCTTAACATTTGCACTATTTTATTATGAATATGAAATAGTCCATGAACTTGAATAGCAATCAAACTTAGATAAATAACCATCTTCCGATATAAGCTAATGGGGAAATGTCGGATCCAACTATCCAAACGTTCTGCTGCCACCATACTGGTAAAAAAGGGGATTTGGCGATCAGAATTATGGACGAATTCAATACAGACACATATAATATAGTATGTTTAATTTCTTCGACCATTGGAATACTAGGGGCACTGTATCAGGTGATTAACAAATACTCCTATAATTATTATCTCTAAATATAATAGTCTTGTACAATCTAACGGTTTTTTTCAGATCTTTCCAAATATCACAAAATGCCAGTTTAATTTAAATATCACCCGAGGGCGCCGCATTATAATATGGCTTGCCATTGCAGATTTATTTGCATCATCGGGTAAGACCATAATTCTAAACTTCATTTATGATACTACAATTATAACTAAGATGGCATTTGAGTTTCTCCTCTTTCCTTGTCTGTATACTATCTCTTTATCTAATTTGAAATTTGTTCAACCTTCCTAAAATATTAGGTTTCTGATTTCTATAACTTTCATTTTACAGGTGTTATGTTACGCTCTTCTCTTTGGCTAAAATATAAAAATATTATGCCTATGCCAGATGATGATGTTAGTGTATTATTTTGTAGCATTATATCTGTGAGTTTTTTCTTCTAATAACAACATTATTGGTATGTAATAAAAGAACGTTCCACAAATATAAATTTTACTTTACAGGCTTGGACACAGTATTTTTATACAGCAACATGGTTTTGGACACTTTTCTATGCAATTGATACATGGAATATAATACAAGGGAGAGATTCAAATTTATTTCTTTATCATTCCTTTGCATGGGGACTGCCTGCTGCCACAACTAGCATTGGATTATCAATTCTGTATATTCCTAATGCTACGTGAGTTTATGATAAAAATTACTTTTTAATGTAACTTACCAATTTTCAGAAGGCTGTTAGAAGTTTTTTTGATGAACCCTTTACACATTGTGATGTTTTATTCCACTTAATCAATGCTCCAAGACATCTAGATATGTTACAGCAGTGGTCTTTCAATATAGAAATTTTTCGCCTATTCTGCATTTCTAGTCTTTTATCCTGCCTGGTTTCATTGTGTGTTTTGTAACTTTTTTTAATATTTGATTCCAGGTGCCATGATCTACCTTCAGCTTCAACAGCTCTTTTGCGAATCCTTCCAAATTATTTTGCAACATATGTTCCTATAGCTATAGTAATGATAGCAAATCCTATAATATATACATTATCCAGCAAAAATGTTGAAATGGCTGTAGCATTACCACTTGCCCAGGTAATTTATTTAATTTTTTCATTTATTATATCTTCTAAGATGAATCTATTATAAGATTATTGGCTGATAACAGCAAATAAGCTTCTAATGTGGTAAATCTTATTATGTAAGAATAACAAAAAAAAAGTTGTACTAAAGACCATTTAATTTTCAGTTTACCAGTAAAGAGAGAAGAGTTGTTGATGCATTGAGATTGAAGTTCTTTTTCATCAATGGAGTATTTTTTGTTTGCTGGCTGCCTAATCTAGTAAATGGTATTCTAGTATGGACAATGTGGTTCAATATGCCAGTCAAGCTAATAATAATTATATGGTATATCATGGTAAGTATTTGTAAACTACCTTGAAAATTATTAAGCAGAACATTTGTAGTAATGTTAACTTTTCCAGGCACTACTGAATCCAATGCAAGCTTTGCTCAATGCACTTGTGTACAGAAAATGGAATGCAAATAGAACTAGATTTACACCATTCTTTCCAAAGATGTCTACCAAAGAGCTGAGCCATAATGATGAGCTATCTCCATTGCTGGGATCAGAGCCGCCGCGACTGCAGCTCACACATATACCTCCCAGTGTAAAAAGTTACTCAACCCTGTGATAAATAATTATAAATAAAACTCATTTATATCAGTGTACAGAAGAACAAAGTTTTCTACCAAAGAGCAATCTCCATTGTAGGGCTCAGGCCACTGGAATTGCAGCTGTAATATATTCATTGTAGCAATTAATATTTAACTATGTGATAAGTGATACCAACCAAATTTATATCACCACATGCCAGTGTGAACCAGAAGTATAACCAAATAAAATATTTTGTATGGCTTAATTTTAGTATTTATTTACAACTAATTATACACTTTTACCATATTACTTTTATCAGTTACATTCATAAAATATATTTAGTTTCTTACAAATAACTATCACAAATTCAGATATATTCACTTCACATGTTGTCAGGTGGGGCCATTGTCAGATCTGTTACATCTTTTACAATCATGTGAGCTATTTGCCACGCCATTTCTTCCTCAACTTTTGAAGTATTGGATGGTACAAATCTGCTCACCATTTTCTTCAATACAGACTTATCTTTTTTATCTGGGTCGGGTTCAAATTTTGATTCAAATCTACCTAAACTATTTACTCTTCCAAGGCTTAAGCCATCTTGTCTATTTCTTTGCCACAAAGAGTCCGCATTATAAAGCTGTTCGGAATCTATTGTCATATCAGGTACAGAGTGGTTGCGTTTCTTTTTACGGAAGACTGGATCGCCCATTGCTAGCAAAGTATTTTGAGTACTTATACTGAATTCGCTGCTGCAGTCAGAATGGGATTTGTGATTGCTATTCCACATTTGGTCCACAGAGTGAATCATTTCAGAAAGATACTTGTAATACAGTTCAGATTCAATAAATGTTTTTACATACTGGGTTAAGGTCTTATAAACTATTCTGTAAGGCATATCAAAGCAAGAATAAAGAGGTCCTTCTTCTCTACATATCTCACTTTCAATTTTCAATCTAATATCTGTTGGAAACCCTACTGGGTTTGTGGCCTGGAGTGAAAAGTATTTATCATAAATAACAATCGCATCGGCTTGTATCTGGTCACTGTTTTGCTGGGAATCACTGGCTAAATTATCTCTAAAATTGATGACAGCCATTAAAAATTCCAGCAGCACCCTACAAGATTCTTGCTCCAAATATTCTGTAAAATAGAATAATATGGTTTCATTGAATAAAATATCATTCAGATTGAGAGAGCCATTAGTCAAAATGTCAATTTGTGCCTTGATATAATAATGACTGCATAAATATTCATTGTAGCATTGATTTTCTAACTGGATAAAAATGATATTTTGAACTGGAGTAAAGCAGTTTTCTTGTATATTTCCTTCAGGCTCACAAATGTTGGTGATAACAGACTTTCGAAGGCTGTCTGGCACGTCCATCCGGTGAGGAGCTTCTAATGCTATGTATGTTTTGAATATATTTATAGCTTGCTCAGTAAGATCAGTGGGATCATTTTTATTTTCACAGTCACTATTGTCTTCTAGCTGACTATTTTCAAACAAGTTGCCACAAGAACTGGTTGAGCAGGCATTCTTGGTTGTGGGCAGTGTTTCATTGTTTTCTCGCCAGCTGAATCTTTGAGATTTCAATTCCTCATTTTGTTTGGTAAATTTACAATGGAGATCACAACTTTTAGTTCGATTTATCTTTGCATGATTTTCGCTATCAACATATAGCCTTGAATTTAACAGATTCCTTTTGAAATGTTCTATATCCATCCAACATTTGATAAGGTGATGTTTTTCACTAGTCTCCATAAACTGGATAAAATATTTTAAAGCCTTCTTTTCAATGAGAGTGTCATGTAACGATAGAGATAACTTCGATTTTTTTTCAAATAATTGCTGGACATCTGTAATTTTATTGAATAAAATGTTACTACCAAAATTACAGAACCATAATAACTAAACTGTAATCGCTATAATGTATGTATTAAAATATTTACCTTCGTTTTCATCAACTGTTTGTGTAAATAATAAAGATCTAACGTCAGGAGTTTTAGCAGTTTCTGGTGGCCTTACAGGACATCCAGTTTTACCTTTAGCTGCAAAAAGAAAATAAAACAATAAAACTAACAATCTATAATGATTCTTGATTTTTATTTGATTACATGCACTACAAATGCAACAAACAGCAAACTTCTCTTACCTGCACTTTTCCAAAACTTTATCATTTCCTAGCAGTAACTATGTGTCCGAGTATAATGCTTTTCACAATTAAATTCGAACTAGAATATTACAAACTCTTCGTTGGAATTAAAAACTAAGTAAATAGTAAACATTTTTGCAAAAAAAAATAAACAATTTCTCGTTACTATATTTCCTTTCCTCTCACGATGATGACATGACACTGTCAAATGTCAACTGTCATTTCAAGTTGTGTCTTTTTTATAAATCTCTTGGATATTTTCCTTTCGCCTAGTTAAGTCAATGTCTAGTGCAGTTACTAAAATAACGTGGATTTGTAATACCATTTATTATAGCTATAGTACTATATTTTTTCCACTGTATAAACCCTCGTGTACGTTAAGTATGGAATTCATACTATTTTTTTATAACAATAGAATAGTACATAATAAGAATAAGAATAGTAATACAGAACTAGTGACATTATGCAACAAAGTACATAATATCACGCAGCGCCATCTATCTAGGCCCAAATTAACCTATTTAAACCTGGGTGATGGGCACCGTACAAGTGATTTAATACTTACCTATATACTTTTTGTAACATACCAATATAATGCATATGAAAAAAGCCAACGAAACAAATTTATTTTTGAAAAATTGGCGTAACATTATATTCAAATTTAAATTGGAAATCACATATTTGTCATGTCAACAAGAAAATAGCCAAAACAGTTATTAACTTGTAAAAGTATTGTCAAGCAATCATTTTAGCAATCGTTTTGTTTATCCTTAATTAACCTATGGTATATTTTTTTGGGGTAATTCTGTTGTCTACCTTAGTTAGGCAAAAGAGATGTCTCCGAGCAATTTCCAACATGAAGAGTAGGTACTGAATCCAAAAAATCCTAACTTCTATTTATATTCTTGAAATATGTATGTCTTTTTATCAAAAATAACCGTGAATATTTTTTGAGACTCTATCTGCTCGTCCTCTTTCCTTAAGGATCAAATATAAACACAACATAGATAGGTAAGTATTTCACAAACTAATAACTCAATATTTTATAAAAGCACCTATGTAATAACTAAATTAATAATAAATAAATGTACCTATGCCTGCTATAAAAGTGTATAATAATTTGCCTATACATTTAAAATTCCTCGAAGGAATAAAGTTTAAAAATAACCTGAGGAAATGTTTAATATCAAAATTATATTATAACCTCACAGCGTACTTCGATAAATAATTGTTAATTTAATTTTTTTATAATTTGTACGTAGTTCTTTACACTTTTTACCCTTTCTTGTTTTTTGACTAAAACACTGCATTATACGTCCGAAATAGACAAACTGTTCAAATCTTGTATCATATTTTTAAGATCCTTTTTGTACGACAGTAAAATAAAATACAATAAAAATTTTCTGATTTTCAGACTCGTCACAGTAGTAGGTATTTGTTCCTGGGTGGGAATCGAACCCACAACCTACAGCGCGGAAGGCAGGGTTACTACCAAATGAGCTGTGCCAGCCATGTTGAAAGAAAAATGGTACCTATCCATAGAACGTTGTTCGTCTGTCACGTTTTTAATCGCAGGAGCGCGTGGACGTATCGAGTTAAAATAATATCAAATATATAGGTAAGAAAAAGGTCTGAAAGCATAAATAAAGGAAAAGTCGTTAATTTGTAGTCACATTACATAACAAACCTATATTTTTTGTAGGAAAATATTGTTTCAATTAGGTAAGTTATGTTATAGACATCCAAGTAACATTCAGGAATGACACGTTCTACAGATTTGTTTTTCTATCAATATAGTGAGAGAGATAGCTCAATCAAAAAATAGACAATTAAGAAGCCAAGAGGTTGGATGATTGGATCGCCGGCCGCTCATGTGTGAAAGCAAGCAGCAGATTATTCTCAGATGCTTAATATATTTGCGTTGTGTATCAGTATCGGTCCATACCAGCAGCGACACAGAAATATCGTATCACACGGGTGTAAACCTTTAAAAAACATGGTAGATATATCTATTTATCTGCATCTGGTTCACTCCTCATCATTGGCACATAAAACTACGCGTTCTAAACTCATACTCATAGTAGTATTTTTTGCCAATAGGCCATAGCTCTACATTCTCAGTAGGGAGTTTGGTAACAGGTCCGAACAAAACCAACCCGTAATTTAAAATAGCTCCTACATGGTAAGACCTACGCACTTTCGAAGACTTTCCTAAGTAGTTTTATCTTACGGTATAAATTTAATAAAATTCACCTAACGACAGGTTAACTATTGGTAAAGGTCTGCAAAATTTATGATGTGATGTGTCAGTAGGAATATATAAAATCTACAATCCTAACTATAGAGCACTAGTGTAGGACTAGCATCTATATAAATCTGCGGTCCTTACGCAATTCTACACAGCGTGCACCGGCAGAGGCTATCGACCTTCCTACGGTTACTTGATATAACTGTTAACTTGATGAAAATAACTTTGTCAAGCTCAGGGCGCTTCAACTTATCGGTGGTATGCCAGTCACCAGTCGAGCATAATCGCGAGTCTGGACTGCACTCCCACTCAATAAAATGTGTACATTCACAGTATTTTCATTACTTCTATGCGGAAATGTATTTTCGGCTAGTATTGACCAGCGGCAAACTGGAGAATTAAATGTGCAGATAGATTTGAAAAATTTGAATATTTTTGCATTGAGCAAGGGAAAGGAAGAGTATGTGGTAAGTTTGGAATTGATTTATTAATAAAATATGCCTATGCCCATTCAAATCACTTAATCGGAAACAAAGAAATATAGCCGTAAATAGATAATAATTTGTCCGTTGCGAGAAACGATCCGGTTATTCCACTTTTTAGCTTGCCATTCCAGTGGTCATTTAATTTTTAGCATATTAGCTCTTAAAGCGATAAAAATATTATGTAGGTAAGTAGGTATGTGGTAGGACGAGCGTTTCGATTATCGGGTTGGCCTCGAGTCGCTCATGACGACGAAAACTGAAAGGTCCTTGTACGGTCTACAAGGAAAGGGCTTGAGGATGTTTTTCAGAGCATATATTTAGACCTTGTCTCGTCTTCCTCGTCAGCCAGACTGCTCTAGAAATCCTATAAAATCATCTCTCCTTTGTTTCTCTATCGTCATCTGTCAGGCAGTCATCTTAGCCACCAGTAAGTAAATTCAAGCCCAAGAGAGGGATAGAAATGGGTAGGTACAAAAAATCTGTAGGTAAGTACATCTTCTTCAACTAGGTATGCGTGTTTAAAGTAGGGTTATGTAACAATGCACAAAAAAACTGAAAAGTGGTAATTCATTTCCACTATATTTATTTCGAGAATTAAAACAGCATAAAATTTGTCTTGGGCGATAGTTTTCATAGCCTACGAATTGTTGGTTCCAAGACGTGCTTTTTTCACTGTTTTCACACACGACGCAGGTAATGTTAGGGTATTATCGGTTGCATTTCCCTAGCCGCGTAGAACCAGTGATCTTTAGCTTGAAGGATGACAACACTATAGGGACTAGTCACGCACAACACAGGGAATCCTAGTGTGGGGACTAGTGAACCATAATCGTAAGCAATTATATTATGTGACTCATTTAACTGCTCAATATTGTATGTATAATTGTACCTTCATGGAAACAAATAATTTTCTTTTTTACAACTACAACTTTTGCTGCTGTTTCGATTTTTGTAGCATGATTTGTTGTACCAACAGTTTTTCTTAGCTAACGAGCATGGCTGGCACTCTGTATGAGTAGATAAGAAACCTCTCAGGATTAATTTATATTTTCAGGATTACGACTACGCTTACGACTATTCCGAGATGACAATAAAACCACAAAACGGCACAACTAGTACAACAATAAAACCGTTAAATTATACAACGGAAACAGTTGTACAAACTGAGAATGATAATGCAACATCACAGCTGGAGTCGACGACTAAGTCCATAGACTCTTCAAGTACAACGGAAAAAATTATAAACAATACTAGTTCTACTAACCAACCTATGTTGGCGGACGATATTACTGCCGCCGTCGCCGTTACAGTAACTACAATTGCACAGGATGCGTCAGTTACTCTAACATCGAGTGAAAATCACAACTCAACGATATCGGACTGCAAGAAAGGGTTTTTCCGAAACACTCAGGGTAATTGCGAATTTAAATTGCAGAACCCCTCTAATGTGTAAGTAACTATATAAAATTACTTAAACGATAAGAACTGAAAAGCAAAGCCTGTGACTAGTCCTGATCCTGTGTTGTGTAAGATACACCTCAAGAAATATTTCTCACCTTGTCTGTGTTTATTTATCCTAATATCACCGGTGACCCTTGCGGCTGTGTAGAATGCATCCAGTACAACACGACACCGAAGTACCTAAATCCTTTTAGGGATTGAATATGTTGTTGAATTATAACAAATTTCAAATGGGAATAACAATGAAAAATTTCTAAGACTCTGGCTGAGTTTGCAAGCCTACACACAGACAAACCCCTTATATTTTTTATAAACGTTATTTGCTAACCTAATAAATTAAATTTCTTCACAGTTTTATGTTTTCCCCATGAAACATGTTTTCAATTGGATATGCAAAATCATATTTTTGAACTATGTACTTAAGATTTTTTTTTTTTTTTTTCATATTCCTTTTATGACTCTTCTGTGTACTTTGCAAACATCTCAGAGGGCCATTGAAGATAGTATTCTGGTAGCATTATCGTAATATCTGAATCAAATATAGCATTATAATATTACATTTATTGAAAAATACCCTTATTCAAAAATCAACAGAAATATTAAACTATGCTTGAGCATATACCCAACAAAGTTCAGGTTGTCTTTTCAAGTAATTATTCTGATTCTGCTAAAAGCACAATTCATTGTTAAAATATGGTACTTAAATAATTATTGACTTACTTGAGTTTTATTTGCTTAGATAAAAAAATAAATAAGGTAACATTATAAAATCAAAGCCCTACTCAACAGTTTTATCATACAGGCCTAACTTGTAACAAATATTTGCTTGGTATCATAAATATTTGTCCCTTCCCGAGAATCAAACCAACAACCCTTGCAACTCAGTTGGTTGTTTTTCACAGAATAATAATTAACAATACAAGTAAAAAGCCATTGTAAAAATTATTATTAAGACTTTATGCACCAATCCTTTTGAAGGTACTAATTATAGGAACAGTGTTGTCTCAGTATACTCAGGAAAAAAATGGTAATGATGAGCCCTACCCTTGTCACATCTACATTCGCAGGATAGTGTTCCCGACAGGGGCAGGCGTGGCCTCCACAGGCAACTTTTCACCGTTTGGTTAATCTATGAGATTTTTAACCACAACTATAATTTACTATTTTTCAGATTATTAAAAATGCTGCAGCAAAAATCTAAGGCCGTTGCTGGAGGAAATAGGGTCAGAAAAACATGATTTTACTTTCCTGTAGCAGAGAACTGAACAATGTAGTTTGATAATATATTGTAATGGTATCACAAACAACATTATTATTTTACATTCTTCACAAATAACTACATTGTAAAAAGTATTAATTACTTTTAATTCATTACTGATATATCATTACATCATATAAGCAGTAATCGGAGAAGATCAAAGTTTAATGTAATGAAAATATTTAATGAATAAAATAAAAATATTAAATTAATATTTTATTTGTCAATCAATGTGCATTCAAACATCTTAATAATAGTGTAAGAAATATTTAACATGGGACGGGCTCTATAAATGCAAAGTTTACTTTGTACTATAATTATTGAGCTTAGAAGTTATAAGCTATGAAATGATCAATTGAATGTTGTTCCAAATAATTTAATTAGTATAAAATATTTGAATAGATAGTAATTTATCTACATGGCAGAGTCACACAAAAGTAGCATTTCTATTGGAAGATCATAGCTTGCACAGGCAGAACAAGAGTGGAATGAATGCCCCAATCGTAATGAACACTGGGATTAACAGAGTGCTCTCATCCATAGAGTAGGGGTCTGGTTGCTTTGGGCCACTCGCACGTTTCGAGTTTGTGTTCTTTTCTTCCACTTCCTCTCTTAGTTCCTCAGTTTCATTTTCAGGCCACACGAGGGGAGGGAGTTTGGGTACCTCATCTATCGTACCTCGCATGACATACAGTGCATTGATTTTAGGATTATCTCTGTAACCTTTTATGAACTCAACTTTGATTTTACCACCTCTTATATCAGATTCCTCTTCATTATAATATAGTTTACCATTTTTTATGGAATATGGTATATATTCATCGTGAGCCACACCACGACCCACTTTATCGAAAATATCCAGATCGGCGACAATCGTATGATCTCCATTTAAAACTACATCAAACACTTTCATGTTGGGAGCATTGAAGTAGACTTCACTGAATTTCAGCACCAGCACATATTCGCCGTCGTTTTTGGCTGGAATGTCGTAGCCGAACGTACTGTGGTGATATCTTTCCGTCTGATATAGTATCTCGTCTTTTGGATTTACGCGGCCTATCATAACCAGCTGTTTACCATAGTCCGATGCGGTGCCCACTCGCTGTTGCAGTGGATCCTTTTCATAATGAATTCCATAGATATCCGTGTGTGCCGGTCCTCCAGCGTTGATTGCATAAATAATTTCTCCTAACCCAGTAGCTGTTTTTAATACGCTAGCTAGGGAAATTATAGTAAGAGTTATTGACCGCAACATCGTCTCATGCACTTTCATTTTACTAATACAATAAATTTCTATTTCACTTTTTGAAATGACAAATAGAAGGAGTTTAGAGAGTCGAATTAAGTTATCGATACTGCGGAATCCATCTCACACATACACGTTAAAATGACTAAATTAAAATTAAAATCAGCAAAAATTCACGCTCCTAACCCCGTCAGCTACTCTACTATAGGTGTTGCCAAGTCCAATATTTAAAAAATAATTCAAAACTAGATGTAGATGGCGTATTCGTACGTTACCTAAAACAAAAATAAAATGAAGAACAAATATTAAATATGTTAATTATACCTTTGACTATTAACTTATATTTAAGAGTTATCCATTAAGGTAAAAAAAAAATGTGAGCCGTCACGGGACGCCTGGCAATGTGAAACATCGACATTATTTTCAGAAATCGGTTTTACGTGCGGCTATAGATGTTTCACATCAAAAACCACGTGTCAAAGAAATGACAAATGTTGTAAACAAATGTTGAACTTGTTTTAATATTTGTGAATACTTCTGTACTTCATTTTCCATCCTACTTATATTATGAATGCGAAAATAGATCTGATTGATTGTGACGTTTCAATGCCAGAACTGCAAAATGGAATTTAAATTCTCACATATTCTTTATTACAAACGTATCAATGGTGTAATAATAGCTTAAGATGTAACTTACGTCGGCACCGTTCACTTGTCAAATCACGTACCTAGCATACGCCAGCGCCCTGCTGTCCTGCTTATGTTATTTTCCGAAACAACACCTTAGTTAAGCATACATATTTAAACTTATGAAAAACAAAAATATTGGTACGTAAAGACGGAGACCTGTAGGTACTAAAATTGCGAGAAGTTACATGAAACCATTTATACTGGCAACATCGAACACAGATATTGTAATGTCGAACGAATGAAAGAACGAAGTATATGTTACCATTGTACCTACATATACGTTAAGTCCTGTAAATATATATTTGTTTTATATTATCCTATCCTGATCCATTTCCTAATTCGATGGTATTAACAACAAGTTTATTCTGTCTTGTTTCCCTAATTTTTGACCAAATCGAAAAATAAACTTGCAATATGCAAAAAAAGTCAAGAATGTGCAAAATCGGTTCGGAGAATTGGCAAATTCAGATGCAACTGCAAGATTTGACCCAAATTCACTAAAAAACGACTAACAGGTGAAGTTAAATACAAACTTGGCAAAGAAGCAGCTGTGATAGTTCTACCTATAAACTTTAGCGTCTTTGGTACGTATAGGAAGACTATTAGCTATTGGCTAGGTTGTAAAGTCAACAGTGTAGCTTTTCATTCCGTGAGACGTGAATTATGCCTTCAATATCCGCCGTGTCCGCTCCTGTATCGACACTATTACTTCAACCCGTTTATAAGCACAGCACATACTACACTAGTTACAATAGCTAGGTACTGTGAGAAGTCTAGCTTTGAGACTTTGCAGAAAATGCTGAGAATCTTTAGATGTTATTTTCGAAGAGCAGTAGGACTCTCGCCAAGTTCGTCCTGGGAAGTACTGCCACCATGCCCATTTCTGACGCCAAGCATTAACGCATTCGCGTTACTGTGTTCCGGTTTGAAAGGTGTGGTTGCCGGTGAAATTACAGGCACATGAGACTCTACCTACACGTCTCAAGAGTTACGGGCGCATACGATGCGACTTGGGTCTTGTACCTAGTAGGGGAGGACCCAAGTCGCATCGGTTGTTATGGGCCGAGGTTACCACTTAACACCATGTGGGCCGTCGGCTCGTACCGTAAAGGCATCAAATAAAAAAATATTTGAGGGATCAGAAACTGGAATATTAGGTATTTCGGTATTCGGTAATATATAAAATGTATTCGGTAAATATAATTTTAAGTGTCAGTTTATCAAGTGCTACCCATCTCAAGTAGTACCCATCTCAAATCTCTGAAATCAAATTCTAAATTAACTCGTAATCTATACAAATAAATAAAATTGGAGTGTCTGTTTGTAATATAAAAATAAAAATTCGAAGACATGCGTCGAGTGCACGAAAGGAGCCTCTTTGAGGCGCACTTACAATCTTTTCACCACACTGGTTTGACAGAACCGGTGACTCGAAGAAGAAGAAGAATTAAAATAACCGCTTTTTACCAAGTGCATATATACACGGTACATATTATACCAAAATATCATTTTTTTCAATTTTTGTCTGTCCTGTCTGTTTGTTCCGGCTAATCTCTGAAATGGCTGGACCGATTTTGATGGGACTTTCACTGGCAGATAGCTGATGTAACAAGGAGTAACTTAGGCTACTTTTCCGAGGGGTAAAATAGGGGTGCGCGATAAAACAGAATTCCACGCGAACGAAGTCGCGGGCAACAGCTAGTGATAGATATATGTTGAAACTCTGACTTACTACTAATATCCGGTCAGAATCATCTGTCTGTCGGACAATGGAGGAACGAGTGGAAGGTCTTAATTAAGTTAATTCTGGGGAAAAATGGTGGAGAAGAGCATAATGTCTGTACGTTCACACGACTAACCCACAAATGTACAAGAAAGTTCGGCAAGAAGGCGTATCTCTGTCTAATATATAAAATTCTCGTGTCACAGTGTTTGTAACAAAACTCCTCCGAAACGGCTTGACCGATCTTATGAAATTTTTTGTGTATATTTGGTAGGTCTGAGAATAGGATGTAAACTATTTTTCATACATAGTGATAAGGGATGTCCAGCCCAAAAATTGTTTTTTATTCTGTTTTTTTTTTTTTATTCAACTATAAAAAAAACATAATACCCTTAATTTTCAAACCACCCACTCCCTTCCTCCGGAACACAGCAACACGAGTGCATCACTGCTTGGCAGATTTCCAGGTGTGGTGGCAGTACTTCTCCGGGCGAACTTAGCACAAGTCCCTTTTTTCAGTAGAACGCACTGAAATCCAAGCCCTACGCTGTGCTCTGGTGTGAGTAGTATCAGATGCAGTTGACGAAGAAACGGCCATTCCCACATACCTTCCACAACATTCGCAGTATCCTATCACTATCACTACACTCCAATTCACCAGTCGCACTGAGACCGCGGCGCGAGCAACACGCTTCGCAAACTCGCTTCAATTCAAAACACGCGTGAATTAATTTCAAACTCGATTTTCTGGTAGTTCTGGTGAAAATGACGATGAGTTATTACCCTCGTGTGTCTGACTTGATTTTTGTAAAGTCACTGAAATTCGAAACGAGTTCTAACAGTGAACTTCAGGATGAGAAAAAGTATTCCGAATCCACTGTTTCTAATGTTTAGTGTTTAAAGTTTTGAACAAATTTATGTGAATAAATTGCTTTAATAGGTGAGTACCCGATTTTAATACTAAGTTTTTAAATGTAATCAATTCATACTAAGCTATTTATAGCTATAAAGTCTACGCTCTTGGTGGCGTAGTGGTTTGAGCTACCGACTGAGGTGCAGATTCGATGAGACTAAGATACCGGGACCTATTATTTATCCAGTAAGGCCCGGTAAGTCAGACAAAATTTGCGCTAAAACGAATCACTTGAAATTAAGTGAACTAAAAAATACCTCAAGGGCGTTTAAGCTAATTTTTTACGTCTTTTTTTGGGTTCAGTTCTCAAAGGACGTAACCGTAGAGCCCACACTATGGTGAGCGGAACAGAATATATTGTAAGCATTATGTAAAACAACTTGTGCCTTCGCAGAACCTGACACTTTTGGTTATCATCATTTTTTTAGGTTCAAAGTTTGAAGTCTCCCTCATTGGAAGCATGTCAAAACATTTTCAAGACAACAGCATAATATCGCCCTATATCTGATACGTGTAACTTCGTTTATAAAAGCAATTTTACAAATTATTGTTTTAAAATGTTAGTTACCTTTGGGGTATTTTTATTCAATTAAAAAATGTCCATGAACCCTTTACCGTACTTTCAAGTTACGAGTTGAAAATGTTAAAATAATTCACAGTCACCAAGCTTTGTTTTATTTAACCCGAAAATAAAACTTGTTTCAGCAGTTGTGTTTCACAAAAAAATATTACTGTGTTTGTGACTTTTTAACGATATCGACCGTTAAAAAAGTAGCGAAATATTAGCACACGCTGGTAAATATTACACTCCAGTTATTTTTTGTGTTATTTATACATACATTTTAGTCTAAATATTCATAATTGTCGGTGTTCTCGCATGGCTATAACATGTGGACCATTCTAAAATAAAAATTCAGATAACCATCGAACTGCGTCTGTTGCACTTAAGTAATATCGGTAAAACTGATAATTTCCACATTCTTCTCCACATTAAAATATGTAATATTCAGATATACCTTAAGAAAAATGGCTTGTTTTTCACAACGAAAAATAAATATGCATGTAAGGAAATTTAACGAATCAGAATTATAAAACTAATTTCGTTAAAATTCATGATACATCCCTACTATTTTTGTGAGACATACGCAATATAAATTTTTTGAGACAACCTAAATACCTCATCTTTGAAACTTGAAAGAAGAATGAATTTTCTAAAAATGAAACAAAACTTGCAAATGTTAGCACTGCTACTGCGCCCGCATGCTTTATGATATTTAACGACTTGATATGAGAATCCCGCGTAAAACTTGTTTTTTAGTCTGGTATACGCTTTGTTCGTGATTTAGAGTGCGTGCTTTTTCGTTTTTTAAAGAATGTATGAATAGTGGTTTTCATTTAAATTGATTCATTTAAATATATATATCTTTTATGTAAATAATAAAAAAATCTTCCTGTCGCCCGGGACGTTGTCCGCGTGATAAAACCTGGAATTCGGTTTTATTACCTTTTATCACGCACCCCTATTTTATCCCTCGGAACAGTAGCCTGTTACTCCTTACCTTCAAAATTAGGTCCAGGCGTTTTGGAGATTAGCCGGAACAGAGACAGAGAGAGAGAGAGAGAGAGAGAGAGAGAGAGAGAGAGAGAAAAAAATAAAAATAAAAAGTTAAATTAATAATAATAATAAAAACTTTATTTGAGTAAAACACATTATACAATTTTGAAAGTTGAAAGTAACGTTATATAAAATATCAAATGCGTTTAGTAAAAAGCTGTTATTTTGACATTACAAACAGACACATCAATTTTATTTATTCGTATAGATAACGCGGCTTTATGGAATAATCGCTCTTTAATTACATATATTATTCAAAGCCTTTTTTGGCAAGTTTCATTAGAGGTTAAGAAGCTCGGACTGAAGAGGTAGCTTAGTTTTAGGAACCTGTATATTTTTAACTCCCTTATATCAGACAGTTCCACAAAGTACAGTTACAGAAAATGATAATTTAGAAACATTGACAAAATCGCTTTTGTATTTTAATATTAACTTGTCGATCATAACATTTTGACATGCCGTAGACGCAAATATTTCGAAGATAATATTTCTCAGTGAGATTAACTCAAGCCTTTTCATCGTGAATGTGACAATTTAATATCAGGTATATAATTTCCATAAAAGTATGAAAGTGTTATTCTTCCACGACGTTCTTCGCTTTGTCGTTTTGTTTGGGGGTAAATTGGAATAGAAGTGGTTATCCGATCTTCTATATAACATGTAGGGGATATAAAAATGACTTCCATGAATAGGGGGACAAGTGGATTAAATGTGCAGAGATCTCTTTCACATTTCATCCGACACATGCAGTTGTTTTGAAAAAATATTAAAATAGTTCTACTCGTACCGAAAACTTACTACTTTTTTGTGTCGCACTTCCAAATCAATGACATTACTATGAGTTTTAAGAATTACTGAAAGCTACCTGTCTGTTCTCACTACCATTACTTTAACTATTACTCCGACACACTCGGTAATAATACAAATGCGGTAACGAGAAAGTAAAATTCGTTAAAAAATCTAATTTTACTACTATTACAAATGCGAAAGGTTGGATGGATGGATATCTGTTAATCAGTCACGCCAGAAGGACTAACGGATCTGAATCAAATTTGGCACAGAGATAGATCATAGTCTGGAATAACACATAGGCTACGTTTATCCCAGAAAAGTGCAGTGTTCCCGTGGGATGTCTAGTCCAGCTGTTCAAAATATTCAGCATGGCACTGACTCTTCACTATAAAGTAATCATAATATGAAGGTGCATATTATGCTTGATGGTTCCGGTAACCTCATATTTTTTTTTTTTAATGTAATACATTTACGGAACGAGCCGACGGCCCACCTGGTGTTAAGTGGTAACCTCGGCCCATAACAGCCGATGCGACTTGGGTCCTCCCATACTAGGTATGACAAGACCAAAGTCGCATCGTATGCGCCCGTAACTGTGAGACGTGAAGGTGGAATGTCTCATGTGCCTGTAATTTCACCGGCAACCACACCTTTCAAACCGGAACACAGTAACGCGAATGCGTTACTGCTTGGCGGCAGAAAAGGGCATGGTGGCAGTACTTCCCCGGACGAACTTGGCGAGAGTTCTACTGCTCTTAAATCATATGCCATTTAGCCAATCCAGGCGTAGCGGCGTACCGTAATACGTAGTACGTGGCGTACCAGGTAGATAGTCACTTAACATCAGGTAATATTATGTTGTCAAACTTCTGCAAGTAGAAATAAAAAGCTTTACAAATTCGTTGATAAAACCGCTTTACAGCTAATAAAAACTATAAAGAACCGAAAACGATTACCCGACATAAAGCATTCATAAAATTTTACATGGCATAATTTTATGATGAAATAAGCAATTTTATCAAATCGTTATGGACCCTGTACCAGAAGATAGGTAATTGAGACGCCGGGTTGTCTTCTCAGGGACCGCTCATGCGAATAACTCTATTTGATTCGGTATTTGATAGGATTTGGAGAAAATTACTTTCGACATTGAGTGGCGAGAAATGAAATCGTTCAATAAATAAAAAAACACTCGATGAATCTACCTGGACTCGTATTAGCTTTTGTGAGATGAAAAAGTAAATTAATGCCGTTTGCGTTAAGTATAACAACCAATATTTCATTCTTGGCTTTAATAAAATGCCTCGGTACTCATTTCATGCTTTAGAATAGAATAGTTTTTTTTTTTATTTGATACATAAAGCGTGTCAATGGCGTGGTCAAATGGTTCTCCGCCTCAGCAAGATGCCGCTCCCTAACACCCATCATGCGGGTAGCGACGCTGGTTTTCAGGCGGAGCCTATAATCCATGACGTCACGAACATCCATTATTACAATAATAGATATTTAAAAAATTCAGACTAAAAATAAATGTTTGCTGCCACAGGGTTTTCCTGTCTATTATTGTCATAAACCACCAGTGATTTATTCCTGGTTCCTGGAACTAAGTTTATTATAATTAAACGCCAGGTTAATACATTAATAGGCATATAATGTATATGTTAGGGATAAAAGCAACGACTCCTTGAGTCCTGAACCACTGCATAACCTTTCTAATCATTGTTTTCTGGCTCTTTCGAAGTGGGTTGAAAGGATTATAGTGCGCCTCAATGAGGTGAATTTTATGCACCTGGCATATTTATTCGAATTTTGATTAGAGAACATGCAGGTTTCTTCAGTTTTCCTTCACCGTTTTGGGAGCTTAAATTTGCACACATTCATTTAAAAAAAAACCTTTATGGTGCACGTTTGGATTAGAATTAGCGATCGACAACTGCATCACAGAGTTCGTATTGAACATCTATATAAATAAATAAAATGAGTGTCTGTTTGTAATATTAAAATAACCGCTTTTTACTAAATGCATATGAATGTATACACGGTACATATACCAAAACAACATTTTTTACAAAAAAATTCTGTCTATCTGTTTGTTCAGGCTAATCTCTGAAATGGCTGGTAGATAGCTGATGTAACAAGGAGTAACTTAGGCTACTTTTCCGAGGAGTAAAATAGGGGTGCGTGATAAAACCGAATTCCACGCGGACGAAGTCGCGGGCAACAGCTAGTCGTATATAAATTCACTTCTTTATCGGGTAGGTGGAGCTTCAACGGGCCACACCTTGTGGGGGTACGTTACTGTATCGTAATTAATTTGACTGGACTTGTTATTTGCCAAGTTTTTTAGAATCTAATACAAAAGCTTTGGCTGAATTATTTGTGGTTAAGAAATGACCATGAAGTCAAAACTTGTCACGTCTAGATTTATCGTGCTTTTTCCGACACCTTTAAGGAAACAATAATGTAAGTAACCTGTCTACTTGCGTAAGTTTGGAATCTATAAAATGTTTAACATTTATGCAAGTCCTGAACTAAATAATTTCTAGATACGCGCAAGTAAATAACACGGCGAGGGAAACCGTTTATGTTAAACTGTAGGATAAATATCTTACAATTTCAATTTATGCTGCACCCTAAGATGTCAAGTCTTCTTTGATTCGGGAAATTCAATATATTATAATCACAGCGACACGGACGGCGCGGCGGGTTACACAAGATGACAAGACCTACATAACTTAAAATTAAATTATACCAAAACACAATTTGTATTTTCTTGTGTTATTTAAAGAGTCATTGTGATTAATTACTAATTAGGACTTTTAATATTCAGTGTTTACTTACAAAAGGAGTTAATTTGCAGTAAATTTAAAATGAAACTGTAAAGGTATATGAATATCTACCTCTTTCTTTTGTATGTCAAGTTTAGGCAGATTGCAGATTGGCAGATTTAATTACTATACGAAGTTTATTTATGTAATAAAATACCTAATTAGTTAGAGATATCTCCCTAACTCTACAGTGTTGATAGTACCTATATGACATTGTGTATACACACTTAGATTCATCTCAGCTCTGCACTAACGTAGCACAGTTTATAACAAATTACATCGACATTGTAAAAGATAAGACTAAAAATATATTCCTTCACAGCAACGCTTGAACCAAAAGGGAAAAATAACTCACATTTTAGCAGTCCATGAATTTACGGCGGTAGTGATGTACTAATGTTTTATTTCAGTAGCTTTTAACCTTTTTGTTGATAAAAATTGAGTCAGCTAATGATTTGTTTATAGAACAGGCCTGCTATAAAAAGCTTTTTAAGTTCTCAGTTGTTTCACGGATCAATAACAGTTTCAATTTGAGTACCTACTATTATATCGGTATGCACTGGGGCGTATTTCTTCAATCTTATTATTTCACTTCATTGAAGCCAGTAAAAGTGTTTACGTGAATATCTTTCGACACAGAACAAACAAATAAATAGATACAAATAGGATATTTTCGGTATAATCAACTTCGGTAACACAACTTCTGCCAAAGATTACCGTGTAGTTGCTTTAACTTTAGTGTAACACGTGACTGGAATTGACGATCCTCTGCTAACACACTTGGATATCTGCTTTCAATATCAATTTAGGTGATGTGAGAGGATTATTCCCAACTTATACATTATTCAGGCTATTGCTCAAACCGCGCTATTTAGATAGACTTACGAAAGAATAAGCATTATCATATTATTTTAGATTATTATTAATTAATATCCTACTAATATTATAAACGTGAAAGTTTTTATGTATGGATGTTTGTTACTCTTTCACTCTCAAACGGCTGAATGGATTTGGATGAAATTTGGTATCAAGATAGCTTATATCCTGGCTTAACACATAGGCTACTTTGATCCCGGAAAAGTGCAGTGTTCCCGTGGGTTGACTTACCGCGGGGAATACCGCGGGGCGCAGCTAGTAAACTATAAATTGTCGCCTATGCGTAGATAAGCCTATGTAAGTTGGACTGGCGCAAAGACGGATGAACGGTGACGTTTAAGGTCGCAGGCTACATGTTGCGTATCATCATAAGCATCGTATAAACCGTGTAAATTTACGCTAATGCTCAAACATAACATTTTTTTTATGTTGTACAGTTACGGAACGAGCCAACGGTCCACCTGGTGTTAAGTGCTAACCTCGGCCCATAACAACAACTACTAGGTACGACAAGACCCAAGTCGCATCGTATGCGCCCGTAACTCTGAGACGTGTACGTGGAATGTCTCATGTGCGTGTAATTTCACCACACCTTTCAAACCGAAACACAGTAACGCGAATGCGTGCACTGCTTGGCGGCAGAAATGGGCATGGTGGCAGTACTTCCCTGGACTAACTAGGCGAGAGTTCTACTGCTCTTAAAAAACTAAAGGCACAAATAAAATTTAGACAGCTTTATTATCTACTTTACAATTCAGTAGTACCTACTTAAACACTCTTCGATAGTCGAATTAAGTGTCGGCAAACATTTGAATAAGAATCTAACGGGTCGTCCCTTTCCTAACGGGGATGAAAAGTTTCAGTTGAACAAACAGAGTTGACTGTGCAAATTCGGAAACCCAAGACTTTATTGGGCATCACTGATAACAAAATGGGTCGGACAATTTAAGTAATCTATCTATTTACTAATCGAACTTGATAACCATGACGTCGTGCTGAACCCCAAAATTCAAATTAAAGTCTTATTTACATTCGGAGCCACCGTGATTCTCGTGATCGTGATTTTTATGTCAATTAAGTGACGGAACGAGCTGACGGCCCACCTAATGTTAAGGGTAACTGTCGCCCATAGACAACAGCAATACCACTCAAGTCCTCTCCATAGTACGAGATGACTCAAGTCGCACTGCGTTGCGTCCATCACCTCGAGACGGGGATGTTACGTCTCATGCGCCTGCAATTTCTTATTTCTTAATAATGAATTTGTAACAATATCAGCGTTATAAAGAAGCTGAAGATTAGAGAAACGTGTATCAAACTGCAGAAACAGATTAGATATTAATTATATTAATTTCTCATAAATTCAATGAGAGTATGTAGAGCCCTATAGAGATGGTAGCCTATGTTATTAATACCTTGATTACACATACGATGGTAACAATTGGCCTTACTGTGAGAGTTTGAGTACTGTGATATTTGACATGAAAGTAGTAAATTTGTATAATTGATGTAGGTTAAGCAATATAAAACCGGGTAAAAACGAAGATTAACTACTTAAGAGCCTCTCGTCATCAATAGTAGTAGAGATGTACAATTATCTCATTGTTCTCCCATTGTTCTACCGTCATTTATTGACGTATGAATGAAGTGGGATAAGAAAAATACACGTAATTAGTAGAATAAATTATGGGGATTATTCGAAGTGTAATTAGCTAGTGGGCTAATACAATAATTGGCTGTGTTTACGACCGTTCGACTGATTTGCATATGCACAAGTGCGACTCGTGGAGCCACAAATCGTAAAGCTCGCTTTTTATATCCAAGGAGCGCTATTAATGACAAATCTGCTCACTTTGTCAGTCAAATTCAAAGTGAAAGTCAAAGTGAAAGTCAACGTCAAAGTGAAAGTTTAAGTCAAAGTCAAAATCAAAGTATGTTTGTTGCCGAATCACATGTACAGAGATGTTAAATATTATAAATCGTTTCAATATGTTCTAACCAGTAAGGTTGTACAATAACTCATAGAAAATACAATTCATTTATAAAATCAAAAACAGACTAGACTGTGATAGACTAAGAATTGAATCGTGTGTTCGACCATGATTTTTCTCTTCTTTAAATAGTATAATATAAAACGCTGTCTGCCTCTGTCTGTTTCATTGGTTACTTCTTCTGAACCACTAAATGGATATTGTACGAGCGATAAACGCGAAAGGTTTGTGTATATAATTTGTAGATTAATTGCGCCCGTGCGAGGTCTGGCCGGGTCGCTAGTAATGTATGAACGACAAAATTGTGGTCAATGTACCAGTTAAATGGATGATAAATGTATAATTCTATTGGTTCCTTATATTAACGACGAAACTGAGTTCAGATCTGAGCTGTTGTTTGTAAAACGTTACGGACTTTCATTATTTTATGTTCGTTTATTATAATTATTGGTTTCATTGTTAAGCGTTTGAATATTCTTTTCGTTATATGCTCTCGCCCATTATTCATAATATTTAGCGTCAAAGAGATCAAAGAGTACCCGAGCCTAGTATTCTGCTGTTGTTAATTTTAATATTAATTTTAACGGTTATTTTAACGAGACTATTCGAAAAATTTGATATAATTACGGTTTTAATACTGCAATAGACATTTAATATGGCTTTCATCTGTCTTTAATGCGTGGTAGAGGTGTGTCACGTAAGCCAAGTTTTATTTATTTTGTTAGAAGTTTTAATTAAAATATGGGAGAAATTATCAGTTATTCAAACAAATCCCAGCATAGATAGGGGAAAAGTTATGTAGAGTTCACTAGTTTCAAATAAGATCCTTCTTTGTATCCCCGAAACCAGCGCGTGGTTTTTTACTCGAACTTTAATTAAAATAGATCACATTCCGACTTCGATCGAGAACCTCGCAGATTGATCAGTGAACCTTCACATTCTTGAAATGATAGTTCGGGAAACTGTCAGGAATCTACACTGTATTACTGTGTAACATTGGACAATGTGGTACTTTTGGAAACGCTTTCAACTAGCTACGACAGAATATCAGTCTATTTTGATATTTTTGAAATGCACGGAAAAGTACGTAATGCTCAAGGTTTTTAAATATTAAATTGTCTCTAGCAATTTGTTTGTCTATAAAGCAGATAATTTATAGGAGAGGAGGGAAAACACATAATTCTATCAGCTCGAGAGAGGTGTCCGAATTTTGTTTCAACAACGTCTTTTTTAATAATTTTATTCTAAGAGCTATTTCAGCTTTGAGATAAGTCAAATAACTCTGCAAAGCTGAAATTAATATACATTTCGCTTTTATGATGCACTTAATGAGAAAACACTGAATACTGTGATTGTTTTTTAATTGTTACTTATAATCGTTTATTTCGTACGCGTAGTTATCTCAACTGTTTTTCAGACAAAAAGCAGGAACTCTTCAAATATTTTTTAACAAACTGACAATAAAATATTCTATTAAATACTCATCGTCTTTTGATCCGCAACCTGGCTTTTGTTACAAATGGCTTTTGTTTTGGCGTTTGTTGTAAGGATTTTAAGGAAAGAAGAAATATGTACTCTTGCCTGGCAAATTGTAAATTCGGTAAGAATCCAAATTGCTCTTTTCCATGGGATTTTTATATACCTATATACTCCAGACTCTCACGATTATATTAACAAAACAAATAGGAACATATTTATTGAATGTATTTATTTTATACATAAATAAAAGGACAACGACTTTCGGGTCAGCTACGTAAATTATTAATTATACGTAGACCTTCAGCTAACACATATGTTCACTTAGTCTGGGTGGAAATCAAACCCACAACGCTGCTGCTGAGCTGCTGCGCAGAAAGCAGAACAGCTAGGTAAACTAGGTAAAAAATAAATAAATATATATATATATATATATAAGATAGGTAGTCAAATGAGCTGAGTCCAGTCAAACCTTAGTGTATATTTACAGTATAATATTATCACACTGTACTGTATTCAAAGAGACGAGGGATTAGAACAAAACTCACTCTACTCACTTAAGTACCATTTATTTCATTTTCGCTTCACTAAGTACGTATTCAATTCCTTTTTACGATTTCGTAGAATCGAGAAAGAATAGGCTGTTGGAAGTTGAAAATGCTTAACATTATCGATTTGGACTGGAACGACCCTTCAGTGCTTTCATAATGGCTTCAAGATGAAATCCTTTGTAATTATATATAAGTAAGTTACCGGCAAGTCCAGTTTGAGTGGGAACCAGTAACCAGAATAAACAAAATTCTTCTTTATGATAAAATAGGTCTTACCTAACAATTCTTTTTCGTTTGCCGTACAGCTCACATATTTTAGTTACACATTATTAGTAATTACATTTATATGATCATTATGTTCTGAATAAAATAAGACAACTTTATCCTGGATTAATCATAGAGCTTCTATGAATTAAGGATTCACGAAGTAAACAATTGATTCCTACTTCAATAAATGCAGTCTGATATCTTCAGTCTATCACTATACTATGAGCTAGTTATTACATACTCGTACTTATATCATACAGAATGAGTTCGCAAATACGCCTGACTCTGAGTACTAAATTACTAACTAGTATAGAGGTATAATACTAGACTAACTACTAATTTTATATAGGTATTTACTAAATTAATTTTTGTGTAATATATTACAGTATATTCTAAATTATTCAATTTAATTATTTTCAATATTTATTTGATTTAATGACGTCTGTGTAGTCTGTGGTATTTTAGTTCTCCTTTGATTTTTTTAATATTGCTTGGTAGTATAAAATTGTTTTACTTATTAGATTCAATATATCCGTCTCGGGGTGATGGACGCAACACAATGTCACTTGAGTTATCTCGTGCATTGGTGGAGAGGACTCGAGTCGTATTGCTGTTGTCTATGGACAGCAGTTACCACTTAAAATCAGGTGGGCCGTAAGCTCGTTCTGTACTAATATGACATAAAAAAAGGTATCAAAAGTAGCCTGTGTTAATCCATAAGCTTAGGTATCAAATTTCAAATTCAAATTTCAAATTCAAGTTCAAATTCATTTATTGCATCATTTTCATCCAAATCCATTCAGCCGTTTGAACCTGAAGGAGTAACAAACATTATAATGTGCGAACGTTAGAATTGTTTTCACATTCTAAGTGCGTTAAAACAGTCGTTGGGTAACACATGTCAGAATGGCGTGAAAGCTCCTAATTGGCGTTTGTAATCAACTTAAATAAACAGTCATGTAACATATAGCTCATATAGGTACACTTTGAAGATAACTGTTTGTTTAGTAGCCATATTTGCACAAAGATGGTGGTTTTATTTTTCACTGTTATGAATTCGGTTGGTAACTCCCGTTTTATATACGGCAGCGGTAATTAGTAATAATAATATTGGTGGAAAGTTGAAAATTTGTCTACAGGCCCGTTTGATGACGTGTCTGAAAATAATACTTACTTCATGTAACTTAACAAGTCGGTGAGAGAGCTCCTCTTGGTAACTTGCGGGTGAATTGTCTCAACTTATAATCTGCTTAAAATTGCCAACTAAGTAGTGAAATGTTCATTGAATCTTTAACATAACTTGAACTGAATTCTGAACTGAGACTCTAAGATGAATCGAGACTTAAAGATATATTAGACTTAAATAACATTTTCTGACAGATATTAGTAAGAAACTCTCTTCATGCCTGTATATGAGTAATCGTAAGTCGATGATTGGGTTGAATTTCATAGCACAAGCTTGCGATCTAAAATTAACTCAATCTATACAAATAAATAAAATTGGAGTGTCTGTTTGTAATATTAAAATAACCGCTTTTTACTAAGTGCATATGGATGAAAGTGGAACCAAAATGCTTCTACTTTCATAATACAGATGTGAGGTATTTGGGCCAAGAAAGGGTGACGCGATGCTGTACGTCTTCCTCAGTCTTACTCAGCTTCTTCAGATCTGGCCAGACAATTACGGCAGATCTGTATTACAATTGCACCTATGATGAAATAGCTAGCCGTTAAACAGCCGAGACTGGTCAGTTGCTCTAGCCCACCGCTGCTTCAGGACAACGCTAGACAGGACGACTGGTCGCTAAATTAGAGGAGCCGTGAATGGAGTGTCTCCCACACCCACCATACACCCTGGACCTTGCTCCAACAGATTATCACGGAATTTGGTGAATCTTTTGCAAAGAAAATAACAATTCTAATGAGTCAAAACCACCTTGAAACATTTTATTGATTCTCGCTTCCACAATTTTTTCAGCAAAGGAATCAATGAGTTATAAAATGGCGGACTTGCAAGAACAATGGTGCATACTTTGACTGATTAAATATATAATTTCATAAAAAAAGTTTTACTTTATCCATATAAAACGACAATTTCATATGTAAGGACCTAATATTACGATTTAAATGTCGTGAATTCTAAATTAAACAAAGCAAGATCTCAATTTCACACGGAACAATGTAAAATAATTACCTATTCTCAACTATACTAAGTGCAATATCGTCCACGCTTGTTATATTTTTCTTTAATCGGGCCATTTGAATAATTTTGGCTAGTCCATGAATAATGCATTGACTATGCTAATAGATTCGAGAACGTAATATGATTAGAATATTCGGCAACTTGATGATTAAATCGTGATAACATACTTAAATATGTTCATACAATAGTTGGATATGAAAACGGAACGCCTAGCTATCCTATATATATAGCTATAGCTGTTATGTGAACATCACTACAACTAGGACTCACTAATTAGAAATCGATCCTCATCTGGGGTTCTATTCTTGAATCGATTGTTGTTAAGTCGTATATCTGAGTATAGATGACCTTACAGCTCAATTGGTAGTAACCTAGGCTTCTGAGCTGTATAGGTCGTGGGTTCGATTCCCATCCAGGACAAACATTTGTGTACGAACATGATATGTATTATATATGTTTAAAAAAATATTTAAGTGTTTTATTAAGAAGAAGAAGAAACAGACAAATTTTTTATTAGTTTGCGTTAAGTAAATTATATTAAGTTTTTTTTGTATTCTTCTTTTTTAATAAATGATTATTCTATTCTATTATATTCTATTAGTTGCCTGGTTCCCATGATTCAAGTTATGCTATTACTTTGGAGCTAGATGGCACTGTGTGAAATGTACATCATTTTTTAGTATTCATTTGAAATAATTACTCATGTAGGAATAAGTTTAAAGTTAACTGTATTAAGGGTTTTTAAAATTAAAAATGTGTAGTCGCGTTGTCGAATGGAAATAATAAGACTATATTTAGTTATTCGTCAAAGTTAAATTTTCAAATGTATATGTTCAAACACAATTCAAAAATTATGCTTACAAAGACACATCCAATTTCCATTATCTATAGAATAAAATCCCATTGCCTATCGTCATAAATCCAGTCCTTTCTAATATAGAGCAATAGAATTTCCAATCACCGATTTCTAAATTATTAAAATGATTTAGCATTCACAATATTGGTTTCGTGTTTCAACCCTTCATTGTTTATTATCGCTATAAATTCTGATATTTCCATCAAGTTTGATGAAAGAATTCATTAGGAATGTGTCAAATTGGTATGAAGTTAGGTGAGGTTTAAGGCAGCCAACAAACAACGGGGGATGCCTTGACCCCGCCTTTTGTCCAGGGCCTATATGCGTCACTATATTCACACGTATTCATTCACTGTGTGTTGAGTAGCTAGTTTGTATGAAATAGCCTGAGTAGAACCTAATAAGGAGATAACATATTTACTAATTTACATATTTACCAATTCATTTCCTGAACTCTTCGAATGAGGGGAGGAAAAAAATTAGTTAATTATATAAACAAAAAACCAAACTCATAAATAACTACTATCGTTTCAAAATATATTAAAAACTAGCTGTTGCCCGCGACTTCATCCGCGTGGAATTCGGTTTTATCACGCACCCCTACTTTACCCCTCGGAAAAGTAGCCTAAGTTACTTCTTGTTACATCGGCTATCTGCCAGTGAAAGTCCCGTCAAAATCGGTCCAGACATTTCAAAGATTAGCCGGAAGAAACAGACAGACAGTCAGACATAAATTATAAAAAATGTTGTTTTGGTATATGTACCGTGTATACATCCATATGCACTTAGTAAAAAGCGGTTATTTTAAAATTACAAACAGACACTCCAATTTTATTTATATGTATTTGTATAGATTGAGTATTGAGTAAACTCTACTGTTGACTTTAGCCTTAATTAAAATATTCAGTACTAACTTTAGCAAATTGTTAGTCTCTCTAGTATTTCAATTAATAATGGCCAACTTGACAAGGGGCAAAAACAAGCGCCAGGTATCTATTTACAAAGGCCGAAATCAATAAACTATTCAGCAGACCCTGTGATGTTTTGCCGGCAATCCATCTTTAATTAAAAATAATTCGGTTGCTCAGTGGTTCGAGTAATCGACGCGAGAGACGCAGATTCGATTTCTGCACAAGATAAACGTTTGCATTATTTACATAAACCTAATTATTCTGCGTTTAGTTTTGTGATAACGGAGATCTTATTATGGGTCATGTTCATATAGTACGAGTCTTATATCCTAAACGCAATGCTTGTCATTTGATTCGCCTCTGGTTTGGAAGCTCATTCAGAGGACGAACTCCCTTTTAGTTATATAGTACCAACATTAGTTTGAAGTCAATTTTATTTTATGTAACTAATGTTTTCTTTTCTTTATACTGTTGGAAAATTCACTCACCGCTATCTAGCCTCAAACTAAGCATAGATATATACTATGGAAATCAGACAACTGATATAATAAATATACTTTTTTTTGGTAAATACATATAACACATACTAACACCCAGACACAGAACAAATATCTATAATCTATATTCGTCACACAAATGTTTGGAATGTGGGGAATCGAACCCACAACCTACACAGAAGGCATAGTTACTATCAACTGACCTGTGATGCCTGCTTGATTATATAGTTTTATAAAAAACATCGCTGTTTTAATGCAAATAACGTCTTTAAAACGTGTAAATGTATTAAGTAGTTAGGATAATTTAGTAGATATTTTACACAAACGGTGCTTGGCATCTCACGGAATTAAAATATTATGATTTGGTTTGTTTTCCTTCTCCAACTTACCAGTAAGTTTATTCACCGAAGATTACCCAGAAGATAAACTTCATCGTTAAGATCACTAAGATCATAGTTTGGTTTCTCTCACCCCTTTATTGTATTTGGTTGACTAACTCTCCCAAGTTGATTGATCCCATGACAGAGTGCGAAATACTCATGATTGTATACCTACTAAAGAAAAGTAGGTAACTAAAATGTGATGTGGAAAAGAAAATTTTCTGTTGACTGTTAGACGACTGATATGGATACAAAATGGGGTCGTCCATCAATGTCACTTTTTACCCACCCGCAATGGTTTGTTACTGATCCACCTAAGCATTTTTTAATACCTTTTAACTCGAATGCTGAATGAGGCTTAATGTACAAAAGGCATGTCTATGAGCATGCTTTTATAATGAATAGAATTTATTATATGTTTATTGTACACCATAAGTAAGAAACATACAAAAATACTGCTGAAAACATATAGTCGGCACAATGGGCGGCTTTTTCGTTAAAAGCGATCTCTTACACACAACATTTTGATGGAAAGGATATAGCACTGAAAACATATACCTAATATACAGTTATTTAAAGTAGATATTGCGTATGTGGAAGCGTGGATGGGTAGATGACCTCATTCACGGGGTAGATACAAAAAACAACATTAGTACTTACTAACTACTTATAACATAACTTTTTGCGTCAAAGAGTTAAATAAATAGGTATAATGTAACATAATTAGTTTTCATTTCATTTGAATCTTCCTGAATTATCTTGGATTATAACAAAATCTTAAGTGAAAGTAAAAATTTTAATATTTAATTCATAAGCGGTACTCATGTGCCACAAAGATATTTGTTTAATAAGTTTTTAAGTGCTTTTGTAGTTTATTATAGGATTTTTTTGTGTCAAAATTAAGGGTGCGAGCTGATAGCCCACCTGGTATTAAGTGGTAACCTCTGCTCATAACAAGCAATACGGCTTAATTAACAAGCTCTCGTTATTATTGGTCGGCTGGTCGCTTACGTACGGTTATAGAAGTTTAAGAGAACTAAGGGCAAATGTTCCTAACTGTTATCGCCATTTGATCTGAGAATAAACAAGAGCAAAATCCACTCCGTAGTCCGACTGAGAAAAAGCGATGCCAACACCAGATCAGGAATTCCCCCTTTATTTATGATTACACACCGAGGCATCGCGTTACTGGCAAGGACATAAATAACAGAGAACGTTGGGAAACCGAAGAAATAAATATGGCTAAATAAAAACATGGCGAAACATCATCGCGTTATTTTTCATGGCAAAGAAAAAATTTGGATGTAGTTAGAATCTATTTTATATGTAACATAATGTTGATAAAATATTTGACGAATTCTTGACACTTACAAATGCTAGTTACACGTAAGTTAAAGTTAAATATCGAGTGAAATTAATTAATTAATGAATTTTTAACCAAAATTAAAATAGGCAAGCATTTGACCGCAATCTCACCTGATGTTAAGAGACGATGTGGTCTACGATGAAGCATGATCTACCAATATTAAAACGTGAAAGTTTGTATGGACGTTTGTTACTCTTTCACGCTCAAACGGCTGAATGGATTTAGATGAAATTCGGTATCAAGATAGCCTGTATCCTAGCTTAACAGATAGGCTACTTTGATCCCGGAAAAGTGCACTGTTTTCGTGAATTGACTTACTCACGCAGCTAGTTAATAATAATTTTCGTTGTTCCAGATAATGCTAGCAATATCTGAGGAGAATTCGCTGAGATAAGAAGCGAAGATGTCCGTGGGCGGGAACGTGGAGACGAGCGAAGCGTACTGCGTGCCGGGCGGGCAGGCGTTCCAGCACGTGTACGCGCGAGTGCACGGGTACATCGCGCTCGTGATATGCCTGCTCGGCTCCGCCGCCAACTCCCTCAACATAGCCGTGCTCAGCCGCAAGGAGATGAGCTCCTCCACCAACACCATCCTCACGGGGCTCGCCGTCGCCGATCTCCTCGTCATGATCGACTACATACCCTTCGCGCTCCACATCTACACCGACATTGCGTCCGACCTCAACAAGAACTCGTACGCTTGGGCCGTCTTCGTCTACTTCCACTCCATCTTCAGCCAGACCTTCCACACGATATCGATCTGGCTCACGATCACCCTCGCCGTCTGGAGATTCATAGCGATTAAATTTCCTCAAAAAAATAGGATTTTGTGCAACACGCGGAATACTAACATAGCCATTGCCGCGGCCTATTTCGTCTGCCCGATTCTGTGTCTTCCTATTTATTTTGCCATGAATATTCAGGAGCTTCCCCTTAGGGGAGCGACTGGTGTGAATGGTACCTTGAATGAGACTTTCACCCTGAACGAGTCTTTGAGTAGCGAACGTAAAGAAATTCAATACGCTCTGCAAATGACAGACAATAGTGATTTATTGACAGCTATATTTTGGATTTACAGTGTGTTCCTTAAACTTATTCCCTGTGTGGTGTTGTCAATATTAAGTGTTTTGTTAATAAACAAAATGAAATCAAGTGATAGAAGAAGACAGAAGTTGTTGAAAAAATCTGCAATAATGACGAATGAGGTAAGTGCGTTTTGTTTGAGCATACTTGTAGTTGGGGTATATACTTGTACCTATGTAGCATTGGCGCCAGATAAATTACTTAAAGAGGGGGCGGTTTCTATTTGAAACCTGGTTTTGGCCTTCTTATTGTTTCCCAGCCCATAATTTTCTTAACATTCCCAGTTCCTACCTCTAGCTTCACAGCTCAATTGGTAGAAACTGCCTTCTGCGCTGTAGGTTGTAAGTTCGATTCTCACTCAAGACAATCATTTTTGTGACGAACATAAAT
This sequence comes from Chesias legatella, assembly GCA_947359385.1. Taxonomy (NCBI): domain Eukaryota; kingdom Metazoa; phylum Arthropoda; class Insecta; order Lepidoptera; family Geometridae; genus Chesias; species Chesias legatella. The sequence goes on along the minus strand of OX375786.1, from coordinate 5,752,711 downwards.
GTATGTACTGTGTCTGGGTGCTCATATGTAGATATAATATATATGTATTCAAAAAAAAAACAATGTACGTATTCTATCAGTCATGTAAAAAAAACATATACAGGTACTTTTTTTCTGGTTCATTTTAGTGTCAGATTACTGTATAGCTTTACAGCCTTCTATGTATTGTACTCATGTCTGATTGCTGCAATTTTCATCTTGTTAATTGGTACTTGACGTAACTTCATCGTTCCATCAAACCAAAAAAATCAAATCAAACTTAAGTTGCTTAGGCCTCGCTGTTTTACGGTGGAGTTAGGCTGATTGTCCAACAAATAAACTCGGGCAAATCTTCTCAAACCTTTTTTTATTGTGGTTTTAATACTCTCACATACCGCCCAGCCACGGGGAGACAGCGGTTAGGTATTTGGGACCAGATATAAACTAATTTTACACAGCGCTACAGCCAGCGATTAAGTACTCGTATGTGGGACCAGATATTTATGAACTAATATTACACAGCGCCATCGTCCTTCAAACTAAACATAGGTTGTACTTTGGGAACTAGATAACTGATAGGATAATCACCACGCTCTCGAGTGCCGCAACCCTCCTTCGTTGCAACGCGCCGGGAACCAATGCGAACTCACCCTCCTCTCACCATCCTCTTTTCTCGAACTCGGGCAAATCTTAGCATCTCTATGGATGGTTCGCTTAACTGCACGAGCCACGAGTTAACACACCGTCACACGAGCAGCTCGGTGGTTGAACGATAGTCTAAATCACCACAAGCTATATTCCGTCAAGTAATCACGTAAAAAATAGTAGGAAATTGCCTATTCCGGTGTACTTATGACATTCATCGCGATATTAGTTAGGAGAGAGTGCTCGGCGCAACTGGCTGTGAATAGATGAGATTTCTTTGTCAAGTGTTCCGTTATAATATTACGGTTCCATTTATTGGATTCGTTGATTGATTATCTTGTGAATGTGAGGAGTATTTGCTTACTCATAGAAAGATAGATATAACATTTTTTTTTTAATAATAAAATTAATGTTATTATAATAAAAATCAATGTAATAATAAAAAAAAAATATTATTAAAAAAATAATTAAATTCATTTTGGAAAAAATCCAATAAAGGGAGTTTAATATTCTCTGCTTGATCATGAGTTTGTATTTAAACATACAAATGAAAAAAACAATACTCATTAATAAAAGTAATAAATGTGCTTATGTACAGTAAGTTTATATACTGATGTCATATATTGACTGTGCAGTATTTAAATAACAAATAAGTGATAATTAATATTGTGCTTGGATAATAATTTCTTTTTAATATGTAATATGGTAAATATACAATGCCATTTAATTATGATAATTAACGAAATATGTAACGATGTTCGATATGTGTCAAAACCATCGGTTTGAAAGATAACGTTTTGATACGAGAGGTCAAGTGACCCGATAGGATTTCCAATTATACCATTTTTGCAGCTTTACTATAGTAAATGGTATAATTGGAAATCCTATGACAAAACATAACAAAAAAATATCCTAGAGTGAAGCCAATATTTACATTTTCTATTTAACCGAGAACCAATTTATTTGTTCAGAGCGAAAAACTAGTTATTGGTCACGGGAGTGGTGTTCCTATCAAAAGGTAGCCCCGGGCAATACATATACCCGAATATGTAAGACAAACATTGCCTTTGTATCTATACGTACCATATCCGAATACAGGTTAGTGATGTATCAAAGCGAAGACAGAAATTCTTTGCTCTTGTTTTTATAGTGAACTAGCTGTTCGGTTTTATCACGTACCCCTATTTTACCCCTCGGAAAAGTAGCCTAAGTTACTCCTTGTTACATCAGCTATCTGCCAGTGAAAGTCCCGTCAAAATCGGTCCAGCCATTACAGAGATTAGCCGGAACACACCGACTGACAGACAGACAAAAATTTAAAAAAATGTTGTTTTGGTATATGTACCGTGTATACATCCATATGCACTTAGTAAAAAGCTATTTTTGGTTATTTTAATATTACAAACAAACACTGCAATTTTATTTATTTGTATAGATATGATAAGCTGAACTAAACAGACGTGTATTTCTAGATAATTAAATGAAGTTAATAGTTAAACTAACTCGATAATAAAGGGAATAAGAGTCAAAACACTTGTAAGAAATACGTAACGTAACACAGCAACAATATTTAACATTTATAGATGCGTTACGTGCTCCCTAAATATGAAACAGTAAAAACGACGTTTATCTATTACTTACTTAAATTTAAGATTAAGAAACTGTTGGTAGAAAAAGCATATTACAGTGTATCCGAATTTTTACAAGACAAATTTATATAAATGTATTATTAATTAAACTAAACTAAATGTGTATAACTTTTGCCTAATCATATTATGACAATTCGGATCATTATTTAATTTTAATTTTTGACATTAACATTTTGACATTTTTGAAACTGTATCGTTGTGTTTAGTTTTAAGTTAAATAATTTGCATGCTGTTAGCAGAAACATGGCTGTACCACAATCTATTTGAATATCTATTTTATATACCTATGTTTCGCAAATATATGAATTTGAATTTGAATCTATGTCAGAGCTGTGACATAGATAATTGTGACATTCAATTGTAGGCATTTGAGCTTCATATAAAAATAATGGTGCTCTATTTTTATTATTTATAAATATGTGCTTTTATAGCATACGGGTAGCTCAATAATAAACCTCTGAACTCGTGGCAGGTTTTTAGTATGGAGGTTTTTAGTTCCACAACTTTCCTTGTAATTAGTCTTGTCTTTAAACTTTTACGATGAGATAACATAAGCAGTAATGAAAGCTGCCAAAAACTTTGAGTATATAAGCGAGTGATGTTAACCAAAAAACAAACCTGTTGAATAAGCCCTCATAAGTTTTCTTGGAGAAATTGATAACAATGCTTTAAAACTTCATCAATTACATCTTTTTACACGGACTACCCTACGGTTTCCGAATTAAAGAGTTAAACCTTTTGTTTCACACATTAAATTGTACTCCATTACTCACGAGGCGTCACACCAAGAATTTTTGAATAACGACCTGTATTTCTGAAATTCCTAGTGTGACACACTCTTTAATTGAGGGTGTCTTTTAAAGATTCATGATTCCAACTCTAGGAACCGTGGCTAGAGTTGTAATATCTGTCTATCAGTCAGGGTAACAATTACCAGAACTCGGCAGACATTTTCTGCCATAGGTAAAATGGGTAGCAAAAAAACCTGCTAAATGAAAAAACACTTAGATGTTACAATTTTCATGATGATCGATCAAACAGTTTATCAACTTCATACATAAAAATATTATTATAAGTGATGGAAAGAGCAGGTGGCCCGTCTCATGAGAAGAAAGAAAGAAAAACATATTTGACATGCCAAAAAAGAAAAGAAAACATATCATGTTAAGTGGAACCCACTGTCCGTAACAAAAATAATACAACTAAATAACTCATACTTTAGTACGATCACATTGCGCTCGTCACTGTGGAACTTGATGAAGGAATGTCTCATCTTAGTAAAGTCATTTCTTCTTACCAGTATCTTTATATTTAGATGTTCTGTGCAGGGTGAGAAGGCGCGACTCAAGGAGGACTCGGGCGCCAAGAGAGGTGGTGGCGGTGGCGGAGGGCGGACTGACCGCACCACTCGGATGCTGGTGGCACTCCTGGGGCTGTTCTTGGCTACGGAGCTACCTCAAGCGCTGTTCGGCCTTCTCACTGCCATAGCTCCACACCTCTTCCAAGTCTGCTACTACGCTTTTGGTATGACATTCAATTGTTTGTAGTTAAACTGTTATGTATATTCCTTGATAACTTGATTTTCTTTTAAGCCTCTTACTGAAGATACACAGGCCTACTGTCTATGGGTAGATAGTGAATTATCTTACACGGGAGCTCAATTTGTGTTCCAAGGAATTATCGGTTTCCTTACAATGTTTTCCGTCACTTTGAGTTTTTATGTGAATAAGCTAATAAATTACCAAATGGCCCACCCGGAGTTATGTAGCAACCTCTGCCCATAACAAAGCAATACAACTTGGTTCCGATACAAGGTGGAATGTCTCAAGTGCCGCCAACTACACCTTTCAAACCGGAACACAGTAACGCGCATACATCATGCTTAATGGCAAAAATGGGTATAGTTATGGTGGCAGTACCCGGGTGAACTCGGCACAAGTTCTACAGCCTGAAAATATAATAAATAAAAATAAAAGCCTCAAACTCATAGTTACTACTGTGTCTTTGAATAAAAAAGCGCGCAGCTTAAAAACAAAATGAGGAAAGATAATATCCTGAAAAATGTGGCACCTAAGCCATAAGTGTAATACCAATCTACATTCGGCTTGCGCGCACTACATGTTCCCTTTAGTGATTCCTTCACTGTTTTGAACCGATATAATTGTCATCGTGGGCAATAGCGTACCCGAATCAAATTTCGAAGACTGTTGGGACTCAATTTCTAGTCGCATGTATAAATTTTGATGAAATCCATGAATTAATTAATTAATTAATTAACGTTTTGTTTTAAACTGTACTTAAGCATAAAGTAAGTGTTGTCCCAGTAAATTATTTAGAATAAGGAAATTGAGAATTTGTACAGTATTATTAGACATTAACGTTAGGCATGGGTACTTTAATTTAAGGTTGGGGATAATAAATAAACTAAACGATTGGGTCACAATTCAAAATATTCTCCAAAGTCAAAGTCAAAGTCAAAGTCAAAGTCAAAAACTTTATTTCCATAGAATTCATAAAGAAATGGCTTGGAAACGTCAATATTCAAAACATAAGGTCACGCGTACTTATCGATAAGTTTGATGCCTGTTCAAACCCTATCCGACCCTCCATGGGGAAGAACAGACAAGAAACCCCTAATGGAGGGATTCCTTTTTTTTTCGCGAGCACGATCCTTGTAACAATTGAGTTGTAACAAAAAGCTAAAGTACCTACGTTTTCTAAAAGATTTAAGTAGAAGGCCATTCGTGGAAGTTAAAATTCCTGTATTTAACTCAATGTTCAACTATTTCGAAGTGAATTTTTAGAATTGTTGGATAGTGGAATTTTGAATGGATATTTGAACCGAATCGCCGCGTTGAAGACTGTCTATAATTATGCTATTATAGACAGTCTAATTGACGAGGCTTGCACTGGCAATAGGAAAGGTTAATCCAAGGTTGTGTCTCTATTATAAGCAAATAGATTTCATTTCATTACGGATTTCCTTAATGGGGAAAAAGCCATGAGATAACAGTGTATACATGATATAGAAATATTATCTCACGGTCATAATATCGTAACTGAGAACAAAACGAAGTTGTTTGAACTGAGCCTCTCGATTACAAAAGCTAACTAGAGCTTTAAAGTAGTTTCGAAAAAAGTTTCTACAAAATGTCATTCCCCAATCCGGATTTATTTGAAGAGAAGATAACACCCCTACAGCCTCGACATGACCGAACCCTGGATAGAAGGATTAACTTGCCATCAAATTTAAAGAAAAAATAAAGCATTTTGAAGCGTTCTCAGTTGCTAGCGTAGGTCGTGGGTTCGGATCCTACTATAGTGTCAGGTTTTGGTAGATAAACGTCGCAGAAATCATCGTGTGATGGTAGGGCGAATGTATTCGGTACTCTCACTTGAGAGCCATTTCAGACGTTGTGTGGTACCACCATTATACCACATAGTTGCAATAAAATTAGGTAATGTGAAGTTAAATTAAGCAGAAATTAAGCCTTACGGCAGTATTAAATATTATTTCATAATGCAATATCCATGCTGAATATTAATTAAATCGTTTTTATGTCTGTGTCTGCTTAATTAGGCGTTACCACGTGTTGAGTACGTTCAAATCAATTATTGCCAATGGCTCTCCAGTTATATATAATATTCAAAGTACGCAACCCTTGAAAGTTGAACCAACTTTTATGCACAGTAACTGAAATCACAATAACACCATTAATACAATCCAATTTTCATGTTTCAATACTTACCTACGCTTTTGCAGGCCTCACCCCGACAAAATCATGGTTAATAAATCAAGTAGCTACTAAAAGGCAGGAGATTTAATTATGATTTCGTCCATGTTAACACAGTTCACGCACTGGTTGGTAACCAGATAATTACGTATATACCTGAAATGATAAGAATAACAGAAAGTTCATATAGAATGATGGCCGGTATAAACGGTCAGTTTTTCTGTAGGTTTTTAGCCAGTTCGCAGTTATACTTATTGAGTTATATATATTTTAGAGAGCGTGGTGGTCTAGTGGTACTGACTCCGAGTTTCAATACGGAAGTCGCCGGTTGAAATAACGACGCGCACCTATGAGTTTTTCAATTGAATTTGACTGGCCTCATAGTTCAGTTGGTTAGTAACCCTACCTTCTGCGCTGTAGGTCGTGGGTTCGATCCCTCGAAACATTTATGTGACATTTGTAACGTTGATGTTTGTTCTGTGTCTGGGTGTTAATATATATTATATGTATGTATTTACAAAAGAAAAGTATATAAGTATTATATCAGTTGTCTGGTTCCCATGATACAAGCTATGCTTAGCTTACTTTGGGGCTAGATGGCGCTGTGTGAAATGTCCACAATTATTTATTATTATTTATTTATATATACCACGATTATTCGAATTCTCAAAGCTACCTGTTCTATGAATCATTACTCTACCATCTTCTAGTACATGTAACATTGTACGAGTAACAATCGTTGGTATACCAAATAAGTGCAACAGAACTCACGCCATGTTCTTCCGGGGAAGTACTGCCACCATGCCCATTTCTGCCGCCAAGCAGTAACGCATTCGCGTTAATGTCTTCCAGATGGTATAGGCATCGGTTGTTATGGGCAGAGGTTACCACTCAACACCAGGTGGGCCGTCGGCTCGTTCCGTAACACATAAAAAAAACCGTTTTGGTAGCAAGTAATAATGCTGTTGAACTACGAGTATGGTGATAATCAATGAGTCATAAAGGTTCAATCCCTTTTCTCAGCATGTTTTCACATTGCTTCGTTTTGCGAAGAGCGAGTGTCAGTTTGGTGTCAGCTATTTTGGGCCAATCCGCAACCAAATCCTCTTCGGTCGTGAACATCACGGTCCAACTCCGTGAAATTTCTCTTCGGGTTCTAATCCGATATTAATAGCATTTTTCTGCAGTAGAACTTGTTTCGTCCGGGAAAGTGTTGCCATATACTATTTCTGTCTGAAAAGTGTGGTTGCCAGTGATTTTATGGCTCATGAGATATCCCTCCTCTATATGTCAAAGTTACGGGATGCGATCACATTAGGGTCGTCCCATACCAAAGTAGGGGAGGACCTTAGTCTTTTTGCTTTAGTTACGGGATTAGGATAACGGTTACCACTAAATATTAGGTGTGCATCCCCTCACTTATTCATATAAAAAGAGTTCAGAGTTATTATATAACTCTAAGTGTAGATTTCGGACGTACCAACCAGTATTTACGAACATAAAACGATTACTTTTAAAAAATATGAGTTGTAACCTACATATTTTTTTTTTTTTTTTAGTTATTAGTATTCGAGGAAGTCAAGTATAATATCGAAACAATATCTTTTTGTGCCATATTGGGAAACTGGTATTAGGATTTAGCTTTTTTGGATATATAGTAATTGCGTATTGTTTAGAAAACCAAGTTGTAACAGCTGATGAACATATAAACGTATATTCTCTTTGCAAACACACTTCCAATATAGCATTGTAGAGTTCGTTTTCAGTCTAGTGAACAATGGTAGGGTAATTAATTGATATTCGACCCAAAACGTACAAAGCTTTTACACGAGTTGGGGGAACCTTTCAAAATACATGAAAGGCTATTTTGTAACCGATGAAGCCACCCCACGGGAACACTGCACTTTTTGCCTTTTTTTTTGCTTATATGTTTTTCCAGGATCTTATCTTGGTACCAAACTTCATCCAAATACTTTCAGCCGTTTTGGCGTGACGCGCGTTCAAACAAACTTTCTATTACTTATTCCTAACGTATCCCAGTTTATTATTGCAAAAATATTTAAGATACACACACGGCATGTCTACAATTTTATTATATGTATAGATAAAGTGTGAATAAATTATGCTGCGTGAGATTGACTTACCGAAGAGAATCTGAATTCATTATGATTACTCAACCTTTCTAAACTTAGGCAATTTTGAACTAAAGTAATTTAGGAAACCATATAGACGCCATATTTAAATGAGAACGATTGAGATGAGCAATCCAAGTTTCAATGTGTGTTAGATTCAGTAAAGGAACCGCAGTGTTTCCAGCTTCGAAATATGTTCTCAATTACTGGACTCCGGTGATCGCTAAATATCTTTGGGGCAAAAATAATGTTTAAAAATAACAGATCTTACGGCGAATGATGCAATAGATTGTGGGATGTTTATAAATTAAACTCCTACATAATGGCTGCATAGCTGGAGAATGACGCACTGGGATTAGGATGCGGAGCAAAATGAACAGCATTTTTGCAAAAAAATACCGGAGCAGTAGTTGAAACAAAGTGTTCAGCACTCATAGTGCTCGGTATACTCATTCAATTACTAAGTATCGCCTTGTTTTTATCTAGATAAAATCCAATTTGTATATAATTTTGTTGGTGTAAGTTTAGTCCTTGTATTTTTTGGTGACGATTCGGTGAAAGAAAACGTTAATTGAGTTATTGAAATATTTTAGTTGTTGAATAGCTACGAATATAAATAATTTATCAAAATAATTAAGTATTAAAAAGTACGAATATAAATACTTAATTAAATATTAATAATTAATCATAAGTTAAAATTTCATTTTTTTCGATAGGATAGGATTTTAGACGTTTTAATTGGTGTTTTTTTTATGGAGATAGGTACTTTTATCATTTCACGGTATATCCATATTTTATTTGATTTCAAGATTTTTTGAAACCTCTGGCTACGGGAATATTCCCTCCCTAATTGTTTGCAAATCGGAATGACTGCGCTGTTAGCGTCGGCGTCGTATACCGTGCTATGTTCTATGCGTCCTTAGTACGGGACATTCAACTTGATTATTGAGCATCAGACTGCGATAATTGTATTGCAGAGCTGCGGGAGTCCCATTACATTGTTATTATCCTTGCTCCAATTACACTGTAAATTTGTGAAAATCCATACATGTGAAAGAGAAAAGTACTACTTGATAACTGGTTTATGAGTTTGATATTTTGCATGGAGGATCCTTTAAGAACGTTAGAAAAGGTGTAAACCAAGTTCAAAAAATCTGCAACAGTTTGAGCAGTAGAACTCTCGCCAAGTTTGTCCGGGGAAGTACTGCCACCATGCCCATTTCTGCCGCCAAGCAGTAACACATTCGCGTTATTGTGTTACGGTTTGAAAGGTGTGGTTCCTGGTGATATTACAGGCACATGAGACATTCCATCTACACGTCTCAGGACGCATACGATGCGACTTGGGTCTTGTCGTACCTAGTAGGGGAGGATCCAAGTCACATCGATTGTTATGGGCCGAGGTTAGCATTTAACACCAGGTGGGCCTTCGGCTCGTTCCGTAACTGTATCAAATAAAAAAAAGAGTCCACTATTAGATGCATATAAGAACATGAGTTAAAAGAAGTATAAAAAATAAGTTATCTATTTACATTCAGCAGACCACACAGACAGAGTATATAGGGTACATCCATAGTAAAAATTAATAAATACAAGTATACGAACACATTTAAACAAATAATAATTTATTTATTTATTTAGTATCACCAATAAAGTACACACCGATTACAATAAACAATATTTCCATCTAAACAAATCCTTCTTAATGTTACTCTAATTACAGGCGATAGACTTCAAGCAAAAATGAGATTAACAGTTGAGCGAGAAATACATAATATATATACATTGATTACTTACAAAATAAAATAATTAACGTAAAATAATTAAATAATAATAATTAACGTTTAGCAAATGCCGTCGTGAATCATTAAAACTTCATATGAAGGCACAACTTAACTTTTGTAACTTTTGCAATATGTTTTATATCTACAAGAAAAGAACTTGTTACTACATTTATTTAAGCACATATTTTCATCTTATAGATAGAACAGATAAAATATACCGACTATCCATCGGCGATTGGGTCCTTAAGCTAAACGATTTCACTCATGCGCGATGATTGTCATTCATTGCCGTCCTATTATTTCTCATACGTATTGATTGAAACGTACATTAAATGGACAAGCCATTCGGGAAAAACATGTTATTACGTTTGTATGGCTGGCTTTTTGTAAGTTAATGCTCCAAGTAAGGGGATGTCTGTTTCAATCGTCTATTCATGACATAGAGTCTTACTCTATACTTCTTAATGTCTTTCTCGATTCAGAATGAGGTCTTTGAGCTAAATTTATTATTTGGATGGTTTATATCGAGTGTTGAATAGAAAGAGGTAAGAAATTAATCTCACTACTCAATAATACTACTGGGAACTACTACTACTACAACTCATGTATATTCGTAAACTACTACTACAAAACTACTACTCGCTCTTTCGAACCAGCGCATTCTGGTGAAAGGATAAATGTGCGCCTTAAAGAGGCTCTTTTTGTTCATTTGACATGGTTTATAATTCATTTTTCCCGTCTAACCGTTCTAGAATAGGGAACGTGGTACTCTGCCAAAAGTTTTACGGAGATAATAAATGTCGACAGTGAAAATTTAAATTTGAACCAGTGACCTCCACATTGAAACTTGGGGGATGTATCACTAGGCCACCATGCTCTCCGATGAAAAATTTATTTCGCCAAGTTGTAGTGCATTTGTATTATGTGAGTATGCAAGGAGGAGCCGGTGATAAGATCGGCACGTAGACTCTTTCTATCCTATATTATAAATAGAGATATTATAGGTGTACAATTTGATATGACTCTCCTAAATATAATTATATTTGCTGTTATTGACCGAACAAAAATACAAGATAGTTATTTTTACTTGTTATTTTACTAAGGTTACATTTATACTCTTTGATGAAAATATTCGAAAAATCATATTTAAGTAAGAGTAGGTACGCTTCATTTTCCTTTAAGCATTCGCCCTAAAAACGAAACCGCGATCATAAAAATATATCTGACGCTCTAAAAATTGTCTTCCGAGTTGTAATGAAAGCGAGCTTTTTAATCCGGCCAAATTATGTTATTCCGAATTGTTTGCGACGCCTTCGGCTAGCCAGGAAATTTAGTTAACCTTTATTGTAAACGGGCCATATACTGAAATATAATAGCTTGTAATAACAAAAGATAACAAAAGCTTTCCAACTCCACTAAATAATAAAAAACACGACTACTCGAGCTCAATCCACGTTTTTTAGGTTGGTAATACAATTTATTTATCAAATCATGTCTTCATTCTGGTACAAGAACACTCGAGAAAATACTAGTAGTTTTGTGGTTTCCAGGTTTATTATGCTTATAGTATTTGCTGAATAATTGAGGTATTTACAGCTTTAATATAAATATTATGAAATAGACATCCTAAGTAACAATTAATATACAGCCTAAACCAGTCATTAAAAATGAAATTTTAAACAGATGTGTCACTTAATTTGTGTAAGTTCACACACATTTTGCGCACTTTTTGAGAATTATTTTACAGTTCCTTTTTTTTCTAAACTCTTTATTTCCATTGTCTTTTAAATCCATAACTCAATGCCAAAAAGTCTATTTAATGACAATATCACGCATAGTTATAGCAAAGTTATAGTCGAATGACTTCACAGCTCATTGGCAGTAGTAACCCTGCCTTCTGCGCTGTAGGTCATGGGTTCGATTTCCTCCCAGGACAATCATTTGAGTGACGAACATAGGTGTTTGTTGTGTGTCTGGGTGTTAATATGTATTATATGTATATATTTACAAAAGTATATAAGTATTATATCTTTGTCTGGTTCCCATGATACAAGCTATGCTTAACTTACTTTGGGGCTAGATGGCGCTATTTGAAACTACTAATATTATTATTATTATACTTATAGCTTGTATCTGCCAGGCCCAAAGAGGTTTAATAAAGAGAAACCTTTATAATATTCCACTTCTGTCCCCCAGGTGAGGTAATGGACCTGATGGCGCTCGTGGGCTCCGCGGTTAACTTCGTGCTGTACTGCAGCATGAGCCGGCAGTTCCGCTGCACATTCACGCGGCTCGCGCGCAAGGTGCTGCCTCTCCCGCGCCCGGACGGAGAACCTCTCACCGACAAGAAGACGTAGCGATCGCGGTCAGCGACCGCCTCCACTGCTGTCGCTAGCCTGTGAAACTATATACTTTCGGACTGGTTGAGTGTATAACTGTATTTCATTAGCAGTAGAACTTGTGCTAAGTTCGCCCGGAGAAGTACCCTGGTAATCTGCCACCAAGCATGATGCACTCGCGTTGCTGTGTTCCGGTGAAGGGAGTGGGTGCCGGTGAATTGAAGGCGCATGAGACGTAACATCCCCGTCTCGAGGTGATGAACGCAACGCAGTGCGACTTGAGTCATCTCGTACTATGGAGAGGACTTGAGTGGTATTGCAACAGCAATACCACTCAAGTAGTACGAGAAAGTACGCCCCCCATAGACAACAGTCTATGGGCGGCGGTTACCACTTAACATCAGTTGGGCCGTAAGCTCGTACCGTCACTTAAATGTCATAAAAAAAATATTTGAAGGACTAATAATTTTAAAACTTAATATATATTAACTAGGGTAAGATGGGAATGAATAAATCTTAAAAACTAATGTCCCACGGCGACTATTACTCGTAGTTCAACAGCTCTACATCATGTAATTTCTAGCGTTTCGTTCCTCTGTCGCACGTTGCTAGATGTTACGTTTCTCAGAGGTATGACAAGCTTCCAACTACCCATTGTTTGTAACACGTAATGCAATAAAAGATGATGAGTGCTGGATACAGATTAAAACGATGAAAATGAAAATAATATTGAACTTAAACTTTGTAGCTTCAGTATTTTCACCATTTTATGTTAAGGACTGTCAGACAACCTGATGGCCCACCCGATAGCAAGTGGTCATCGTCTCCTATAGATATTGCACATCAAGCGAGGTCATTGGAGAATCGAAGCCCGACCTTTCTATAACAGTCACTACAAATATTGTACACAAATACACTGCACTAGGATTTCCTGCGTCTCAAGTGGCCTCGAAAACAGATAGCAACTGAAAAGATAGCAAGGAAGAACATCCAAGACTCGAGAACAAACTTTATACTTTCTTACTTTTTTTTTCTTTTTTTTTTTTTACTTTTTTTTTTTTCTGTAGATTCTGTTGAAAAAATAAAATAAAAATAAAATAAATAAAATACTTATCACAGAAAGTCTGCCCCTGTTTGGGATTGAACCCTAGCTTTGGAGGCATAGTTACTATCGTCTTAGGCATGGAGCTGTCGTTTTTCCTATGTTCACGATCTACTTGCTGGATGACATATATTATAGACATATATTTATTTTATAGTAGGTAAATATTATTGATTGCCTTGAAGGTAAATCTTTTAGGCCAAAGAGATTCAAGGCAAAGCTCTGCAAATGGCTGTTTGATTGTTATTTACGTAAAAACGTGTTTTGATGACGATGAAGCTGTAATAAAATGGAGATGACATAGATTCTCAAAGATCACGTGGGTCAAGAACCAGATGTGGGGTCGCAGAAGAGTTCGAAAGCCATCTAGTCCCACATAACCGTTCAGCCTCCCCTGCATGCGAGAGTATTTCACCACGATAAAAAAAGGTCGGAATCAGATCTGTCGTCTGCTAAAACTTAACCGCGTCATTCGTAAACGGTCGTAGTCATGTCGTATTGCAGCGAAGAGATTGCGAATTTGTACATAGGTCGTCGACATTCCGAAGAAATTCAGAATAGAATTGCAATCCTATGCACAACTTCAGATGATCCGGATTCTACTAGCTTTTAGATATTTGTATTTAAGTAAAACTTTCTTCTTATCCGATATATCGCAGCTATGACATTTATTTATTATTCAGAAAGCAACGTAGCTCGGAAAAAAGGAGGACGGATTTAGTTCAGACTAAATCTCAGATATGAGACCGCGGCTCAGGTCTTGCAGACGTATATTATATTAAAGCTATGCATTGCTTTCTTGAATACGATTTATTTACCTATGGCATACATCTTAGAAGCTCAGGAATTACGTTTCAGTACTCAGTTTTTTATAAGCATTTCAAATGAAATAATCCAGGAAGTTTGGAATTTGCATCAGCCAATATTGTTTAAGTTCGTATAACCATTTTCTGAATAAGCTCCCCAATTTTGATTTTGCACTTAGATGGAATAAGAGATGTCCTTGTTAAAATATTTTTACGATGCAATTAGAACCTTAAGTATGTATTTTACGAAACTAACAATTGAATTATTTCTAGTCATTAGATTAATGTAGGTTTAAACATCTACGGAAGGTACATGCTCGTTATTTAACTCTTGACTCAAAGTGAGAATTAAATCATGTACTTTCCCGTTTATGTATGTGCAATTTTGCTAATTACTTATTTCGTTGTATTTTTAAAATTTTAGTTGGTCTAAATTTAATTGTAGTTATTATACAAACTGTATATAGTTTGCACGATTAGAAAAGAGATTGGATTGAAAAGAAACGAAATATTTTTCGAATTTTAACTTCTCCCTCTATGATATAACCACTTGTATATCATTTGTGAAAATAAAGTAGGTACCTCATCAATTTATATACAAATAGATATATTCTATATATAAGTTGGAACTTTGAAATTATTTTAATATCGAATTCAAATTGTAGTATCTAAGATATTTAATATAATTTATTTCATTCAATATTCAGATATCGCGAAAAGGCTCCTACTTGCTGTTTTCGAACTTTGGAAGTGAAAAGGATGAAATAGTCGTTCACATTGAAAGTGACGCCTAACAAGTAACTACCATTCGCAGCCGGTGTCACAATATCTCTGACATGATTTTTCACTTATCTCGCTTCCAAATCAATATAAATGATCAAGTAGACATGGAATAGAATCAGTGGCGCCATAAAGTCCCACTGTTGGGGCGACAACTTCCTTCTCAGGATAACCTCAATCGGCTTGGTAGATGTCACTTGTGTTCAATAACTAAGTTATAAATGAAGTGAGAACCAAAGAAAGATAAATTCAAAGTCAAAAACTTTATTTTCATAGAATTCATAAAGTAATGGTTTACGTCAATAATATTCGAAACATATTTCACGCGTACTTATCGCTAAGTTTGACGCGTGGTCAAACCCTATCCGACCCTCCATGGGGAAGAACAAACAAGAAACTCCTAATGGAGGGCTTACTTTTTTTAAACGAGCACGATCCTTGTAACAGTCTGAGTACTTAGATCTATGTTACATTTATGACCATAAAATACTGAAATAAGATATTACAAAATGTTTTGTGTGTCGTTGAGCAGAGCGACATCAGACTCGTTGCCGTCTTCTGTATTTCCTGAAAGCTATATATAAGCTATAGGGAGTCTTTAAGAAGAGAGTAAATAGGTTACTATAGGCATGCTACATTTTACATTGCATCAATACTATAATATTTTCACCACACTAGTTCGAGAGAGCCAATGACACGAATAGTTTTAGTACTTAACATAAGTAGAGACTGTGGATAAAAAGAAATAGTACTGTTGCTTTGGACTTAAACCAGTTACCTTCAATTCGAAAGTCAGGGATTCGCACCACTCGGGAATAATTATGTGGTAGGCATTCATTATGGTGTCAAATATTCCCAAGCATGTAACTGCCAAGAAGATCGACAGCTGTGAAATTAGAAACCTTTCATCATGGTCTGAGCAGCCCCAAATTAATGGGAAATCGATTAAGCTCTTGAAAGGTGTTTTTTATTGTACATTAATTAATTTAACTAATTAGCTGCCTTTTATGTCGGTCTTTTCTCAGAAAAGTTTCCATTTCTTTTATAAATACTGGCTACCTCCTGTTATTTTTTTATTACAGTTTAATCATTGTTTTACTACAGCAACTAAGTAAGGTAACGAAAAATTAATGGACAAGCATAAATTCTAACTTAACAATAAATATGTGCTGAGTTTTATGCCGAATCTGAGCCAGCGTTCTTTTTATGATTGTGTTTAATTCCATAGTAACAATGAATATTAGGAAATAATATAAAATAAAGGGTCGGTAAACATTTAGATTCTCGCTTGATAGTATTATCTGGATATGTGGTTACTATCATTTCAGTATCAGTCAGTTGTAGCAAGTAGTCCTAAACTGGGGCGCAGTGAAAATTTTCGAACATTAGACACATATTTTGAAATATGTAAACATGATCTTTATAAATTTATCGATAGATCGTAGGAGCTCATAGTATAAATATAAAAATTTACGATACTTCTATTCTCTGGGAGTATATGGGGTCAAAAAAGACTAAGGGTCGTTTACACAACTTTTGATTAATTGACAATGAAATTGACAGATAAAGTACTAGAGTAATGTCATCACCCATCATTGTGAGTTGTCACAGTTCTTAAATCACGAGCCAATTTATTTGGTGCTATATATAGGTACCGTATAGTAATAACCAAATAAATTACTGGCACCCAGTCACGTATTAAATCTATATCTAGACATACATAACTGTTGAGTATATCATCAATAAAGTTCCAATCTAAGCTTGTAATTATCTTCATGTTTCAGGTCACGTACTACCTCCACGGCAGTCACACAATCAGAAACTTTTCTATTAATATTAGTTAGGTACGTACTCAGGTACTCGGCGGAAGATATCTTGAATTTAGGTGCGACTTTATTATTATTTTGCTACTGTAGACAACAGTTTGATCTATAGATAGTCTATTGTAATAGTTACGTTAAACCATCCGGTTACAGGATGAATGTGTGCAATTCAATTTTCACTAAGCCGCGGTCCATCGATCTCTGTGAGTGATGAATTTTATATCGTCGCTGACTGACCCATGAGCCTTATTCAGCCGTATGAACCGGGAACGTACACTCCCGTCCTTTAACTAGAAAGCCGTTAACCCTCAAAAGGTCAATTTTGACTTTTTAATAGGAAGCGATACAGTTCAAAATTCTCTATCTTTCTGTCTAAGAAACGTTTGTAACATATGATTAGTTCCGGAGATATAAAAAAAATTGTAGGCCGTTAAGTGACGGATCTAAAAGGAATTAAAATGAGTTCTCTGAACATATCTCAAATACAACAATTTGGGCCTAACGGCCTTTTAGTTAAAGGACGGCAGTACATACGAATATGATTCAAAGTGAAACGGAATATATTAAATTTACATGTCATAAAAACGACCCCATTTTTATCTTTAAAACGAATTTTGGTGGCAACGCATATCCGGTATGAAAATTAGAATGCGAATGGAATTTACAACGAAGTTGTAAGAATCCAGTCACTTCGCGGCGATTATGGTAAGGAAAGTTCTGGATTTACTATTCAAGGCATGGAAATGGGTTTAATATATGAAATTTACACCTGGAAAATTTCAGGAACTAATTTCAGAAGCATATGTTTCATATTCGTTTATGAATAAAGATGCACTAAGGGCCTTATTCATAAAAGTGTATTAGCAATAGCTTATCTAAACTTATTTTAATATTACCTCGTGATGTTTTCAAGCCTATTATTATTCATAAATTAATTACGAATTCTATAGAAATAAAGGTTTTTTTTACTTTGACTTTATATGAATCTGATAATAGAGGTCCGGTTGCGTTGCATTTAATTTAATGTACGAAACTTTGTTTCGATGATCTATTTGAAATTATACATATAAATGGACAGGATTTTATATATCATAGTTTAATGATTTAAAATAATTTGGACCAAACACTTTTGTAGATAACTGTAGGTACTATTTGAGAAAGTTTCTTAAACATTAATACATATACAGGGTGTGGCGTAATGAGTGGATAATAGGGTACCTGCGGGTAGGGGCCATTGTGGCGGTTCAGAAAAATATTTGTTATGCTCAGTAAAAGTGCCTCGGTTTTCGAGATATTCGACATTTTCGAAATTCGAAAGCAAGTAAAATTTTAGTGAAATCTTATTTTAAAAACATAACTGTGCTTGTGTTATAAAAATAATAGTTTCCATTCGATAGCACATCTATCCAAGAATACTATCCAAAAAACAGATAGAAAAAAAAAAAACATTTGCAGTCTGGGCGCCAAAAATAGTGACGAAGGGTGAAATATTTCTTAAATTTCGAAAATGTCGAATATCTCGAAAACCGAGGCACTTTTACTGAGCATAACAAATATTTTTCTGAACCGCCACAATGGCCCCTACCCGCAGGTACCCTATTATCCACTCATTACGCCACACCCTGTATAAGTAAAGAAAAATTTTGCTGCCTATTATATATAATATGGCAACAGTAAGAGACATATTAGTGAAATGTATTAGATGTAAATAACGCAATGTAGTAATCGTTAAATGACCTTCATTTTCTAGTTGGAGTAAAAATTCAATGTTTTTATAGTACTAGTAATTAATTTCACATAGTCTTAAGTATATGTATAAATCTTTTTTATGCCATAATGTTGCGTAGCTTTAACCAAGTAAAATGTATTATTGTAATGTATTTTACCAAATAAATTCGATTAATTATTGTAAAAAATGTGTGTAGAGAAAAAAAACAAACATAAATTTTGTCTACATTTCGATGTCTATACTATATTTACATGCACTCTAAACAAGCACTCTATAACAATAAGTATGTCTGTAGATATGTTAGTCGATGTAAATAAACATAATTGTAATACATAATATTTCAGTAGTTTTTATGACACAGCCTTACCTGTTATTAAATTATTAAATATTATTCCATTGATCCTTGATTCCCGATCCCGTTTACATATTCATAAGGGTAGGTTGTGTAGCTCCGATCCGGACCGGCGGAATCACTTGAATTATGTACATAGAATCACAGTATGTTTGTTGATACACTATAGTAATATTAAAGAAACAATAGGAATCTTGCAAAACAAGGAAAACTTTTACTGCTTTGTGCGTATATTTTCCTATTTTTTATCGAAATATCGAGATTTATATATAGTTAGTTTCAAAACACATCAATTTATCACTTTTCGTAAAGTATTTTATTTAAGAGTTTCAACAATTTATTACAGTTTACTGCTCCGAAATCACGTTAAGATATATTTTACTGATTTTTATTGAACATAACTCATTCTAATATACAAGAAATCCACAGTGCAGAAGGACGACTAGCATTTATAAAAATGAGACTTGTTGCTCTTTATTTTTATTACAGTACTTTTATTACAGTACTTTTATTACAGTACTTTTTTTAATATTTGTGGACGATTCACAAGCTCCACCTAGCCCGATAATAAGCATAGCGTGTGCTATGGGAATCACAATTGATAAAATACATTTTATCTCTTCATATCGAATTCGATAATACTTTATTATTAAACTGCATAATATCTATTGCGATCAGTAAATAAAGATGTCAACTGAATTCTTCCTCGTACTATCAATTATTTTCTTTTAATCCAAATTATATATGAAGTAGAATACAGCCTGAAAAATGCTTTGAGTGAGTGAAAGCAGTGCCTAAGGGATATTATTTAGAATTCCAGAATTGTCAAAGAAGTGAAGCGTGACCTGAATATTGCCCGTCATAATTCTAATCTAATCTGACTTAGACAGATCGATTTTAAGTTCCTGTCTTTGTGTCGATCGAATGTCCTAGTCGCAGAATATCCGTAATTGATTTATGATGATTAATTGGGTAGAGGCGAAGGTCTGATTAAACCCCTCAATAATATGGGTATTAGTAGTTAGCTATAAAAATAAAACGCAGCACGGAAGCCAGAATCATTAAAATACTGTCTTAGTGGATGAAAACTAGACTTACCTACTTATTTCAGGGCAACTAAATAGAAAAATCTGTAATTCAGTCTTCAGCGACAAAGCTAAATAGATTTATTTGAAAATCCCTTACTTAATTCCCTTCCCTTGCCTTCATTGAGCCAATTCGTTTCTATTATACGTGAGGAAATTGTTTGAAATTGGTAATGAGGCAAACAATATCCTTATTCAGTTCGTTACACTTCGATAAACGGAAACGGTATAAAAGTTATTATATTTTTTAAGAGTGTTTTAAAATCGTTCCTACGGGACATAAAAATAAGGGAAGCTAAAAATTATATCTTGCTCGTTCCAGCTGAGTGCGTTAGGGTAAAGATGCTAAGACTAGCGAGCTCTAGCGGCGGGTGTCACTATCACCGAGGTACTTTTTCCCATAATATATATTACTACTAGCTGCGCCCCGCGGTGTTACTCGCGGTGAATAAGTAATCCCACGGGAACACTTCCGTTTCCGTGATCAAAGTAGCCTATGTGTTAATCCAGGATATAAGCTATTTTGGTACCAAATGTCATCCAAATCCATTCTGCTGTTTGAGCGTGAACGAGTAACAAACGTCCATACAAACTTTCACGTTTATATGAGTAGGATATATATTCCCGTAATATGGGATAAACAAGTAAAATGCAAACGACATGTAAAATCTACGAATTCGTTACGCAAGGTAACAACATTGAATAATGAAGATACTTAGTATTCAGATTAAATAAAACGTAAGTCTAATTTATTGGCAAGAAATTTAATCAATTTTGAATAAAACAATTTTAAATAATTTGTTTTCTTCGAAAAAGGCGAAATAATAAGATTATAATTATTATAATCTGACTGACCTCACAGCTCAGTTGGTAGTAACTCTGCCTTCTACACTATAGGTCGTGGGTTCGATTCCCAACCAGGACAAATATTTGTATGACAAGCATTGACGTTTGTTCTGTGTCTGGGTGTTAATATATATTTATATGTATGTATTTTCGAAAAGTATATAAGTATTCTATCAGTCGTCTGGTTCCTATGATACAAGCTATGCTTAGCTTAGTATGGCACTAGATGGCGCTGTGTGAAATATCCACGAATATTTATTTATTTATTTATAACTAGCTGTTGCCCGCTACTTCGAATTTTTAGTTTTTTTTCGAGTTTTATCACGCACTCCTATTTTATCCCTTGGAAAAGTTATGATATTCTAAAAAACAAGATAACCACTTTTTACTAAGTGGATA
This sequence comes from Chesias legatella, assembly GCA_947359385.1. Taxonomy (NCBI): domain Eukaryota; kingdom Metazoa; phylum Arthropoda; class Insecta; order Lepidoptera; family Geometridae; genus Chesias; species Chesias legatella. The sequence goes on along the minus strand of OX375786.1, from coordinate 5,731,527 downwards.
TGGATGTATACACGGTACATATACCAAAACAACATTTTTTACAATTTTTGTCTGTCTGTCGGTGTGTTCCGGCTAATCTCTGAAATGGCTGGACCGATTTTGACGGGACTTTCACTGGCAGATAGCTGATGTAACAAGGAGTAACTTAGGCTACTTTTCCGAGGGGTAAAATAGGGGTGCGTGATAAAACCGAATTCCACGCGGACGAAGTCGCGGGCAACAGCTAGTTAACAATATATTGGATCACACTCCTTTTTACAAAACCAAATAACTATAATTCTTTGAATGTGGTATTAAATTAAGCTCTAAACACCATTCTTTGACAGCCATACTGACAAAAAACCCACGTGATTTTAAAACAAATCCGTTTATATTTTTAAATGCGGAACTCTAAAAATTTTGCTATCAACATGAGCAAGTAACTTTTGAATAATAGGCTTGGCAAGCAGGCTAAAAATGGGCATTGAGTAACAGAGTCTTCGTAAGTTTTTTAGATATAACTTCGAAGGTGAAAGCATCTGATAAACCTTATAACATTATTATATCAAGATATAAGATATATCCACTCCTATCTACGATCCAGATATATGATTTATAAATATATTTTTTTTATGAGAATTAGTGATGAAATGATCTGACGGCCCACCTGATGATAAGTGGTAACCACCGCCCATATACAACAAAAATACGACTCAAGTACTATCCACCAAAGTACTTGCGTTGCGTCGATCACCCCAAGACGGAGATGTTACGTCTCATGCGCCTGCAATTTCACCGGCAACCACTCCCTTCCACGAGAACACAGCAACATAAGTGCACCACTGTTTGGCGGCAAATTACCAGGTGTGGTGGCAGTACTACCCCGGGTAAACTTAGCACAAGTTCTACTGCTACAGGTATAAAAGTATATGCTACTATATATATATACTATAATGAAATTGAAAAAGATTTTCCAAATATATTTTGTTTCTCTTAAAACATCTATAAGAGTTACTTATAATTTGGGAGAAAACCCTGGTTTTACGTTAAGGTAATAAAAAGAGAATCGTGTCTAAAAGTTCTCGAAATTGCTTGCCCTTAATGGCTTGAATAAAATATGTAGGAGTACGTGATCCCAGATGTGACATCGGTACATGTTTTGATGAATATATGTTGTCTGTGCGTTCGTAAAGCCCAAAATTTCCCTAGTGTTGAATCTTCACTCGATTTTGTCATTCAAAGCGTTGCGTGTTTGGGAAGGCCTAAGGCAATCTATTTGATACAAGCTTTTAGGATCTTATTGCTAAGGGGAGAACTCTACCTCTAAATTGATCATCGATCCTATCATATTATTAAACGATGAAACTTTATTTTCCTCGTATTTCGCTTGACAAAAAGCTCTATTAGTTAAGGTAACGGAACCCCGTTACATAAATATGACGAAAGCCCGAGACTGCAAGGAGTAATAATATTCGGAGAAGAATTGAGATGGACCCCTTGGATCATATAATTTATTCGGTCCATTATTGCTCAGTTCGCTTGGCAGATTTGTTGGGACTCCGCAACTAATCCGGCCTTATGCAAGGCTATCCTTTGCTGAAGGTTACACTTGAATACCGATTACGGAATTTTTGGGCAAAATATGTACTAAGTCGTATCTTCCAGATGCTCGCAGCTCATTCAAAGTTACATTAAAGGACTTTACATTTATATTAGGTGGTTGGCGGCGCGGCGCTCAGCTTGACATTTGGATGATGAAAATGAATTTGTGCAAAACATTTCCAGTAAATTGTGCGTACTTACCTCCTATGTTATTACCGACTTCCTGTAAGAATGCACTATGACAGTATTAAAAAATACTTACCTACGTTCTGCACTAGATACCTAAAGAAAGATAATGATTTATAAAATATCTGTATTCCAGGTATTTTAAGCAGTTTTTATTCCAATCAGACAACTTTAAGTCAGTCTTGTAATTATAATTTGATAACCTTATCGCGTCTTTTGTCGTCATGAAACAAATATCCAAAGTTAAATTAACTCTATGACAAACGCGCCGATACGAAAATATCTTGTTAGAAGAACGAAGCTTCATTTATTTCTAAGTTCTGTCAAATTAATTAAAACACTTACAGGTATGTGATGATATACTAATCTACCAGTGGTTTTCTTAGTAAATATGAATGTAATAATGTGTAGATCTTAGTATGTTAATTGTGCTAGATCTTAATTATGTTAATATTGGTCTGGAGAGCATTTCGTTGAAAATATATCAGACATGTAAGTACTGAGATTAACGATAGCCACTCGGCACTATTCGGCAAGTGTTTCTAAAGATTTTTCAGTTTCAACGGTCTAGTTCTCAATGGACTGTAGTGTACTGTGTAGTGCTTGTACTGTGTGGATGTGGTAAGATGCTACTTTGAAATCCGTTGGCTGATAATAATAATAGCCTTTTACTCAGACCCACTTCTATTACAAAATAGTTTAACAAACAAAATTAAAACTAAATCTATTCTACTTCACATATGTTACTTGCTCTTCACTCTTCGCTTTCTTGCATGTCTGTTTGCCAGTCGGCAGACCTCCTCCAACCTTTTCCATTCGTATTTTTCCTGATGTCTTCATCCCACGTTGGCTGATACCGGTCTAATCATCTTAAAAGATGATTTATGATGACACGCCAGGACAACTAAGATGTTACTTAGGAGTCTATAAAAGTAAGTCCTGTCTCTTTCAAAAAACTTTTCTAGAGTAGGATGTTCTTTATTTTTAACAAAATCAGTAGACCATCTGTAATAACATTAGAATCAACGTTATATCTTAATACACATTATTAATGAACACATACGAGTGGAATATAGTTTTAATTAATTATAGTGTGCTGTGTAGCGTGGACCTGCGATTTAATATTTATCTAACTTTTCAAATTCCACAAATAAATAACTCAATGTTTTATAAAAGCACCTATAAAAGTTTATAATAATTTGCTTTTAGATTTAAAACTCCTCGAAGGATTAAAGTTTAAAAATAACCTGAGGAAATGGTTAATATCAAAAATATATTACAACCTCACAGAGTTCTTTGAACGAAAACATCGAAGAGAAGAAAGAAGTATTGTGCTGGACCCTGATGTTGAGAAAACTAACTCAATTTTTTCAATTTTTAATTTAAAAATAATTTGGCAATTCCCGCAATTTATTCATGTTTAGTTGAGTGATTTAAATCTTCTAAAGCCATTATTCAAGCGCAAAGCAAACTCGACACGAGTGGAGTGTATGAGAATTCAGAAACGACACATAAATTGACTTCTTCTATTTCGGTGGGCGCAGAAATATTTGATTCGCATCCTGAGTTTGTCTATACAAATAAATAAAATTGGAGTGTCTGTTTGTAATATTAAAATAACCGCTTTTTACTAAGTGCATATGGATACACGGTATATATACCAAAACAATTTTTTTTACAATTTTTGTCTGTAAGTCTGTTTGTTCCGGCTAATCTCTGAAATGGCTGGACCGATTTTGACGGGACTTTCACTGGCAGATAGCTGATGTAACAAGGAGTAACATAGGCTACTTTTCCGAGGGGAAAATAGGGGTGGGTGATAAAACCGAATTCCACGCGGACGAAGCCGCGGGCAACAGCTAGTATAAAATACGTGCGATGAGTTCACCTACAAATAACATGTCTGGGGTTTACATATATTATGATGACGTGTTTACTTTGTGAAATGTGGTTACAGTACGTAAAATGAGAATATTTTTGGTACCGCTTAAAAGTTTATGCTTATTAGTATTTTTTTTGTAATATAATAATAATAACTTTTATTTTCTCGAAAAAAGTAGATTTATCTTAAAACTAGATACAATAATGTAGGACGAGCAAAAAACCTACTTCGTGCGAGACTGGTGCCTGAGATAGGTTTGTTTAAAACCTGTGTTACAGGTCACCAGGGCTCTCACTTCGCGGACATAATATATTGCTGCAGTCGATACATACATTAATTCCACTAACGTTAACAACAGTATACAAAATGAAAAGACATATCGTGTAAGAATTTTCACCTATTATGCCAAAATCTAAAGTCTTCGGATCGCTCATTGTTGGTAATTATCATCATTTTTACCTTTAAGTGTGCCGTCAAGAGAAGTTCTGTTGTCAAATTACAGCCACAAATATTCTATTAAACATTTCCTCAGCGCATTTATTCCGAAAGACAGACAAAGACTTTCCAAGGGTTCCATAGGTTTCAAAATCTTCAGTTGCGCTGTCATTTGGCATAGTTGAACTAACACACTAAACAATTTGATATAGCCATTTTAAAATTATCATGGGAAAAAACAAACCAAATAAACTTTGTGTTTGATGCCTTAAATCAAATCGTTGCCTTTCCTCAGGGTCGAGGCCTACCCATTAGTGATATAGGGCTGCTATTCACGTCACTTGTAGGCAAAGGTTAGCTCATAAAATCAATCCAAATGCCAGTGTAAGGAGAAAAGGTTTCGATAAGATCTTATGTTCTACTCAGGAGAAATTACTGATCACAAACTAGAACTAACGTTATGGCTTTTACTGATTGTTGTTTGAGATGGGAAGCTTACCTACTACTACTACTACTACTACTAGTACTACTACTACTACTACTAGTACTACTACTACTGCTACTGCTACTGCTACTACTTCTGCTTCTGCTTCTGCTTCTGCTTCTGCTACTGCTATTGCTACTGCTACTGCTAATGCTACTACTACTACTACTAAAATGCATTATGTACTAACTAACAAAAATGTATTTCGATATTTATCCGATGAGATTGCAAAGCTTTTGCACGATCCGGTCAACCCGACGCGCTGCATTGCCCGTTGCCCGTGCATTCTAACCGAACGTTAGGTGTAATAACAATCGTACAGAATCGGGCGCATACGCAAACTACTTTTTCATCCAAAGCCAAAGTCACTTCATTTCCATAGAATTCATAAAAAGGCTTGGAAACGTCAATAATATTCAAGTCACGCGTATTCATCGCCATATTTGACGCCTGTTCAAACCCTATCCGACCCTCCACGGGGGTGAATAAAAAAGAAAACCCTAAAGGAGAGCGCACGATCCTTGTAACAATCTGAGTACTACTACTAATCTACTACATTTATGACTACATAAATGTAACAAAACAAATATGACTACATAAATATAACATGGATTATAATAGAATTATCACCTTTCAGGTTTGGATAACCGTATCGGGGAACCAAATGCAACAATCCAATATGTTTCTGGTGCTGCCGCGCTAGCAGCCTCAAGGGGATTGAAGTGGGTGACAGGATTTGCCTGGCTTCCCACACGACTTGAAACATAAAAGCCAAGTGTCTCCCGAAAACCAGCCCCGACAGCGAGTGATGTGTCACCCAATAAATAATGACTCTGTTGGTGTGTGCGTTCGTTCTCACTGCCGTCCTTTAACTAAAAGGCCGCTAAGCCCAAATTGTTATTTTTGTGATATGTTCATAAAACTCTTTTTAATTCCTTTTAAACCCTTAACGGCCTATAATTTTTTCTATATCTCCGGAGTTAATTATAATTAACAAACGTTTCTTAGACAGAAAGATAGAGAATTTTGAACTGTATCCCTTCCTATTAAAAAGTCAAAATTGTCCTTTTGAGGGTTAACGGCTTTCTAGTTAAATGACGGCAGCTCAGCGTTGTATTCACGCTGCCGGGAAACTGTCACATTTTCCTCTTGTGAGTTTAGTGAAGCACTGGTAAGGGGGATAGGCATATAATCAAATTGTGAGCTTGCGGGGTCCCAGTCGAGTCACGTCCGGCGGTGACAGACTCAGTCGGCGACATAATTGATTATTATGACGCTATAATACAATAACGTGGATTGTTTGATGTATCTGGTCTTTGTATGCGCCGTCTAATGGTACTTAGCGTGACATCAGCCACATAATACATGAGTGGGATAGGTAGACGAAGATATTAAGTGACGGATCAAATTTAGTATTTTTTTACGGAATTATCCGAATTATAGTAGTAATTTCCAGAAAGGATTTAGCACAAGTTCTAGGTGCTGAAAATAGTAGTCATGCTTGTAAATATGTTTAATTTTAATCGTGGCGAATTCAATTGGCGTGTTGGATTTTTATTTCACCAAGTGTGTTCATGTGTGTAGGGCTATATAGATGCTGTTCTGTTTTTGTTTTTTTTTATTTGATTTGGGTGGCGGAAAGAGCTGACGGCCCGCCTGATGTTAAGTGGTATCCGACGCATAGGCGTCGGATACCACTAAAAGACAACAATAAAACGACTCAAGTCCTCTTCACCAAAGTATGAGATGACCTAAGTCGCATTGCGTTGCGTCTATCACCCCGAGACGGGGATGTACGTCTCATGTGCCTGCAATTTCACCGGCATCCACTCCCTTCCACCGGAACACAACAACACGAGTGCATCACTGCTTGGCGGCAGATTACCAGGTGTGATGGCAGTACTTCTCCGGGCGAACTTGGTACAAGTTCTACTGCTACTAAAACTAGTAAAATTAGTTTGTGACCGATTCTTCAAATACTTACTTGCGGTGCGCTTCACTAAACATCTAAAAGTAGAATGTGCCTACTTCTCTTCTGTCGAGAATGGCCGGATCTAATGCTAAAAATATGATATAACTTCCACATTATTAAATATCTAAAATTAGATTAATAATAGGTGTATCTAGTTAAAAAAGTAACGAAACCTTTTAGAACGAATCGGTAACTAATACTCCTGTCAAACTTACCTTATTAATTGTGTTTAAAAAAGCTACCTCAAAAGTAATTCTAAACGTAAACAAAACGGTCTAAGTACTCACCTCAATTGAAATTGGATACTGCCCACACACGAAAATATAAAATAATGGGAGGCATTACGAGGTCGACTTAGCAACAGGAAGCCCTTTGCCCGATATCCCTGGTTGGGTGGCTCTGACCTGTTTAAATACTATTTTATCTTCTCAATAAATAAAACTGTAGACATGAATAAGCAAATAAAATAGCTTGCTACTCGAGTGGGCCTAGTGACTTTCATACGTGGGAGAGCAGTTACGGATAAGTTTGTCTTAATGTTACGTATTGGATGAAAGTATCAATAGTTATAGTAGTAAACGTAAAGTTATATATATTACTAGCTGTTGCCCGCTACTTCGCCCGCGTGGAATTCGGTTTTATCACGCACCCCTATTTTACCCCTCGGAAAAGTAGTCTAGGTTACACCTTGTTACATCAGCTATCTGCTAGTGAAAGTCCCGTCAGAATCAGTCCAGCCATTTCAGAGATTAGCCGGAACACACCGACAGACAGACAAAAATAAAAAAAATGTTGTTTTGGTATATGTACTGTGTATACATCCATTACTTAGTAAAACTTAGTAAAAAGCGGTTATTTTAATATTAAAAATAGACACTCCAATTTTATTTATTTGTATAGATATCGTAAGTCGAAGACAAGTCAAGACCTACTGAATCGTCATCGCTTCAAATATTCTTGATAATAAAGTTCTAAAAACATATCAAAGTAAAAGTCAATAGAAAACTTATTTATTACGTTGGTACGAGAGCATCTAATCTGCTAAACAATGTTTCTTTAGGAATGAGAAATTAATTTTTCATCGTGACTGCTCGGGCTGAAACTTTTTATGCGGTAAATGGACTGACATAAATTGTTTTGACGCGGGGTTATCAGAACTTCCCGTTCCTAAGTACCTAATCGTGACTACTGTTGCTATGGGAAGTGGTTACTATAATATCCGGTTACAATAGGCCAGTTCCGACTCTTAGTTCATAAAAAAATGTATAAGTTATTTCGAAACGACTGAAGTTAGTAAAGAGTTATATTTCTGGTAGATTCGAGGCCAACGGGAAAAACAGAACAATTGTAATATTTAGCAAGATTTAGAGTATTTCAAGTCAAAGACAAAAACTGTATTTCCTTAGAATTCATAAAGAAATGGCTTGGAAACGTTAAGAATATTAAAAACATAAGGTCACGCATACTTATCGCCAAGTTTATCGCCTGATCAAACCCTATCCGACCCTCCATGGGAAAGAACAGACAAGCCCTAATGGAGGGCTTCCTTTTTTTTTTCGCGAGCACGATCCTTGTAACGATCTGAGTACTTAGATAGAAATATTTTTAGCAGACTCCTAAAATCTTAATTTAAATCAAATATAGCTCTTACATTCAGACACCCAAAGCTTTCTGTGTCGCCGGTGGTATACACATAAGCTAAATGGTGTATCCAAGATCATGAAAAAACTTTTTTCCAAATTATTTCCCCGGTGGGAAATGAATCCGGGATTATAAGTTCGCAGGTAAGATATTACATATTAGAGTAGCTACTGTGTAGTTTAGTTTGCTTTAGGGAATGAAACATTTAATAAAAATATGCGATAAGTATGCAAACCAAATAATATGAACGTTAAACAGACCGAAATGCTGGTATTTAGATCAAGAAAGGGACCTGATAACTTGCCTATTGTTCTCCTCAATGGAGAACCTATCAAAATTTTGGAAAGTTTTAAGTATATTTGCCACATCGTAAAGGCGACCCTCACGGACAACGAAGATATTGAACGAAAGAGAAAAGCGCTATACACAGATGGCAATAATGTTTAAAAAAAAATCATAAATTGCCTCGAGAGGTAAAAAACCCTGCCAGACGTTTTCACTTTTTTATGCCATGTAGGTGATAGAACTAGCTGTGTGCTTAAGTGGTAAAAAATAAAAGACTAAAGACTAAATTAAATGACGATACGTATCCCAATCCTGTAAGGGATTACTGGATCAGGACCCGAATGATCCATTCCATTATTGGCAAGTCATATCTGTCGCATATGACCTGCAAGATACTGTTGGAGCTGCCTCGAATTCTGCTGAGCAAAGATGCAGTTTTCTTGCGGATGATTGCGTGGAAGCCATTGACCCGCGCTTCAGCAAACATCGTTGATGCGCTACAGAATCGAGGCAGACCCAACATCACTACACACTACACACAACGCAAAACACACAAATGCTCATAATAGCTGCCTTGTTTTATTTAATAAAGTTTAGAATTAACCAGATTGGTGACACTGAACACGGATAAAATTTGTTTTTATTCTCATGTCTAATATCAGCATTAATAAGCACTGAGATGTTTACCTGATTCAAAAAGTTTTGTTATAACTTTCTTGTTTTTCAGCGCTGGCACTTTTAAACAATTTCATAACTTCCATATCAGTGCTTCGATATTGTGGTATACTTTGTATTTTCTCTAAGTTAAAAAACTTCAGTGGACTCAGTAACTTCGACCGTAAGAGAGTAACGTTGTTAGCTTCTTTTTCTGCCTGTGTTGTTTTTCTGGGTTCAGGCCATTTTCTAAGGACAGCTAGTACTTCTCGATGCTCTTTACAGGTAACGAATCTTGTTGTTTCTGTGCCAGCATCAATCTTTAAACAAATATTTGAGTTGCCGACGCTGCGATCTAAATAGATTACTTTAGGTACACTTGTTGCTTTGCTATTTTTTTTGTGGAGACACAGAGATTCCGAACATTGAGCTGATATTTGATGGCGCTTCCTCAATCCAGTTCCAACTTGTGTTTGTATGGATTGGAGCACTTTTGGATTATTTCCACTAAATGATGGCACAGGAGATTTAATATGAGTATCTGGAGATTCATTGTTTGGTTTGTCAGCATCTAGCTTCCTTTTAGTAGTCGTTTCAGATGAAACAATAATAATATCCTCTTCATTGGGTTGGTTACGGAAAACATGTCTTTGAATTGTAGATATGATCGTCTCTGATGGATCTATTACAAGCTGTCCTAAGCCCCATAAAATATTGGCCATTATATTTAATGAAACTTGAAAAAAAGTATTTAGAATCAAACATATCTTGAAACCTTTTAACTAGGTAAAGACATAACTGTCATTTGCGTCAGGTTCTAACTGCAATAGTACAGTAGTGGGTCAATAAGTCCGTGACTTCATTTTCCGCCTCTTTTTGTAAGAAAAAAAATAGTAAATTACTCTATGAATATTCTTCGACGGCATACTGCCAAAGTTAGGATTACTAGTTCCATGGTTTAGTTTGACTATGGCAGCCCTTAAAAAGGAAAGAATTGTTTTTTTTAATGGACTAGAGTTTTTTGTGTTTATCAAAAAAAAAATTGAGATCGACCGAATCGGCGCCTAATAAGCCCGAAGTGTATCTACCAATCAGTTAAGTTATGGCGACAGTATTTTCGGTTACAAGTGGCATTTTTATATTTTTTATGCATTTTGACTCCCAGACACACAACATATCTTTAATTTCATAACAAATATGTTTTGTCCTTGGTGGGAATCGAACCCACGATCTACAGTGCAGACAATTTAATTGCAGGGTTTATCCAGTTCAGTATATTTAACACCTAGAATGGAACGATTGTCTTCTATGTCACCAAAAATCTGTTGTTTTTATAAATATTATAATTTCCATGAGAACTATTAACCACAGGAAAGTTTACATAAGTAAATTCAGTTTGAAATGCTGATCCGTAATTAGCAGATTGTGAACCAAAAGTTCATATTTGTTCCACTTCCACAGTTTGTTTGTTACCAGTAACAGTTTGATTTCATATTCTCAACTCTACCTATATCAATTCCGCCCGTCGGATATTGTTTTACACCAAAACTTTGACAGGCAGGGAAATTTCGATTCAACAACGGAATCATAAAATTATTTAATTACTTATGAGGTTACAATAAAGTTATATTCAATTAATACCTCAAAAACCTTGAGAGCCGTCTGCTTTGAGTGCTGTCTGCTCTCACCAAAAGCCCGCGTAAACGTTGTCAAGGCCGTATGCGGCCAATAGCAATATAGTCCATTCATAACAAAAATCCACAAAAACGTTTTTCTATTCTAGCAACTATTTAAGCTTGCCAGCATATCCAAAGCATTCATGTTTTTTCAAATTCTGAATTACACCGCAATAGGATATAGGCAGACAAGCTAACTACACCCTAACAGATAAGTAACTATCTAGTATCAAACTACTGTTGTCTTATTCCATGTTCGTGCCTAATAACCGTTTTGTTCTCGTATCTCGCGGTAAAGGTCAGTTGTTCACATAATGTGGCGCTTTCGAGAAAGGTTTTATCCGTTTCCGCTCACAATAGCACTAACTACCGTTTAAGTTGCGGAAAGAATGCTTTGTTTTTAGGGCGATTAAGGATATTGAATTTGTGTGTTGTAGACGCAAAAGTTTGATTAATTATGTAATGTTCTCTTTCCCACGCAAATAACGAATTGTTTTGGACATTTTTATCAATTTGTTACCACTAGTCTAAATGTCGGTCACACCGTGTTGCTAAAAAATTTCACTTTTATTATTATTTTATTATTTATTACATTAAAGATTCTACTTGAATCTCTTCATCAATCATTCATCTAATATTTTTTCAACATATCATAATTTAACTATATTCTTCTGCGGGGTTTCAAATTTTGGAACTCAATATTTTAATAATTATTCACCAGCGCAGCGCTGCATGAAACGAAACAATTTGTACCTACTATTTTCTAAAATACCACAAAAAATACCGCAAACAATACAAAAGCAAGATATATATTGAAATGAAATTAAATAAATCTTACTTACTTATTCACCGCGGGTAACACCGCGGGGCGCAGTTAATAAATAATAATATAAACAAAAGTTGTGTCAATTAAAGTTAAAACGACATTATACGTTATATTATACGACAATATCGAAACAACTCGTAAATGTATTTCGAAAAAACGTAACGACAACAGCGTATTATTATTTTTGCTCTATCGTAAAAACAGCAACACATTCAAGCGTCAAATCAAACTTGACTTTTAACTTGGTCCGATTATAGTTCTGTAAAGTTTGAAGTAAAAAAACGATAAAACCGGCCAAAGAAACCTGATTTCTCAACTCAATATCTCCAATATACGTATAGCGGTTTGAGAAAATGGAAAATAGCGCAGTTAGACGCCATAAAGTCAGCTCAGTAAAGCTAACGTCTTTCATGTAATTAGATAATAATATTATGACATGATTATGCAAAGGAGTTTTTCGAGGGCCATTAATGAACAGATTTTGAGCACATAATTGTGTTGCTAGCTTTTTTCGTTTGTCATAGACGGCGGGTTTGAAAAGCGTCACAAATAGATGCCTTTTAACAAAAGCGTATTGGCACAAAATGTTACTGTTCGGTGATCCACGTTTGATAAACGTGCGCTAATGCTATGAGTCGATTTTGGGAGGCCACGTTACTCGCGTCCGTAGGTTTTTGACCCTTTGAATGCCTACACGTGTCCCCCGATGCGAAAGCAGCAACCTAAAGTAGCAGTAGAACTTGCGCCAAGTTCGCCCGGAGAAGTACTGCCACCACACCTGGTAATCTGCCACCAAGCAGTGATGCACTCGTGTTGCTGTGTTCCGGTGTAAGGGAGTGGGTGCCGGTGAACTCGTGTTCGGTGTTTATGCGGGGAAGTACTGCCACCAAACCTATTTCTGCCGCCAAGCAGTGGCGAATTACTGTGTTTCGGCTGGACAGGTGTTGTTGACTACCTTAACGTCTCAGAGTTATGGGCACAACACGACATGACTTGGGTCTACCTGTACGTAGGAGAGAACTCATGTCGTATGGCTTTTGTCATGGACATATACTATCACTTATAATTTAATGTGCCATCTGTTCGTTCTGTAAAATAAAATAAAAACATGTAATGCCTGAAAGAGAGAAACGAAGAGCTTACATGCGTAACTTGGTGAAGTCAAAGATAAATGGCTATTCCCACGGCCAATGTTTTCAGAAACAATACCAACTTCTGCAATTAGCCGCAACTAACTTTTCGCTAATTTAACCTTAAATTGTTTACAACTACGCTCTTGCTACTAAACTGCTGAGCATTGATTAATACTGTAAATGCCAGTACACACCAGTGTCTGGGAATGTTAGGTTCGTTCTAATTGATATTTCCGCACTTCCATTACTATTATAAGGCAGCCGTAGGTTGCTAATAATTGCCTTCCTTGAAAAATGGTTAATAATATGTTAAGGTGCTGTCATATTGAAAAGTTGAAGTCTTCTTCACCCTTTCGAATATAAGGAAATAGCTACATTAACAGTGGCAGGCAACTTAGTGTATTTAGGCAATGTAGGTACAAGGAAATAAAAAACCTGAGGAGTGTATGCTGATATCAACAATTTTGTTATTGCAACTTTACATCTTAGTACTCCGTTTATATCTTCAGATATATGGATAAATTTATATTTTTAACTTATTTTAATTGATTTTGTTACGATATGGCGTATATTTTTATTTATAACTAGGCTTCCGAGATTTTCCTCTGATTCATAATCTTGTAAGTTAATTAACTTCAGCTTGTGTATAGCCCTAAGCGAGCAGATTGAAATAATACCCTAGATTATAGGTTCGCATCTGTTTTGAACTAGATGTAAATACCAAGATTACACTTCTGTGTAGGATTATTACTTTCAAACTGTATAGTTTCAGCAAATAGGTAACTACTATCATAATTTGACATTTATATTACATTTTATTTTAGCATATTCTTTGCTATATTACCTGGCAGTCTTATTACAAAGTTGGAGTAGCAGGAAGTGACGCTGTTCTACAGGATATTGCTGAATTTCACTGATTTCCGCGAGCAAAAGGTCATGTGATGTGATTTTGAATGAAGGAAAAGAGAATTCATTTCTAATACTGATTTGATCTCTGCTTGTATTGTTTCTAAAGTGGCTAGATCATCTAACAAAAAACCTTAATGTGGCAAATGGTTGAATATCATATTTTGTTACTTTTCGCTACTATACTGATATTAAATGTAAAGAACCATCTGCTCGTTCGTGAAAAACGCGGATTTCTTATTTTTAGATAATTTTTATAGACAAAATTTAACAGCTATTTTTATGGTTGGCTGTTTAGAATGGAACTGAACTATTCGCTTTCAAAAATTCACTTAATGGCTTATGACAGTTGAGCTCAGTATGATTTTTGTCCATAATCAATTTCATGAACATATTTGTAGTAGATATTGTATCGTCAATTCTATGAAGGTTGTCTTTCATCGGTCAATAGCACTCAATATGTTTCAAACTTTCTAAAGATTTTCGGTTATGGGTTCGCATTATTATGATTTTGGCATGTCTGTTACCTGAATGGATTTGATAGAAAGCTTACTTTTGATATTTTGACTTGAATGGATTAAAGCCTATTGAACAAAATAATCTGATATTTTCAGGCTTTTGGAAAATAACAAAACAGAAGAGTATTTTTGGATCAAAGACCATTTCCCTTGAAAAGTAATAAAACTAGATAGATTGATGGAAAACTCTTTATTGTACACTGTATAATTATAAATAAAAAGTACAAGGAAAAAACAATAAATGACATAAAATGGGCGGCCTTATTGTCCTTGTAGGGGCCTTGCACATTGCCCGGCACCTTGCACATTGAGATTTATTTTTGTTTCCCGAAATTAGAAATAAACTTTGAGACGGTTAAGACCTCAGAAATGGCCGTGATAGCGTTCCGAGAGGTCATTGAGCAGGCCTCTAAAGAATAATGGTTCAACTACTTTTTCCGTTGGTTTCAAAGAGGGAAAGAATAGTATAAAGTTAAGATATAGTTTATGAATGTTTTACTTTATCACAATACAGTCGGTATGACCTAAATGTTATAATTCGATACCTCTACTAACTGTCACTCTGTGTCAACATTTGCAATGCTATCGAAATTTCAGAAAATAATGAAAGTAATAATAACTAATGATACGTTATCACCTCTGAAAATCGATTATTTCACGATTAACAGATAAGGAACAGCCGAGGCGTATGTTGACAGAAGACCATTTTGTATCGTCCCCAATAATTATGTTTGCATGCATAATATTATAGGATTATTGTATCTTTCCTGATACAACAACTTTCTTTATAATTTAGGTAAGGCATTTCTCTAACTTTCCTACGTATAACCATTGTAACGAAATCTCGTAGCATTTTTTTCTTAGCCAAACAAAGTAAAGTTGCAAGTCATATATTTTTATTTCATCCGGTCGACAGTCTCATAGATCTTCCCCTGAGAGTATCTCTGAGGGAATCGGATGACTGTTCAACAATGCGGCTCAGCGTTTTCACAAGTTTCATAAAAAAAAAATTTGACTTGGTATGGAAACCAACATGTTTTTTTTATGTAATGTATAGAACGAGCTGACGGCCCACCTGATGGTATAAGTGGTAACCGCCAACAACAATACGACTCAAGTCCTCTCCACCAAAGTCCGAGATGACTCAAGTCGCATTGCGTTGCGTCTATCACCCCGAGACGGGGATGTTACGTCTCATGCGCCTGCAATTTCACCGGCACCCACTCCCTTCCACCGGAACACAGCATCACGAGTGCATCACTGATTGGCGGCAGATTATATAAAAGAGGATGTCCTGATTGCTGGCTGACAGACACAGACGCAGCTTAAATTACTGGTTCTAGGGACTTGAAATTAGAAGAGTCTATTCCTTAAGTGTAGCGCTTACTCCCTATATGCGCAAACCAAGAAACAAATTTGCAAATTGGAATTCTAGGGCCCGAGAAGGAGATATTTTGTGTAATGAAGAACCACTTATTTCAGTAACCGTTGAGATTATAGTCTTACATAACTATTCGTCAAATAAAATAGGCTGGTATGTGTTTTAGCTTTTGCAAATTGTATCTTTTTAATCTAGTGAAGGAAATAAGAAGAGGCGTCTTTTTCACAAACTATTTCAGTTTTAGTCAAAGTTGACAAAAGAGAGAAAGAATATAATTGACATTTGGAGAGATCTATTACTTATCCGTATGGATCATTAAAATTATGATTTCATAAAAATAACGAGACAGAACGAAATAAATGCAAATATAACTATATAAAATTATTATTCTACTCATACTTCATTCTATTCATAACTATCACATGCCATTATTATTCCAGCAGTAATAACTATTTTCGTTGGCTATAAATTAATGAAATATCTATGTCTGGTGAGGCGTGGGTAAGTTGATTCACAGCGTACAATGCCGATAGAGAAATCGTATTAATCTAAGCTAAGATTAATCCCACGTGTTACCCATTCTCTACTGCTACATACGCATGTGACACACGACCTAACTCCAATTACGCCACACCACACGTTTTGGCCTCGAAATTTTCAATATGGGCGTTCCAAGTACAGCAGGGATGAAAGTAATAAGTGTGAAGAAGATCTGATTACATATATTAATCTGAAAATGGGCGTATTATAGCGTTACTATATGCATATATATATAGTAGTTCACATGCTGAGTGACAACTAATTTTGACAATAAAATTTTGTTCTTTTGTAAAAGCTTTATTTTTTAATTGTGATATAAAAAACTCATAATTTAACTTTAAACACGATATGAAATTTCTATTTTAGGGATTTGGAGGTTTTTATAGCATTTTTAAAATACTATTCACGAGTATTTGTAGACACTTATTGTAGGCGTTATAGACGTAGGGTAGGTAATTACATAGTTTGTTTTAATTTCGAAATTTCTGTAACTACGAATATATAATTTTTCTTGAGACAGACGTAAAATGACTTAGCAACGGAGTGTTTATCTAAAATTTACGAGCATTGGAAAATCTATTAATTATCTCACTGATTCTCGGCTCTAAACTGATTAGTGTCTAACAAACGTACAAACAACTGTTCGCACAAATATAATTAAATATTCAAATATGAAACTGGAGTTTGGTAATCATAAGCCCCTGAAACTGGGGCGATGAAAACGATTACAAAAAGCGGCTGGTTGACTGCGGGTCCTGAATGTGTCAGTTATGTATAAATAAATAAATAAATGTCAGTTAGCCAGGGATTGTTCAGAGTTTATGACGTCACAAAATGTTATATGTTGGTAGTCGAGAATACATGATAACTGGCCTCACAGCTCACATGGTCAATCTGTTTTCTGCGCTGTGCTTGTGGGTACGATTCCCACTCAGGACAATCACTGTGACGAACTTAAATGTTTGTACTGTATTTACAAAATTAAGTATATTAGTAGATATTATATCGGTTGTCTGGTTCCAACAGTACAAGCTATGCTTAGTTTGGGGCTAGTTGGCGCTGTGTGAGATATCTAAAAATATTTTTTTATTTATGTAGTTTCAGTCTGCAGGTTCAGAAACTTAAAAAAATATATATTATTCTGAGGTTTTCAATCTACAAGTATGTTCAGGATTCCAGCCCAATCACTTCTGTAATTTTGATCTTAAGAAATGACATCTGCCCAAAATTATGACAAAATTACGCATTTGTAATATTAATGCGATAAATATTAAATGAGACAACGTAATCCAATTTTGTCATTCTGACGCTTACGTGTCTCAATACTGGTACGTAGGGTGAGTTCGTAGTATAATATATATATAGTATATAAAAATAGTACTTTCATAATATAAAGTACCTCGAGTAGTATAAAAAACAGTATAAAAGGCTTCACAACATTCAATATTGCTGTGCCGCAAGGGGTCACGACGGCTTATGCCCCGCAGGCCAACTCAAAGTTGAGAACGGGTGAAGTTTCGTTTCCAATTTTACAATCGTATACAACTCAGACATTCTGAAGCCAACCACCTTCAAAAGCTTTTGCGCTAGACTACAATGAAGATGAAATAAGACATCCTTTTACCGCTTTTAGAACGCTAGTATAACTGAATACTGATATACGGCTGCTGGTAATGCTGGCGGTACACTCAAACTGAGACAGACCGATTACAAGAAATCCGAGACAGTCCATATTTTTTTATTTTACCTTTTGTGTAACAGGTTTACGGCCCGCCTGATGTGAAGCGGTCACCGCAGCCTATTGATGTCAGCAACACCGGGAGCATTACTACCTTGGATATTTCTTTTTATATTTCTTTTGAAGCTGCCATGTGCTGCATACCTTGTCGGGAAGATCTCAGGAGGTAGCCCATTCCACAGCCTACAAGTATGCGCAAGAAAAGTTATCGTGAAACGAGTTGGTGTATTTAAAACAAAAGTTAAAGAGCACTATCTTAACTTTCAAACATTACCTTTTTATTAATGTACTTACATGTATGTATATCGTTATTGTATGTATATATTTATTAGTATACGAATATGTATATTATTTTTTGTATTTTATGTGTAATATAGATATGAATTATTAGAATATTTATCATTTTATAAATAGTATTGGTTATTAGTTGATATTTATTGAAGTAGCTTTATATTAATCATATTCTAACAAAATACTTCCAGATTAGTAAGTGTACACACCTTACATTGACAACCGTTTTCTTGCCTAAAAGGTTTGCTGGAAGAAATCTCTTTTTAGTAATAATAATAAATAATAAGTAAATAAACTAGATGAGAACGCTCGCACTGTCTCGGCGTGTTTCCGTTCCTCGGTCGCTTTCCAGCCCATGACCGTTTATTGCGTCTGAGTCAAAGGTCACATTAATAAAATATTAACAGCTAGCTCATTCTTCCATAGCAAAAATGCGTGGACCTGCTACTGCCTGGACTGCTACCATTGTTCAAGATTTTGTATATGAGATTTGTTAGGTCCAAGACATTAAACATCCACGCTAATATATTATTCCGAAAGCAACTCAGTCTGTCTGTTAATTTTTCACGCCTAAAAATTTTGGTATATGATAGATTGTACCTTCGAAAAGGACTTGGCTACTTTTGTTGCAAAAATAAAACTTGAATGGGGTGAAATAGTGGATGGGGAATCAATAATATCTCAAATCTATAAAAATAAACAAAATTGGAGTGTCTGTTTGTAATATTAAAATAACCGATTTTTACTAAGTGCATGTATGGACACGGTACATATACCAAAACAATATTTTTTTGTAATTTTTGTCTGTATGTCTGTTTGTTCCTGGTAATCTCTGAAATGGCTGAACCGATTTTGATGGGACTTTTACAGGCAGATAGCTGATGTAACAAGGAGTAACTTAGGCTACTATTCCGAGGTGTAAAACAGGGATGCGTGATAAAACCGAATTCCACGCGAACGAAGTCGCGGGCAACAGCTAGTAAGGGAAAAAAACTCATCGCAATTATACTCTTGGGTAAGAAACAAAGAATTTTTCCACCATACTTTTACGTATACTTTGTTTTTTTATATATGCTGTAACTGTAGCGACGTATTCCTGTAATTTATTAAAAACTTCAAAATCATTTAATATTGGCTCTTTATACTATAGGTAAATTAGAAACATTATTGAATAAATTTATTGCTACTAACGCGTATACAACAACAAGGTATCGAGTTTCAGTACCAACTTCTTATTATTTGTCTACGACGTAGCGCTGTGCTACAAAGTGTCTACGGATGATAGAAAGGATAATTCTTACTCTTTCACACCAGAATTACCTCGGTGTTAGTTTTACAGTAGGGATACTAGAGATTTAGCCACAAAACCGTTTAAAAAAAATTAAGTTAATAGAAAAGTTAACAAAAAAAAATTGTCTCATAATATTATTTTATCATTTACTCTATGAAAGGAGCATTTATACTTTTTTGATAAAAAATTTAGGTATACGAGTAATAAAAAATATAAGCTAATGGGAAAACATCAAATTTTTATCATACAAAGGTACGAAAGTAACAGGAGCACTTTATTAATGAAAAGTACACATTGACATGACTGTGAGGATTGTCGAAAATTTGTGCCGGAAAACCAGTTTGTTTCACTTTCAATGTATAAAATATGTTTTTAGCTTATGTTGAATTTTTTCTGTGCGTGTGTGTTTTTTGTATGGTTTTGTGATGATACCGTGCGGGGATTTTTGTGGTTCTGAAAATTAGACTGACAAAAATATTTCTTTTTAAAATGGTGTGTTTTCAAAGACATCAAAACATTGTTGTTTTTATGATTAAACATTTTTTAAAGTTTATTCTAAACATTCATAATTTGCGTAAGGTATCGTGAAAAGCTATTAAAGCGAATTTGACAAGGAAATCTATACAAATAAATAAAATTGGAGTGTCTGTAATATTCAAATAACCGCTTTTTAGCTGTAAAGTGGCATGAGGTAACTGATGGCTAATTCATGTTTGCAAGTCAGCCACATCAAATAACTAATAATATTTTGATATTAAGTCTATTCTAAAAAAAAAACCACTTAAAAACACCCTTTCCACTCATTCCTAACATAACCACTTTAAACAGACCTACCCTGATGAACTCGAAGAGAGAGTTAAGCTTACACCAATTAATCCGGAAATGAGATAAAAACATGTGTTTCCAGTTTCTAAAATTAGGACACAATTAAAAAACAAACAATTTAAATATTGGTAGCCATTTCACACACAGCGCCATCTAGCCCCAAAATAAGCTAGGCATAGGTTGTATCATGGGAACCAGAAAACTGATATACCTAATATTTTCATTTTTTTTGCTAATACATATAATACATATTACCACCCAACACGGAACAAACATATATATTTGTCATATAAATATTTGTCCCGGGTGGGAATCGTCATGTCATCAGAAATAGCCATGCGTATATAAATTATCCAACGAATAAAACGTTTGAATTTGAATCTGTAACCTCTGTATTGCAACTTGGGGTCTTTTCTTATGTGTATTTTCCTAAAATTAGAATAAATATACTCATGAAGCGACTTGTTTACGTATAATTAGCGACTTGAAACAAATACCACCTAATTCATATGTTAGCGACTTAATTGCCCCAGATAACTAATTACATTTGGGTATTACCATAGAAAAACCGTCACATTTGCATGAAAACCAGAGATTTACGTTGACCAATTTTAGAGGGTTTTATTTTAACATCCGGCGCCGGTAATTACGATTAATTCATACGTGGGGGTTTAAATGGTAACTTAATTTACGTTCTGTTTTTTGTGAATACTTTTCATAAAATTTATTCCGTTGTTCTAGATAATGTTCACATTGATTGCCAAGCATACTGACGAAATTTTTAAACACAATTTTATTCTCCCAAAAATTTGCACTTTCATATTTTCGAAAGTAAGGATCCTATTTAACATCCTTTTTTTTAATCACAGATGATCTTAATCGCTTCAAAAAATTTTTCGTTGCTGGCTCAAAGGAGACGATTAAAATTTTCTTGTATTTTTCCCTGTACTTAATATTCCGCAGCATTTTAATGGTAAAACTTGCGTCGTTGCAGTAGAAAATAATACCTAATGCTCGTGATATGGAGATTTCGTAATTTTTAGGGGGCCCACTTTACTCACGTCCATAGGCGATTACTCTTTGAATCCCTACACGTGTCCCCCGGGTGGTCCGAAAGGAGCAACCCAAAGTAGCAGTAGAATTTGTGCTAAGTTCGCCCGGAGAAGTACTGCCACCATACTTGGTAATCTGCCGCCAAGCAGTGATGCATTCGTGTTGCTGTGTTCCGGTGGAAGGGAGTGGGTGCCGGTGGAATTGCAGGGTGATGGATGCAATGCAATGCAACTTGACTCATCTGTACTTTAGTGGATGGGACTTGAGTCGTATTGCTGTTTTCTATGGGCGGCGCCGGCGGTTACCACTTACCATCAGGTGAGCCGTCAACTCATTTCGTTACCTAAGTCACATGAAAACATTTGTCATTTGATTACCGAGATGTAACTTCAGATGTTGTGAAATTCGAGATGTAAATTCAGATGGGGAGCTCAAGTAGGTGTATTTTCTCAGTTCAGAAGTGGTTACTGAAATTTTAAACTGAATAGATAATGTCAGTAAGTTGAGTCCCGTTACATTTTAGAGTATATGCTACCGAGAACTTTTATTTTGTGGTATGCGAATAAATTGTATAATTGAATTGTAATACGTGGAATGGTGCTAATTACGTTATATTCTCGTTTTCCATCGCTTCGGCCGATAAATGTTTACAAAAGAAACCATGAGTAAACAAAATAAACATGTTGACTTTATGGTAGATTATCGCTTTAATTTTTCGAAGAATTGCTCCAAGAAAAGGCAGTCGTAAAAGAATTAGGTCAGTTTAATGGCTTGTAAGTACTTAGTCGGAAAATTGAGATGGGCAAATATCAAAGTTATGTGTTATAAGGAAAATGGTTTTATTAGGTTCCAATTTGTGGTTGTTGGATTGTAAGGTATAATAATTTTGTATAAAGCTTTTCGTCATGTTTGCTCGACCTTGCGGCAATTGAATAAAATACTGGAAGTTATACCAATCTTATTTCCACTTCATTTATTGGAACCTATTGAAATGTAAACACAAAACTCAAATAAACTTGTGTGTAAGAAGGCAAAACACAAATAGCAACAAATATTCCTGAGAAATTTATACCATACTAATAGTAATTCTACTTTGAAAATATATATTTTTTTCAATTTCATTAAATCATTTTAATTATTATATAATATATTCTTCATATATATTTATATTATATATATATAATTCTTCATATATATTATATAGCCTAGCGTCACAGCTCAGTTGGTAGAGTATCTGCATTCTGTGCTTTAAGTAGTAGATTCGATTCCCACCCAAGACATTTTTTTGTGTGGTGAACATAGATGTTTGGTCTGTGCTTAGAGTCAATATTATTATATGTATGTATTTATCAAAATTATATTAGTATTCTGTCAGTTGTGTGATACCCATAGTACAAGCTATTCTTAATTTGGCTTACGACGCTGTGTTAAATATCCTATATATATATTTTATTATTATTGTTATATTTTAAAATTTCTACTCTTTCTTTGGTTATGTTATGTTTGGAGTGTCAGCCGTGCCACGCTCTACTTTCAGGCACGAATGACATTATATTGTTCATCTTGTTCATTTTCGTAGCGCGTTTTAGGCCTTAATGCAATACCATAAAACTCGAGTTTCACGAGTTTTAACAAAGCTGTTTACTGGCATAATTGAACACGACGAGAGGGCTTCAGCTGAAATGATTTTGACGTTGCGAACTTTTTCAGAAAGCGCCTACGGTTTACATTTCTTTTGTATAAAAGTAAAATGTGGCACGATATTAGAAGATCTCTTGCCTTAAGCACTAAGTTGAAATAAAAAATTGTAATAAACTCAAGTGTTTTTCTTACTTATATAGGTATAGTATCGCAATGTTTTGTCAGGTAGTCCGTGGAAGCGCTGCCACCATACCCATTTATACTACCAAGCAATAACGAATTTGCATTCCTGTGTTCAAGCCTGTGTCAAAGCTGTGTTTGACAATGAAATTACAGATGCACGAAACATTCCATCTTCTAGGGTCTGATTGTATCTCCATATGTATGTAGCGAAGGACCCAAGTCTTGTTACGGACAGACGTAAAGCACATTTTTATTTAAGTTCAAAGTTATAACGGTCAGTGTAAATTTGTCTTATAATTATAGATACATTAATTCTTGACGAATTTAGAGAGAATTCATGTTATGGGCATACGCACTAGCCCGCGCCTCCTCCGAACTCCGAGTCCTTCGTGAGTTCATCATATTTGTGATCTGGTGCAAATATTAGCGCTGTTAGTATTAGTAGGTTAGTATTATGAAAATATTTTTCCTTCACACTTAACTACTTTCATATCTCGATCAAGATAGAGAAGATTTTATATTAAGATAATAATGTAATACAACAACCTGGTCAGGACTTCATAACAGTACTATTAGACAACCAAATAAAAAACTTTAGTAACTTTTAATGGAAACAGGGAAATACTCTTGCACGAACCTCAAAGAGCTATGAAAACATTTTTAAGAACGTTGTAAAATAATTTGAAAGTAGCCGTTACAGTTATTTGTAAGATAATTTTATAACTTCGCCTGTAACCGCGTCTTAAACAAAATCTGTTATGAGTTATTTACCCCTTGCACATTTTTTTTATATTACACCGCATTAGTTACTGCTTGTGGCTGCGCGCAGAGAGTGATATACTCGTAAGTAATGTGTTAATCCAGGTCATCGTCTAACATTTCAATGGCAGTAGATCTTATTCCAAGTTCTTCCGAGGAAGTACTGCCACCATAACCATTTCTGCCGCCAAGTAATAAAGCATTTGCGTTAATGTGTTCTTGATTTGAACGGTGTGGATGCCTGTGAAATTACAGGCACATGAGACATTCCACCTTCACGGTCACAGAGTTATGGGCGCATAGGATGCAACTTGGGTCTTCTTGTACCTAAATAGGGTTGTACCCAAGCCGTATTGCTTGTTATGGGCAGAGGTGACCACTTACCAACTGATTAGCCATCGGATAGTTAAAAAAATAACAATATACAGATTATCAGAAAAACCGTTCATTTATTTTGTTGTTAAGGAGTAAACATTGTAATAAACTTTCATATATTATATGAAGTGTGACATCACCGCGTGCAAGAGACATGATAAATAGTTTGTATACCGGCCATGTAGCTTGCCTTTATGATATAGTATTACGGACCATTCCCGAGGGGATACAAAGTGGAGCCGGGCTTGGGTGGGATTCATCGTCCATCCTCTATCCTCAGCTATTGATGATATATAAACACAATCCATCTTGACAGCTTATGTAGAACCCAAACAATTGTTGCCAACTGATCCTACTCACAGATAATATTGTTGGGCTAACTGCTTCAGATTATCATACAATGCTTCAGCCGGTATTGTAAAAATGTAAAATAAATAAATATGGTGGAAATTTCACTCAGCGCCATCCAGCCCCAAAGTAAGCTAAGCATAACTTGTATCATGGGAACCAGACAACTGATATAATGCTTAAATACTTTTCTTTTGTAAATACATACATATATTAACACCTAGAAACAGAACAAACATCAATGTTACAAATGTCACATATGTCAAGTGTTACATTCGTCCTGGGTGAGAAGCGAACCCACGACCTACAGCGCAGCAGGGATACTAGTGAGCCATGAGGCCAGTCAATGTAAGCTACAAAAATGTTAATAAATCAGTGATTACATTCCCCAGAACATTAATTAAATATTAAGCCGCGAATCAAGCGAGAAAGTAATTTAATTGGAAACATAAATCTGTTAAAATTTAAATACAAAGTATTTTAACATTTTCCCTGATTCTGTTTTATTCTAGGTATGTGTATTGGACCCGAGGGCTAGGAGAAACTGCTCCTTGAAATTAAGTATAAAGGATGATCACTGAGGTATAAGATGCGTTTTTATTTATGTTTTCGTTAAACCTTCTCTGTATATTTTATCACTATCATAAGTTTCTGATGTTTAAGGGCCTAAAAACAAATGTAACAATAAAAATATCAGGCTAAGCAATAATCATTGTGTTATCAAAGGCTTAGTTCGTCGTATAATCAAAAAAAGATTATATTTTGGGAATTAAATGTCTTTGATGCATTATAAACTCAAAGGCTTATTCAGTTCGCTTATGGATATAAAAACATACCTACGAAAATGTGAAGTTACACTTAAATTAAGATTTATTTTGTCCCCCAAAGGTAAATGAAAAAGAATGCCTTCGTCGTATCTTGGTTCAATAAACAAAGACCTCTGTATTACCTCAATATTGACTCAAGTTGATCAATTGGTACAATCTTCCCAGTTCAAATCAAGTTGTCCCTAATGCGATATTATCCTTATATTTTCAAAACTAGTTCATTGAGATCACCAGGTTCATCAGGATACAGTTTATATTTCAGTTTATAAAGTAGTTTTAACATCACCATCCCAAATCATTCTTTTCATTTTAAGCCACGGGCTGCATTGGACTGGCTTGGGTCGAGGCAAAGGTTGCATCAAAGAGATTGCTTTAAGCAATAAGGCCACATTTTGTATGTCACTCATACCTATTATTATTTATATTACCTTGTTTATTTATTTGTATTTGTGTGGTGTACGATAAAGAGTTTTCTATCCATATTGTTTATTTTTTTATTTTATTGCATCCATTACTTTTTTGACACCCCATGACCTGTGTTATACAAAAGGTAAAAAATGGCTTTAAATGTTAGGACCGTTTTAACACTTTTGTAGACATCATGCAGCCTGTAAAAAGGCTCATAAAACGACAAGCTCTCGAGAAATACCTTTACATTTGCTATAAACGATTCTATTGTTGGGCTCGATTTGTATCCGTACCTAAGCACCCGTATTGGTTCGGGTTCGATTCATAAGCAGAAAGGTAGATTAGGGACATACACTTACTCTTTATAAATTGCTCGGTACGAATAGGCCTTACTTTCAGATTAAAGTGAAGCGTGGCTTTAATTTTTTCGCAATGTTTGCTGCCAATTTAGAGTCAACAATGATAAGATTACTGTATTTATTATAACATGTATTTAAATGGTATCTCAGTCAAACCGGGACTTTTGGCATTAGGGGGTCCGAAGCAACGCTAACATGCCACGGCCATAAGTCAAGGTCAAGGTCATAATGCCAAGGTGTCAACTAATGCAGAGATGGAGTTGAGGCTGATGACGAAAATTGACGAAAATCCGTTTAAATTTGGCTACTTATTTGAACTTCTAAATTGACATGTAACTGGGCTATATACAAGGAGCGCAATTTAAGAATTTTGCCAAATTTAAAAATTACTAAGGTAAGTTGTCACTCAACGCTCTCAAAAAAAAAAGCAAAACATTCCCATTCACCCCCATGGCGTGGTGGTCTAGTGGTACTGACCCCGCGTTTCAATCCGGAGGTTGCCGGTTCAAATCCCGATGTGCACCTATGAGTTTTCGATTGAAATAATTATGTGCGCAATACCACGTTCTCAAAACGGTGAATTAAAACGTGAGGAAACAGACATGTCCTAGAATAAAAAATTCGAAGACATGTGTCAAGTTCACGAAAAGAGCCTCTTTGAGGTGCACTTAAAATCCTCTCACCACACTGGTTCGAGAGAACCAGTGACTCGAATAGAATAGAACTCCACCCCCGACCGGCCAATTAAGACAGGCTGAGGGTCTCTATTGACCCCTGGGAGTATCTGGCTCTGCGGAGTCGCTACGTACCTAACGCTCGCCTCTATCGCGCCCAGCGGTTATGTGTTAACCCATATATGTATATTATTTGAAATGAATTATAATAAATAAATATTTCGCACAGCGCCATCTAGCCCCAAAGTAAGCTAAGCATTGCTTGTATCATGGGAATCGGACAACTGATATAAAATACTTTTTTTTTGTAAATAAAACATATAATACATATTAACACCCAGACACAGAACAAACATCTATGTTCGTCACACAAATGTTTGTCCTGGGTGGGAATCAAACTCACGACATACAGCGCAGAAGGCAGGGTTACTACCAACTGAGCTATGAGGCCAGACAAAGTCGAAAAAAATTATTTTATTGTGTTGGACCTCTTACCTCTTATAAATATAAATTGTAGCGAAATAGTACGGAAATATTTAAAACTGAAATCTAGTATTATAGAATACTAGCTGCGCCCCGCGGTATTCCCCGCGGGGATAAGTCAACCCAATTTTCGATGGTTGAGAATAACACCATAACGAATTGAAAGCTACATATATACCTCTAGAGATGTCCGCGCGAATAGACCCACCCCCGGAATCCGCAAGATTTGTCACTATAAATCATCTGTCCCATCGAGTCCCGTGTCACTTTATTGTGCCATTCATTAGGAAAAACGATGTTAATTACGGTTTCTGTGCAATTGGATGGGATTTCCTGTCATGGCGAATGTTCTTTGTACAAAAAAGCGGAGAATGAGGAAGCGAAGATTTGACCTAGATCCAGGATAGCCATTACCTAACTGTTAATATATATAATTAACGAATAATTCGAAGACATCTTCACCTCTTAAAGTTATGGGCGCAGTACAATGCAATGCGGTCTTCCCATACCTAAATAAGAGACGAACCCAAGACGTATGTTTTTTCGCATGTCTATGCTATTCTAGTATGCTAAATATGGACGCTGTGACAGTAGGTAGCAGTAGACACTAGATAATATTCCCGACAGCTATTCATTTTTTCATTCAAATTTTTCACCCTTAACAATTAAAATATTTTAAATTTAAGGAAATAATGAACATAATGTACACTTTAGGTACTATAGATATTATTGGCCAACTGCAATACTGAACATAATAATTCATTTATTTAGTGTTCTTTTGTATCTGTCTACGTGCGTCTATGTGTCCGTATGGGATGCCGCCCTTTGGTAGAATAGAACTATAAACTAACTAGCTGCGCCCCGCGGTGTTACTCGCGGTGAATAAGTAATCCCACGGGAACACTGCACTTTTCGGGATCAAAGTAGCCTATATATTAATCCAGGATATAAGCTATCTTAGTACCAAATTTTATCCAAATCCAGTCGTTTGAGCGTGAAAGGGTAACAAACATCCATACTAACTTTCACGTCAATAATATTAGTAGGATGTTAGCTGAGACATGATCAGGTAATTGCTTAGGCAGTAGTCCTGTCCGAATGATGTTGATTTGCCGCAGCACTCAGGGAAATTAAGCTACGATTGTAAACATTTTGGGCGAAGTTTCGTATGCGTTCGAAGCTATTTGTTCGGAGGAAGAAAATTAAAAGGTGCGGACAGGCGGACTAATGGTTTCGGGCTTCATTGAAGCGACTACATATTGCTAGATGGGTTTAGATATTTTTATAACGTAAGACATTATTGACGATACAGTCGAAGAAACACGTAAGGCTATTTGTCTGTTTTAGGCAGAGCTTAAAATCAGTTAACATTTTTACACGAGGGGTACCCTCCACAGTTTTGAGATGGCCGCACTGATCGCGAGAATTCGAAGTTTCCTAGAAATGCGCGCTTATAGGTATTCCAAATAGTAGATATAATCCCCATATGGCATCGATAAGAAAAGTTACTCTTGAGTTGTTAAGAAGTTGACTGGAAGAAGTTTGCATTTTTTTTTTTTTTACATACACTCCGCAAATCTTATAAAAGAGAAAAATAATATGAAATAAAAAGGTTCTTCCAACTTCTGTTTCTATCAAAAAAATGTCAGTAAGTTTGTTATGAGTATTACCTATTATAGGCAATAAATTAAGGACAATTTGTTTACAGAGGCAGCTAATGACTTAAGTAATACCTAGTTATGATAGTCATGACAAGTGGTGCCACTCCGCTGTAGATAAAGAATGTATTTTCTTGAGCTACGATAGTCCGGGAATGAAGAGTCTCCTGGTTCAGAAGAAAATTGGGAGATGGCGCTGTACCAACGTTTTCGAAATGAAAGACAGATCCGTTTTATAAACCCTCAACGAGATGTCGCTACGCATACACGAGTATTGTAATATGAATACCAATCGTATTATAATAATCGTATTAGAAAAAATATGAATCACTTATTTTTATAATCTTGACCCTGTCGTTAAAACGTTCATACTGGCGAAAAGGTTTCCAGCGTGGTTTGTCCCAAATTGTCACGATGTTTCAACGTGTGATTTGAAGCTTTAAAAGTGTCAATTATATATGCGAATCAAATGAAAACCGAAATTTTGACCAATTACCAAATCCTCAATAGGTTATGTTGGTAAGTTCAAGGTTCAAGGTTAAGTTCATATAAGACCTAGAAAAAAAAAAAACCAAATCTTCTTTCATTGTATCTAACTTTACAAAGTGTAGAAAAATCAAATTGTTCTAACAAAAATCAGTATCCTCCAAAAATAAGTTACTTTATTTTTATGATATGATATATACATTCCGCAGTTTGATTCAGATATGCTCTCTCAAAAGTCTCTGAACAATCTCTGAACAACCTTCAGATTTAAGGGAAAGTTGTTATGATATTTGTTTCTTGGAAATTTTACAAGTTTTCGCCAGGATTTGTTTAAAAGTAAGTACTGTTGTGAACAGCTTGTCTTTGATACTTCTTTGTAGAGATGTTGTTTTTTAAGTAGTTATCTACTGCTTACAAGATTTACAATTAGGTACATTCAAAAACAAGGGTAAAGTGCTTCAAGGGGCAGAAGAAGATTACTTGTTATATTAATAAATCTCAAAACTGCTATTCCTTATAGTTCATAGTTCATAGACCTTAGAAACACCTTAGAAAGGGATCTTCAAACGCCAAATTTCGAGCCCATATCTTATTACCGTCCATAGGCCTAAAAGTGATTTGAATTCTGAACATGAATTTTTAACGAGTTTTGGTCAAGGCTCTTGGCTTTCTTAGACAGGTGTCGGTATAGGTATACCGACAGTTATACATAGGTATGTATACCTTTAGATAAAGATTAAGAGCAGTAGAACTCACGCCAAGTTCGTCCGGGGAAGTACTGCCACCATGCCCGTTTGTGCTGCCAGGCAGTGACACATTCGCGTTATTGTGTTCCGGTTTGAAAGGTGTGGTTGCCGGTGAAATTACGGGAACTTGAGACATTCCACCTACACGTCTCAGAGTTACGGGCGCATACGATGCGACTTGGGTCTTGTCGTAGCTAGTAGGGTAGGACCCAAGTCGCTTCGGTTGTTATGGGCCGAGGTTACCACTTAACACCGGGTGGGCCGTCGGCGTCGGCTCGTTCCGTAACTGTATCAAATAATTAAAAATTTAGTATAAAACCGCACTAATATTATAAATGCTCAAAAAGCTAAAAATTAAATGATAGAATACTAAAAGTAACTTTGTCCCTTTGTCTGTTCCGGATACCTTTTCACGACTAAAGCTGAATCAATCTTGATAAAGCTTGACCGGGCATGATATATATCGATCCTTGTAATAATCTGAGTACTTAGATCTATGTTACATTTATGGCTACATAATATACTGAAATAAGATATTACAGGATGTTTTGTGTGTCGTTGAGCAGAGCGACATCAGACCATGGGGATTTATCATTTATATAATCATTTACAGTGTAATAAGCTTTACATTAGTAGGTATAGCGGCAGATTCGTTTAATGTTGAGATACATGGTAAGCACTCGTCAGTCAGTAATAGCACTTCGATATTTTACGTTAGTAAACATTTAGTCACTCAACAATAAAATTTAGCAGTCTTCAGAATCTTCAAATCACTCACAAAATCAACCAGTGGCGTGTTATTTGCATTAGCAATATTTATCTTTTACTTACTTTCAAATAGAGCTTTAAAATTACTAGTTCAAGAAAACAAGCATAAACTCAATTTAGGATTCAATTTACTAATGCGATAGAAATATACTATTGCTTGTGCTCGTATTTAGAAGTTAATTATTTTTAAAATGAGATGTCATTATTTTAACTTAGTCTCCTAAATTTTTTTATGTCATTTTTGATGACTTCAGTCGGCTAACGGTTCGAGATGATAAAGTTAGGTTTCCTATCCGCAAGGGATCATTGTTTGCGTGACGGTAGGACGTCTCAGGACATAAATGCCTACTCTTGTGTTTGGTATTAAAATTTGGTTATATGGTATCTTACTTGTCTATGTAGATATAAATAAGACGACCATCTTTTAAATTAGAATTTATTTTAGAATGATATTAGAATAGTCTCTAAGCAAGTAAGCTTAGGGAATTCAAATTCGAAAGTCATTATTGTGACTTAATTTGATAAAAATGAAATCTGTAGTCTTCATACCTTCATTATAAAAATACAAAGAACAATGGCTTTTATGCAGTGCTAATTGTTTTATAGCCCAACGAACGAACTAAAGCACCCGTTTTGTTTCTTTCACCCCTACAATAGGGCCGAGGTTATACTGTTGCTATGATATTGCAACAAAATATATATATCTATTAAAAACAGTAAAACTATTACATATTTAATAGTAATACTATGCATAAATTGTTTGTATACAACACGAAGAAAAAGAAACAATACATTAGGTATACATAATTAATAACAACCAAGACACAATATGTGTTTATCTTTCTTGAAATGTAAAACAAGCAGGGGTCTATTTCGCTAAGATATGGCTTTAATAACTTTAATTAAAATTAAATTTGATAAAAATATAATTACAAACCAAATCAATCAATTTGTTATTAGAACAACGTTTTCAATTATAATGATAAATGTTTTATACCACAGAAATATATTAATCCCAAAAAATCATCTCTGAGATTACTATCCATTTCAAATTAATAATAATTTATGTTCAATGAAAACAAAGAAGCCGTTTTCTTTTCCAACTGTGGAGAAGAATAGACTTCGCAAAGTCGAGAAAAATAGGTTTGCCACTGTCTTCTACGACAAGCTGCATAAGTCTAATCATACACTCACAGTAGTATCACGTTTGAGGGTCATTTTCCACACAAGTGCAGAATGGAGACCCGATCATTGTATGCAGTGCGCTCTCTCTCCCAGCGATTCAGATTATATGTGAGCACTCAACCTCCTTTAGAGCTATCCTGGATTGTGATGACAGTTAGGAAAATTATTAAGCACGGTCAAAGTCAAAATCGAAAACTTTATTTCCATAGAATTCATAAAGAAATGATTTGGAAACGTCAATAATATTCAAAACATAAGGTCACGCGTACTTATCGCTAAGTTTGACGCGTGTTCAAACCCTATCCGACCCTCCATTATTCCATAATTATTAAAATAGTTGTGTAGGATTTTTCATACATATATATTCGGTCTTAAAAAGTCATACTAAATTAATATGGCAATAATATTTAGGTATATTGATTTAAAACCCTCTATTAAATAAAGTTCTAATTCTAAACAATTTGATATAAAATAGCTTTATAAATATTTCATTTTGATTCTAAAGCTTCCTCATTTTATGAACTACAGTGTGAAATTAATTGCGATATTCAATCATTCACTCCAAGAAGTTCATTAAATTGAAACTAGTTTTCATAGTAATTAGTAATATTCTAAATGGAATATTATAAAATTGTAGAAATTTATGTGAGGTCTTTTTGGATATATCTAAATGGGTCTGAAGATAATAGACATGTGCTTTTAGACTTTAATGCATATTAGGGGATATAGACATAAGTATCAAATTATGTGCCAAATTGCCAATCTAACCATTGGTTGTCTCATCAAAATTTAACCAAACAAATTTATTTGTTCTTACTAAGTTGGAATTCTTGCGTCAAGCCCATCATCGTGTTTGTATCACTTGAAAGCATTTAAATACTGAAGTATCCCATTGGAAGTTTCAGGAGCGACGAGCCCCATTTCCTCTGGCATTTCAAAGTCTCGACAGTTTCTAATCTTGGCGGGTATTCCGCTAAATCACTTTGTAATTACGTCATTGTTCTACTGATTTCTTATGACTTGATGGGCTTTAAAATGGCTCATGTACTTAAAGCAAATACTTTACAATAGTCGGATTTGTTGTTTCTGGTAAGCTTTACTGTATACTAGTAGTTTAACCGTTTTGTCTCATTTTGCATCAATCAATGAGAAATAAACATCTTGTTTGATGTTCACTTTTAGACAAGCGATATCTACGAGTTTTAATAAATTTAATCGAATGATTTGAAAAATGACTTCATTATATTTTATTATTTCGATTGTTATTATTTTATCGTACTTAAATGAAATAATTCAGAATTAAACACCGTATATTATAAAGCAATGAAATTATTTGACCAAGAGACTTGGAAACTTAAATTACTAACCTGTTACGAGAATCTCTAAGATTTCTCTATAGCTGGCAACAGACCACGTAGCAATTTAATCCGGGAAAGTACTGCCACCATAACGATTTCTGCCGCTAATCAGTATACGATCGCTTTACTGAGTTCTGTATG
Source organism: Chesias legatella (assembly GCA_947359385.1). Classification (NCBI taxonomy): domain Eukaryota; kingdom Metazoa; phylum Arthropoda; class Insecta; order Lepidoptera; family Geometridae; genus Chesias; species Chesias legatella. The sequence goes on along the minus strand of OX375786.1, from coordinate 5,697,830 downwards.
TAAGGTGTGGTTACCGGCTAATTATAGGCACGTGGATATTCAACGTTCAGCTTGCTTCATGCGGGACTCCATAAGAAGGCGAGGTCCTAAGTCGTTTTTCTTTTATGGGCGGGGATTTCAGTCGGCGAACTACTCGTCCCAACATTTATTCTCTTATAAATGTTACCCATTTAACGCTAAAGTTAGACGGTACCTATCGTCTGATTAATGAGTCAGACGATACCGTCTAACTTTGTCGTCACAGCATGAAATGGTAGAAAGGTGAATCTTGATTTCAAATACCTAATTGAACGTTCGCGTGCGAAACATCTATCAGATAACTTTGATAGTATCAGAACAAAAGCTCAGTCTGGCGTATAGTCAACAGAAATAAACGAAAATTTAGAAAATAATTGTAATATTTCTGTATAATTTCACAAGCTGTTATGTAACTTGCAATGTTCGTATGTTAGTTCGGGTTAAATTTTGCAATTGAATTCTGAAACAGTTAACCTCAAACGATTGAACTCAAATTTTGCATACACGATTAGTTTGGATGTCAATTCATGGTAAGCTAAGTCACGTTATTCAAAATCCAATATGACGGACCGCCAAAAATGGCGGACTTGTTATTTATTATACCGTCCCAGGCTATCAAATGAAATGGTTTGCTGAGAAGAATATGAAAAAATAAAATAATGTCATTCTAAATCCAATATGGCGGAAACCCAAGATGGCGGACATGTTGTTAAAAAAACATGAAAAAAAAAAAATGAAGTAAATAAAAGTTATTTTTTTTGAAAACAGGCTTTAATTTAAATGCTCACAAAACGAGAATTTAATTTGAATGAAATGAAAATCATCAATTTATTACAATACACAATTAATTTTACCAATATTATAAATGCCTAGGTTTGGATGGATGGATATATCTTAATCACGCCAGAACGGCTGAACGGATCTGGATTAAATTGTGCAAATATATTCTAGTCTGGAATTGCAATTGGATACTTATTATCCCGGAAAAGTGCAGTTTTCCCGCGGATAACACTGCGGTGCGCAGCTAGTATGATATAAATACTTTTTGACAACGTAGTGACGCCGCTGTCGAACACTTTATGGATTTTCCTTCTCAATATATTTATTGAGGAGGAAAATCCATAAAGTGTAATGACCTATTGATGTGATGTGACCTATTTAAGGAAATCCAAATACAGATATTGTTGTAAATGATTTAATACAAAGTGGATGAAAACATCAGCCACATCCATAATTAGCACAATGAATAATCAAAATAATTTGATACCAAATCCTACAATTAAATTTAGTTCACTCAAATTAAACCCAGAGCAAATGAAACAAATGAAGACAAATGAAACAATGAAGTGCCTGTATAATCATTATTTAGGAATTTCCTTACATATTGTTTTACTTTACAAAACTTTTTAACAAAATGTCTAAGTACTCAGGGTCTTAAGGTTTCTCAGTGGACTATAAATAAAGTGGTCAAACATGGAATTTAAACAATTTTGTTGCTTTTATTAATTGTGATGGCCAAAACAGGGTCTCTGGTCTCTAAATCTAATTTAGGGCTGTGACAGAAATAATTATTTTCAGTAACAAAAAATTACAGGCACATGAGACATTCCACCTTCACGTCTCACAGTTACGGGCGCATACGATGCGACTTGGGTCTTGTCGTACCTAGTAGGGGAGGACCCAAGCCGCATCGGTTGTTATGGGCAGAGGTTATCACTTAACACCAGGTGGGCTGTCGGTTCGTTTCGCAACTATATAACATTTAAAAAAAAAAACTGTGAATCCGCTTGTTTTTGCTCTGATCTCTAGGTGTCTGTCAAGACTCATATTCGTTCCATGTTAATTCCCAAAAAAATGTTTATGTTCCTTTCAAAAGTCGAATAAACAAATGTTTGAAATTACTTAAAAACAATATTCGGGTGAACATTGGCCAAATTCCAACTTTTGTTATACCATATTCCTAATATTTGTTTATTATTTTTAAGTACCCAGATGTGCCACAATGTAAAGATTTAGACGAATGAAATAAACATGCTAGATTCCCATACATATTATTAAATGTGGATGATGGGTAGAGCAATTAATCTGTCAACTGTCGAGTGAGTTTATTTGATACATGTTTTCCTGAACTATTCTGGAATACTCATTTATAAACTAACGAATATCGTTTCATAGCGATTGTATCGCACTCGTCTCAATAATAGAATTATGGTAGAGACGAGCTTATCACTTATCATGGTTCCACGATGTGTAAACTGCAAGGGAAACTAATTAAACTATACAAATAAATAAAATTGGAGTGTCTGTTTGTAATATTAAAATAACCGCTTTTTACTAAGTGCATATGGATGTATACACATAACATATACCAAAACAACATTTTTTTCCAATTTTTGTCTGTCTGTCTGTCTGTCTGTGTGTTCCAGCTAATCTCTGAAATGGCTGGACCCATTTTGAAGGAACTTTCACACTTTCACTTTCACACTCAGCTGATGTAACAAGGAGTAACTTAGGCTACTTTTCCGAGGGGTAAAATAAAGGTGCGTGATAAAACCGAATTCCACTCGGACGAAGTCGCGGGCAACAGCTAGTACTAAATAAATATTGGTTGACATTTCACACAGCGCCATCTAGCACCAAAGTAAGCTAAGCGTAGCTTGTATAATGGGAACCAGACAACTGATATAATACTTATATACTTTTCTTTTTTTGTAAATACATACATATTAACACCAAGACACAGAACAAACATCAATGTTACAAATGCTTGTCCAGGGTGGGAATCGAACCCACGACCTACAGCGCAGAAGGCAGGGTTACTACAAACTGAGCTATGAGGCCAGTCGAATTAACTTTTGGTACCTAAGCTCATTTCGGTTTATTTACATCATTACTTGTAACAAGCCGAAATTCAATGGTTTGGCTGTTCCAAAACGCCGAAGCCTACTGAAGCGTAGCGAGCGAAAGTTTTTGACAAGCATTTCAAAACACAAGACTTAATGTTATCTTAAATAATTAATACAAGTGAATAAATAATAAGCAGCTTACTGACCCTGAGTGCTTTCAGTGATAAGACGATAAGAAATATTTCATCAGATCGCAATCCCAATTCAAAGTCTATACTAGGTTCTATTTCTTGTGATTCCGATATTACTTTTTTTTTGTTTACGGGATACAGTTACGGAACAAGCCGACGGCCCACCTGGTGCTAAGTGGTAACCTCGGCCATAACAACCGATGCGACTTGGGTCCTCCCCTACTAGGAGACCCAAGTCACATCGTATGCGCCCGTAACTCATGAGACGTGTAGCTGGAATGTCTCGTGTGCCTGTAATTTAACCAGCAACCACGCTTTCAAACCGGAACACAGTAACGCGATTGCTTTACTGCTTGGCGGCAGAAAGGGGCATGGTGGCTGTACTACCCCGGACGAATATGGCGTGAGTTATACTGCTCTTAATATCTAGAGACGCATCCGTTTATTAACACTTTCTTGAAGTACAAAAGGCCACTCATCGATCCGAGTGATACCATCGCAAACGATTGTATACTTCTTACCTAAACATTAGGAACAGTTAGGCAAACTTCGCGATTCTTCTAGTGACGATCGAGCAGTAACATAAAATATTCGATTGTCCGTTTTAACCATGAAAGCAGTTTTAAAGTTTAAGTAAAACTTAGCTTTGCCAATGAAGTCCACCGCATTAAAAGCAGTGCCATCTCTATTCATTAAACTCTGTAGCGCTTATTTCAATATTCTTGAAGACTGGGTTGAAACAAATGAGATTTTTTATATTTCTTTTGTTAATAATTCTGCAAAGCGCCTGGGTACAGGTGCTACCCACCAGTCTACACTGCCCTTTAGATCTTTTATTAGTACGCAGTAGATTCTGAGCTGGCTCAATTTATTTTATAATGGAAAGTACAGATTTCGTTGAAAGTATTTTATATTATTATTTTATTGCGCAAGACCGCAATATGAAGTAAGTTTTAATGGGTTTTCTTTGGTACTAGTTTGAAAATGCAAATGAATTTCGATAAATAATGCAGCTAGTATCCGGTTTCATAGAATCATTACACTAATCTAACCTTTCGTATGTAAAGTATATAAAAAATGGCTATATGGAAATTTAAATGAGGTCGACCGCGCTTCCAAAAAGTATACAAGCAGCTATCAAACTACTTTGTCCAAACGATTTTTATCGTGCCAACATAGCGTGAGTGTAGTAAAACAAAATTTTGCGGACAAAAGTCGTGGCTAAAAAGTAGTATTTAAAAAAAAAAGTGTAAAATTGTAGCTCGTTTAAATCAAACAAGCCCATTACAATATTACATAACATGGAAAATAATTGTTTAAAAATACGATCGTTCACCGAATTACGACAGGCCCTGAAATAGGTAGTAACACTAAGGATGTAATAGCTTCTATCCAAAAATAAAAGTTAAAAATAGATATAAATAAAGCTTTCGTCTTCTCGCCCCTTGCTGAGCGAAAGTCGCCAAATCACAAAAAGTTCAAAATCGATTTATGATTGAATTTTTAGACTTAAGGATATATCAAAACGTATATAGTTTTTCATTCTAGGAAGTATCAAAGTTCGAAAAATCTGTACAAAAAATTTCCGTACCAGACTTGAGAAAAAAAAAACTAATTCAGTTTGCTTAAAAATTGAGACTATAAAATGTAAAAGTTATGTGGTTGATTGAAATTTTGTATTCTATAATTTTATATCTTTTACTTCTTCTTACGCTAAGATACTACAAACACTGTGACACGAGAATTTTATATAATATCGTAGATGTAGCAACACTCATTGGCGTATAATGAACAAAGCGCGGGTGTAATTCATCTTATCAGTTAAAATAAGTGTCAGTTGTCATTACGGTTTTGTCTGAGTTGAATGAGGGGTTTTTCATGTAAAATATTTTAAACATATATTGCCGTGAAAATGTATGGCTCGTCGATCATACTAAATAACCAATCGGTGGGTGTATTCTAGAATTAATATCAATGTCGATGCAGAGTGAAAATTCATCAAGTCGCTATATGTCTATTTTGAGATATTGAAGATTGTGATAAAATACTATTTTATCAGAGTTCAGTTAGTAAGTTAGTAATTAGTTAGTAAATACTTTATTTTACTTCGGATAACATTAAAAGTAACAAAAACCTCGGAACTAATAATAACACCAACATAAATAAATAAATATTGGTGGAAATTTCACACATCGCCATCTAGCCCCAAAGTAAGCTAATCATAGCTTGTATCATGGGAACCAGACAACTGATATACATACTTATATACTTTTCTTTTCGTAAACACATACATATAATACATATTAACACCCAGACACAGAACAAACATCAATGTTACAAATGTCACACGAATGTTTGCCCTGGGTGGGAATCGAACAAACGACCTATAGCGCAGAAAGCCAGGACTACGAGCTGAGCCATGACACCAGTCTAATACTTTATATGGTTTAGTTGCTAGCGGTCATCCTTCAGCGGTGAAAGTCTGAAATTGGCTGGCTGATACTGAGCATAACGAGTACTTGGCGTCAGTGTGATAAACGTCTCGCTGCGGTGAGCACGCGCGCAGTCTGCTTCGCCATTTTCCCACCCATCGTGTTCCGAACTCTCGACACGCCCGCTGTCATATACAAGTGATGAATTTGAAGTCGTTACAGTTATTGGTAAGTTTCAATTAAAATAAATACTGAGTCGGCAATCCCAAGAGTAAATTTTATTTTGGTTTCCGGATTTATTAACAAGAAACAACGTCCAAAATGTTCTAATTTTGAAGTTTCTATGTTAAATATATAAGGTGCAAATAAATTATTATTATTATTATTTAATGTACGAGTGGTCAGACAGCTACGCCTTAGATACTAAATATAATGCCTCGTTAAATTTGCTTGAAGTTCAAGTTTTTTTTTATATAATCATCAGCTAACAAATTCTTAAAATAATTCCAATGTATATATATAATTATTATATAATTTTGTCTGAAGTAACAAGAAAAACAAAGTGCTAATCAAGTTATGGTGCTGACTGTTCTGCATTTTTTTGTTTTTATACTTTGCATTTTTGTATAATTTGAGTTGGGAAGTTTATCAATAAGTTGAAGTAAGAAAACTGGAAGGAAGAAAATGGGAAAAAACATTGGAGGGAATAGGACATTTCCCACAATATAATGTTTATTCCTATAAAGTACACGAAGATATAATTCGTTTAAATTTAATTGAGGTCTAGTGGTCAGAAACTAACGTTTTTGATGGTTTGTTTACGGTGGGTCAACTAATTATTTTACAGAATGATTTCATACGCAAAAAAGAAGACTAGCAATCGTTGCCACCGTAGCCCACATGGCAAACACCGCATTTTCAGCGCCATTATTCAAGAGCTACAGACGTATTTCGAAGAAATCTATCGAGCATTGATCGGTTGATCAGGCCTTATTCTTACTTCAAATCTTTTTAGTATTGTTTTATGAAAATGAGTCAAGATTTTAACTGAAACTGTTTATTAAACGGATAATGAACATTTTGGTATAGGATGGTATTGATTAGTTTTTTCTTCGTGAATACATAGTATTCAATGACCTCTTGTATTTAAATCCTAAACCACAACCACACCAGAGTCTTTAAACATACAAACAAACAAACAAAACAAAAGTTATTTATTTTAATTACAATGTTGTCGCTATGATGGATTGGGAATTCTTCTGTTAAGTTTAAATAAACCTGTATTAGAAGAGACCCCTCATACATACATACACAAGAAGTATGCAGTTATTTTTGCTTTGCCTTTACGAGCATGGGGTGGGAAGGCAGGCCTGTAGTCGACAGCAACGGACAAAAATACTTAGGTAAACTGATAAAATCAAACTGCTTGTCCGTTGCTATCAATACAAATGGTTCGCTGTTCCCATTTCCACTCACGCCTCCGCTTTCGTGGCTAATGTCATCAAACGTGGCTTAAGTGTAGTTTCTTGTAAATGTCCCTCAATATTTTCTCTGTGATTGGCTGCTCCTTATTTGACCGCCTTAGGCGCGGTCTTACAAAAAGCAGGTACTTATAGTAGTTATATAGTCACCGTACTATTCAAAAACGATCTATTTCCGTCACAATTCCAGGGAGCATTGATTGTGGAGGATATTAGAGGAGTCTTTTAATATTTTTTCAAGGTTTCTAAAGTACAAACTATTAAACAAAATCAGAAACTGCCCTCTTAGGCGGTATATAAAAACGGACCCTTTAGCTGCTTCATTTATTGAATATGGTATTTGTGTACCATGGTATTGGATAATAATAAGGATAATAGTAGAGGATAATATGGTATTGGATTCCAGTCACAGACACGTGAATAGTGTATACATTAAAAATACATCGATAGTTGTGTTTTGAAATTTTAAAATTCTGTTATGATATTTCTTACTGGTGTTGCGCAGCGACCCAAAGTGGGTCTCGTCTCCGACACCAGAGTCCGCCAGGTTTCTCGCTCCATCATTCTACCAGTAGACGGCTCGAAGTCCTGTTCCACTTGGTCTCCCAAGCGGTACCTCGGGCATCCAATCGGCCTCCGACCCACGTACGCACGCTTGACTGCACGATCCTCATCCATGCGAAAAACGTGCCCCAGCCATGTGGCTCTTGCTGATTTTGTCTCTCCTAAGGTCTTTGATCTCTTAGTTCATGCGACGTCTCCAAACTCCACTTCCCTTTGAGTTGGCCCCAGAATTTTGCGAAACATCTTTCGCTTCGTCACTATCTACTCTAAAGCTCTTCTGTATCTATGCTTCGCAGCCATACATCAAAATGGGCTTATAAGTTTTGCTTTGCACATGATGCAAAGCTGCTGTGTACAGAAGGGCGTTCTAGATGCGTAACTTGAGTTTCTTCCTCCATTTATTGGTGTCTGTGACCGTACACACAAAGTATTTGAAAGGGCAAAAGCTGAGTAATTACTTAAAAGATTTATATTTTGGAATAGTGACTCTATTTTCTTTTTTGTATACATAAATATTCTTACAAAAAACATGTACCACATATGAACAAATGGATTATTGTTATTAAAAGAAGTATTTATTATGCATATAGACTTGTAGGGCGAAGGGTGTTTGAGAGTGGTCTTCGAGATCTAGCTTTAATGAAACTTAATTTGAGAGAGTCAGGCAGGGGAATCGACCTGCCAATGTATAATCATATCAATTTATTTAACTTTCGTCCTGTCAAACAACCTCAAATCTTGGTGTTATAATTGAACCTCCACGAACCACACTGTATTACATTTATCTCTTTTCTGGAATGTTACTTGGAAAATATCCTTTGCTTTTTCTTTCAATAGTTTAATGCGATGATATATTTTAATGATACTCGTGCACTCGTGTGGACAAAGTTGAGGCAATATGTGCACATACTACTATATTACGATACTCGGCACTGATTAAACAAAGGACATCCCATATGAATATGACACAAACATAGGGGTAACGAATAGGGAATGATTGATATTGTCTAACGTCTTTATACGATATGTATACCACTACAAATGGTGTCACTGGAGGAACCAGCTTTTATCACTCTAACCGATTTATTGACAAAAATGGGCTTAAAAGAGGCTCCTTTCGTGTTTTTTTTTATAATAAATTAAAGACAATGAATATCTATACCCTAGAAAAAAAAACAAAATGCAAAGTTACAGTTGTTAAATACCTAAAATCACTATGTTAAGACGAAACTGCTTTACTGAAAAACTGCTTTACTCGTTCATTTAGATACATACAAAAGGTTGCAAATAAACTAAGTCTCTAAAATTAATATAATTTTCTCATCACATCATCAGCTACATCCCAGTCACATGCTGAGCTGAATCTCATGCACACACACGCTCACATACAGTTCTTTCATTCTTACTTAAGACTCTTTTTCTACCCTCCTAAGTAACGCCAAGTTATATTTAAATTAAATAATACACTGAATGACGCCTCATGACCTGTAACACGGGTTTTGACAAATAGGTTTTATTTTCGAACTATAGCTTGCCATTAGACTAATAGGTAATACTAATAATGAAATGAATTTATTGTGTAAATAAAATTAATGAATATTCCCCAAAACGGATCCAATTGAAGTAAAATTACATTGTTGCTTACCAACTTACGTATTAGTTTATGGTAGCCCGAGTTTACTTACACAACGTTATTAGAAACAGAGGTCAAACAACCCAACATCGTGATGAATATTGAATAGAAATGGAATTACGGGACATTTACCACTATTAGTTATATAAAACCACGCTCTAAGATTAGTAAGTGATGAATGTGGCTGTTCGCCCCAGTAAAATTGTTTTTTTTTATATTTTGGTAGACATTTCACACAGCGCCATCTAGCCCCAAACTAAGCATAGCTTGTACTATGGAAACCAGATGACTGATACAATACATATATACTTTTGTAAATACATACATATAAATACATATTAACACCCAGACACAGAACAAACATCAATGCTCTTCACATAAATGTTTGTCCTGGTGGGAATCGAACCCACGACCGTGGGAATCGAACAAAAAAAAGTGAAATACACATATAAATACTTACAGTAGCCTCTGAGTTAAGCCTTTACATGCAGACAGAAAGACGCGGCGAGGACTTGAATGTATAATTGACAGTCGTTACTGGAACAAAACCGGAAAACGATTTTACCCGCATTTAAACAACTCGGTCGCCTACGTAGAAGTTTCTAAAGCTCTCAATTGCGCTGCTCAGGGTCAAGTATAAACTGCACTCACTCAGTTTTAGGTTATTCTGAGATATTTCATGTACCTAATTCAAATAATTTAGTTCTGTGCATACGATGGTTTGGTGCTGTTTGGCGGCAGGGGAGTAACACATGCAATCTTAGTAAAGTGGTTATAATAACCAACGTTGTATGTCAAAAAAATAGCACCTACTTTGGTTCTTTCAGTATGTTTAAATAAAACTTTGAAATATTGTAGCAGTATGATTGGATTTGTAATAAGAAACTTGGCATTTTTGTTTTAATGCAAAGTTGGCAAAAATGGCTATGGCTTAGTAATAATCCGGTGTTAATAGACTGGAATTTAAAGTCAACTTTGAACAACTTCCACTTCCTTTTTTTTTTTTTTTATGTTATGTTGTTAAGGAACGAGCCGACGGCCTACCTGGTGGTAAGTGGTAACCTCGGCCCATAACAACCGATGCGACTTGGGTCCTCCCCTACTAGATACGACAATACCCAAGTCGCATCGTATACGCCCGTAACTATGAGACGTGTAGGTGGAATGTCTCACGTGCCTGTAATTTCACCGGCAACCACAATGATAGAAGTGATAACTTTTTTTTTATTCAAAATTGATGAATCTTAAAGTTATATGTTGGCAACAAATCAAAATAGTTAGAACTGTTCTGTAATCGATGAAGGAAATCATAATTAAGGAAACTAATGGATAAGGTCGTTAGTGGCAATAGGCTATTAATCTCTAATTTCGGATGATAACGGCGAGCGTCGTTGATTGAATAGGTTTTATTTCATTTTATTCGACAGGCCTCACAGCTCAGTTGGTATAACCCTACCTTCTGTGCTCTAGGTCGTGGGTTCGATTCCCACACAGGACAAACATTTGTCAATATAAATGTTTTTTCTGTGTTTGGGTGTCAATATATATATGTATTATATGTATGTATTTACAAAAAGTATATAAGTATTATATCAGTTGTCTGGTTCCCATGACACAAGCTAATAGCTTACTTTGGGGCTAAATGGCACTGTGTGAAATATCCATCAGTATTTGTTTATTATATAACAAACATACAGACAGATAGACAGACAAAAGTTGAAAAAAAATGTTGTTTTAATATATGTACCGTGTATACATCAATACATATGCACTTAGTAAAAAGCGGTTATTTTAATATTACAAACAGACACTCCAATTTTATTTATTTGTATAGATGTATAGATAAAAATAATCCTTAAAGTAATTGAGTCCGAAGATAACACGTTTAGACACGTTGGATATCATTTGAGCAATATTATTGTGACATTAACCTACTTACCTTCACTAAATCTAACTAAGCCCCATAATATGATGCCTTATAAATTCGACTAAACATGTTTTTTATCAGTGCTAACGGACTTAGCTCAAACGATATCTTACTTTTCTAATTCATACTCTACATCAATAAGTATACCTTACGTACCTCAGGACACCTTTAGTGATATTTGTAACTATTAAATAATATAGTAACTAAACATTTAATTATAACTAAATTATAATTAATTAATTAAAAATAAATTCATTTTGAATAACTTTCTTTTTAGGACTTAATCGATATCTTGGACTTAAACTATAATAACCAAAAGTTTTGCTTAAAAATAAAAAATAAAAAGTTCCAGGAAGTGGGAACAAAGGGTATGGGAGGTTTCTCTTCACTGTCTAAACAAATGTACAGTAAATTACGTGTGTGCCTATAATCATTGATTAGTTTGGGTCTAGTAAATGATCCAAAAACACTTATTAATATTACTAATGTAAATGGCGGTTCATCTAAGTCTATTCTATTTTACAGCACTATCTGCTGCGCTTTAATTAACAAACATATTATTAATTTTCTCAGTAGCCAGATTACGTTCTTTGCGATCAAGCATTCATGGCTTAGTCCTGTAGAATGATCTAAGTAGCACCTAGCTTATATTATTCTACCGATCTTGCTAGATTTGATTCGCAGATAAGCTGAATCACCACTGCCTATATTTATAAGTATTTTTAGAGAAAAAACTGATTATTTATTAGAAATTTCATTCGAAGTTTCCAAACTACAACAACAGTGTTGGAGTACAATAAAACTTATAATGAGCTTCTTCCTGGCTGTGTTGCGATGCGGTAATAACCACAAAGGCCCTTTTGTTACATTATGTGCCATCAATTAGGTATATATAAAGTAAATATTTTTTTTATGACTGGACAATTTGCTATAGGCCTCAGATGGCCTTGACAGCGTTTACACGGGCTTTTGGTGAGAGCAGACGGCTCTCAACCGGTAAAACTTAAAATTATACACAACGACACCAAGGCACCACTTAGGTTCGGACCTCGGCTTGGGGCGTTGCGAGTCGGGAGGAATGGGAGAAAATGCGCCCCGCGCGGGTGTTTACTGGGATACTACCTTCGCACCGACCCCGCCGGCGGGGTCGGTGCGAAGGTTAAGTGTTTTCTCTTTGGAGGGCTGACGATGGGAATAACTCCGGATAGGCGGCCGTTATCTCGTCAGGGGGGTCACCAAGTACGTGTCTTGGTCTACGGAGAGAGCGCCTAGCAGGGGGGACAACCGAGTAGTCGGGTATGGTGGGAACCAGGTGGTTCGGGTGGGACACGACCGAATCAGAATACCGCTGGGAGGCGAGTTTCATGGAGCGGGCTATAGACTCGAGACTCGCGTCTCGGTGGAGGGAGCGATTGTGTACGTACCATACCACGGAATGCCCGTGGCTTTCCGTAGAAAACGGTATTCAAAATAAGTAAATATACAAACAATCTTCGTATTTACGGGCAGATTAAAAAAAAAGCAGTAATGTTGAGTACATAATAAGGATCTTTAATATTTGTTTATACTTTTGCTTAATGTCAAGAATAATTGAGTTATTACCCTTCAGGTTAGTTTCATAAAAAGAAGAAAAATATCAGCCTTTCTCGACAGTAGCCTTAGGCGACAACATGTGTGTATAACACAACTCAATTTTTCATGACATTCTAAATCAAATTTAAATATTATTATGCTAATACATGAGACACATTTATTCGGCCGTGAAGCAGGGTTTATTTACTTTTATACAAATGGCTAATTTGCACAACAATGTATCAACCTAATTTAGTATACATATAAACAACTAGCTGCGCCCCGCGGTGTTACCGGTGAATAAGTAATCCCACGGGAACACTGCACTTTTCCGGGATCAAAGTAGTCTATGTGTTAAGCCAGGATATAAGCTATCTTGATACCAAATTTCATCCAAATCCATTCATCCGTTTGAGCGTGAAAGAGTAACAAGCATCCATACAAACTTTCACGTTTATAATATTAGTAGGAAGTAGGATAAACAGAAGCGAGTCTTTACAAACTGAAGAATATGTATAATTTATAACAATACACTTCACGAGAAGCTTATTAAGAACAAAAATGTTGTCAAAAATGTTCACTCTTACAAAATAATTTATTAGTCCTGTACTTTTGTTTCAAACTAATTTTGTAGATCTCATCTCGACTAAAACGAAGTTAAACTTTGTCAATAGCTGTTTTGCATTCATTTAAACTCAATACACTTTAGAAAGTTAAGTAAACAGAGTTTTAAAAAGAAAATACCTGTAATTTAATGAACGGTGCGCACTGAACTTGAATTTATTTCGGTGTAATATGCCTGTAACAATGCTTTCTTGCAAACCAGACACACGACCGAATATAACGCACGTATGTTTACTCTCGAAAACTTAACCTGCTCTTTATTTAAGATCTACTAGCTGTTGCCCGCGACTTCATCCGCGTGGAATTCGGTTTAAAATATAATTAAGTTATCTGGTTCTCAAATTCAAGCTAGGCTTATTTTGCGGCTAGATGGCGCTGTACGAAATATTTATGTATTTATTTTTAAGCACTACCGCAATATACTTTTAAAGTGTATCCTCATTCCAGACCACCATTTAACTACTTTTAGCCTCATTGGCCTCACGACACAACTGAAACAGGATTAGTTGGAAGGACCCATCAAACTTGAACCCGAACAATAGTGCCATTAGCCTGCGATAACTTACACGACATAATGTGTAAGTAAATTATGTGTTTGCGCAATAAACAGCTATGTATTCCCTTAGCGAACGCCTGCTGAAATAAGTCCTGTGCAACATTTTAGACTTTTAGGTGAAGTGTAATGAGAGGAATTGTATTCAAATTACAGATTCAACGTAATTAATGAATCATCATTAATTGCAATAAAATCAATCACATCGGGTGGGCCGTCAGCTCGTTCCGTCACTTACATGACATAAAAAAAGTGTTAATTTAACATATACATAAAAAAAATTAACATATACAGAAAAATATGTTGTGTATGAAAAATAAGTGGTCTGTTATTTGGGTTATTGCAATTAGTCTCGACACCTGCCAATTCAGTACCATTAAGAAAATTTGAGACATGTGGTGACTCGCCCTATTAACAGCCCCCCCACAGGGCCGCCCGTTACCAGAAGCGAAAGGGTGACTTTTGTTTGGACGCTAAATGGTGTCGAGAGGTGCTGCGGTTTCTTACGTTATGCATTTTAACACTCACCCTTGGAACATAGGTTCTCCTCTCTCTAGGTACTCACCCCCGACCTATCAATTAAGGTATGCCGAAGGTCAGGGCCTATAACGACCCTAGAGAATATCAGGCTCTAGGGTTTCGCCACGCACTTAACAAGCATTCCCCGCGGTTATTATTATAACAAATATTATGAGACTTAATAAAAAAAAAAATATTCTAAACATCAACACAACACTCAAAAGTCATGGACTGGACACTGATTTTAATATTTGAGTCACTCACTTTCTTCGACAAAGTCATCTTCTAGGACGACGCTCTATTGCCACTTCTTACAATCGGCGACCAGGTCTCTCGATGATGTAGTTTAGACGTGGTTTCCGTATAAGTATTATATCAGTCCCAGTTCCCATGATACAAGCTATGCTTAGCTTACTTTGGGGCTAGATGGCGCTGTGTGAAATGTCTACCAATATAAAAAAGGTATACAAACCTTTAAATTAAGATACATACAGTATACAACGTTTAAATATCGCGTATTGGTTGCAACTTAGTGCCTGACGTCGCCAGTAAGACGGGGGCGGAGACAAACGGCATTCTGCCTCGGAATCTACGGAACACGATCCCTTCTAGCCACAGAGCTTCCTTCAATAAGATCGACCACAAATGAATTGAAATTCAATCTATGTCTGAACTCCAACCGATATTGATTGTATTGATGAAGAGAGATTTAAGAACAGTAGAACTCACGCCAAGTTCGTCCGGGCAAGTACTGCCACCATGCCCATTTCTGTCGCCAAGCAGTAACGCCTTCGCGTTACTATGTTCCGGTTTGAAAGGTGTGGTTGCTGGTGAAATTATAGGCAGAGATTCCACCTACACGACTCAGAGCTACGGGCGCATACGATGCGACTTGGGTCTTGTCGTACCTAGTAGGAGAGGATCCAAGTCACATCGGTTGTTATGGGCCGTTGTTACCACTTAACATCAGGTGGGCCGACAGATCAATGGTCCACATAAAAAAAAAAAACTACGAGTATGTACTGGAGGCTGTATCAATCTTCAATTTTGTAGGACTAGTCTTATCAGTTTAACGTGGCCTGAAAACTACATGGTAATAAAATGTTTTACTCGAATTCAACCTTTTGGAATTATAATTCACATACATTATTTATTATGAACTGACGCAGTGAAAACATTAGGATTCGAAGAAAACGTTTACCATTTGATGTGACCATACCACGTAAAATTTTTGAAATCTTGTTTTTGTTTTGATACTTTATGCACATGTTTTTTCTGAAATGTTTATTCTCTTTAAGTTTTTTTACTTATTGAATAAATATTTGAATTCTTTCTAAATTATACACACGATATGTTACTAATCTTGATAGGTAATGGCTTATTTAACTTCATTAACACCGGAGTTTGGAATAGAAATTAATTAGACTACTTGTTAAATATTTGTTCCGGCGTGATTAGTAATAATAGTGGAAGTAAAATTAACATCAAAATTTAATGAGAATAAAACAAAGTTTCAAAAGCAGTGTTTGGATATTAAATAATATTTTCTTTATAGTATCATAAACCTAAAACCGTAACTAAAAATTTACATTCTGAACCTAGTATTCTAATATAAAAAATAGAAATGCTCAATGGGCGGTTTCATTTCAAACGGATAGGTAGGTATAACACAGGACACGAGAGAATTATAAAAACCAGTTCCAGTCAAATTTTAGCTATTACCAAAAATATGTGAAATAAAAACATTCTAATTTTATACAGTGAAACTAAAAAAAATGTTTTATTTCCATCCATTAATATAAACTGACATGGAATAAAAGTTTAGGTCTAAAAATTCACTTCGGAATAAAAATTATTGATTGCACTTGTCACTTGCACAGATATATAATAACGTAATTCCTCCGATTTTTCTAAAATTGTGTTAAGTAGACACAATTTTATCTTTGACGGTTTTCCCGTATATATACCTATTACAAAGCAATATCGTGATGTTACTTAATTATCATGAAAGCGTGACTAGACTATTCGGAACTGAGGCTATTGATCGTTTGCAGAAAATAGCACCGAGATTTCGGCTTAATACAAAATTCTGTTCTATTCTATTCGAGTCACTGGTTCTCTGAAACAAATTTGGTGAAACGAATTTTTAAATGCGCCTCAAAGAGGCTCCTTTCGTGCACTATATATACAAAATGGAGACGTAGGTTGACCTTCTTTTTTCTTTTTAAACTGTCCTCTTTGATTCTTGTGCTTTGTAAAATCAATTTAATTCAAATCACATCTATTATTTTAAAATTAAACAATATATCAATATGAAAAATATGTATAATCGATATATTCGTTTGCGTGTTTTAGTTGGAAGTAACTAGTAATTTGAAATTTGGGCGTTGTATTTTAAGGTTTCGATAAACAAAGTATGGGTCCCTATTACAAAGACTAAGCGCGCCTTCCGTTGGTCCGCCTGTCCTTTCTTAGAGACCCAGGGCATCTATTGAACAGATGTAGCCAACTGGTTTTCACAAAATATCTAGTAACGAAGTGGATACTCTCACTCATATTAAATAAAATTTAAAATAATTAGGGGACGTCAATTTAAAAAAACTATCACGCATCTTTTTCTTGTATATTCTCTTTCGTAACGTTAATGATATATACAAGCGTTTTATGATCACATTAAAAACTGTTAACAATGATAACCGGCCAAGGGTCAGTCTCGTGAGATTCCGTTACTAAATGGAAAAATATTTTGTTTGCTTAACAAATTACATAAAAGGTGTGAATTGATACGGAACCTTTGTGTGCGAAATAGACTAGTGCGATTATGTATTACAGTCGAAATTTAAAAGGTAAGTAATACAAATTTACCTTTATTGCGCGGAATTAAAACACAATATTCATTGCACCCCAATGTTTCTCTTCATTAGGGCGCGTTCCGACTTTGTAGTGACGACAAATAATCGTGTAGTTTTAAGTGTCGTGGCTTATATATTTAAATGGTAATTTAATAGGACGACACGATTAACTGTCGTCTACGACTTTTTTTTTGCGGTGACGACAGATTGTCATTACAGTGGGAACGGCTAACACGACGGTCGTAAAACGATAAAAAAATCGTCCCGACTAAATCGTGATGGCAAATCATGTGTCGTTGTTGCGACTATCTATCGTGGCCACGATATAAAATATCGTATCGTCGTTTACACGTCAAACAGTCGTTATAATGGGAACAGCTAGAAACGATAGTCGTCCGACGATAAGTTCACCGTTACGACATAGTGGGAACGCGCCCTTACCATTACGACACAGTTTTTCATAAATAAAATGATAATGATGGTTCTCGTAAACAAGCCGTACCTATTTGTTTATTCTTATCAGGCTACCTAGAGGGAGGAATGTTTTACATTTTGGGTGTATGTATTTACAGATATTTACTGTTTATTCCTTTCGGACAAACTGGAACCTAAACGCCTTAATCGATCTTTGTAATTTCGATGACTGATTTATCTTGATTACAAGAGAACATGTGGTGTATAAAGTATTTGTAACCTAAAATGGCCGTTGACAGCCATTATTAACGATTTCTGTTGCAATGGGAAACGATAAAAACAAGATAAATTTAGATAATTGATGTGTCTTTAGTGTCGATTTATATTGATCACTTATGTACCTAGTACTTGTAGGTAACGTACAGTTTTTAGAACACATTTTTTTTACAATTGATTAATATAGGTAGGTACTTTGTTGATAACTTATATCAACCGTAAAAATGCTAATTGGTTCATGGTCTCAGGTATTCACAAAATTACTAGTCTGACATTACACGTCGGTCATATAAATACCCGTATACTTTTCAATGACAAAATACACTGTAAAATTTAGCGAGTACGCATTCCTACTGCGACCTCTAAGTGCGACGGAATGTCTGCGCCACGCTGACATAGTTATTGGCCTTGACGTAACAACGAAAAGTCTGTTTTACTGAATAAACTATCTATAAGATACTACTATGCTTGCTTCCTTCGATTCGCGATTTTTATAAATAGACAAACTTACGTAGCAGAAAAAATTTACGTATTTGCAGCGTTTGAAGTACTGTCACCATACCTATTTCTGCCACCATGCATTACTCAGGTGTATTCTAAATGGAAAGGTGTGGGTGCCTGTGAAATTACATATGTATTATGATTGACAGTTCCAATGCGATGCGATTTTAGTAATTCTAGGTATATTTTAGTATGCATGGGATGTACTATTGTTACATGAAGTAGAGACTTCCTTGTTCCCTTACTCTGTCTGTAAAAAAAGATAATTAAAAGCAGAAAATTATGAATACTATGAACATGAGAAGAAGCTTTTCTGTTTGAAAGAGATGCCTCAATGAAGTTACGCCCATAGGTAGATACAATTACTTGGTGTCAGAAATTATTTCATCGTTCATCTAAAACAAATCTTTAACATATATTTTTTAACGTTTTCGTGTGAGCTTTACCTTACTATTTCGAAAAATATCCTGCTATTTATTCTAATACGTTTTGAAAACCAATATCAAATTAGAACGCCAACATGTAAATAAGGGATGGTCCAAATTATCAATTCGGATAAGCCCCACTAAGTGGAGATTATTCGAGGCTTTCAGATTGCACCCGATAGGCAATCTCTAAAATTACGGTCTGTGAGTGTGTCATTTACACGTTCAAAAGCTGCGCAAATACGTTGAACGTGATATTGGCCCGATCGATAAGGTTTACTTTCTATTTTATGAGAAAAAAACTCGGAACAAAACTCTCTCTGTAATTTTTTAATTAAAATCGGAAATTACCACTTTGTTAGTTTTGCCCTCAGGGCACACGAACTTTGCAGAAGCGAAGCTTGTTAGAAGGGATTTAGAAGAAGAAAATTCTCTTTTTATACTTTTACTATTTGTTATTACTATTGTCTTGAAGCAGTGTGATGAAAGGGTCGAAGTGCGCCTCAAACAGTCTCCTTTTGTTCACTTTTCTCTTCTCCCCTGTGACACGCATACTGATCTTTTTCTGACTGGAAGTAAAGTTCAGTTGCTATGTAACGTGTTAGAGTATAAGTTAATTTTTCAGTTTATCTCATCCTCAATATCCACATTTCCCTTCACAGTAAATTTTCGTCTCATAAACAAATATTATTACTTGTTCAACAATTTATAGCATGGAAAATTATCGAATACCTGTTCACATATATGGTATATAACCATCAGACCCTGGAGTGAGAACTCAGTTAGGTTTAAACTGAATACATAACTGATATTATTTCAGCAACCAAATTCAATTTTCATCCAAATCGAAAACACGCAATACCTATTAGTTTTAGATTGATGACACCCCTCTTTTGAGCTGGGTGTTAATTGATTTGCTTCTAACGTACATAAGTGGTATATACCTAGTAAATCCCAGATTAATTTAACGAAAACCGTTTAATGTATTCTCGTAAATAAGATCTTAGTATAAACAAAGGCGTAATTTTAAAGTATTAAATAATCTTAAGGTATTCCAAAGTTGTCGAAGTTTGAATGTTTTCTGTTTATCCCATATATGGTTAATGTTAGAGTTGTATGCAACTTGTGTATTATCAATATGCAGATTGCATTACTTATTTACATACTACTCATAATAAATAAATAGTGTAAGACGGACACTTCACAAAGCGCCATCTAGCCCCTAATTATAATAGCTTGTACATGCTATGGCAACAAGACAACTGACACTCACACTTTTTTGAATACAATAAATTATACCCAGATACAGAACAGACATTATATTTTTTTATTTACAGACATTATATTATATACAGGCAACTATGTTTAATCAAAATATTTTTCTTGAGTGTCCCAAACTGAAAGTAGAGTATACCAATCAAGCTGTGAGGCCTGCAATCATAGAAATAGACAGAGAAGTGTTATCCAGGATTTGTTAGTGAATTTTTATTCTAGTTTATTATTCTTATCTCACAATTTCCTAATTTCTACCACTTTTTCAGATAAATTTTAAATAACGATATAAGGGTCAAATTTATTTTTTAACTACCATGTTGTATGTATGTGTGTCATTTTTTAGCTGTCTTGTAAAAGCTAGAGGAATGCCAAATTCAGAATTGTACGGTTGTAGTGGTAAGTACCTGACATGTTTTTCATATTAGATATAACATAAAAAAATGTGAATAAAAATGGATTAAACCTAAAAAAACGTATCATCTGAAAATGTTGTAATAAAGACCTTTTCTTTATCAGTAAGCCAGCATTACCAGCATTGAGTCAACGATGGCTTACTAATTTCATTTTAGGTTTAGGTTTCATTTAGGTTTTTTTTAAGTAGGATTTATGTCCAGTACCTCTGATGTGGTTTCGGTGTAAAGAGGAAGCAAAGTTTTTTTTTTTTTATGTTATGTAGTTACGGAACGAGCCAACGGCCCACCTGGTGGTAAGTAGTAACCTCGGCCCATAACAACCGATGCGACTTGGGTCCTCCCCTACTACGTACGACAAAACCCAAGTCGCATCGTATGCGCCCGTAACTATATGATTATTCATGTTGTAAATTACTACTCTACATTTTTGTAGGCATACGCACTTTATGAATTATTTCCACCTTGAGGATTAACTGTAAAACAAGTAAAATATTTTCATATCTGTATATTGTTTCATTGCTGAAATTGTAACATTGAAACAAACATTCGGTAAATCTGATATGTTTTTGTATTACAGTAAAGTTTCCAAGACTTCAGGAACTGTGCCTGGCGCAAACTGGATTACATCATATTGGATTCTTTATAGTCGTTTATTACATAAGAAACGCGTTGAAATAGCGCGGTTATAAACCTAATACCGACAGCCAAAGTTTAGTAAACAAACGTCAATGGTGTGTAGAAGGCCATCGACACAATTTTATTGCGAAAATATTCGTTTAGTGCGAGTAATTTAGTTCGAGATCGAATTAGCAATTATAAAAATTTAAACAGCCATGTTTTCGATTTTATTTATACTAAATTAGCAAGTTATTTAAAATTTAGTCGTTAATTTGCCTTTCGTCTATATTGATAATTTGAATTGCAATTCAATTTGTAAAATGGTAATATGGTATAAAGTATAGAAGGCGGATTGCTACGGCAAGCATACCGTTACTTGCGGGTACAAAGCCAATTTCTTCTAATTATGTTTATCAGTATTCCGCCAACGATTTATAGGGTTTTTGGTAAAAAGCTTACAGCGCCAGAGCAAGCCTTTTAGTGATGAGTTTAAAATTTGTTCTTGGATTATAACTGGATGTTTGTGTTGTGTTTGCGTGCCATCTGTGACTCAGGGAACCTTCGGGAAGAGAAGAAGTTGAAGCGTCAATTGAGTTATGTTTTGTAATGGTATTAAAGTTCCAATATAATATCAATTAGGTTACACAACATTATCTTAGTAACAAAGTAATTAACACAACAATGTGTTCCAAATTGTTCAAAGTGGGGAAGGTATAGGATATAAGGAATATACTGGAATTACTTTATCGATGCGGTATCATTAACGAGATTAAAGGCGGATTTGTGGTGCGTGTTCCAAGAAATCTGGTTTTTATACTTGAGTTTAGAACAAATACAGCTCGGAAATTTATCTTGTAGATGTTAAGTATAATCTATATGGAAATTTCACACATAATCTAGCCAAGCATAGCTTGTATCATGGGAACTAGACAACCGATATAAAAATTATATATTTTTTGTAAATACATACATATTAACACCCAGATACAAAACAATCATGTTCATCACACAAATGTTTGCCCTTGGTGGGAATGGAACTCACGAACTAGAGCGCAGAATTCAGGGTTATTACCAACTGAGCTGAGACCAGTATATACAAGAGTAGGTACAATACTTTCGTCGAGGATCATAATTCGAAACTTTCTTCATGTAACGGAGTACAACTCCTATATTTTTCACTCGGAAAACCCAATCTAAACTCAATTTCCAATAATTATCATACATACCCATGTAACGCACGTAGTGATAAAATTAATTAAATCAGGAGAGTGGCCCCTGATAAAATTATCACGTTAAGCGATAAGGCTGTCGTTCATACATAACACTGACCGACTGTTTGTTTTAGTTTGGGTGGGCACAGTACTCGATCGGTGAAGTGGACATGGATTGTTATGAATTGGATTGGAAACTTTATATCTCTTAAGCTGAGTTACGTGCGTTATTGTCGTAGACGTGCGCATAGATTCCAAAGATTGTCTGTCAAGGCACGTATATCGACAACTGCTGACTGGTGTGGCGCAGCGGCCAAAAGTGGATCTTGGCCTCCGACACCGGAGTCCGCCAGGTTTCACGGGCCATCGCCGTGTTCATCCAATCGACGGCCAGAACTTCGCGCAGGTCTTTTTCTACTTGGTCTCGCGGTACCTCGGGCGGCTAACCAACCGGCCTCCGTCCACTCGGACGAACCACGTATGCACGCCTGACTGCACGATCCTCCTCCATGCGAACAACGTACCCCAACCATCGGAGTCTCGCTAACTTAGTCTCTCCTAAGATATTAAGCTCAGCCACAAGATCTTCGATCTCTTATTCTTGCGACGTCTCCAAGTTCCATCATCTCTTTCAATTCTGGGACCAACTGAAAGAGATGATGAAAGATATCGAGGGCTGCTAGTACTAGTAACTGAGAAATATTCTATGGTAAATCGTTCGCTGTTTTAGAAACTGTGAGAACCGATTCGAATTAATGATCCACATTTTTTTACTATACTTTGTTTTTTTTTTTTTTTATTGAGTGATGCAAACAACGTTGTGGTATAATTAGTCAAACCTACCCAGACGATACCTCTTCACTATACTTTTGGAGATATTCAGGTGTCAGCTCACCTAGTTCGAACCATATTTGTTTCTTCATTAATACAAATGACATCACACAGAAGTCCTTAAAATTTTCATTACGATGGGTTCCATGGTGACACAAAACATTGACAACGTATTGTACCGCTGATTTGAGAGCGTGGGAACAAGTTTTTAAAAATAGATTTGCTATCACTACTGGGAACTAAAACGAAATTATGCTTCTCGGAATTGACGAGCTTATTTTTTTTTTAGTTCGAAGTAAATCAAGACTTTACTCTTTAAGTGCGATTGTCATCATAAAATAAAGTTTTAGTTAACGCTCAATTTTACTACCCATCAAATTTTCGTAATCGTAGCTTTAAATCAAATAGATTCTTAAAGAGTAACTTCCAATTATCTCCAAAAATACAAGGATTACGTCCAAACCGATTTGAGCTGATTTATTTTAAATTAGTAACTAAATAATTTAGATTAAATGGTATAAGTTTCCAAAAGAATAGCTGAAACACAGTATGAGGGAAATAACTTAGAACTTTTGTTATTTACTGTGGCAATAAGGTTTCAGAGTTTGGTTTTTATTAGAAACTCTTCAAATACTTTACTTTTACAGATCCGTGTAATTGACTTTGTCTAAACTGACACTAGTACGTTAAATGCACGTGAACTATAGCGTCGCATTTACACGAATCGACTCTACAAGGTCAGTTTTAGCGGCAAAGGCGAATTTCCATGATCTCCATTTCACAAGGCTCGTTGATAGAGAAAAACTCCAAAGCTTTTTTTTTTGGTCGAATGCGCCTTTAGCTCTTTCGTCTATTAGTATTTTTTCGTTGTCAATTATTGCTTTATTTTATGTTATGTTTATGTTACATACTATTGTTTTGTTGTTCTTGCATTTTTGTAATGTTGTTTTCTTTTATAATGTTGTGTCTCGCTTCGTAAGTGACTTCCGCCTCATGGTTTCAAAGGAAGACCAGCGTTGTGGTAGCCTACAACTTTTTTTTTATGTGATATAGATACGGAACGAGCCGACGGCCCACCTGGGGGTAACATCGGCCCATAACAACCGATGTGACTTGGATCCTCCCCTACTAGGACAAGAACAAAGTCACATCGTATGCGCCCGTAACTATGAGACGTGTAGGTGGAATGTCTCATGTACCTGTAATTTCACCGGCAACCACACCTTTCAAACCGGAACACGCGTTACTACTTGGCGGCAGAAATGGCCATGGTGGCAGTACTTCCCCAGACGAACTTGGCGAGTTCTACTGCTCTTTATATGCTGGGACGGACGCCATTTTGTAGCTTCAAGTTTCATCAATGTACTAACGTTATGTTATTAATTTAAGTATCTACAGTATTGTGCTACTCAATACTCAATATATTTATTGTATCTTAATTGCTACAAATAAAGATTTTCTTTCTTTATTTCAATGTAAAATAGCGTATTTACAGTTATAAACTAGTCCTTTTTCCTCAGCCCGTTGGCGATACATAAAGACGATACGTAAAGACATTTTCTGCCAACCGAGAAACTTTTGTAATAACAAACAAGGACTTGAAATGTAGTAGGTATATACATTTGTGTAATTTTATGAGAATTGTTGTGGCGAGGCAGAAATGTATTAAATGTTGCGTGTCACATCGGCCCTAGAATAGATGTTCTGGAAAGTTATTAATTACTCGTTGTCTTTAATAAGAATAAGTGCCTGTGACATCTTCGGCTAGCCCCGGCTAGACCTGACGAATACTAAGTAAATGTGTAAGGGATAATCAATCGCGACCTATCACCGAGTCGACAATATAAAACTTTTTTTTATGTTACTGAAGTAACGGATCAAGCTGACGGCCCACCTGATGTTAAGTGGTAACCGCCGCCCATAGACAACAGCAATATTACTCAAGTCATAGTACGAGATGACTCAAGTCGCACTGCATTGCGTCCATCACCTCGAGACGGGGATGTTACGTCTCATGCACTTACATTTCCTCCTGTATCGTCACAATTACATGATTGATTATGTGACGCGGGTATTACAAAACCGAGTATAATTGCAACGAGAAGTGTTATTCCGATGACGTAACAAAACAATGGCTTAACAATTGCATTTTATAATCAGTGGATTATAATGTTACATTGTCGTTCTTTATCCTCCGAGATCGTTTATGATGAGACTTTGGTAACCCACTACACATCTATACAAATAAATAAAATTGGAGTGGCTGTTTGTAATATAAATAAACGTTTTTTACTAAGTGCATATGGATGTATTCACGGTACATATACCAAACCAATATTTTTTTCAATTTTTGTCTGTCTGTTTGTTCCGGCTAATCTCTGAAATGGCTGGACCAATTTTGACGGGACTTTCACTGGCAGATAGCTGATGTAACAAGGAGTAACTTATGCTATTTTTCCGAGGGGTAAATAGGGGTGCGTGATAAAACCGAATTCCACGCGGACGAAGTCGCGAACTGCAAGTTATATACGATTAATGTGTGTCGACTAGACCCTTAATTTTAGTCAGTTTCCAAAGTACGGTTCACAAAATGGGACAGTTGATTGGGGTCTCATTGGAAAGGTAATTTATATGCAAATCCGGCTTAGACTCTGATGACAAACAATTTAAACAAAATATTATTAACTAAGAGCAGTAGAACTCTCGCCAAGTCCGTCCGGGGAAGTACTGCCACCATGTCCATTTCTGCCGCCAAGCAGTAACGCATTCGCGTTACTCTGTTGGAAAGGTGTGGTTGCCGGTGAAATTATAGGCAAATGAGACATTCCACTTACACGTCCCGGAGTTACGGGCGCATACTATGAGACTTGGGTCTTGTCGTACCTAGTAGGGGAAGACCCAAGTCGCTCGCTTGTTATGGGTAGAGGTTACCACTTAACACCAGGTGGCCCTCCACTCGTTCCGTAATTGTATCACATAAATAGAAAACTCTAAAAGAGGTCAGGGTGAAAGGAGACTATATAGAAAGAAAGAAAGAAAGAGTATTTATTTTACAAAAACAACACATATTAATAACTAAAACTAAAAACAATAACGTTAAACACAACTCATAACGTAGGAGTAGGCAGTTGATGTGTTGAGTTGGCAAAAAGGGTCCCTGTCTCAGCATAGTGCTGCACACTAAAAGAGAGCGCAGCGCTGGTTTTCAGGCAGGGCCCACAGGTGAGGTCACGGACACGGTCCACAAACATACTGAATACAATGAAAAAAAAAAAAGAATGGAAACAAAGATATCTTTACAAAACAGTAATTAATGAGAAATAAAAAAGATAACCAAAACCATGTACATACATTTTGACATACAATAACATAAACAACAAACAAAAGATACAATCTGATAACATAAAAAATAAACAAATAAAGAAAAGTAAAAGTAAAACGTAAAACATAGAACAAAAACATAAAACAGGCTCATTCATCAGGCGGATTGCAAGCGGATAAAATTATAAGGGCAGTAATGCCGAAGAATCAAGAGTTTTGTATTTGACGTGTAGATAAAAGAGGTGAGTAAAAGTTGATTTAAGTATAAAGTGTTTATGAAAGAGTTTCAGCCTAAGGTTATTTGCTCGTTTAATAAATGTTATATATTATGTTATATATTATATTACCGCCATTTACTAAGCCCACGAGGACGAAGTCGCGGGCGAATCCACTAGTAGTACCTACTGATAATGAATTTTATTTTTTATTTTATATTGGTGGACATTTCACACAGCGCCATCTAGCCCCAAAGCTGGCTAAGCATATCTTGTATCATGGGAACCAGACAACTGATATAATACTTATCTACTTTTCTTTTGTAAATACATACATATAATACAAACATATTAACACCCAGACACAGAACAAACATCAATGTTACAAATGTCACATAAATGTTTGTCCTGGGTGGGAATCGAACCCACGACCTACAGCGCAGAAGGCAGGGTTACTACCAAATGAGCTTTGCGGCCAGTCAAATAATCGCATATTTCCTCCTTTATAATAATAATAATAATAAAAAATTGTTTTAATGAAAGCCTAACCCATAGGGCGCTGAGTACTCATCCAAACCTATAAATATAAAATGTGTTATGATAGATGTAGGATAGAAAGATAATGCATATGAATTCTTCGATTTCGAATACATTTAGTGACTTCGTAAATAGTGTTTTGTTTGCTTTTGTAAGAAAATTTTCATTATCTTTGTTTGATTTAAGATTACCGGACTAATTTCAGTTGTTTGTTTCAGAACTAGATTTAGGTGGGTTTATTTTTCAACCATTAGGATAAGTTGTTGTTTCCACTGGTGAAAAAATGATCCAATAACGTTTAGATTTCCTTGAGCATATTAATGTGCAACAGATTTTTGTAAAGGTCTCTCAGGCAAACATGTAAATAAGATGGCAAAGTTATAAAGCTTGGAATGGAATATTTTTTTGGATTACATACTTAATAATTATTGTATTCACATATACATTTTTGAGGAGTATGTATGAGGAAGTAGTCAAGTCAGCCGTAGCATGCAATAGTTGTAACTAAACTTGAACAAAAGCATGACAAAATGTTTTAACTTATGAATATACTCCAGGTTCTAAGACAAACATATTTAAGGAGATGGATAAATTTTCCATGTAGATATGATATAACGCAATTAAAGATACTTTCAACCATTTATATTGTTAAATAAACAATGAGTGACGTTTTAAATTCTAACTTATTTGGGAAATAACTCGTGATTCATGATTATATTTTGTTCGGGCAACTTGAGACGGATAACATTTTATGCCATTAACCGTTCATCGTCGTTCGAGGCATTTAATCATTTGAATTTCTCCACTCGACAAATTGCTACGATAATAAACGAGATATCTAATTTCATATTCAAGTTTCTAAATATTTATACTAGGTTCGGTTTTTAATTAACACAAATAATTTATATTTGCTATACAATTTCAGAATTTTAATTAATGTGACGGCTTGGAATTTTATGCAACTGTTGAATTAATTAAAATTGAAATGTTATATTATAACATATACACCAAAAAAAATATTCAAGAACAATTAATTTATATTATATAAATATGTAAAATATAATATAAAAGTGTTTTAACCAGGATTTGTGAGGTTGTATTTGGTTTTAACTGGGTACTGTAAATATAAGTAGCACTTACCTTATGTACTTCAAATGAACGGTAAAGATACCCAAATATTATATACACCCTTTTAAGAGCAGTAGAACTCTCGCCAAGTTCATCCGGGGAAGTTCTGCTACCATTCCCATTTCTGGCGCCAAGCAGTAACGCATTGGCGTTATCGTGTCCAGGTTTGAATATTCATTGCTTATCCCTATTAGTACCCTTCATTATGCGGAGGGATGAAACTTTGTGGATGCTGCCTCATCGTGGAAAATGGACGTATTTTGCTTCGTTACACAAACAAACATTGCCATCGGCAATTCGGGCAAGTTGAATGCTGTTGACTGAAGTCAATCGACTGAAGGAACCATAGGTGCGAACGGATGAATGTTTAGTCATCCCTCTATTAACTCCGTTACCTATTGTCTATCAGGATACCTTCACGTAGTGACTTATAAATACCTATATTTAGATTTATTGGAATTCAGGTCATGAAAAAAATATTAGCCACAATGAAGAATTTGAAAAGTCGCTTTATCAAAGTCATAAGTGATATTGAAATATCGCTGCGACAACAATATTTTTCTTATTCGAAAAGTAATAAGTCATTTCATGCTGACGATATGATAGGTATTAATGTTTCTATACTTTGTATAAACGTGACATATGAGAGAGTGAGAGTGAATAAAAATATATACGGCGAAGAAATAAAGAAAACTAGTTAATAATCAATATTTGTAATTCTTATTGTCTTAACATTCTTATCACCAATATTCTTCTGATTAAGTGCGCTCCGCGTCTGTAAAATGTATAGCTAGATGTAAGTATAACAATAATAATAATAAGAATAATAATGATGGACATTTCACACAGCGCCATCTGGCCCCAAAGTAAGCTACGCATAGCTTGTATCGTGGGATCCAGACAACTGATATCATTATTCTTTTTTTCTTTTTTTATAAATAACATATAAAACATATTAACACCCAGACACAGAACAAACACCTATGTTCGTCACACAAATGTTTGTCCTGGGTGGGAATCGACCCCACGACCTACAGCGCAGAAGGCAGGGTTACTATCAACAAAGCTATGAGGCCAGTCAGCCAGTCAGTATTCAGTAGGAAGTATTAATGCGAAATTATACTTATAACAGTATACAGTTTTTCTTATAATTCCACGGTTTTGACAAAATGGACGTAGAAGAGGCTTAGTACGAAAATTTTTACAAAGAATTTGACCCATTTCAAAGAAATTTTTCCTGATATTTCAATTTCTTAACATTTTGATTTGAAATTTGTATGTTTTAATATGAAAATTTTTGATGTTATATTATTTTTGGACTTTTAGCTATTTAAAGCCCCTTACAGACATAATAGCATAGACATACTGCGGCCATAGGTATGCCATTTTGCCCATCTATGACTGTATAGCAGGGTAGATTACAATACTTATTTCATCTACTATTACTACTTCTAGTATGTACTCCTATCTCTATCTCTGACATAATCAATGCGTCATCTTTCTAAATTTTTAAGTAACTACGTCTATCTTTATAACTTAGTCTAGTATTATTGAATTTCGTAATATCTATTGTCATGAGTCAAGAGTCAATTTGTTATTTCCGGTCTCACAAATCGAGCTTCCGTATGATTGAGGGCTGTCACGTCAGTAACTCTATTAAAGAGCTCTTAGGAACTATCATTGGACAATATAACCATCAAAGGGCCAAGTGTTTATGACTAACAAGTTAAATGATATCGAATTTAATCTTTGTCAACTCTGTGAGTCTATACTGTGTTTAATACCCTACGTTGAAACTATTTTTGAAGTTAGTTATAAAACGATAGAAGTCATAAGATGATGACACTTTTATATAGATATATAAATGTGTTCAAACTTTGCATTGTCTAAGTATATACCTCTATCTTGTTTAGATTATTATTATTTATTATTATTCTATCGGTATTCTATAGGTTACATTACGGTGAGTGCGCGGCTGAGTTGCACGATCTAATTCCCCCATCTCCATTCTACCACTTTACATCCAGACGTACAGCATCGCGTCACCTTTTCTTGGTCAAATTACCTCACATCCGTACGAAGCGTTTTGCTTCCACTTTCATAATGCGGACAGCCCAAGAGTGGAACTCCTTACCTGCGTCTGTATTTCCCGAGAACTACAATCTGGAGGTCTTCAAGAGGAGAGTGAATAGGTATTTTCTAGGTGCGCATGCTACATCGTAGACCGCGTCGTCACTTAACATCAGGTGAGATTGCGGTCAAATGTGAGACTGTTATATAAAATATATATAAAAAAATAAAAAATAAATAAAGATTAGATTTTCGTGAATGTTGTGATATCAAAAACTGGTAACAAGTTCAGTTAAAAAAAATAAAAAATAAAAATTTGAATATAAATATATATATTTTTAAACTTAATTAGGTTCCTGAGTTAAACATACCCATGCAAATTCAACCCGACGTTAATCTGTGCTTTATAAATCATGTTTACGTAATACAATGTGAACTGTGACGCACGGGATAATCGCGTCTAAAACGAATTTTGATCTCACGGTCTGTCGACCTTGTCAGTATGATTAACCCACACGACTAACTCATAAACGGTACTCCACAAAAAATTGTAGAAGCAACAACTCCGAAGCGGGTTAACTATTGAAGTACCGACATTAGAATCAGACGTGTGTTCTTCTCAACCTATGCCATAATCATAATATAAAAAGTTATATAACTAATGCGTATTTGTAAATACGTCTGTCAATGTCATAACAGGCAATTTTTTTTCTGTTTCAGATAATGACATCCAAACGCAAAAAGAACGCAAACAATATACTGAGGACATCACAAATTCACATCAGTGCCGATGACAAACTCTAGTAAGGTGATATTCGAACTAGAGGATGGCGAACGCAACGGACGCGTACTGCGTGCCAGGCGCCACCAATTTCAACAAGGCGTACAGCCGTATGCACGGGTACATAGCGCTGGTGATCTGCATCGTCGGCTCAGCCACCAACTCTATCAACATTGCGGTGCTCAGTCGCCGCGAGATGAGCAGCTCCACCAATTCTATTCTCACCGGACTCGCCGTCGCCGACCTTCTTGTCATGCTCGAGTACATACCCTACGCGCTTCACATGAACATCAAAATTGGTCCACAAGTCAATAAGAACACCTACGCGTGGGCTGTCTTCGTCTACTTCCACTCAATATTCAGCCAGACTTTCCACACGATTTCGATCTGGCTTGCGGTTACGTTGGCAGTCTGGCGGTACGTCGCCATCGCTTACCCCCAGAGAAACAGAACTTGGTGCAGCAAAAAGAACACTAGCCTAGCCATAGTGAGTGCGTATGTGATTTGCCCGTTCTTGTGTCTTCCCATTTATTTTGCAATGAACATAGTGCCGAGTGAAGTGACCGTACATAATAATTCCGAATTTGCGGAAGACTTGCTTTTGCCCCAAAACAGAACTGTTTACGTGCTAGAGATGTCTAGAAACCAACAGTTAGTGACAGCAATAATGTGGATATATAGTGTTATATTAAAATTAGTTCCGAGCATAGCTTTATCTATATTGAGTACGTGCTTAATATCTAAACTTACTACGACGGAGAGGAGGAGGCAGAAGTTACTGAAACGTTCATCAGTTGGGCCTAATGAGGTGAGTTTTAATTGTGATATCCAGAGAAAAGACTGAAGCAAGAAGGTGAACTGAGTCTTTAATATTGCTCAGTGTTTTGCCGTAGTTAATAAATCATGATTGCTTGTGTCAAAAGATGAAAAATATTGCTCATTGAAATAGGCTTTTATATTGCACTTCAAACCAATTAACGTTTAATTTGAACATCAAAAGATTTCAATTTGCTTGTTTTTGTTGACTAAATCAAATAAAATTTCTAGTTATTCGCCGCTATAAGGCATATTTCTTACAATTGTACCAATTACTTATTCAATTAATGTTTTATTTGAAATTAAAACTGTTTCCTCGAATTTACTTACTGCCCAATCTTATTCGAATAAACAAGATAATAACTGATCGTTTTTTTCGAGACTCATTTACAATTATTATATTTTATCTGGATATAACTACCATTTTGCAATAGTTAATTAGTGTAGGTATTTTATGACATCTTTTTTCTATATGAAGTATTATTATAAATAATTATTATTCCGCAATGCACTATTATCGGGAAGCATTCGATACAACAAAAGTACTGCGCAAACATATTTTATCTTTTTTACGGTTTTTTTAAGCATTAAACTAGCTAAATTGACGTATATTATTGACGTTTCCAAGCCATTATGAATTCTATGGAAGTAAAGTTTTTGACTTTGACAACTTTGACACTTACGTTTGACAAATTCAAGACAAAATGTAAAATTATGGATCTTTCTTAAGGACCTATTTATTAATTTATAATATTGGTTCTGGTAGTGCAGGTTTAATTTTATTATTATATTTACATTAAATATTATATTATTATTATTATTATTTAATATACTCATATTGCTGATATTATTTTGTTGCTTTTAATATCAATTATACTCTTGCGAGGTCATGGGATGCCAGTACGGCCGACTGAACTTTCCTGAATCCCGACAAGATTTACATTCTCAGTTGTAATGTTCACCCTTCTCACTACCCTTTAATGTAATCATCCACTTTGAACTCTCATAGTTTGACAGTGCTATAACATATTTCTGGAATTACCGTTCCATGTTACATACGCATGTTACCACTTTAGTTTCGGTTGCCATACTACAACATCGAGTCGTGAATTAAAATTGAAGCCTTAATTTCATATTTTAGAAGGAGCGGCTTTGGGTCTGTTTCCGTTTATTAGACAGTTTATGATAAGATTAAGAAGATATAGATTTAAATAATTTAATAAATTAAAAATAAGTAAATTAACGTAATAGCTAAATATTAAAAAATTTCGAAATAATATTGTGTCATATAATAAAATCTATACAAAAAAAAATTGAGTGTCTCTTTGTAATATCAAAACATCTTTTTACTAAGTGCATATGGTACTAATAAAAAATAAATGTCAGTCTATCCACCTATTTGTTTCGGCACATCTCCGAAACAGCTGGACGATTATTACGGGAATTTCACTGGCAGATAGCTGATGTTATAAGGAATAACTTCGGATTTTTAAGGTTAATTCGCAAATTGATATGAATGTCTAAATAACCCTTTCTACTCCTTTAGTCACAAACTGAATTCAAGCGCGAAGCCACGGGCGCAACTTGTGTTAAACAGAAAAAAATGAGATATAGTATTGTTATTGCCTAACGACTCTGATTATTTTACGAGAACCACCTTTTTTTTGATCAATTGGTAATATTATCGGTCTCTATAATCACATGAATACATATAACCGTTGCTTGTAGAGCTCACGTGTCTCTATATTTCACCAGGCGGTGTAAAAATATATCACGTTGGCTTGTTAGCGAATAAAGTTCGCAACACCAATTATCAGACCCTGTCACCTGTCAATACAATATTCTGAAGACCCAGCGATGTGAGCATCGATTGGGAAAAAAACGATGTTATTTGTAAATAAACTTGTAGACTCATAGGAAATACAGAAAAATTGTGTTCTACTTTCTTCATAATATCGAGCAATGTTGACATAAATGTAAATATATAAATGAATATCGGTGGACATTTCACACAGCGCCATCTAACCCCAAAGTAAGCTAAGCATAGCTTGTGTCACGGGAACCAGACAACTGATGGCATACCTATATATTTTTTGTAAATACATACGTCATATAATACATATTAACACTCAAACACAGAACAAACGACTATGTTCGTCACACAAAATTAAATGTTTGTCTTTGTGGGAAGCGAACCCATAATTTACAGCGCAGAAGGCAGGGTTACTACCAACTGAGCTGTGAGGCCAGTTCTACCTGATATAAAGAGGTAGAATTTGTGAGTTTCACAGATATATACCAAAAAGAGGGAAAGTTTTAATGTAGGAGGCAAAGGAAATGTGATCCGATTCTAAAAAGCTTTCACTCATATTACGCTACATTTATATCTATTGAATGCTAGGCTATTTAGATAAAATTGAAGAAAAAAATATGTTATTCAAATGAATCATCACGTAAATTTCAATGCGTATCATAAAATGACTCGATTTAATTAAATAAAAATGTATTACAAAATATTGGCCTTCCTTCACTAGCATAAGAGAAAGATGCAGGACGATACTTGTAAGTTTAATATCACAACAATTAAACATTAACTTTAAAACCGTTTTTAAAATAAAGATTTAGTGAATCGAAAGAAAAGAATTAAAATTAAAGATTTCATTTTAGTTACCCTGCCGCAAACTAACTTTTTGCGACAGGAAACAGACAAAAACAGTGCTAACCCTGTGATGCTCTGGACTGCCAGTTCAATAAAAGTAACTTATATAAAAATACTCGTTAATATCAATATTTCTCGAAAAAGAGCATGTAATCGTTGTTTTAGGTAGCAAACTAGTGCCAATTATATCTGGGAAAGTGCCCTACCTAACCGCGTTCTCTCAGAACTCCGCCGTCAAGCAGTAATCCTGCGCATTACTGTGCTTGAAGGGTGTGGTTATCGGTAGAATTAAAGGTAATGCGGGATTCGACCACAGTTTAATAGAAACTCGGTCTTCTGCTCATTCCGTATCTTAAATATAAGAACTGATGGCATGAAGTACTTACTGAGTAATTTTCTCTTCGTTACAGGAGTCCTGGCTATTTGAAGTCGCCTACCCAACTTCTTACATTAGTTTGGTCGGTTTAAGTTGTAACCATAGCAATTAAGTCTAAGTGATCAATAAACTTACTGAATGCCATATCTAAATGCTTGTAACGTGCCTATGTTGATGTTACATGCGCATTAATATGTACGTCTATCAAACTTTCAAGGTATCCAAGTGGTAGGATAATAATGAATGAAATTTAACTTTTGAATATTAAGATTGACAATCGACTAAATATTTACTTGACTTTAGGTTGTTGGTGACGAAACAACGCGATATGTTTACTGTATTTTTATTAAAAATTAATCTATCCCTATATAATAATCAATAATAATAATAATTCTTTATTGGAAAGACAAGTGGTACTTAATACTAATAGTACTTTTGCTGTAGATCCAATAGACGGTCTTATCGTGGTATACGATCTCTTCCAGACTACCTTAAACTAAATCTTTAATAACTAAAAATTAATTTATGATGAAGATGATTTGACATTTCGTTGGCGTAGTTTCTACACTAATTGAGTAATTAAGAATCGCGGCACCGTATCAAGTCGGGATATAATACTCAGGCATACATATTAACGTTAGCACGTGATGCCAATTGGTTTGGTAAGTACAGTAGGTTGGAAGACGGCCAATTTTATTAACGTGACACAGAAATTCGATACATTAACTCAATCGTACTTTCGCACGAAGATTTCCTTTCTTATTTCGAGACCGCTTGAGATACGAGATATTTATTTAGTTGGAAAAGATCCTCTTGAGAAAAGTTCTCGCCCTTATTATATTTCATTATTACGTTATTTACTTATTTCACCGCTTCGTAGGAACTTCAACTTTGAGGCTTGGAGCTTTTATGAAATTAATTATGTTTATGAGCAACTTAAAGCATGGTAATATTCATGACAAGCTTTAACAAGCCTAATGCAGTTGCAATTATTAGGGTCATCGTACACTAGAATATTTTTGTTGCCGCGGACTCTGCAACTGTTGGCTTTTTTAGCTTCGGGTCTCCTATCAAATTTCATCAAAATCTCAGCATAAATCGTGTGTTGTTTTTTCTAATTTATGATTCGCAGAATACTGTCAGGTATAAATCAAATCGCATAATAAGTTTATGGGTAATATTTATATCAACAAAATCGATAAGCTTATCGATTAGATAGCTCTCTATAAACCTAAATCTAGACTTGTAACTTGTTCTTTACAAATAAATGAACTTGAAGTATATCGATCTAGAGTTACGATTTTTCAGTGATAATGATAATATCACTTAAAATAATGTTTGATTAACGACTTACGGTACAAATGGATACAAGGATACAATGGATAATTTGTTACTGGAATAAAAAAAGGATTATTTATTTACACCTTCTTTCAGTAAAAACAGTAAGCCTGAATAAACGAGTCATAAAATTTTAATTAAGTCTGTAAACGACCTCTCACACTACTAACACTGAAGTCCAATTTAGTTCTGACGCTTGCCAATGGTAGCGCCGCACGCTCTTTCCGCTCGCTTGGGTTCTACTGTGGTCACCATACAACGTAATGCTCCTAGCTTTGCTCCTCATGACCTATTTTTAATCGTTTAATCTTAAAATATGTTTTTAAAACCTAAAAAAGGGTAAAAACAGGTTGCAGTAATTCCCCGAACAAACAGGATAAATTCAAATGCCTGAACAAAGTTATTGCTGCAATGAATTACTGCCCTGTTAGACACGAATGTTTTAAAAATCTTACTATACTGTTATAAATGCGAAAATTTGGATGGATGTTTGTTATTCAATTGGCATAGAGACAGATTTTATTCTGGAATAGCACATAGTCTACTTTTAATCCCGGAAAAAATCATTGTTCCTATGAGACTTATCCACCGCGGGTAACACCGCGGGGCTCAGCTAGTACAAAATAAATCGACCACTTCTTGAGCTCCCAAAAAGCGAGGCGTTCCTGGAGATAGCGGGAGTTAAAATAACAAGTGTGTGGAGGTCCTAAATCATTATTAATTTGAAGATCAATCATCAGTATCTCAATATTGTTATGCGAAACCCGTGCCAGGGTTCTGCTTTACATTAATAAAGTCTGAAATGTTTTTCGTTGATATTTATGAAATGTAAGAAAATCTCATTTGGTATGCATCAAGCAGATCGGTAGAAATGTAGCTTTTCGTTTCAATTATAGCTAAAAATAAGAGTTTCACTTCATTTAGAAACTAAAAAGTTTTTCCCTCAGCTTGAAACCCATAACCGAATATTAATGCCTTATATGGTATATAGGCTTAATAGAGTTATAGCGATTATATATAATAAAAAAATGTGAAATTTTATTTTTGTTTGTAAGATGAAGTTTTTCATGAAAGAGTGAAATATTCTGGTTCTAAAATAATCGAAATTGACAATGCCAAAAAGAAGCAAGCGAGAAGTATAAATGCCGAATTACATGTTTGAATTAACTAGATTGTAAATTGTTCAGGGCTTACCATATCACTGTGTAATTAAATACTTCTTACAGCATAAAAGAAAACTGCTCAAAGGCCGTTAATATTTTTAGCTATGCGCCAACTATGAAGTTAATTTATCTGGCTCGGGGTAGATTAAATTGCAGAGTTGCAGTCTTTTTCTAGCCAGTCTCTCTAGCATATATGCAATTTAGTACCTACTTTCTTCATAAATTATATGTAGAAGAACCTAATTTCAGGCAACTAGCGTAGGAGGTAGCCCGATAAATAACCTGGAGTTATAATAACATTAAACTGAGCTAGACCGCGCTGCGTTCCGATTCACAATTGCTGTAAACGTGAATCGGATCTTTCGCTGTACGTCGTTGCGAATTGCTACTCGTGTAACTAGTTTCCTTGGACCAGTGTGGCGATAGGATTAAGTGCGCCTGAAAGAGGCTCCTTTTAACTTACCTTTTACCTTACCTTACCTTACCTTAATTTACCTTTTACCGTTTACCCTCCCATTTTTAAGAAAGTGGTAGATGGCAGATATATCTGTCAAGTGACAAACCTTAGTGGTACCTACTCATAATGACAAGCATATAGCAGGAGCAGGAGGAAGATTCCGATAATTAGGTCCCGGATATTTTATTTAGCAGTGAAGATGACGAATCTTATGTCTACTCAATCAATTCAGATGTCTGTTGGCTAGTTCAATCAACTGAAACAATGAATGTATTATTATGTACAGGGTTATTGATGTAACATTAATAACATCTTTTCGGCGAAATTGCAAGCGCATGAGACGTAACATCCCCGTCTCGAGGTGATGGACGCAACGCAATGCGACTTACTCCTAGGTCATCTCGTACTATAGAGAGGACTTGAGTCATATTGCTGTAGTCTATGGGCGAGCGGTTACCATTTAACATAGGGTAGGCCGTCAGCTCGTTCCTTCACTTAAATGACATTAAAAATACGTTAATACTTTTTGTAAATACATATATATCATGGAATGAAATTGAACGTCTTAAACCGTCGACCACGTTAGAAATTAATTTACAATATTTCTATCCATTAAAATGTGGCAGGAGCCTAATACCATCCACCAATTTGGTTTTGTCACAGAGAGAATATATTTAACAGAGCGTCTGGCGAATACAAGAACGTGTTTCTATTATTCTTTAGGTACTTTCAAATTCTTTGGATGTATTGAATAACATTATGAATATTACGGCCTCACACAGCTCAGTCGATAGTAAACCTGCCTTCTGCTATGTAGGCAGTGGGTTCGCTTCCCACCCAGGAAAACATTTGTGTGACGAACACAGAGTTTTTCTATCTTTGTGTTAATATGTATTACAAACAAAAGTATACAAATATCATATTATTTGTCTTGTTCTCGTAATAAAAGCTATGCTTAACTTTGGGGCAACATGACGCTGTATTATGTCCATCAATATTTATTTTTATTTTATGTTTTTAGGGGAACCATGGTACAGTACGCGATGCCGAGATGTAAAGTCTAGAGATGTAGGAATCATCATATATACCTTTTTCCGTAATTGATACCTATAGTTTCTTAATTAGTTATATAGTTAAATTGTATTTACATTAGTATGAATAGAACCTATATTAGTGCTATTGTTTATGACCAAATTCCTGAATTATAACATTTCAGCTACAAATATCGACGCAGAGAGCATACCATTTAAAAGCGTCAAGATAGAAATGATTAATGTGCAAGTAGAATAAAAAAATTTAAAGCTCTCGTAATTTTCCAATCGATAAAATTCAAGAGATCCCTTCTCGATGGAAAGATTTATGTCACTTTTATTCTGGTTCAAATTTTATCAAGTTGCGGTAATTTTGCTGTTCAGTTAGTACAATTTAGCGATCGTTAAGTACAACCCTCTTTTGGGGTGGAAACTGATGTTTCTTAGCAGATAATATTTTAGATAAATTTTGAAGTCACCCAAATGGGAACAATTAATATTTAGATACAAATTCACTTTACCCACCAAGGAACCTTATATAATTGGTACGTACACCATTACGTATTTTCTATATTCGTATATTCTAGCTAAAAATTTCTTAATATTAACATTCCAGACAAAGAGAACATGGAAACATCCACTTAATTTATGTTCTGGCATCCCAGTCTAAAGCAGTCTGCACTCCGTAGGTACTTTTAGATCACACTCGCTATTGTTACAATGCAAAGTGTTGGGGACCGATAGATTGAGAAATAGCTGCCCAATTTGTCAGTCACTTGATATAGGTACCTAGTCCATGGTATCTTGAGACAGTCAATTTGGTTATTGGTTGAATAGGTATATTGTAACACTTTGTAACACAAAAGGAACAGATAAGGACAAAAAATATACAAAAAAAAAAACCTTTAGAAATTAATCGAAATATGTATATAGAAATTTAATATAAAACAAGATCTAAGTCCATAATATGTGCTAGCAGCAAATAAGCTTCGACTGAGCATTATGCCCACACATTATGCACACTATAAAAGAAGCTATAGTAAATAAATAAAAGCATTAAATAGGATGAATAATATTTTGAGCATTGTATTATAAATTCACGCACTAGGTATGTCAGGTTTATTATTTAATTAATGTCAGTGTCTAAATGCAATAACGTGTGAGATCCAGCTGTCTATCGTTCTGTACAGAATGTTTAACGGATGTCAATCTTCCTAAAACCTTTTAACGAAAAATTCTTATCAATTCTATTTACGAAACGGGTACTACCATGAAGGTAGAAAAATGGTTGAGACGACAGTAACAAAGTGATATACCTGCTTTCAGCGGTCACTTTTTCTTAAGTGCCTCTTATTATTTGCAAGTTTTTTTTAAAAAGAAGAACAGACCAGCCCCTAATGTTCCCGGGGACACCTGCTCTCGTCAAGCGAGAGTGAATGGGCTCTTAATCACAGTTGTAACCCAATTTGGATTTGTAGGATGTCAGCTATATTTATATTGGTGGACACTTAACGCCATCTAGCTCCAAAGCAAGCTAAGCATAGCTTGTGTCATGGAAACCAGACAACTGGTATAATACTTAAATACATTTTTTTGTAAATAAATAAATATAATATAGCACCAGACACAGAACAAACTTCTATGTTCGTCACACAAATGTTTGTCCTGGGTGGGAATCGAACCCACTATCTACTGCGCCCCGCGGTGTTTCCCGCGGGGCGCAGCTACATAAATGGCATTTAAAAATTGTTTTATGTAATGAGAACATCTGTTCTGGGTCGTTGTAAAATTTATTAATAGTTATGTCTCACATCGGGGCCCAAAATATGAATGGAAAAATTAATGAATGTCAAAATATTTTTCATGTTTCAGTGCGAGAAGCAGTGTCTGGCTGACGAGTCGAGTGCGCGTCGGTCGAGCCGCACTGACCGCACCACCAGGATGCTGCTGGCAGTTCTGGGGCTGTTCCTCTCCACGGAGGTGCCTCAGGGGCTGCTAGGCCTCGCCAGCGCGCTAGCACCAGACTTCTTCAAAAGTTGTTACAGCATGTTCGGTAAGATACGTTTTTTTTTTCCAGTAAAACGTTGGGGAAGTAATGTTTTCGGTGGCGGAACGATCTGACGGCCCACCTGATGTTAAGTGGTAACCGCCGCCCATAGACAACAACAATATGACTCAAGTCGTCTCCCCAAAGTACGAGATGATGAGTCAGGTTATGATGTCAGTCGCATTGCGTTGCGTCCATCACCCCGAGACGGGGGTGTTACGTCTCATGCGTCTGCAATTTCACCGGCACCCACTCCCTTCCACCGGAACACAGCGACACGAGTGCATCACTGCTCGGCGGCGGGTTACCAGGTGTGGTGGCAGTACTTCTCCGGGCGAACTTGGCATAAGTTCTATTGCTACTAAAATACTACTAATGTACATATTTCCGGCAACATTCACGTCTCAGATTTGCGGGCGCAGTCGTATTGATTTTGTTATGGGCAGTGGCGCATAGCACCAGTTAGGCCTTATTGCTGTTTCCGTAATCTATAGATACAAATAGATACAAATAAATAAAATTGGAGTGTCTGTTTGTAATATTAGAATAACCGCTTTTTACTAAGTGCATATGGATGTATACACGGTACATAAACCAAAACAACATTTATTTATAAAAAAAAACTGTCTATCTGTCTGTCTGTCTTTTTGTTCCGGCTAATCTCTGAAATGGCTGAACCTATTTTGACGGGACTTTCACTGGCAGATAGCTGATGTAACAAGGAGTAACTTATGCTACTTTCCGAGGGGTCTATGGGAACCAGCCAACTAAAAGAATACATACATAATTTTTTTTGTAAACATATAAAACATGTTAGCACTCAGACACTGTACAAACATCCCTATTCGTCATAAAAATTTATTTATTTATTTTAATTCAATAAATACGGATTAACCAATTACATCTACTGAATACATTACAAATATAATACAATTACAAATACAAGATGATTACACAAAAATGTTTGTCCTGGGTGGGAATTAAACCCACGACCTACAGCGCAGAAGGCAGAGTTACTACCAACTGAGCTGTGAGGCCTGTCTGTTGTATTATTAAACCAATAATAGAATTTTAACTTCAGCAGTTTGGTTTTTGGTATCAGAAATAATCAATACCGCCATACCGCAGCATCCCGGCCTGGCAAAATCCAAGAAGTAAACATTCTTCGTAACTAATTTAACTCCCGACGATCATCACATTCGACTTAAAAACTATTATGCCACCTCTTCTGTCTATCACTATCTCTGTAGTTTTGTATCCAATTCATATCACATCTTATTTGATTAATATTCTCTGAGACTATAATAAAATAGTGAAACTCCTAAATAAATCGTATCATCTTCATGATATGCCCGTGAACGCACTATGAAATCTAATAACAATCATTTATTATTCTGAAC
This sequence comes from Chesias legatella, assembly GCA_947359385.1. Taxonomy (NCBI): domain Eukaryota; kingdom Metazoa; phylum Arthropoda; class Insecta; order Lepidoptera; family Geometridae; genus Chesias; species Chesias legatella. The sequence goes on along the minus strand of OX375786.1, from coordinate 5,655,315 downwards.
GTAGCCCAATAAAAAGGAAATAGCCAATAAAAACCACCAAATAGCTATCAGCTGTTTCATTGAGCACAGAATAGTAGTAATTTATCGGCAAAAGCAGTTTGCATCAAATCAATAACTACATTATAATCAATTATATTTGAACCAAAACAAAGAGACAATAGTCGAAACTTTATGTATATTGAATTCTTAAAGAATTTTTTTTAACTTATTGATTCAAAATTGACGTTTTCAAGCGAAATCATCATCATCTTATATCTTCTAGTGTTATATTTTATAGTTCTCTTATCTTATTATTGCGCCCCGCGGTGTTACCCGCGGTGAATAAGTAATCCAACGGGAACACTGCACTTTTCCGGAATCAAAGTTGCCTATGTTAATCCAGGATATAAGCTACCTTGGTACCAAATTTCATCCAAATCTATTCAGCCGTTTCAGCGTGAAAGAGTAACAAACATCCATACAAACTTTCACGTTTATAATATTAGTAGGATCTACATATAGCTAAGTTTGGCACCTGTTCAAAACCTTTTCTCTGACCCTTTCATGGGGAAAAAAGGCCAAAAATTTCAATCACTCGTTATTCACTCGGAACATTGATTGGTGCTCCGTTGGTTTGCTGGAATATCTCTAAATTATATTCCTTTCATATTAACACAGCTTTTATGAAAGCGAAGCTCGTTATGTATTTACAATTCAGCAGTTTTATAAGCTTTCAGCTATTCAGCTTAGGAAAGAGGGTTGAGATAAATTGAATTTATACTCTAGTCAAATAAATACTTAAGCATTCAGAAGAATTCACCCTAATATTTGATGGCCCACTTCAATACCTCGTTCACAATTATCGTGTTTTAGTAGAACTGTCGTTATTCTATATTAATATTATGCGATGAATAAACTGTGTTTTTAAACAGTGTACATATCCACCAAGAATTAGATCTTATTTATTTTGTTTCTTTTCCGTTCCTTCACATTCCTTCGTTCCGTTCAGGTCAGTTCGTTCATAATAATTATAATGTAGTGCTGTAGAAATTAATATGGTTTCTAATCTGGAATTTTTGAGTCCGACTTTTTTGTTTTTTTATAATAGTGGACAATTCACAGCGCCATCTAGCCCCAAAGTAAGCTAGCTTTGTAACCTTATAACCAAATTCTGCTCGGACATTATTCACTGGCTGGTCCACCATTGTCTTCAAGAAAAATGTCTTGTGCCCTCCCTCAAATAATTGACACTTCTTTAATTGAACTGTTTGCAACGACATATTTTCTCATTATGAAACTTCATATTTACTTCATTTATAAATAAATAAACACAAATGGCATTTAATACGTTTTTGCGTTGTAACATACTACGCTTATTCGCTTCGTCAAGTAGTGTAATCATTGTTAACGCCATACTGTAAAAAGTTTACATTGGGAGCCACTGGCTAGACCTAATTACTAGCCCGATAGTGCGAACCTTTTATCTTCCAGCGTGAGCTCTTGAAGTTCTAATGAACGGAATGAAACCGTAGCAAATTTGAAAGGCCCTTGGATATAATATTACAGCTATCTGTCACTTGCGGACAAAACGGCAATTTTGCTTTCACGCTGTAAATTTAATATTAAAACAATGTTTGGATAATTTGCTTCTCAATTCTGATGAATTCTAAGATTCTGCCTTATATTATTTCCTTAATTTGTTTTCTTAATAAAAGTATTCCTTTTGAAATACTACCTACATATCATTAAAAAGATAAGTAATTACTTACCTTCCTTAATTAATTTTTTCGGCAACATTATTTTTGTTTCATAATAATGAATATACTCTTAAATTATAAACGATTCATCTTTAAGGAAATATTGTTTTTCAGATTAAAGGTAAGTGTCTCTAAATGCATTGCTCAAATTTATGGCAATTCCTATAATGATGACAGACATTCAATGTTATTTGAAAACGCGCAGGCCCTAAATATGTATAATTGTTATTTGTATTAACTAACATGGATATTTTGTGGTCTGAGTAAAACTGATATTTTAAAATTTTATTACCTAACTGTCTCACATGTTTTCTCCAATAATTAGAATTAAGTAATCGTATTTGAACACCCGCGAGACAGTCTAGCCCTAGTGCGGGGTCCCACAGGCATATTATGTACACGATTTTTTTTTTGAAATAAATGATTTTGATTTTGATTTGATTTGATGATTGGGGTGATTTTCAAATTTCGTGATTTGATGATAAACAAAGTTGTTCTTATGTTCCGCTTATGGGAACCTTACAAGTGATAGAATGTTTGTATAATCTTTTTTGTAGTAAACATTGCTGTTATTTATGGACGGCGGTTACCGCTTAACATCAGATGGGTCGTCACACAGTTCCGTCACCTAATCATATAAAAAAATACATACAATTTATATTTACGCCTTGAGAATATTATTGACTTTTATTACTTTGAATATTATTGACGTTTCCAAGCCATTTCTTTATGAATTCTATGGAAATAAAGTTTTTGACTTTGACTTTGAGACACAAACATTGATGTTTATTCTGTGTTTGGGTGTTAATATGTATTATATATAAGTATTTACAAAACAAACATATTTCATTCTTATATCAGCTATCTGGTTCCCATGATACAAGCTATGCTTAGCTTACTTTGGGGCTAGACGGCGATGTGTGAAATGTCCACCAATATTTATTTATTTATTCGTCTCATAAATATTCGTCCTGGTTGGGAATCGAACCCACGACTTACAGCCCAAAAGGCAGAATTACTATCAACTGAGCTATGAGGCCAATAGTACATATATGTCAATTAACATCAAATAAATCCTACCCTGAAATATTCGTTAATTAATTGGTTTTCCGTCCTCAATTACACCATTAAACTTTGCTCAAACAATGAAAGTTACATTGAACATTCCCACTTTGTATTTGGGATCCCATTTGACACAATGATTTTTGTTGTCTGGGTAATATATTATAGAGCGAGCTTAGTTCTCTAAATCGACTTAATCAAATCGGCATTGTGGGTATATATGACAAACACTCCCACACCGTTTATTCAATCGTCCTATCTATTCTATAGGTAATGCTGGTTTTGTGAGCTAGATAAGTTGGGTGGCTGTTAAGATAGGGGGAGTCCAAAGGGGTGCGTTTTGCTTTTGTGTGGAATAATTAATGGGAAAAGCCTGAATATTATATTTTGATGTTTACCGTTATTACTTAATAAGGATATTTATCTTTATTGGAAAAAAATGGTGTAAATGCGTTAATTGTTGTGAAAAACTGTAATAAAAATTCGATAATCGAAATCGAAATCGATAAATATTTATCCAGAAAATCATGTTTGCCTATTTTTTAAACCCCTATTGGAGGGCTTCCTGTTTTCATATCTATATTTATTTCATATGTAATAAAGTTAATATGGTATTATATCAGTTATCTGGTTAGCATAGACAGGCTTTGCTTAGTTTAGTTAAGATAGCTTATTGTGTAATGGCAATAATCAACATTTACAAAATAAAACTATGAGAACCTTGTAGGGTAAACTTTTTGACTACGCTTCTGGCATTTTTAACTTCTGATTATTACGTCAAACTGTATTATCTAAACATTTTTTTAAATGTTTGTGGACAAGTCGCTTAGCGCCATCTAGTCCCAAAGTAAGCTACACATATCTTGTATACTTTTTTATAAATACTTATATATAATACATATTAACAGCCATACACGGAACAAACATCTATATTCGCCACACTAATGTTTATGCTGTGTGGGAATCGAACCTACAACCTATAGCGCAGAAGGCGGGGTTACTGTTATTTATATATCATTATATAAAGTTGAAGTACAAATGACTCAACCAGACTTTAACCAATTTACATTCATTAAATTTCAGTTTCACTACAACTAATGGTTTTCAGCTTAGTTTCTAATTTATCACCGTGAACAAACAACTATTATTAGCATAGTTTTACTTGTTAAGTAGATATATTTAGTGTCGTAAGTGACAAATATTAAAGTAATTACTTTTAAACGCAATCAAAACAGATATCTAAAAAAAATATATAAAAGTATTGTATCCATATATTTCCAAGCTTTTGTCCTCAAAAAAGAGTAACAATAATTGATTTAAGCAACCTCGCTTTTTTCGAAATCAATTTCCTAATATTGATTTTATATTATAACAGGAAGTATCATTGTACGGTTCTTCATTTTTATATTTAAAGATAAAGATAAAGATAATTTATTTGCGAAACATGTGTAAATTACATTAAATGCAGATGGTAAAATCGTTTTAAGCAGAGCCCCAAAGGCAAACAAGGCGGTGGTCCGGAGGAACCAGGAGCGAGCTGCTCCTCTGGCCCCCTCCCAACACCCGAAAGCTACCTCCAAGGTAGCCGTCCCGCCCCACAGCGAATCACCTCGCCTAGCCCCTACCCTGATCCCCTCGGCGTGGACTAAGCCCCTAGTCCACAGGACTGAGGCCCCGAAAGCCCCAGCTGCGGTCCGCATGACCGCAGTCCCCCCACCAACCCGCCGCGCCCCTGCCTCACACTGCCCCGCGCCGTCCAATCAGCCCTCTAAGGAGGATGATTTCTGGACGATAATGTGTGCCGCATACTCGACCTCCGCCGAAGCTGCCGAGCTTGCCCGGCTAATACGCGAAGCCCCCACCCAAGCCGAGAAGCAGAAATTGTGCCAGAACAATGCCCTGCTGATCGGAGTCCTCAAGCGCACTATGCCCATCCCCCTTACGGTACAAATATGTTAGGACACCCGAAAGAAAGACTTAGGCCCCGATCCCTATCGTTGGCGTTCTTCAACGCTGACGGTCTCCTCAAACAGCGTGGCCGCGTCCACGACTTTCTGACCCGCCATCAAATAGATATCATGCTAATGCAAGAAACCTTCTTGAAGCCGAACAAGGCCACCCCCAGGATGGCCAATTACCAAGCAGTTCGCAATGATAGAGCCCACGGACAGGGAGGTGGTACCATCATCTATCACAAGAGGTCCTTGCATTGCATCCCCATAGACGCACCCCCCCTCACTAACTTAGAAGCCTCCGTGTGTAGGTTAGGGATGACCGGTCATCCGTCCATTACAATAGCCTCTTGCTATCTTGCCCCCGACAAAAACTTGCTCAGAAGGGATATAGAAGCCCTTCTTAACTTGGGAATCTCAGTCATTCTGGCTGGAGACTTCAACAGCAAGCATGTCCTCTGGAATTGCGTAGCAACGAACTCCAGAGGACGCGTACTTGACAATCTCATCCAGGAATTAAATTTTGATCTCATCTCCCCCTTAGCACCGACCCATTATCCTGGTAATGTCAATCATCGCCCAGACGTCTTGGACATAGCGTTGCTAAAGAACGTAACCCTACAGTTGCGTTCGATAGAAACGCTGTACGAACTCGACTCCGACCATAGACCCGTTCTTCTTCAACTAGGCCCCCCCCCCAGACTCGTCTCCTCCCACCAAGACCGTGGTGCAGTGGCATAAGCTTGGGATTGCTCTCAAGTCTATCCACTCACCCGACTTGGATAGGATCCCAGACGACATCTTGACTAAGGACGACATTACTGTCGCAGTCGACTCGTTGACCAGCCATGTCACTACCGCCATTGGCGGATCGTCGAAACAGGTCCCGGTGGTGCCCGATCATCGCTGGGTCCTGCCAGACGATGTGAGACGGTTGGTCACCGAGTCGAACGCCGCAAACCGACGTTACAGCTCTTGCCCCTCTGAATTTAACCGCGTTACAATGCGTTCCCTCCACCGTCAGGTGAGAAAACGAATTAAAGACCTCCGCAACAGTCGATGGGATGACCTGCTTTCTGAGATCGAGCCGAGCCACCAAGCATATTGGAACTTGGCAAGGTCTATGAAGTCAGACCAACTGTCGACTATGCCCCCTCTTAACCGCCCCAACCATCAAACCCCCGCATTCGACGACGAGGAAAAAGCCGACACGTTGGCTGCCAGCCTCGAAGCCCAATGCGCCCCCAGTCTTAATTATGTCGACCCTATTCACCTTAATACGGTGAACAGTGAAGTTGACATACTAAGCTCGCGAGTCCCCTCTTCTCCCCCTCTGCCCATTATTAGAGCTTCCGAAGTGGAGCACGTCATCAAGGATCTCCATCCGAGGAAATCCCCCGGTTCCGATGGCATAAGCAACAGAGTGCTCAAGCACTTTTCTGTTGCTCTCATTTATCTCCTCGTAAGCATCTTCAATGCGGCAATGGCCAATTGCACTTTCCCCGACGCCTGGAAGGAAGCCAATGTCATTGGCATCCCCAAACCAGGCAAGAAGGCCACGGAGCCTTCTAGTTACCGTCCCATCAGTCTCCTCAAGACCATGGGGAAGCTCTACGAGCGTCTCCTCCTTAATCGTCTCTGGCCCATTGTCAATGAACTTAAACTCCTTCCGGACGAACAGTTTGGCTTCCGAGCCAGACACTCGTGCCCCCAGCAGGTCCTCCGCTTCACGGAACACGTCCTTTCAAACTCTCAAGGCATTTGGCCTAAAGATACCGGAGCCGTCTTCCTAGACGTGGCAAAGGCGTTCGACAAGGTCTGGCACAACGGCTTGGTCTACAAGCTTTCTCAACTTGGTGTGCCAGACAGACTCGTGCTCATCATACGAGACTTCCTGACCAATCGTAGCTTCCGCTATCGAGTGGAAGGGAAGCTGTCCGAACCCAAGCCCATCCGAGCCGGAGTCCCTCAGGGCTCCGTACTAGCCCCCCTCTTATTCACGCTGTACACCAGCGATGTCCCCCACTCGTTCCAAACAGAGCTCGCCCTGTTTGCGGACGACACAGCATTATACGCATCTGATCGGAATGCCGATAGGGTGCGTATAAAGCTGCAAGCCGCACTCAATGCACTCGGTGCATGGTTTACGAAGTGGCGCATTGAGGTGAACCCGACGAAAAGTACCGCGGTGTACTTTTCCCGGCGACGCCCAACGCTCAAGCCCCTCACTCTCTATGACGAACCCATTCCATGGGCGAAGTCTGCCCGCTACTTAGGCGTCGTCCTTGACAAACGTCTTAACTTCAACGAACACATTAGAACTGTTCGTAACAGGGCGGCCTTTATACTGGGTCGCCTCAATAACCTCGTATGCAAGAAGAGTAAAATGTCCCTTGGCAACAAGGTGAGACTTTACAAAGCTTGCATACGCCCCATCATGACATACGCCTCCGTGGCTTTCGCTCATGCTCAAACCCGCCCCCTACAGCTTATTCAAAATCGTTTCCTACGGAAAGCCACGGGCGTTCCCTGGTACGTACGCAATCGCTCCCTCCACCGAGACGCGCGTCTCGAGTCTATAGCCCGCTTCATGAAACTCGCCTCCCAGCGATATTATGATTCGGTCGAGTCCCACCCGAACCACCTGGTTCGCACCATACCCGACTACTCGGTTGTCCCCCCTGCTAGGCGCTCTCTCCGTAGACCAAGACACGTACTTGGTGACCCCCCTGACGAGATAACGGCCGCCTATCCGGAGTTATTCCTATCGTCAGCCCTTCACAGAGAAAACACTCAACCTTCGCACCGACCCCGCCGGCGGGGTCGAAGTATCTCCGTAAATGCCCGCGCGGGGCGCATTTTCTCCAATTCCTCCCGACTCGCAACGCCCCAAGCCGAGGTCCGAACCTAAGTGGTGCCCTTGGTGACGTTGTGTATAATTTTAAGTTTTTACCGGTTGAGAGCCGTCTGCTCTCACCAAAAGCCCGTGTAAACGCTGTCAAGGCCATCTGCGGCCAACAGCATAATGTCCTTTCATAAAAAAAAAAAAAAAAAAAAATCGTTTTAAGCACAACATGTTCTACCGAAATCGGCGTGCAAAATCTTTTACCTAGGTATTTATACTTACAAAGATTCAAAATAGACTTTACACATCATAATTATCTTCTTTAAAACCCTTATATAATCTGCTCTTTCTTAGCCAACTTCAGCAAGGTTTGATCTACCGTGGTAGAGTAGTCGTTGGATAAGGTTACATAATTATACAAATACATATCTACATAATCTTTAAAACGCAGGGTAGCTAGAACTACTAAGAAGTCACTTGCTTGGCTCACTTGTTCAACAAAAAAAATTGAAATCCTTTTGCCTGCAACACTCAATAATGTTTATGATAAATAAATAAAAAATAATAAATACTGGTGGATATTGGTGGACATTTCACACATCGCCATCCAGCCCCAAACTAATCATAGCTTGTATAACGGGAACCAGATGACTGATTGAATACATACTTTTTTTTTTGTAAACATACATATGAATACATATTAACGACCACACACAAAACAAACATCGATGCTCCTCACACAAATGTTTGTCCAGGGTGGGAATCGAACCCACGACCAACAGCTCAGTTGGTATCACTCGTTAAGACATTGTTATTTGCTTCAGGTGACCTGATGGACGTGCTCGCTCTGTTCACTTCGTCAGTAAACTTCGTGCTGTACTGCAGCATGAGTAGACAGTTCCGCTGTACGTTCGCCCGCCTCGCGCGGCGACTGCTGTCCGCCGCGGAAGAACCCGTCAAGTTCGCCACGAAAATGGAACCAACCACGCAGGTATCTTTTGTATTCTAACTTCGGGGTTTACTATAGTTTAAAAAGGAAAAAAGGAAGCCCTCCATTATGGGTTTCTTGACTGTTCTCCCATTGAGGGTCGGATAGGGTTTGAACAGGCGTCAAACTTAGCGATAAGTACGCGTGACCTTGTTTTGAATATTATTGACGTTTCCAAGCCATTTATTTATGAATTCTATGGAAATAAAGTTTTGACTTTGACCTTAAGTCGGTTGTTCCTTTTACCCTCCACGCTTGGTAAAATATGTTTGCTATGTCGAACCCGATCGATTCAAGTTACCAATTTTTGCCTGAAGGAATATTTTTAAAATTTATACAAATAAGAATAGTTTGAGCGTTTATGTCTTTGTTGTATGTAGTGGCTATTTACGGTCTTCACAGGTGTTATAGTTTTACAAGCGAATTACATATAATTAATCTAGTTCTCGCTTAAATTCCGTTTACACGTTTTTCCGTCGGTTTTTGGCACCTAGGTTCAAATGCAAATACTGTTCTTATTCTACAGTACTGCGGATAATTAAATAATGATATGTGTTGTGGCCTTAGATAGTTACCAAAAAATACAGTAATGCTTTAATCCAAGAATAAAAAATAAATTATATTTTTGTCATGATATTGCTGTTTTTGTATGCGAGTACCTAAGTGTTCGTTGACTATCAAAAAAACAATTTGAACAAATTAATCAACCATTATAAATGAAGCTTTTCATAGAACATTAAAATTTGTGATATGAATTACATTTTAAGCCATATCTACTGCATAAATATATTGCACGAAAGGAGCCTCTTTGAGGCGCACTTTAATCCTTGCACTATTTTCCTATATAAAGACTTAATTTGGTTTAGAAAGTAAGTGGAATTTAACACAAAACATGTTGGCACATTAGTTAAACGCACAAATAAATTAGTGCTGTGCTATCTAGGCCAGAACTAAGCTAGGTTGTACAACGGGATCTAGATAACTGATGAAATACTTGTACATGTAACATATTTTATTTTTGTCAATATATATTACATCTAACTTTTACCCGCGGCTTAGCTCGCGTTAATGTCGACCAATAAGTTTCATACAAAGTTCTTCCTCCTCTTACCAAACTTATAGGGGGTGGTCTATACGTTTTTAGCGAGGAAAAGTAGCCTATAACCTATATATCATATATCCTCATCATCACTTCATCATAATCGATTCAGTGGTTTAGGCGTGAAAGCGCAACAAACACACAAACAAACCAACTCACTCTCGCATCTATAACAGTAGATAGGATTAACACCAGAACAAACATCGTCACACAAATGTTTGTACTGGGTGGGATCGAACCCGCGACCTGTATAGTGGAAGTAGAGTTGATGCCCTTGGGGCCCTGCCTGCCTCAGGGAAAAATCCGTAAATTAACGTATGTATAAAAACACAACAGTACATTCTCTCTTGTACCTACATTTTCTTCAACAAATTGTAGGGTAATGATACAAAGAACGCTCGTACAAAGTAATATTTGAGTAACATGCGACGTAGACTTTCATAATTAATGACTACGGCTTGTTCCGTTAGGGGTTCATTGTTAATATCTGGGTGATAATGAACAATTAATGTAATTAAACTGGGTAGTCCTATGAAAATGAGAATCTATATTTATACTAGCTGTTGCCCGCGACTTCTTCCGCGTGGAATTCGGTTTTATCACGCACCCCTATTTTGCCCCTCGGAAAAGTAGCCTAAGTTAATTCTTGTTACATCAGCTATCTGCCAGTGAAAGTCCCATCAAAATCGGTCCAGCCATTTCAGAGATTAGCCGAAACAAACAGACAGACTAAGACAGAATAAGTTCTACCTATTCAAACTATGATTATTTTGTTTTAATAATATGATATTCTATCAAAATTTAGAAAACTCAACGAAAGCATTTGTGTCGAAAGAAATGGCGCTCTCAAAAATTTTGAAAACTTTTATTGTTGTAGTGAAATACAGACAAAATACATGGTCTTTTTTTATGTCAATTCAACTATCCATCAGGTAAATTGTGTCGATAAATAGTTTTTTCATTTAATGGTAAAATGGAAAGCTTTTTTTTTTAAATCTTTCTTTTAATATCGTTACTGTTAATGCCTTTATATGAGAGTACTCCTTCAAAAATAATTAACAAGATAAAAAGTAAATATAAAACTAAAATTCCACGTTAAAATAGTTGAAACAAGCTTAGTGATCGGATAATTTTTAGTTCTATTGTATATTTAATTATGAATCAACTGAAAGAAGTCATTTCGCCTTCAACTACAGAAATTAAGTCCTCTATTACTAAATATACTTACAAAGCTTGTGGCAGATTATTTCTCTCTAAGTAATACTTAATTTTCAGATTTCGCACCAAAGAAAATTTGTATTATTTCATAAACTACAAGACGTAATAAATATAATTATTATTCTTGAAATAAAAAGCATAATTTCTTTACATTACAATCACTTCCGATGCTATTATGAATTTTGTGTGACTTTGCATCAACTTCATGACTACGTTATTTACCTGTGGTTGTACTTTGTACTGTGGTATTACCACAGAAAGTGGGGATCAAGCCCGCGATTGTTTTGACTCCTTGATTCCGCCATTTAGCCACAATCTACCATTTTCCGAGATGTCATTTACTAAATAATATCTCTGAGTAACAGAGAAGAATATTGTGAATCAGTTACATACATCATGCTCATATAGTCTGTTACGGACATATTATTTATTGAGGTAGAGTTAGTATAATCAAACATACAAAATATCTACTTTTACAAAAATAACGAGTAATCAGGAAAATATACGTAATAACATTCGGGGTTTACCAGACCTTCTCATGTCATTTAAGATATTAGGAACATGTCTTCTTATATTAATTTCTTTACACGTGGCTTGCTTACGCAATGTGATTTTCCTTATTTGAACTAATAATACTGGGTGTCTCGAGAAAAAACGTCAAACTAAGAAGACATTTCATGAGCATTTGAATCACGCACTATTTTCGATTTAATAGTAATAGATTTTTATCTCATTTATGTATAGATTTAGTAGCAGTAGAATGCCAATTTTTTCCGGGAAGTACAGCCAACATACCCATTTCTACTACCATTCGTGTTACTGTGTTCCAGTTTGAAGTTTTTTGTTTTTTTTTTCAGTTTTTTTTATTCCGGTAAAATTACGGGCACATGAGATATTCCACCTTCACGTCTCAGAGTTACGGGCGCGTAGAATGCGGCTTTGTTCTTGTCGTACCTATGAAGGGGAGGACCCAACCCATATTGCTTATGGGCAGAGGTTACCACTTAACACCAGGTGGACCATCTGCTGGTTCCGTAACTTTCACATGAAAAAAAGATGTTTCAAGGATTCCTGAAAAAGTAGTGTATATGTATATTCAGGCAAAGTTATGATTCTGTACGGTTTTACGAATTATTATTATATGCTCGTGCGATCAACGCCTGAGTCACTCGTTAACCTTGTCACGAAGTCTTATCACAGACAGATTTGGCATTAGCGATTAGCAAGCATTGTAGCGCATGCTACGGTCTGCTACGCAAACTGCCCAGGCCGCCCTGTATCAAAAACAAGGTGCCATTAGCTATTTTTAACACTCTACCTCAATAAATACGTTTTATTACCATCTATTTTTCCCATGTGTCAAGGTTTAATGTACGGAATATCCCAAGAAAAATATCAAATTATCGTTTGTATTGGCAATATTATATTATCATATTATAATCATATATCTATTTGCAAAACCGATTAAAATGAATATTATTTTTTGTGTCAACCAGGTGACCGGGCCGCTATAGCGACAGATTCCCGCCCTCATTAGGGTGGTAGAAGAAAGCATTATATAAACATTAAGGTGAGTTTTAGACATTATTTTCCTTTTAAAGCTACATCTATTATTCACTTAGGGATTTTGAAAAAGGTTCTTTAATAGTTCGCCTCTCAATTTTAACTGGTTTCCACGCCAACGTTTGTACCTTTAATAAGAAAGGCTATTTTAAATATTTATTGTATTTTTGTTTATTGAAATTATAAGGATATTTGAGTAACATCTTTATTTTCGTTTACAATTAAAATGTTCCAGTATAGTACTTGTAATTAGTATAAAGTAAAGTAAAAGTAAGTAAATTAGTAATAGGAGAAAGTATCAGCCAAAATTGCTTAAATAATTTAGGAATTCCGAACGTAGGACTTCATATAGTATAAAGAAAAATAACAAAAAATCGACTTGAATGTTTTGCTTTATTGAACGTCCGAAAAACTGTTAACTATAAGTTAGTTTAGTACCATTTAGACGTCACGTTTTCCATTAGATAAAGTATATAAGTATATAACAGTTATCGAAAGTATCCTGAGTGCCCTAAGGATTTCTACAGATAGACCGACATGCCTCAGACTAAGATCATTCTGAGCACTTAGCTAACTCGACTACAATGAGTTAGCTGAAGGCGAAGAATAATGTCTGCAGTATAGTGCGTGTGTTTACTGCTGAAAACTAAGAGGAAGCATAGTTTCCTTTAAATAGGATCATTCAGTCAATTTATACCGAGCATCTAAAGAAAAAATCATCAGAATATTCTGTAAATATAAACCATGATTTTAAAAAGTAAAATTTAAATAAATATTTTTGTATTGTGTTGTGGTTAATTGGTCGACATCACAACCATTATTCCTTTAAAAACTTGCTAAAAAAAAAACAGTGGCCTTGAAGTCTAGACTGCGAAGCTATGAATTTGAGTTGAGAACTTTCTTTTGTTCGATTGCCCCGGGAGGGTAGTTTGATATAAGTTCCATCTGCACATTTTTTTCTTACAAAAACTTATATTAAATTCAGAAGCAGTCTTGAACTTTAAGCCGATAACTCTTTCGAGTACGAGTATATTAGACGTAGTAAGTTTGTAGCTAATTATTATCAGGGTTTCGTGTTACAATGGTATTGAGCTCGATTTTTTAAATATTCCCTGCCCATGGTAACCTAAATATGACTTGTTAGCTGCCCTCTTTATGAATGAGAAGATAAAAAAATCTATCGCATTACACTCTTCCCTTGACACACACACACACAAATCTTTCAACCGGGACAGTAAAGCGAGTCACGGTTAGACGGTAGAAATGGGTGTGGTGGCAGTAATTCCCCAGACAATTAGGTATTATAAAATAGCTAAAATGGGGTTGTCCCTAACTTAGGTATGGAAACGCACAAATCACATCTTGCCCCCGTAGATCTTAGACGAAGTTGGAATTCCCCAAATCACTGTAATTCCACCGGCAGCACACATTTCGAACAGGATCACAGTTATGCGTAGGTACGCGATAATCTTTGACAACAGAAATAGGTACAAGACTTGCCTGTGACTCTAATCGGGTTTAAAGTTACAATTATCACTTGACATCGTAAATAAGTTATAATATAGGAAACTTAAGTTTTTTGAGATGTCATATCGTTTTACGAGCTCATAAAGTTTTGGGAGCCAGATTTCTCTACAATGTACCAAATATGACCATTATATTTTGTTGAAAAACTATAAAATTGACAAACTGTGCATAGTTGTCCTCGTTATTTTTATTTTTGTCCTCCCGTTTCTACATTTGACATTTCAAACATTATCACTGTTTAAATTTACAACCGTTATTAAATTAATCATACATGTTTTAGATACATCTTATCAGTAATAAAAGTAGATAAGGAGTTTATTAATTAATTTTAATAAGTTCATGAAATTTCTACAAATATCGGCTATTTAAAATCTTTTGAAGTTTCGTAGTTAGTGAAAATGAAAATTCTTTTAAGTTAATTATCATTATTTACTTATTATCTGAAAGCAGAGCTAGAAGTTTGACTCATGACTAAGCAGACGAACTCAAGTTGAGTGCACGAGCCAACAATATATTAATGAACCGGGCTAATTGACCATCGATACAGTTGCGACTGACAGTAGGTTAGATATGTTAGAATTGCGCGAATCATTTCAAATTGCCTATTCAAATACATAAAGTACATACACAAAGTTTTATTTTTATGTGATACAATTACGGTACGAGCCGACGACCCTCCTGATGTTAACTAAGCTACTAGGTACGACAAGACCCAAGTCGCACAGTATGCGCCCGTAAATCTGAGACGTGTAGGTGGAATGTCTCTTGTGCCTGTAATTACACCGGCAACCACACCTTTCAAGCCGGAATACAGTTAGGTTGAACTTAGAAGCGTTATAGCTACACTAGTGCCTCTAATAAACTTAATCTATGCTAAAACAGCTCATTTGCAATTTCTTTTATTAAATAAATTTACATGTCTGTTCTGATATTATTTCCATTTCTTTTTGACTATTCAATTACTATGGATAGATAGTTATATCTTTCCAATACTTATGGTAATCTGCAACTTAGCCTAATGGTAGGGGCCGCTGACTTTCTGATCACTGGATCAATTGCAAATAAACAACGCCTTTTACATTGAACATTGAGCCATTGAGCATTGCTTTTTATTTGTGTATATTTATGACAAGGATTTTTAACTATTTAGTAGATTGAATTGATAAATTTACATGAATGTTTTTTTACCTATTTACCACTCATGGTACAAGTTGATTCATAAAATAGCCCATTGTAAGGGTCTGAATTTCAGGTCACTGTTTCAAACTAGACATTCGTCAATGGTTTTATAGATGTATACATTGATTTATGATTTATGACACTTCCACGTGCTCAAGTCGGTGAAAATAAACGACGATCTATAGTGCGATGACGAGTAACTCCGACAAAATGTCCACCAATATTTATGATTTATTTATATAAATAACTCTACATTCATTTGATGTTCTCTAATACAACGTTTTTATTCTTTCAGGACATTCTGCTGCACAGCTCTCTACAATAATAGATATAAGATTATAGGAAGTAAGATGGCAAATTCTGTCTAACAATCTAGGTAATATTAAGCATTGTTTTATGATGTTATTAGAATAGGATATGGCATGTTATGACTCCTAGTTACTATATTTAGTTTTGTGATAAATTTGAGCCGAAATTTTATCGCAAAATATAAAAACAATCCCTTGGAGGTTCTTATACTTGCCTATGTAGGATAGCGTAGAATTTTAAATAATAACTAGGCAAATTAAGATTAGATTACATGAGAAAATCTTTTGAAAATTGTTAAATAAAAGATATTATAATGTTTTGAGTATATTTAGTATTTGTAAATATATTCGTTAAACTTGAGTGTAATATTTATAGTACGTAGTTTCTGCGTCTTTTGAGCCATGACGCAGAAACTAAATCTTACGTAATAGTCAAGTTTGTAAATAAATTTAGTATACTAGATGTTGACACTAATCTTCTAAAGAAAACACGATTTCATTAGATTTACATAGGGTCCAAAATGTTAACATTATGTAGATAACTTTGTAAACTATGTATAGAATCCCTGTGTATCATTGTGAATGCATTAACTGTGTAGTAATCTTTGTATTAGGAAATTCAAGTTTTTAATATTTCCCATCAATTTTACAATTTCACAACAATATGCATATTTTAGTGAAAAAAATAATGATAATTACAATTTCCATTTCTAAAATAAAACACATTTTGAAAAACAGAAAATCTATGGACTTTGTTCTTTCTCACCTTTTCAGGTCTATCCGTTACTAGACGACGCGTCTTGAAAAAACAATATTAAAATGTATCTCACTAATGCAAGGATTCAGGACCATACTTGCAAATAAAGAAAGAAAGAAAAATATATATTTTGTGTTACATTAGAAATACAATTAGGTACAAATAAAAGAAAATGTGGCTTATAACAGCAAAAAGGATAAGTATTATATCAGTTGTCTGATTCCCATCTTTATAAATGGGCATGGTGGCAGTACTTCCCCGGAAGAACTTGGCAAGAGTTCTACTGCTCTTAAAATAATACATGCAGCCTATGGGTTAGTCATATGCAAAATGAGAAGAGTGCTGATGGGGCGCCCTTTTTTTTTTTTTCAAAAAACTCCTTTTGCCTGTTTCTGGGGCTACAGGTACACAGACGAACTGTTCCGCAGCCCCAACAGCGCTAGTCCTTTGCAGGCCATCTATTGAGGAGCGACGTCTGATGGGGCGGCCTAGGTTATGTAGAGCTTCGGGATATTTGCTGAGGCGCGCTGGGCTGGAGTGGACTGTATCTACATACATTACCATGCACAAGTGTGGTAAGTCTCTGGTGCGCAGGATCTGGCCAGCTCCCGGCGTTGTCAGAGTATTCAATAGATTTGACTACATAATCTTCCATTGCTGTATGATGCGTGTTCTCACTAGTAATAATCAGCTGATATTTGACATATATCAATAATTGTATATTATGTGCAATGTGCAAATTTATGTGTGGAAATTTATTGAATTAATTTCTTATAACTATATTATTTAGTTTTATTTGATATTTATTCATTTATTTAATAACAATTTAGTTTGATAAGTATGTACCCAATATTAAATTAGATTTCAAATTCAAATCATTATGTTGTTACAAAGATATTATTGTATATTTTTTATTATATTTATTTGTTTATTATTTTATTATATTATTAGATATTTATATATTTATAGGATAAAAACATAAACCCTGTTTGGGCACAGCAATTTCATTATTTAGTGTTTTAGTGTATATGCTGTGTCATTTTATATGTAACTGTAATATTATGATTTAATGGCCCAATGACCCCATGTCGATTGGATGAATAAATGGTTTGTCATTATTATTATTGCAGAAAGCAGAGTTACTAGTAAAGAATAAACATTTCCTTTTCCAAGCACACTGTATAATACTGTAGATACAACTAATTGTTTTTAACTAAACACACAGGACAGCGGGTTCAAAGTAAATACTACTAATACTAGGTATTATACCTACTAACCTACACACTAGCAAGTCTAGATGTTTATCAGCTGACACTTGTTACATGAAGGGTTAGTTATCTGACCGATCGCCACGCCCTGGTCCCTTGTTAATTTACAACAGTACTTGTCGCAGTGAAAAAAGTCCAAGCTGGGTAAGTACATAACTTCCAAAAACGTCAAGCACAAAGTTTTTGTTAGCAGTAAACCTATGAGCAGAGTTGGTCTGGGAAATACTGCTAACCGTTTCTGCTACCAAGCAGTAGCATAATAGAAGTGCCAGTAAAGTTACAAGCACGTGAGACGTTCCTCTTCATGATGCGACTAACGTAGGTACCACTAAAGTATAAAGCTGGTATTATGGTTAAATAAAATAAGGCAAGTAAGCAGATGGCCCACCTGATGTTGAGTTACCGTCATGTAGTAGTAAGAAAACAGACTACTGTATCGTATTTATAATATACATAATTTATGGCTTCAAAGCTTCAGTAGTAGTTATAAAGACAAGAATATCATCACTATTATGTTTTCTTGTTTATTTTTCATTACTGTCTGCGCCTGAAATGAATCATTTCAAGGTCAAGTAGAGTGGTCAAGTTTACTGACTGCTTTACCAAAATTGCAATTAAAGAGACGAGGCGGCATTAGTTTCCTTTTAAGTAAAAGAGATTTCAATATAGCAATAAGTTCGACTGTTCAAGAATAAGTTCAAAAGTTAATCACTTATTTGATTAAGTATTTATAAACAAACTATTTCTGGCATTACGCCAGTGGGCACTTAATGGACATGTATTAACTTGGTCTGTATCAGTATGTGATCACGGCAACTGGTATATAACCCGCTATCAATTTGACTTACTGCGCCGTGGTCCTAAAGCTGTGAATGGAGGAGCTGTTGACGATTAGCTATGACCACAACATAGGGCTACAAAGGTTTTCAGGCCCGCACCCAATTAATTTCCATTTCCTTTTAGCTAGTTTGAGTAGCAACTTCACAGCAATAATTTTAAAAGCTTATTGTTATGAACTGCTCATCCTTTTTTGCGAGGTCACTTTTATGTCTCTTTTAAGTGTAAGACAATGTTTTTTATTCACGCAACAATGAAATATAAAGTCTAGATTAGAGTTCTAAGTAAATATAAAAAATATAAGTAACACTCCAAATTCTAAACCTCTCTTTATGACGCAAAGAAAGAAATCCTTTCAGTTTTGAATTGAAACATTATTAAATATTCCAGAACAATATTCCTTAAATAAATCGACATTCTCTTTCTTAAATTTAAAGTTAACTACGAGTATTTAGACTTGTAGGATTTTATATCTATAAGCATAAACCCAAAAGTCAACTATTAAAAATATTTACATTACATATGTACATAATATTAACAATGAACAATGTAACCGATTGAGCTATCTAAAAACCGTTAACAACTCACAATCTATAGATGCATCACGGATACATTGCAATGATCACGATATGCGATATTGATATGCACTTTGAAAGAATACGACTAAGTAGTATCACGATCAAGTAGTAATGTCATTGTTTTAAACTAGGTCGGTGCTACAATTTATACTAAGCTTAACTAATATAATATATTACTCGTAATATAAAATTTACAAATCAATATTCCGTCCACACGGATACAGAACGGTGGTTAAATATAGTTTCAGGTAAATTTTAGTTGAGGAGATTAGTAAGGACGGGCAGGTAAGATGGTTTAGTGGCGGATTACAATGGGCACTAAAATATTTAGACAGCAATATATAAAACAAACTCGGTCACTCAAATCACTAGTTCTTAGTTCTGACCTGACGAAGATTGGGTAATACTATATTTTGACGTGTCAACGTCTTATAATTCGATAGAGCCGGCTGCACGCACGAAAAAACATGACTCATGCGGCGTTACCTCGCTCTGAGGCGTTCCATGTAAGGCTTGTGCAAGTGCAAGCGAGAGCGCGGAACGAGCGACAAAGAAGCACAATCGGCCTTTGCGTTCGGCAGCGTTCGACATCCGTCTCTCTCCTACTTGAGTGAGCGATGCGTCTGCGTGGACAGCTGCTAATACTTACATTTACATGTTTTGATCGAGTATCAAGTGCATATATACATAAAAATCTATTAAACAAATGAAATTAAAATTTTCTTTTGAAAAATGCTACCATTCCATCAGTATTTTCTTAAGACGTTGACACGTTCAACTATCGTCAGTAAACCGACTTTACAGACAACCATTTTTTACAAAGGGTTTGACTTGCCAACTGATTTTATGTGGTATCATCTCTGTCGATACAAACACCAATAATAATATGAGTATCCCATACATAAGCAAGGGAAGACTTAAATTGCAACGCATTGCGCACTTTAACAGGTAGGTACATAAAAGTAAACGTATAAAAAGTGGGAAAAATGCAGCCTTATCTACCCAGAGTGGTTCGAGTAGGTAGGTACACAACTGTATACGGCAAACAAATTTGAAAATTCCCTGGAAGAACTCTGCACTCCTAGATATACTACAAAAACTTCAGATCCGCTTGAACCAGCTCAAATTTGTTGCCACCAGCATAAACAAAAAAGTTTATTTCGGGTAACAGAGATTTAATTACTCGTAGGTTGTGTTCGTAATAACGTTTCATGATTATTTGCATTTCATTGGGTACGTATAATATGAAAATGCTGCATTCATAAATCACAGATGTGGCTTTCAGTGAATAATGGCCTTGAAAAGTCTGGCGCATTTTAAAATACTCGAGTACGAAAATATATCAGAACAACCAGAAAACGTGTAAATATTTTTAGACCGGTTAAATTGTTCTCTTTTTTATAAGCTTTTATTTAACTTGCTATGTAACTATGTTTGTTCGGGTGGAATCTTGCAACTCAATTTTGAAGCAGATATCTTCAACCAATTGAGCTGTAATTTTGTATACACGTTTAATTTGGATGACAATGCATGGTTAGCTGTGAGACGTCATTCTAAATCCAACATGGCGGAATACCCAAGATGGCGGACTAGTTACGATATTTTCAATGCACTCCTACAATATGTGTATCAAATGAAAGTGCTTGCTGAGAATAACTCGAAAAATAAAGCGACGTCACTCTAAATCCAATATGGCGGACTTCTAAAGATGGCGGATTGAGTTTTTTATGCTTTCGTCCAATATGGGTACCAAATGAAAGGCGTTGCTGAGGATAACTCGAAAAATAAAGTGACATCACGGTATTTTTTCGTTTTAGCGAATTTAAATAAAAGCTTGTATATTAAAAAAAAACATTCCAGTGACGTTTAAACATGGGTACTAAACAAAATATCTTGAATGATTACTACTTTACATTCTCACCCGATGATTGTTTACTCAGCCTACAAAAGATTGTCGATAAATCGAACGAAAACTGAGTTGTTGATGTTTATACTGCCAAATAAAACTTCCTGGATTTTTATTATGACGATAATTTACTCCGAGAAAGATTATAAAGTCCGGAAGAGCACAAATAGTAACGTTAATGTTTAGTTATAAGATCATGTTTAACTGCATTGAATTTTTAGATTTACTGGAAGAAATCTATGTAAACCAACGCAGAGACGATGAACGAGCTCGATGGGTCAACTCCAGAAATTTCGGCGGACATGGCGCCATCTAGCCCCAAAGTAAGCTAAGCATAGCTTTTTTTTTGTAAATACATACATATAATACATATCAACACCCAGACACAGAACAAACATCTTAATATTTTACTATACTTATAATTATAGTTATCTACCACTTAACATCAGGTGGGCCGTCAGCTCGTTCCGTCAATTTAATGAAATAAAAAAAAACTTAATTGTTTTTCAGCTCTTTTAAGATAATAATAATTTTTGATGTATTACATAAGCATAAATTGAATTGAATTGAATTGAATAAGCCCGAAGCGAAGCCGAACCCGAATTCGATAAAATTTTGTAAAGAACAACAAATATTAAACCAAGAACTACATTTGCCTGCTACATACGAGTATGTACCGGTAACCTGAGAACCAAGCTTGTGTTAAATTTTGTACGAGTATCAAATAATTAATTCTCAAAACAATTATTATAAGGCTTTATTCTCGGATGCCAATGAACCGTGAATTTAATGTTAGGTAACCTCACACCAAAGCCTCATCAAATAAAACCGAGATTTTGCTGATTTGTTTTCGGGCTTCTCAGAGAGAAATCAAGGTTACGTAAAGGAAGTATTTATCAGAAACAATGAAAGCTTCCTTCTACAGGTTATTCCCGTGAATCAACAGTTTTCTGACAATCATTGAGCAACCTTTTATTTTTTCCCATAATCATCATTCTATGCTGTAGCACATACCTAGAATGAAGATTACACATGGTCGTTTAGGATATAAAAAATATGAGTTAACATGAATTTCGGGAAGAAAAGAATTAATGTTAATGTCAAGATTTATTCAAATTCAAGAGATTTCATCAATTTTAATAATGTATGAAATAACTGAAAGATAACAAGGGTACCTATGCAAACTAAGCAAACCTGTATGATGGCATAAATGCTTGCCAGCCAATTAACTATGCGCTCTCTACTATTCAAAGGTAATGAACATTATTGTGTGTGGGTGTGTCTAGCTTTCTCTGGTAGCAGTAGTCTCTCAGTAGCTTAGAAACGATTAAGTACCAGAAGACTAATTAAGATTACAATACATATAGGTACCTATAAAAATGGTGTCGCCTAGCAAAACTAGTGTTAGGGACTTGGGCATTCCTTTTTTTTACTAATCCTTTTTTGAACTGTGACATCGGATGGAAATATTATTTATTGTGTTATGTCAAAACTAGTTCTACTAGCTCAGTAGGTAGTAACTCTGCCTTCTGTAGGTTTCGATTCCAACCCAGGACAAACATTTGTGTGACGAAAATAGATGTTTGTTCTGTGTGTGGGTGTTTAATATGTATTATTTGTATGTATTTACAAAAAAAAAGTATATAAGTATTATAATAGTTGTCTGGTTCATATCATATCATAACACAAGCTATGCTTAGCTCACTTTGGGGCTAGATTGCGCTGTGTGAAATGTCCCCAAGATTTATTTATTTATTATTTAATTATTCTAGTATTGTACAGTGTGTCAGTTAGTATCGAAAGGGTTTCCACAAAATAAATTTCAAAACTGAGCGCTGCGTCGCTCTAATTTAATTAGTTTTATTTTGTGGGGTACGCTCTAAACCATACAGACTGTTTGGTTGGCAAAGAGAATATAGTATTGTTTTAGTAGAACTGGACTATTCCAGTTCTAGGGACATCTCGTTTAATCTTCGCAATAGTACTATTATCATTGCAAATATTTTTAAGGAACCAAATAAATTTAGCTGTCGAGATAAACTGAAACAATTTGTGAAGTCCGCGTCCACAATACTTTGTTAAGTTCCGGATATTTGAATTTAAGATATTTAATAGAGACAGACTATTTGGGTAAAATTGTCGTTTACGATAAGTCGGCGGTCAAGGCTCGATATGTGTCTCAGGCCTAACATTTATGATAAGGAAAAATTTGTAGTGAAGCCTGCCTGGATTTTGATAGAATTCGTGAGGGTATTTTGTATTTGAGTATATTGAAGCCGTTTATCAGCTTTAGCAAAAATTTTGAGTATGTTTGAAGCCAACTTATTACCCCGTGTAATCCCTTACCAGCATAAAGTCTTGCTTCCCATGTTGCACCTATAAAATGTGAAGTGTCGTCGTCGACAAAATCAGCATGATGAAATTTATCGACAAAGTTGTCCATTAACAAAACAATCTAGGACCTACAGATACAGATACGGCCCTGCGGCAACTCTGTAGATGACTGGCTCAGCCAAACTTACGAAATTGCTTATGATTACAGTCTGGATTATTTTGGTCAGATAGATTTCAAACAACTTTAGGTTGGTAGGTACTAAACATTCAATTCTATTTGCCAAATGTAAGGCAATTCTCAACAAATATTAAATGAGATAAAAGTCCATGGACTGTTGACGCTCTTCCCAACGAACGCAAGTTAATGCGTAGGTAGTTTTACAAATGGATCCCAGTGTTAAGTTTAAGTAGCTTAGTAAATATAACAAATGAAGTCTCTAAATGGTAGAAGGGATCTTACTCGCGAAAAAAAGAAGGAAATCCCTTCTTTAGGGTTTTCAGTATGTTCTCCCATGGAGGGTCGGAGGTTACATATCACTTTAACTTGAGCCCAACATAATATTTGAAACTTAGTAATGGAATTTACCCACTTGACTCAGCCTCAACATGGTTTCGTACTATTATATATCTCCTTGATATATTGAGCACAACATAACATTTCAATTTTATCTATGAAATATACATATAATTGATTCAGCGTTATGCTACTAATAACCAATCTGAAACGAGCCATTTTCAGTGCCGTCTCTATTATTTCTACAAAAAAATATACCGTAGTAGCTCCGGATATCCGAACACTATTACAGTGCGTGGCCGAGCGTATGATGCATCCCGACAGCGTAATAAATGAGTGCTGACTGACAGAGACGTAAAACACGATGCCCGAAATGGGTTCAACCATTGATTTAAGGTTATTGTAAGGCTTGTTTGAAAGAAAGAAAGAAAGAAATAAATAAAGAAAAATATTTATTTTGTGTTACATTAGAAATAAAATTAGGTATAAATAAAATAAAATGTGGCTTGTTACAGCAAAATTAGGCTACCACTCAGCATGTGCTGTATCAGCAGCGGTGTGACTGGTCAGCGCTGGTTTTCTGTGCCACCTGTATGTGTGTGTGTGTTAATGCGACAAGTGATACACACTACATATGAAACTTAAAATACATATAAAAATAATTCTAAGGGTTTGTATGGGAAGTATGGGAGGACACAAGTCCTATTGCTGGTGGGCAGAGGCTACCATTTAACATCAAGTGGGCCATCTGCTCGTAGGGTAATTCAGTGTCATAAAAAACAACCTGTAGACTGAAATAAATACTATCTAATGAATATTAACTAGGCATCTGGCGATAAATCCCAGAAACAATGCAAGTTCTTATCTAATTCATTTTGTTCGTATATTTACCTATTTCAAAGTATTTGGTAAAACAATTTTACTGCTGTCGTGAGAGTCTCTTTATTTTCACATTTAGAAGACAAAATAATGAGCCGATTAATTAAGATAGAACTCACTGTTTGTGATGGGATGAGATAGTGATAAAAAGAACATCTTGACTTAAATGGCTTCGTCAATTATATACATAATACCTAATGTATTTACCTGTATATAACATGCTCAATTAAATACATAACACAGAATGCCTGTATATAAAATGCTTAGAATAATCTGTGTTCATAATGAGCAATATGAGCTATACTTAAGCTTGATATTTTGTCACTCGCCATGAATATGAATACAATAAAAAAAAAAGATGTTTATAAAAATTTAAATTTAAAAATCATCAAGGATCAACGTAGGTAAAATTCGGAATTACTGAATAATTCTAATTTTTGTTGAAGCGGCGGATATAATCCACGCTTTTTCGAAGTTAGGGATCCCTAATACACCCGGATGCCAATTTTTTCCGACACTTAATATACCACAACAAGGTTACCAATTCTCCTGAACCCAAAATAAATCATCCATGAGTCATGATCCAAACATTGTAACATTTATTATTCATTTATTATTTGATCAAATTAAGTGACTTTCATTTTGATTTTCCAAAAAAGAATTTCAAACTTCGTTTACTGTCTTATATATCGGGCTTTGTTATATAATATAATATTATACATTGTGAACGCATAAAGGAATTTATATTTAAATTATTTTATTCAGTCGCATTGCATACATGCATAAAAAGCTCACGTACTTATTACGATTCAGTGGGCAGAAGTGATCGTAGTTCGAAGCTTAGAGAATAGAGGGTGCAGTCAAACGTAAACAGATGGACTGAAAGCAAGCAACGTTTTTATCTTTAAATCGCTCAAATAATGAACCTTCTCTCATATTGGCATTCTAAAAGAATTTTAATAATACATAAAATTCGACTGGCCTCACAGCTTAGTACGTAGTAACTCTACCTTCTGTGCTGGTCGTGGGTTCGATTCCCACCCTGGACAAACATTTGTGTTGCGAACATGGGTGTTTGTTCTGTGTCTGGGTGTTGATATGTATTATACGTAAAAGTTTGTAAATACACAAAAAAGTTTTAAGTATTATATCAGTTATCTGGTTCCCATGATACAAGCTATGCTTAGCTTACTTTGGGGCTAGACGGCGCTGTGTAAAATGCACAAAGAAAAAATTATCTATACAAATAAATACAATTGGAGTGTCTGTTTGTAATGTTAAAATAACCGCTTTTTACTAAGTGCATATGGATGTATACACGGTACATATACCAAAACATTTTTTTTTTAATTTTTGTCTGTCTGTTTGTTCCGGCTAATCCCTGAAATGGCTGGACCGATTTTGTCGGGACTTTCACTGGCAGATAGATAGTAACAAGGAGTAACTTAGGCTACTTTTTATAGATGTTAAATTAATTTCAGTATCAAATCAGCTCTTGTTAAAGGTTAAAAACAGGAAAACCCAACTTCCCTTAACTAACATGCCTGATAGCGCAGTTGGTTTAATATTCATGAAATTCACCTTGAATTCTGAGTATTGTTATAACCACAGTCCTGGCTTTTGGTTTATTGTGTAGTTACGTGAAAGATTTTGTAGAGATACGATCAAAGGAGCTTTACTAAAGCTAATTAACGTTACAGTATTCCATTCAGACTATAACAGACGACTAGCAGTAAACTCCAATGACAACTATAAAGTATCGTGCGCTTTATAATGCCAAGGGACGTTTACTTTTACGACAATCTTATATGGCCCTTATTGCGGAGGCGAAATAACTGGTAAAATAAAGAAGATAACACACAAGTAGGTACTAAAAGGCTAGTTAGTGGCCATTCCTACAAAATTGCACGGTAACTTGGCATTTGGCACACACGCTTGGCGGATTTTGATTAAGTTTCTTACTATCTTTTACGAGTAATAACTTATTGCAGTAATACCTTCCGCTAACCAACTACCAATACTTAAAGATAGGATTTTTCAGTTTTGTATTTTAATTACAAAAAATAAGAAATAAATAAATCATTGATTGATGTATACTTGTATTCATCCGGAATATTCACTATTTTAATGTTTTTGTAGTGTTAACAGCACCCAAAAGGTGACGTAAATATAAAATAAACAAATTATAGTTATTCAACGAATGCGCCGAACCATAAAGTATGTCAATAACATTGCTGCGGTTTGTATATTAAAAAGTAACAAATGGTGTTGAAATATCAGGAGTATCAAACGTGATTTGTGTGGTGTTCGTGGCAGCTGAAAATAATTTATTAAAGTTACATCTGTGAAATATAAGATAACAATATTTATGGATTATAAAACATTTTTCAGACTTTCAATTTGCGTTATGGGACGAACATAATATCTAAAATGTGGACGACCGTAATAATCATATAATATAACAAAAAAAATTGCCCTGCCTGAATTTGTACGTCAAAAACCTAATTCTGCTACAAATACGGAAACATCTTTAAGAAGGAATCATTTTAAATATCAAAGGGAACCATTCCACCATCCTATTAGAAGATGCAAAAACACACCTATTAGGATGTGAATGTTGTGTTTATAAAATACCTTCAAACCTAAATGATCGAATTCGGTTTATACGTTAAAATTCACCTATATATTATATTATTCCACACCTAGTAGCTCGACTAGATTAATTCATCTTGTTTAAATAAGGCAAACATTTGATGGGCTGGACTAAACAAGAATGATTTATCAAATTTAAAAACTTCGTTTCCATATAATTCATCTGAAAATGGTATCGAAACGCAAATCAGTAAGTAATATTCAAAACACCAACATTCCAAATATATCACATGTACTAAGCTTGGCGCCTATTCAATCTATCCGACCCTCCGTGGGGAATATGATATGGGAAGGTGATGTTAAATAAAAGAGAATACATAACAATGTAGGATTAGGTTACATTTATATGAATATCTCAGTTTTATCATAGCTGACAAATGACTAAAGCCACAAACGAAGAAAGACAAAAGAAATTCGAGGCAAACCAAGTCACGGGCTAATATTTTAATATTTTTGTCCTACGTGCCACAAGCGATGTCTCAAAGGAAATCTTCTACAGATTATAAGCTAATGCACCTACTCAGTTTGCGTGATAGGGAGCACATCCTTCGAGACTGCTATCTTGCTCTTCAATTACTTGTATCTTTAAGAGTTTTATGAAAAGGTAGTGTCGGGTAACTAGCAATTTATATTGGATATCGTTGGTTGGGCAACAGAGAACCTAAAATTATGTCAAAAATCACCTAGGATAACAAAACGCAGATCTCTTAGATATGTGTGTGTGTGTGTGTGTGTGTGTGTGTGTGTGTGTGTGTGTGTGTGTGTGTGCGTGTGTGTGTGTGTGTGTGTGTGTGTGTGTGTGAGTGCGTGTGTGCGTGTGTGTGAGTGCGTGTTTGCGTGTGTGTGTGCCATTTAGCATAAGGTGTACTATGAGTTCCATATCCTCTCTGCATACCTATTTAGAGGTCGTAGAACTTATGTCAAATTCGTCCGAGGAAGTACTGCCACCATAACCGTTTCCGCCACCAAGCCAGTAATGCATTCACTTTACCACTTTCTAGTTGGAAAGGTGTGGTTGCCGGTGAAATAACAGGCACATGAGATA
This sequence comes from Chesias legatella, assembly GCA_947359385.1. NCBI lineage: Eukaryota > Metazoa > Arthropoda > Insecta > Lepidoptera > Geometridae > Chesias > Chesias legatella. The sequence goes on along the minus strand of OX375786.1, from coordinate 5,627,068 downwards.
TATTCCATATTCCACCTTCACGTCACAGAGTTACGGGCGCATAACGATTCGACTTGGGTCCTACCTAAGTAGCGGAGAACCCAAATCGTATTCTTATCGTCTCTTAAGCTCGTTATGGGCATAAGTTACCACTTAACACCAAATGAGCCATCTGCTCGTTCCGTCAATATATCACATAATAATTACTTTGCAAAGCAAAACGAAAAAGCCAACGAACGAGAATGATAATAATAATAATCTCTTACTTGGATGACATATTTTTCCAATTATTTTGATTTGTAAACCAAACTACTGAACCGATTTTAATGAAATCTCTATGGGATACATATGTGATCATTTCCTTTTAAATAAAAATTACTTTCTAAATAGGTTTATAAATGACGAAGGACTGATCAAACATAACAAAATACAACCGAATTGTGAAACTCTTTCTGTAGTTGGTTAAATAATATCAGCTACTTTAAACAGTGACCAAAAATTTGCGGTTGTATCAAACTGGTCCTTTACCCTTAAAAGTACGTTACCACATTTTCTTTCTACCTGTTTCCTATACATTCATGAGACATGACCAAGAATAGTTCCTAGGCGTATATTAGCCTGAAAGCGGTCAAGCTAGAGACAGCTTGAGTAAGTGTCGTTTAATAAGTCAGGTGCGCCTCTGACATGTGTCTACTGAAGAATATGTTGTTTAAGAGAGAAAATAACTTGTTGTTGAGAGAGCAAGCGAAGAATTTAATAGATGGAGTAGCCACGCGGGCAAGAGCCCGCGTAGCTAATTTTACAGGATTCGGCCATTAAATAAACAACGCTGGAGACTACTATAGTAGTCCCCAGAAACTTAACACTTGATGAAACCAATATTCTATCCCGGCTACTATTTTGACATTTAAGTTGGTGAAAACCTATAACATCTCTCCTGTTCGACCATTTTAATCTGAACTTCGGGTTGTTCACATGGACACAGAATTTTTATTATAAAGGTTTAAAAGGTTTAAATATGCCTTTTCATTACTAATTAAAAGTACCCCGCAAAATGTTGAGAAATTTTGAGCCCCGTTAATTTAATAAACTTGTTATAATGTAGGGTTTTTATCTTTTAGACTACAAAAATATTGGTAAGATATAATTTAACTTTTTTGGATCAATACTTAAAAACTTCCAGTCTCTTATCATCTAATAAATATATGCAAAAATTTCCGCTATTATCAGATGCTTGGAGGCTCGAGCACCCTTGAGAAGTAAATATTGAGTGCTGAGCATCCATGAGAATGCCACCAGTACACAATGAGCTACCATGAGTAAAAGCTGGCGCCCCTGCTGCAAATCAAACTTATCTTAAGAATACACATGTAAAGTCAGATGTATTATATCGTAACATCGCAAGTCAATGTTCATTCAAATAATTCTGCTTCAAATTGAATGAAGTAATATTGTGTTTTGAGGATTTCTTGATTCAGCTTCAACTTAATACTAACTCGTATCAAATTTAATAGTGAAAATGGTAAAGCTCAATATACCAGATAATTCGTGGTGCATGGATTGCCTAATTTTTTTAACGTAAATATTACTTGTTTCAAAATCCCTAAGAGAATAATAAAAGAGAAGAATAAGTATAGTAATATAACTCTTAGATTGTTTGAAGTTTGAGTCGTGAATTAGAAAAAACAAACGGAAGAAAATGTACCTACCGGTAAAAGTTCACACACTCAAGTTTTCAAAGAAAAGTTTTAGTGATTACGAGCTGTGCCGCTGAGCTTAAGAGTCCTTAATGCTACTCACGGAGGTAGAAAGGCAAACCCGACTTTCTGACTTTTGAGGGTTTAATTACCACAGGTAAAGAAACACATACATTGATAAATATTGCGAAATTAGACTTCAGTGTCCGTTTGTAGAAGCATTTTTATTAGATTCTTTGAGTTTAGAAAATATTAAAAATCTTGGTACTGTATGAAGAGGCAGCAATTTAAATGAAATCGGAAACGGGCTTTCAAAGTTAACTTGGAAAATAATTTCACGGGAAAGCCTATTTCGCGTGAAATTATGTTCCTTTGTTAGCTTTTTAACAGTACAGTGTGCTAAATCTCAGTCACAATATGCTAAGAAAGAGTCAAAGCAACGACTGGGACTAATGAGTTTAACATTAAATTGACGTATTTTGCAAAGTTTGTGATGGTGTCTCCTGTTCAAAATGTGACTGAAATATTTCAATTAAATGAATTCGACCAAATACGAGTTGACATTACGCAACAAAGTTTCCAAAAAATATTAGCACAAACTTGATTTAACTCACATAAAACTGTGAAAAAGAAGATATACAGTAGCTGCCAGCTGATAACTTGTTAGGAAATTCAAGGGTTAGTAAAAGTTCATTCTTATCTGAACGTATTACTAACGAATCAGTAAATACTGGCTGTAATATGACATATACGCACATGTAATATGCCTAAGTAACAACCAAAATCGCAAAACCACAATTAAAAATAATGATGCAGCCTCGTTAGCCTCGTTAATACGAGTTTATGTGCCGTTTTTGAATTTTGCATAAGAATAAGTTTCTGCTGAAAATATATTTTTCAAAATAGGCTTTTTAATCCGACCTAGGACGCCTAAGTCCCATGACGTAAAGTTTACGCTTTCTTTTGGACTCTAAAACAAAGGTAAGGACACGACTCACGAATTATTCCGTGAGTCCTACCACCCTCCATCTTCACCGTGCGGCATAAGTAAGTTTCGCTAAGGTTAAAATGAAAATGTTCAGATATCTTTTGAGACATTTTTCCAAGTAATAAGATTTTATGTTGTTAAAGAAGTTATAATACTGGATTAAATGAGCGTATTCCAGAGATGACTTTAAATCGTCGGAAAAATGTGGCAGGTAGTTTCCTTCCGGCTTTATCATGACATCAGCCCGCTTGGGGGTCCACGTTGCTCGCGTCCGTAGGTGATAACCTTTTGAATCCCTAAACGTGTCTCCCGGGTGGTGCGCTGCTATTCCATCGAAGATCTAAGCATATAGATATAAGATTCCTTTTTGTGAGAGAAGCTGTTGCAAATGATTTTATTGAAATTGCTTATTTGGAAACAGCAGAAATGCCTGCAGACATTCTTACAAAAAGTTTAAGTTTTGTTAAACATTATTACTTTACGAAAAAACTTGGCATTTCACCTGTTATTAATTATTAGATTATCTATTGACTTTGTTGAGTGGAGGTGTTAATTTGATATGGTAACAATATTAATACACTACTAGCGCTCTCTCATGTCAATGTGTATGACGTTTAGAATAAACTGTCAAGTTCTTTGCCGCTTGAGGAGAGGGCTTGAGTCGTATTGTTGTTGTCTATGGGCGGCGGTTACCACTTAACCTCAGGTGGGCCGTCAGCTCGTTCAATGACCAATATGACATAAAAAAAAAATATAAGAAAAAGAAAACAGCTTTACAACACGGTTAAGAAGTATCAGGTGCTCGGCCGCTGCTGACCAGAAATTTTCTTTAAACTTTGGAATTGACAACAAACTTCTAATTTTGAGTGCGAAAGTATAGGTACCTAGAAATAAAGAAGAAAGTAAAAAATTTATGTTTAATTCTTAGTTTAGTAAGCTTATTCAGGAAAATAAAATATTTTTTATATATCAAATATTTTCCTCTACCCATTGCTACAAAAAAGAAAACATTTTTGTAGTGATTTCACCGGCAACCATTGTGTAGTGCTCCCGGCGGACACACTTTACGAAATATAACGTGGTTTAGTTTCGGACAACTGAATCTTTTATGAGTTTCCGTGTAAAGGGTCCTAAGTAATAGTTACATGGGTTGAGGAATCAATTTCGGGCCGGGTAGGACAAGAAAATATAGCGTCAGGTTTCGTTATGAAAAATTGATTAAGAGAAGAACTGGGTGTTGAATCTAAGAAGAATAAGGACTTTAGTTATGGTCAGTATAGTTGAAAGTCGAAGGTCATACTAAACATACTGTAGGTTTAATAGTTTAATTACTGTTGGTAGGATAAATGTAATTGAAACGCACATTTAACATATTAACATAATTGAATAGCCAGATAACACAAATCTGTTATTAAGTCTAATCATAAACTATTAAACACAAAAATATAATTAAAATAAGATCAGAGATAGAGATAAGAGAGATGATTAAGATAAGAGATTTTTACTTGATTCTCGAACAACGAACAAGCAAACAGACACACTTAGACTCCAACCAGGAGCTACCGAATCCGTGAGTTTATTTTAAAATAATCGTTGAGAATTTAGTAGAAATGAAACAAATCACCTCCCTGGGGTTCCATATTTAAAAACAATGTCGCCTTTTAAGTACGCTATACTTAATTTTTGTTCGTGTGAAATGGTGAGAGGGGAGTGCTATATAAAATTAAAAGTTAGCATTACGTGCCATAACCAGAATAAAATGTTTCTTAAGGCAATGGCCTGACAATTTTTTTTTATGAATAAATAAATGTCTGCGTATATTTTCATAAGAAGGAAGAGCAATTCTTCAAAAGGTAAGTTTCTAAAGGTAATAGGTACTTTTTTTAAATAAGATTACTTAATAGCAAAGTATAAATTTATAATACGTTCTATTATTTTATGTATTCATCCATATTTGAATATTTTTCATTAATTTAGCCTGTTTATTAGAAAATTAAATATGAATGAGTTGTCAGTTTAAATTCTTCCTAAAACTTCTTAAAATTTTAATCGTAGTGCCATTAAGGTCTGTAACCGGCGTTCAGGTACTGAATTGTTAAACCCTATACGGGTTTAAAATATTTTGGGGGACCAAAAGGGTGGCGTAAACTAAATTATTATATAATAAGAATACTCTCGCAAATAAACCTGGAAACCAAGTCAAAATCTTCTCTCACTTGATCTAGTGAGATATGATTTTTGAGTTCCATTTCATTGCTATATAGTTGGATAACTCATTTGAATCAAAATCGTCCATTAGTTTGATGTGAGCACACATTTATAGAAGCTATGCAACATAAAATAAAACTGAATACTCCTTTTACTGAAAGTAAATTATTCCTAAGTACCTATTTTATAAGGTCTTGAAGGTCGACTCATGTGAAGCAGATAAGCATGTTCATATTAAATAGCACTAAAATAGCCATAATCGTGGCTATACTGACCAGTTAATGGACTTAAGCATGCAAGCCCCATTTGTAATGGTAACCCATCCAAATGTTGAACTCGGACAAGCAACAATGTAATTGCGTATAGGTATTCGAATTTAAGTATTTAGATTTATAACGCATATAGATTGCTAGTTTTTACACGCATTTCGCACCCCTGATCCACCCGGAATAAATACCACAGAAATAGATCATTTTTCCGAGAGTCTGCATTTTTTATGTATTTATTTATTTGATGTATGTGTAAATAAACATGACAATCCATTGTTCCATTGCTAGGAGAATGAAGGACAAAACAAAAAACTTGAGAGGTGTCAAGGGACACCCGGATGGAACGAAGTTCCTTTCGATTAATTAGTGAAGGAATTGTAATTTTTTTTTAAGTTATATTTTTTTTTTTTTGTTATTATTAACAAATATAATGTAATATAAACTTAATCAGTAGGCTCAATTTTCGTAATAATTGGCTTGTGGTAACTGAAGTAGGAAACAAGGAAAAAAGTGTCGTGACAACTTCGTTCCAAAAACAAGTTTTCGCTTTTATAATAATGCTAAAAGGCCGTTAAGTTCAAATTGTTGTTTTTGAGATATGTTCGGAGAACTCTTTTTAATTCCTTTTAAATCCGTCACTTAACGGCCTACAACTTTTTTATTTTTTGTGGAACTAATTTTGATTTACAAACTTTTCTTAGAGATAGAGAATTTTGAACTGTATCGCTTCCTATTAAAAAGTCAAAATTGACCTTTTGAGGGTTAACGGCTTTCTAGTTAAAGGACGGCAGAATAGTATTCCTATTGCTTCTATCGGTCTACAGCGGAATTCTGCTCTGATAATAAATAATCATTAATATCGTCCATAACCAATTCAAACATATTAGAGTTGCAAATACTATGCAAGAGATAGTTTGCTCTAGCGGACAGCGGCGGATGTTCGCGCATACTAACTGTATACTATATCGAAAATTATGAATGTCAAGTATCCTTGCGATTATGCAACCTGATTTATATTTATCCTGTGGGCTGTGGCGTGACGCTAGAGTTATTGTAGTATTAAACATTTAGAGGATTTTGACAACAAGGCTCCCGCACCACGACCAGGAAGTCAGCATTTTGTTTTGTGATATAGGTGATAGAACGAGCTGACGGCCCACCTGATGTTAAGTGGTAACCGCCGCCCATGGACAACAGCAATACGACTCAAGCCCTCTCCACCAGAGCATGCGATGACTTAAGTTGCATTGCGTTGCGTCCATCACCCCCGTACGGGGTTGTTACGTCCCATGCGACTGCAATTTCACCGGCACTCACTCCCTTCCACCGGAACACAGCAACACGAGTGCATCACTGTTTGGCGGCAGATTACCAGGTGTGGTGGCAGTACTACTCCGGGTGAACTTAGCACAAGTTCTACTGCTACTTTGTGTTGCTCCTTTCGCACCATCCGGGGGACACGTGTAGGGATTCAAAAGGTTATCATCTACGGACGCGAGCAACTTGGCCCCCCAGTATTAATATTAATTAAATAAATATTTACCCGTAATTGAAACAATTCTCTGTGACGCCTAGATTAATTCTTAAACATCCACGAAACTTAATTTTCAAATAAAAGAAACATAAAAAAAAACAAAAAAAATATTCAAAGTACAGAGTAGAGAGTACTAAGAACACGAAGTTTTTCATATGATGTGCAGAAGTTAGTTCCCTTGAGAGGTTATTTACATATTATCAAAAACCCTATACATATAATACAGAATTAGATTTTTTGATTCAGTTTCAATTCAGTTGATAGAACTAGCCGGGCTTTCTTGTTTTTTCGTTCAAACAAAGGCGATAAGCAACTGCAGAAAAATAATTTACTAAAGAAACTCTTATCATAAACATCACATCACTCTGGTCTTGATAATTAAGGCTTAGTCCGTCTAATGACGTTCAACTTGAATGACTTTTTTGTTACATTCAAAAACGTGATGAGTTCTTTAACAGTAATTAAGGCGATTTTGCTCGAAACATCATTATTACTTTTAACGTCTGGGACAAGTAAAGATGAAAAGAAATAAAGGTTTTGACGCGTTTCTACGAGAGCGTGGTAGACGAGTGGCAAGCAAGGCCACTTTCAATTCCAGAGTCGCAATTTTATAATTGTGGTCGGCGTTCGCCAGTCATGATCACCAGCCATATTAGGGTTGGATCACATTTGACAGGCCGGCACCGGGTTTTCAGATTTTCACAGCTCTATGTCTTTCTGTCACTCGATAGATAGATAGATAGATGACACTTTATTGTTCACAAAATCAAAATAACAACAATCAGATACAAAGTACAAAAAACCAGTGAAACAATGGGCGGTCTTATCGCTATAAAGCGATCTCTTACAGACAACCTTTCATTGTCTAGTCATTGGTTAAAAAGATTAGCCGCTGGGCTCGGACTTTCGCCCTCCGCTTCATCTTCTTTATGTGCTACGAAGTTAAGTACGTAATTAATTAAGGCCAAGTTTCGGTAAATTTGTATTATAACGCTTAAGCAGTTTATATTTCACATCGTAATATTTATTTATTAGTAATAAATTTAGATATCAATTAAGTTACTTGGTAACCCTTAACTCTGAAGCTCTTTTCTTTTCTAAAGACAAAGGCTTAAGCGAGGATCAGCTGACGCTTGTGGTATTAAGGTCGGGTTATTGTGTTTTGTAATATAAAATTTTCCGCCAAGTAATTAAATTAACCGAAGTCGTTTACCAAATTTATAAATATCAATTTTCTTTTACTTTTCTTATTATAGCGTATTTCTAAGGATAGTGAGCTAATATTAAAGGGAAAATTTTGTTGAATAATGCTTAAACATGTTTGTATTTGTTTCTTTTATTTGAGAAATATACAAGTAAACGTTCAAGGATCTAATTTCCACTAAAACATCCACTGCCACCCAGATATTTCAGTACATTTAGCCCTCATTCACAAGGCATTTACTCAACTCGCGATAATTAAACACCTTACGTGTTATATTAAATATTAGCTGTTGCCCGCGACTTCGTCCGCGTGGAATTCGGTTTTATCACGCAGCCCTATTTTACCCCTCGAAAAAGTAGCCTAAGTTACTCCTTGTTACATCAGCTATGAAAGTCCCGTTAAAATCGGTCCAGCCATTTCAGAGATTAGCCGGAACAAACAGACAGATAGACACAGACAGACAGACAAAAATTGTAAAAAAATATATTTTGGTATATGTACCGTGTATCCACCGTATATGCACTTATTAAAAAGCGGTTATTTTACTTACTTACTTACTTACTGGTGTGGCGCAGCGACCCAAAGTGGATCTTGGCCTCCGACACCAGAGTCCGCCAGGTTTCCCGGTCCATCGCCGCGTTCATCCAGTCGACGGCCAGAAGTTCGTGCAGGTCTTTTACCACTAGGTCTCCCCAGCGGTACCTCGGGCGGCCAACCGGCCTCCGCCCGCTCGGACGACCCACGTATGCACGTCTGACTGCACGATCCTCCTCCATGCGAACAACGTGCCCCAACCATCGGAGTCTCGCTGACTTAGTCTCTCCTAAGATATTAGGCTCAGCCACCAGGTCTTCGATCTCTTGGTTCTTGCGACGTCTCCAAGTTCCATCTTCTCTTTGAGTCGGTCCTAGAATTTTTCGATAGATTTTTCGCTCTGTCACTAGCAACTTATGCTCTTCTTCTTGTGTAAGTGTCCATGCTTCGCAGCCATACATCAGAATGGGCCTAATAATGGTTTTGTAGATGCGAAGTTTTGTGGTTCTGCTCATCAGCTTGGACACCAATACATGATGCAAAGCTGCTGTGCATCGAAGAGTGTTCTGGATGCGAACCTGAATTTCATCTTCTCTATTATTGGTGTCTGTGACCGTACACCCCAGGTATTTGAAAGAGCTTACGCCTTTATAGGAGGTGGCTCCAACCACCAAGTCTGGCCTACGAACCCGAGTGTTTTTGTATCGTATGTTTCTCTGTGTCGGTTTCGTAACTTAGGTTTTTTCTATGGGTGGGGTGTTAACCCGCCGCACAACCCCCATAACGCTGGAGGACCACGCCCGTCGTTGGTCAGCGAGTCCATTGGACTTAGCCGGATGCGTAGCTAGGCTGTACAACCGACCGTCCCCCCATCCGCCACCCGGGGGACGCTCCCCTACGCCGTGAGGGCCGGCGCGGGGATTTTAATTTTATTTTAATATTAAAAATCAACAGACACTCCAATTTTATTTATTGGTATATAGTTAAATATTGTACCTATACAGCAAATTATTTCATTTTGTTTCACAGATTTATTATCTCGTTTTTACATCGCGGCCCACATTTTGAACACTCAAAAGTATACTCACAATAAGTTAAGCTACAACGTCCTTCTGCAAAAGCTCTTGAAAAGGTCTAGAGGCTGCGGTGCCGTCAATACCTTCTAATCAGCCTTTCTCCATTCGATTCCGACCCTCAGAAGATACTACAAGTCTCTTGTCCTCAACATTGAATGCGAAATAATTACAATTTGGTCGTCTCTTCAAAATCTCGAACTTGAAGAATTTGAAGGCTATGCTACAACAAATTGTATAAATTAAAGTCATGCAATATAGTTATATTTCTACAGTTCTTAAATGGAGGTTTACACATTATAGTTTTTATTATTTTGTTTTCTTCTGGGTCGTAATTGAAATATTGATAATTTTTGGGATCAGTAAATTGCTATAATTAAATTCTTTATATATGTGAAATCTTTGAGAACATGATGGTCATGTTCTCAAATGTATGTATAATGATGTATATAATGTATAATGATATCAAAACTTTAGTGATACAGAAAGATGCAGCTTGAATTAGACTTTTTGAAGGTTCTATAAAGTCGATTTGGCAAAATGTGTTAGTTATTTAGTTTTCCAACTACAGGGACGATATATTATAAGTAATTTACATACAAAAAAGTATATAAGTAATATATGAACCGCTTGGTTCCCCTAATACTATGCTTAGCTTACTTTGGGGTTAGGTGACGTTGTGTGACACGTAAAGGGGCGTTTAAATTAGCTTATGACGTGATAGTGGATACCCAGCTGATATATAGCGGGAAGTACAGACTTGTAAATATTTAGGACTTTTGCCTCTCACATTACTCATACTACAGACAATTGATGTACGCCCAAAACAGAAACATAATTCTGTCAAGCTTAACTTTGTGTTACCTCGTGCAACTTTGCCTCGCCTCACATTACATTCGTTCCGTGTCGTTTTTACGCCCGAGTCAGAGCTTGAAGTGTGCTGAAGTGAAGTGAACGTTTTCATTCTAGACAAAGGATTAAAATTCTCGTGAGTTGCTTAAGTGTGTAGTGATGTACTTTTACTTCGGTCAACGAGTACTTGACGTACTTCGATGAACTTCGTCTAATAGTGTAGTGGTATATAACAAAATAATAACAAAAAAAAATACTATATTGACGTTTGATAAATAGGCAGACGTGAAATGCGTAGAATGGCTGATATAACAATTTTTAGATTTCCTTTTATTAATGTTATTTATGAAGAAATTCCTTTCAGCCCGCATATAATACGCAGAAACTGTACACTAAACAAGTCGCATTGTATGTAAGTAAGGTCTTGTCGTAACTTGTCTTTTAAGAGCAGTAGAACTCTCGCCAAGTTCGTCCGGGGAAGTACTGCCACCATGCCCTTTTCTGCCGCCAAGCGGTAACGCATTCGCGTTACTGTGTTCCGGTTTGAAAGGTGTGGTTGCCGGTGAAATTACAGGCACATGAGACATTCCACCTTCACGTCTCACAGTTACGGGCGCATACGATGCGACTTTGGTCTTGTCATACCTAGTGTGGGAGGACCCAAGTCGCATCGGCTGTTATGGGCCGAGGTTACCACTTAACACCAGGTGGGCCGTCGGCTCGTTCCGTAAATATATTCCATAAAAAAAAAAAAAAAAACTTAGTAGGGGAGGACTCATGTCGTATTGCTTGTTATGGGAAGAGGTAACACCAGGTGGACTATCTGCTCGTTTCATACATTTATGCAATAAAATACAATCTTCAAATTCAGGACGAATAATTAGTTCTAAAATACTATATCTGAAAACAGATTCCACCATCTTTTCTTTGATACCGGCTGGCGGCAAACAAGTATTATTAAAATTGAACTGATACTCGGTAGAACAATCTATTACGTAAAGTATACAACTACTTATTATATCATATAACTAGCTGTTGCCCGCGACTACGTCCGCGTGGAATTCGGTTTTATCACGCATCCCTATTTTAACCCTCGGAAAAGTAGCCTAAGTTACTCATTGTTACATCAGCTATCCGCCAGTGAAAGTCCCGTCAAAATCGGTCTAGCCATTTCTGAGATTAGCCGGAACAGACAGACAGACAGACAGCCAAAAAAAAATGTTCTGGTATATGTGCCGTGTATACATCCATATGCACTTAGTAAAAAACGGTTATTTTAATATTACAAACAGACACTACAATTTTATTTATTTGTATAGATGTATAGATCTGACGAATCATCGAGACTTGAAAGACGCTATGAGTATGTACTCATCGAATTCGCTTTGTAATACGGCCTGGCAATGCCAGCGAGATATTTTTCCATCTAGTTGGGGTTGATTTGAGAGTTTTCCGATTTCACTTTGTAGTATGTATCATTTTATTTTATGGAGAACCCAGCGCTCAATACGGAAAATTATTTTTTATGTCTAATTTTTACCCTCATTCACAATTACAAAGTCTTTATGTCCTACGATAGCGCGAATAATTATTTTAATGTGTCAAATACGCGTACTTTATGTTGATACAAAAGCAAATTAAATAAATAAATTCATAATATCAAATAAACTTAAATACTTTTTATTTTATTGTATGTTATGTTGTTATATACGTATTTGTGTAGATATAATTATGTATATCTTGTAATAAGATCATATTTTATCCTATTTGTTTTTATTTCTAAACTTTGACACCATTGTCCGTTATTATCAGATAATCTATTCCATTTTGTTGGTTGTCTGGATGAAATCGCTTTAAGCGATAAGACCGCCCATCGTGCTTTCTGTTTTATAATTTAGTTTAAAAATGAAATTGTTTAGTTAAAAAGAAAATTTAATAGAGCTAGGCCTTAAGCCTTCCTGGGCTACGTTCTCCTCCCATCGACTATTAAGTGGGTCATAATAACAATGTTTACTACCTACTGTGAACTCGGATTATTGTTTCAGGTTGAAATAACTTGGAGCCGGTGAAAATTAGTAAACAATAAACATTTTAATCTTCTGAATTGAATTTCTGCTGCAAAAGCGTATAAACCAGATAAATTTTCTTAATTGATGTGCCTTTATCGTTTACTAGGAAGCTCGAAGGTGAGTTGGTCGAAGAGCCTTTGAAGAGAACTTTCACAGAATTTTCCGTTTCACAATAAGTATGAGGATTCAAGAGTGTATTGGAATAGGTTTTTATAATGAGGCCTCAGTATTCTCCATGCCTTGAACCTGTTCAGCCTCGGGCTTTCTGAGATGTTAAAACGAATTATAATCAATAATACTGAAGAAATTCCTGATAAAATAAATCTTCTTACGACTATGAGCGCTTAGGTATTCCAAAGGGACAATATAATAATTCACAGAATCGCTCTTAGTCGCGAGTAGCTGGCTACTACATAAGTTTTGACTGATAAATGCTCTTATGTTATGGCAAATCGCGCGCGTGACGGTTTGAATAGGCAATAATATATAGGTAATATAATATAATATTCATCGTGAATTTTAATGATAAAATAAACCTGCAAATTTGGACGAAGAGGTTCAGAATGCATTGAAAGGTCGACATGACTCTGTACTTAGTTGCTGAGCATGGCTGAACTGTTGTTCATCAATTAATGTTCAGAACAGCAAAACTTTCACAATTACTCCATGTTTACACCGATGGCAAGTGTCAATGCCTCGATGTACGAAACTATTTGATTAGTAGATAATTTTCACTCATGTAGACAACAAAAGACGGCTGCGTGTTGAGGACTAATTCAATATTTGTTGCGAAAACTTCAGTGCATAAACCGGCTAAGAAACGAGACACATCCAAGATAAGGCAGCTCTTAATGCACCTCACAAAATGTTTCAATCTATACCTTTACGATCACATCTCATCACACGATATGTACATATTTTTGTTTATTGTACTCATAACATCAAATCACAGATAATCACTATGTTTTTTACTGACGTATTGATTGCAAATCGCGGGCGTATGTTTTTTTACTGACATATTGGATTACAAATCGCGGGCGTATGTTTTTTTACTGACATATTGGATTACAAATCGCGGGCGTATGTTTTTTACTGACATATTGTATTACAAATCGCGGGCGTATGTTTTTTACTGATGTATGGTTTTGCAAATTGCGGGCTGTCGCGCACCATCTGAAGTTAGCCTAATTTCGTTCGTGACGCGCAACACGTAGAACGCATGATGGCAAAAGCGACGCATGCAGCAAGATGAACGAACGTGGGTCACGACACGCTGTAACTCGAGTTTTACGAGTTTATTTATTCGTGACTGCCATAAAGAGAGTTTGAGACAACACACCATACATCTTGAAGATTGTGATTCGCTTTCCCATAGACGCTTCCAACTAATCCATACAATATTTGGTACTTTTTAAGTATACTATGTACTATTCGCCAGTATTTTAACGATTACAGCATCTGTGTGCACGATAATATATATTTCGGCGCTGCTATTTCTTGTATCGTCTTCTTGTAGTTGGTAGGCTGCCATAGTAACATATTAATTAAATCCGTTAAAATCTGGTCACCGTGCGGAATCTGTTAAAACTTGTTTTCCCAGCCCCGAAAAGCCAAAACAAGAAGACCGTAAACTTCTACCGTAAAACAGGTATGTACCTTGTAATAACGGATTATGAAAGGGAAACTTTAGCATTATTTTATACGAACTTCCAAATCCGTGAAATTTGGTTAATTTTTCCCCAAAGGCTTGCCCTACGCAACAACTTTCGAACAAAATACGTACAAATCGTACAATTTGACACTCTGCCCGTATGGTATAAATGAAATGCTACTAACTCTACTACAGTAGTTATTTAATTTTATTTCTAGAAGTTAGAGTACTTATCTGGTGTCGACGGCCTACACGTTCAAAGTAACAGCTGATTTTTATGGTTATAAATACACTGAATGGGCTTGTTTTTCTGAAACATTGGGGTTTATAATGCAACTAGACACAGCTGTTTCTTTTTTACTCATGTCTTTGTTTTTCTTTGTGAATTGTATGCTTTCAGTGCCTAGGTATTTCATTTTAAACAGTATGTAATACGGTTATCGTATTTACCGAAAATGTTGCGATCCTAAATAATCGTAGATCTAATCTTTATTTTCACGGCATCAGTCGTGACAAAGCGTAGTAATACGAGATTATTTATATTATTATGCATAATCTTTGGGGGATTCACTTATCGGGGGCTTTCTCTTTAGTCATAGTGATTTACTAATTAAGTTTATCCAGATATTACCAAGACCTAACAGATAAATTGGTCTTGTTATTTAAGTTATCGCTTTGCAATTACTTTGTTAACTTCAATAAAACAAGCAAATAACTTTCAGTTGACATACTTTTTTGTTACCCCATTTTTCTTGAGTACGCTGTGTGCTGTTGTAAGAGTGATTGAGCTTATCTAGTAGATTTCAGTAGATTAAATCTACTGGAGTCCGAATGTCAGATGTAAGAACTTGCCTTCACCAGGAAAATATGACAGTATAAAAATATATTTATCCATGATAGACATTTTACTTCGAGTGAAACTAATTTTTGCACATAAACTGTATTAAAAGTAACAGGCATGAGAAAATTTTTGACACGTTAAATAGAAAATTATTTAAGAAATTCATTTAGTTTTCTTATTTTCAGGGTTAGCTACTCAGAGGACGGGGCTCATTACTAAGCCTTAATCATCTGTCTGTCCTAGATTTAACAGGTTGTATCTTATGGACTGTATTATAAGGATGAGATTTTCACAAAATTTTCGCAATTACGGTGATCTTTTCATCAAATAATAAAAAAAAAAGCAAAATTCCGTTTTGTTGTTGCTCTCTGGTAAAAATGGTAATACTTTCAAGGGTCAAACATGGTGTGATTATAGGCCAAACTGAAGTAAAAAGAAATAATAAATCCGGCCAAATTAGGACTCGCGCTCCCGAATTGAATTATTTTAGTAAAGAACCCTCAGTACGCTAGATGACTATTTGCCGTTTTATTAGATTAGATAGAATCACTGATAGCTATACCCAGTGTCCAATGAACCACTTTATAAAGCGATATAAAAACTTCAAAAATAAAATATTACAGTTATGCTTGTTACCAATTTCTAGAAAATGGACTACATAGCGGTCTACGATAATTCTGCTAACAAACGTTCGAGTTTCTGACGGCGGATTAATGGCGGTACGATTAATAGCCATTCCTTAATCAGGCACAGCTAAAATTCTGTGGCCGCTGTAGGGCAGTAGACAGATCAGCGGCGCGGTAAGCGGTGCCCTGCGATCTTCAATGCGCCTGTCCAGCGCCAGTGTGGCGATTATCGGCAAAAACCTTTCACACACAACAAATAAATGCCCCACAGCTTTTCGTCGCCCTACCAAGCCCAGCTACAGTATTTGTTATGGTAATGGAGAGAGCAAATAAACTGGACTGGCTGCTTACAACGGACAAATATTGACAGACTTGATGCAGATCTGGCGCAGCATGAAGAGGAGCTAAATACGGCAAGAAAGATTATTCTTGATAAATTCTTTCATAAAGAAACACCTAGGCTAAAAACAATTTGAAAAGTTGATTCGCTGCCGTAGATAAACATTTATAAGGTGCTCGAAAACGTAGTCGTAATTACAAAGGAGAAAGGAATTTAAATCTGTCACAGATAAATCCTTTTCAACTGAGACTCCAGCTAATGACAACAAGACGGGAAAATACACGATTCTCAGACTATATTTAAGAGAGTTAATAGTCCACTTATGCTTGGGAAATGGTTACTATTACTTCATGCGAAATATCTTAATGCGAGAGAAACGGATTAATAATCCGTCTCTCTCTCCAAAATCTCCAAAATCTCCAAAATGAAAAGCACTAAACTTGCCTAAAAATAATATGCGGAAAAATTAAACATAGGTTTATATTACTGACAAGTACAAATATGATTATGTTCTACGTATTCTAACCACCTAGCTCAGTTAATAATTTCTGATTGGCAGCTGTGAAATATTTTTCCTGCTTTTGACAGTAAACAAACCGAAACAAGAAATATGCCAGATATCGATAGCGAATAGATGATTCATGCAAGATCATAGCACATCTCAGCATACGTGTTTAATAACTTCTATATAACCTTTTTTTTTCTTCTTTTTTTATGTGGGTAGAGTGGGTAGGTGATAGAACGAGCTGACGGCCCACCTGATGTTAAGTGGTAACCGCCGCCCATAGACAGCAATACGACAAGTCCTCTCGACCAAAGTACGAGATGACTCAAGTAGCATTGCGTTGCATCTATAACCCCGAGACGGGGGTGTTACGTCTCATGGCCTGCAATTTCACCGGCGCCCACTCCCTTCCACCGGAACAATACAATACCAGTATCACTGTTCGGCGGCAGATTACCAGGTGTGGTGGCACTACTTCTCCGGGCGAACTTAGCACAAGTTCTACTGCTACTTTGGGTGCTACTTTTTTTACTTTATCACCTACGGACGCGAGCAATGAGGCCCCCCAAAACTATTAGACAGAAACAATTATGGAACATCCATTAGGGTTCACGAGCTTTACCTACAATGTGTTCTGATAACCTTTAACCCTTCCAAGTTATCTATAATTATATCGTATAGGATCGGAAAATTAACTACGATTTCCTACGTAGATCTCAAGGGATCTCATGATCGCAAATATAATTTAACCACTCAGGTAAAATTTAAATCTATTGATTACAGGTATTTTTTTATTACATTAGTATTTATATTTACATACACGATGCAAAGAATATTTATAAAATTAGTAAATTCATTAGTTAACAAGTTAACTTACATTTCTTACTAGTAAATGCTTTTATTTGTACGTTTACCCTGGTCTTTTTTTTTCTTCTGTCTTGCTTAGTTATATTTTTTGTGTGTGAAAATGGAATTCGAATTGTACCGAATTTGATGATCTACATATTAATTTCAGTGGCAAATAAATAAATGACTACTATCCATGTAGTAAAAGACAGGTTTTACCTGCATATACCATTACTATTACTATTACGAGGAAGCTAAAAAGCGGTTGCTCTTGCAAGCGCAATAATACACAGCGAACTGCACAGTAAAAATTTGATAAATAAATAAATAAATGTTGGTGGATATTTCACACAGCGCCATCTAGCCCCAAAGTAAGCTAAACATAGCTTGTATCATGGGGTGGGGGCTCTACCACGAAGAGTTTCAGCGTGTACCGAAAATTACGAAATAATTAGGAGAGCGTGGTCTGTGTATCAGTGCCGCTGGATCAATTCCAAACAGTGCATCATCTCGAACATTAACTAGTTCGTAACTTTACCGATTTGCATCGATCAAGGTTGGAATTTCCGATGTAGTTCTGGCCAATGTACATTTTAGTTTGATGATGTTTCAGCTCTGAACGGATCGCAGCGCTCAGAAGTGAATACAAACACCAAAGGGAAAACAATTACGAATCGGTAAACTCCCCGCTCAATCAGTGGAGTTTCACAAAGTGCATTTTGAATCATCTAAATCATGATGACGAGGAATCGTTGTCAAGAAGTGAGTTAAACAATTTATCCTCAAAAATTTATGAGATTGTATTCCTTATAAGTTTTCTAATTACGAAGGTATCTTTTTTTTAAATGTTACTAATATAAGAAATTTCTAATATTAGCACAATCTTCAGAAGGTTAGAGGTTCTAGAAATAGATTGCTCGTAAAAAAATATCTACAAAAACAAAGTCATAATAGAGATTTTTTTTGCGAGATTCTTGTTAATTCTCACTGCCCCGTATTTGACATTATGTTTTTTATGTCATCATGATATACTGTTTTAATTAAGCATTGAATTTTGGAGGGTAAAAAGTATCTTAAAAAACATATGATGTTTAAAATTTGTTTATTGTTTTTGGTCTACTTTGCACATCCCAAATATAAAAGGCTCGAGAACATATATTATACTCACACAATATGTATGTATTTCGGGGAACTCGTATCAATTTATCAAGTTTGCTTGTCGAGATTTTCATTGAAAGGGAAAGGGAAAAAACTCATCAAATTAAATATCTCCACTTTTTCTACTTTGGTTTCTTATAGAAGATTCAAAATAATTCCAGGCACCTAGAAAAGAAAATTTTAAGGGAGATATCTGACCTGTCTAGGTTATTCACATTTCAACCCTTTCACAGGCGCCATACTCGCTCAAGTTTTATCGTTAAAACATTTGCAACTAGATGATAAAAGGTAAAATCCAACAACAGAGCGATATTTTGTCTAAGCCGTCACTCAACTGTAACCTGAGGATGTTGAGAACCCACGTTAGGCCAGAGCGATAACAGGGCCTTTGACCTCGTTATCAGGACATTCGTCTAACATAAACATTTAACTTTTTGAGAAGAAACCAATTAATTAAATAAATGATCCTGGCAGCTGCAATCTTTTGGTCGTATAATTTTATAATTAATTCGCTATTTGACGGTCTCTTCAAAATCAAATGGTGTTTTGCTCTTTAATTAAATCTTTACCTTTACTTTATTCTAATCTATTTACATATTTTGGTGTTATATAACTAATCTATTGGCGTAATTTTTTAATTAAAATTATAAATAAGTAGGGAAAGGGCGTGACGAGATTTTTGCAATGCTGGCCTAACACAAAGCTGTACTTTAAACTTTTTTATCTGTGGTCGATGCTGCCTATCTACTACTACTCTTGTCACTAGTTCTACAGCCACTGATTAAATTGCGCCTCAAAGAGGCTCCTTTCATGCAGGCGCATGAGACGTAACATACCAGCCTCGAGGTAATGGACGCTACGCAGTGCGACTTGACTGATCTCGTACTTTGGTGGAGAGGACTTGAGTCGTATTGATGTTGTCTATGGGCGGAGGTTACCACTTAAGGTGAGATCAATCAGCTCGTTTCGTCAATAATATGACATAAAAAAATGATTGACACATATTTTTGATTTTATTTGGTTCTAGGATCATGATGTTTTTCTTCACTGTTTTGAGGCGTAGTGTCACGATCATAAATTTTTCAACGAGACGTGAAGATTTGGACCCGCTACCTCCGAATTGAAACTCGAGGTCTGTCTGAACCACCACGCTACTATGTATATAAGATGATTAATTTTGGCTACAAGATAACACATCAAAACATTTCAGATTTTTGCCGCATACTTTTAAACTACACTACACTTTTAAATGCCCTAATGTGTTAGCAACTCTGAAAAATTCAAGCAGATTCTGTTTCTAATTCCAACCTTGTATCACTTAGTTAAACTTGATAGTAGATATTATCAAAAATGAAATAAAAAAGACGTGTGGCACTCGGAGACTGCCGCGGTAAAGCTATTGCGCGTGATATCTATTTCAAAAAGTCATTAAAAGTTCTGGTATTTATCGATAGATGGAAAAACTAAAAAGTATCACCGCTGTGCCGGTCGGAGTGGGGGGTGTTAGGTTTTTTTCGTTACGGAATTTCTGGATTCGGTCTCCACGCTCAAGGCCCGCGATAGAAGCTATGCAATAGCTTAAAACTTAAAATATTTTTATTTGCATGCCTAAGTGTAATGGTAGTAATGGTCTTTATAAACCAATTAAATGCTTAGGACTTTTGCCTTTTGAGGCATCACAAATATTTCGAGGGCGTTTAGTTGTAAGATTGTCCTGCTTATACTAGGTAGACGTCAGAGTTTACTATTGTCCTGTAAGCTAGCCTAGTTTTAGAGGACGCAATATCGTTCTACTGGACAATCACACCGCAGAATTTCTAATAATGTCAATAGCCATACAGAATGTTCCATATCTGGATCTCAGGAGAAAGTTGACGGTGTACAAGGATCTTTGTCGGAGTTGCCAGAGTATATTAGTGTTATCTTCTACCAATAACAATAACAATATCGACTCTTGACCGCTGACTTATCGTAAGCGACAATTTCATCCAAATAGCATTTATTGTCGAAAGTGATGTTTTAAGCTATAACGGACAAGGTATTTTCGACATTTCACGCCGAAATGACGTTATTTCTAATATATAGCGAATAGAATAGATAGTTTATCTTTAGCACGACGTTTTTCACATTGTTTTTTAAACTATTTTAATTCGCATTATCACGCACCCCTATTGTAAAATAGGGGTGCGTGATAAAACCGAAACCCTCGGAAAAGTAGCCTAAGTTACTCCTTGTTACATCAGCTATCTGCTAGTGAATTGCACGCAGACGAAGTCGCGGGCAACAGCTAGTACAGTATATAATACTCAATAATTAGTATTGGCTTCAGACCTTGTAAAATGCGAAGGTAGCGGCGTCCTCTATCGTTCAATAGATAGAAACAACCCTGATATTAATTACAATAATGTTATTGTCTTCAAGATGCGTCTCAAACGTCTATTAATTTGTTCGTCGCAGCTTCAAGGAACTCCTTTAATTACTTATTATAAACAAATTAAATACGTGTTTTTCAGCCAAAGTGATAGTGTTTTTTTTCTGTGATATGTACCAGAACCAATAGTGATCATACTTTTAGAAGATAATCCAAATTGATACTTGATACATTTTAATTAGAGAGATTAATTCATCAAAAGTTATTTTCAGTAATAGAATATTTATCTACGTATTGTTGAACTGATAAATGTGATTCATAAAATGTATGTATTAGAAAGGATTTCTTGTATTAAATTCAAATACAACTTCAAATTCAAAGCATTTATTGTACTATGTTGTTACAAAGATCTTAATATATTTATAGGATACAAACATAAACCCTGATTGAAATATATAGATGATATATATTTATATATAAATACATTTTTTTTCCGGGTATACAACCTATATATTACAACATACAAGGATGAAAAACAACACATTTATCTACCCAGCAAGGGAAATCCTATACTGCGTATCGAAATCCAAATATCAAAGAAACAAGTAAAATAAATTAATTCATGGAATGTCATTTGCAAGAGTTTTTCTTCTTAGTATAAAATACGTACATGGATTTCATATCAATGGAACTCAACTGATTTTATGGGGTGGCGTAAAGCTACATTACAGAAACGTCAATCAATGTATGTACAAAGCACCGGATAGCGGTAATGCAAGATCAAAGTCGGATCTTGCTTTGGGTCCAAAATAAAAAACTGGAGTTAAAATCCCTCGCGAACCTTCGATGTTTCTGTATCAGAATTAAATTCCCTTCCGGCATCTAGAGATGTTTAACCTTTACAAAGTTACCTACATGCATATATAAAACCTGAAATTATAGACAGAGCTAGAATACACTTCGTTTCACTGTTGGGTTACTAGACTATCTATGTGTTAAGTGTCAGTAAACGCCGCTGATTTATAACGAAAATGACTCCACTAACACGACGCCTTAAGTGCTAACCAAAATTAGAAAATGTAACAATCAAAAGTAGGTAAGTCTGTAAGTAATTACTTTCTTGAAAATGCCAAATGTCATGTGTAGGTAGGTACTAATGTTCTCTGTACTGTTACGTAACATACGTCAAAAGTAGGTACACTGAGACCCGATTTTATCCAAGACGAAATTTTATTAAATATTATTTTGCGCAGCAAAACGTAAAAACCGCCTTCGTCGACAATGAACAAGAATGACTCCTCATCATTTCGTACTTGGACGAGATATTTTTTTTCAGTTATTTTGATTAAAAAAATTCTGAACCGATTTTGATGAAGTTTCTATGGGATCATCTGAGAGTATATCCTTACAAAAAAAGTTTTATAAATGCCGGAGATATGAAGTGCCAAAAATTAAAAAACCAACCAAATTGATAATCATATCATATCATATCATTATCATATATTTTTATTTATTTATAACCTTCTGAACTCGATTAAAAATATAAAGATAGATAGAAGCTTATGACATTTATTCAAAATTTCGGCAAAAACCAGTTCTGAGGTTGTGGCATGAAAAAATAATACGATACATATCATACCAACAGGCACACTTTCGCAATTTAACTTATCCAATGCTTTAAGAATAACTTAACATTTGTTAAGTTTCTCAAGTATAACGTCACTTGTGTTTATTTATTTATCAAGTAAACCAAATATGGCCCAGCTATATAATTAAGAGAGTAAAGAGTCTCGGTTTTGAGACAATATTGGCTCCGCAATTGAGAGCGTCACCGCATGCCTACTAATACCGTAGAACTAAGTTTAGCGTAATAACTATTAATAAATAGGAGACAACTAAATTGGCTTGTTTTCAAAACTATCATTACACTGGTTATATACCTAACTAGCTGTTGCCCGCGACTTCGTCCGCGTGGAATTCGGTTTTATCACGCACCCCTATTTTACCCCTCGGAAAAGTAGCCTAAGTTACTCCTTGTTACATCAGCTATCTGCCAGTGAAAGTCCCGTCAAAATCGGTCCAGCCATTTCAGAGATTAGCCTGAACAAACAGACAGACAGACAAAAATTGTAAATAAATGTTGTTTTGTTATATGCACTTAGTAAAAAGCGGTTATTTTAATATTACAAACAGACACTCCAATTATATTTATTTGTATAGATGTGTGTGTAGGTACAAAAAAAAACTGGTGTTTTGACTAAAAAAACTGTTTCTTGATACTTTTTGTTTAATATACCTTCCTCCGTTTAATATTCATTTTTTTCATTAGTAAATAGTATAAAGGAACTCGCTCTCCACTTTGTGTGTAGTGTGTGTCAAGCTTTACACGTATACAAGCTGTTATTTATTTTATCATCGTAAGGTATGAGATTAAGATATCATAAGCTCGCAAGATTGCTTTCAAGTTATTTACGAAATTGAGTTTTGTATGAGTCGAAACAATTTTAATCATAAAACGTTGAACCTTCGAAAGATTGTGTGACTACATGTACTAAATACTGTACGGTAAGTACTTAACTGATAGAAAATCTACACGAAACAGGAAACTGAAGTTAATTATTACTGGCTGGTTATTGCTAAATTGATACGACTATTTAGAAGAAATAAATTAAAGTTAAAAACTTTTTTCAAACAAGCTTTTTAGAAGTCCGCCATATTGGATTCGAGTGACGTCACTTAATTTTGGAGTTATTCTCAGCAAGCCCTTTCATTTGATACCCATTTTGTAGGAGTGCATTGAAAATAACTAGTCAGTAACTGGGTATTCCGCCATGTTGGATTTAGAATGACGTCACATAGCTAACCATGCATTGTCATCCAAATTAAACGTGTATACAAAATTTCAGCTCAATTGGTTGAAGATATCTGAATCAAAATTGAGTTGCAAGATTCCACCCGAACAACAAGTTACATACATTGCAAGTTAAAAGCTTGTAAATTATGAGTAGGTATTCCGAATTTTTTACCTCCACATTTTGCATCTATAGTTTCGGTAATATTTTTTGTGTACAGTTACGATCAAGAATAATCCAAATAGTAATTGTCATTTCAGGATGGGTATCACCACAGCCTCACCACGGCTCAGACAGGCTCGTATGAATAAATTAGAAGCGGGATCGTCTCGGCATGGTTCACGACATCGTTACTTGTGACAGATCTTGGATCTAACCAACTGTGTAATCCAGAAACGAGCAGTCAACCATTACTATGTTTCATATTGAACCGACGAAAAAAAAGCGCGCGAGAATCTTGAAGAATCGCCGTTCTTTTTCGCACGAAACTGTCAGTAACAAGCGACCAAATAAATAATAATAAATAAATATTGGTGGACATTTCACACATCGCCATCTAGCCCCAAACTAAGCATAGCTTGTACTATTGGGAACAGGTGACTGCTAGAATACATATATATATATATATATATATATATATATATATATATATATATATACAGGGTTACAGGAAAAGTCGTGCTAGATCCGTTAAGGGCGTGGAGTACCCATAATTTCTGACTTATTTCACTATGAAACACCCTACCCTAAACTTAACCCTTTTCGAGATATTCGACTTTTAATTTTTTATTGAATAATGCCGATTTTTAGGCTACGAAATTTATTTTTGTTTATTTTGTGTATCTTATTATTATTATTATTGCATTTTTACATGTGTAATAAGATGCTTTAGGACATCAATCATTAAAATAGTGCATAAGTTAATTGAATAGACCGTAGTAGACAAGTGAAAGTAAAAAAATAAAAAATATATTAGCAAGCTTATTTTTCTCTAAGGGATATCTAAAAAAAATATTATGACACTTGTTCGGCAGATATTTTTTAAAATATCTACGTTTCATCAGCTATCTAACGAGGTCTAACAATCTAGGGTTTGTATTACATTTCGTGGAAAAAAGTAGTTGGGACGCTCCAGGTAGCAGTTCTAACGGTAGCTCGTAACGAATACATAACTCGCTACCCCGGTCGTCGAGTGCCGGATGTGGCCTGTTTTGACAGAGTTTATCGAAGACTTATAGAAACTGGCTCTGTTTTGAGACGAAATACAGACATGGGAAGACCACGAATTGACGACGAAGAACAGGACAATGAGATAGTGCAACGCTTTCGAGCGGATCCGACTACTTCCACTAATATTGTTGCCCGTGATCTGGGACTTTCGCAATGGAGAGTGTGGTTTACAGTGCATACTGCTGGCCTATACCCGTACCATTACACGCCGGTACACGTTATTGAAGAAGGAGACCCCGCGAGAAGATTGGACTTTTGCAGATTTATGCTAAATGCTGACGTAGAAGACCCAGATTTTCTAAGAAATATCTTGTGGACGGATGAGTCCAAATTTGATAAAGATGGCATAACCAACTATCACAACGTCCATTACTGGGCCCCAAAAGAACTAAGGAATCCCAATAAGAAAAGAGTGAAAGGGTCCCAACGAAGATTCAGCGTGAATGTGTGGATGGGCATTATCTCTAATCATTTGATTGGACCTTACTTTCTCCCGGATAATCTAAATGGGGAAAGCTACGAAAATTTCCTGAGAGCAGACTTGAGTGATTTGCTGGATGATCTGCCACTCAACCTGATCAGGGACATGTGGTTCCAACACGATGGCTGCCCTGCCCATTTCAGGAGAAGTGTCAGAGACTGGCTGGACACAAATTATCCAAACAAATGGATAGGACGAGGTGGGCCGTTGCCATGGCCAGCAAGAAGTCCGGACCTAACTCCCATGGATTTTCATGTATGGGGGTGCATGAAAAGTCTTGTGTACAGCGAGCCGAGTCCAGTTTTGTCTGTGGAAGACTTAAGAGAAAGGATTGTGGATGCAGCAAATAAAATGAGGACCACGTTGACCACTGGAGTAGTGAAGACTGGTCTCCGTAGAAGGATGCGACAATGTTTCAGAAATAGAGGCGGCCATGTTGAACATGAACTGTAGAATAAGAAAAAGTTGTGTGAAAACCTTTAATAAATGACATTTCATGCATACCTAATGTTTTATTTTACTTTTTAGGGCTAAGTATAAATTTTCTTCTCCACTGTCGCCTATGAAACTAATTTTTTTCCAATGCATTTGAATAAAACCCTAGATTATTATACCTCGTTAGATAGCTGATGAAACGTAGATATTTTAAAAAATATCTGCCGAACAAGTGTCATAATATTTTTTTTAGATATCCCTTAGAGAAAAATAAACTTGCTAATATATTTTTTATTTTTTTACTTTCACTTGTCTACTACGGTCTATTCAATTAACTTATGCACTATTTTAATGATTGATGTCCTAAAGCATCTTATTACACATGTAAAAATGCAATAATAATAATAATAAGATACACAAAATAAACAAAAATAAATTTCGTAGCCTAAAAATCGGCATTATTCAATAAAAAATTAAAAGTCGAATATCTCGAAAAGGGTTAAGTTTAGGGTAGGGTGTTTCATAGTGAAATAAGTCAGAAATGATGGGTACTCCACGCCCTTAACGGATCTAGCACGACTTTTCCTGTAACCCTGTATATATATTCATTACATATACAGTACATATATACTTACTTTTTTGTAAATACATAATATAAATACATATTAACACCCAAACACCAAACAAACATTCGTCACACAAATATTTGTCCTGGATGGGAATCGAACCCACAGACAGTTCAGAAGGCAGTTACTATCTGAGCTGTGAGGCCTGTTGAAACAGACCAAACACTTGCTGACTCATCAAGAAAATACGTCCGAAACAGCACAGTCAGCACTTCTAACGAGAAACTTCCTAGACAGAACACGTGTACGAACCATATTTGAGAATCAGTCAAGAATTAGTTTCAAGTACCTAATACCTCCGTAGGCACTCGGCATCTAGCTAGCCTTTGTCATTTGTCTCACATTACTTACAACTAAAACATGTTCAGATTTCATTAAAATTAACTATATAGGTACTTACCTTTATGAATTTTCAATGGAATTAATGGTACAATAGAGCAAATTAGCTGAAACCTATTTGATTTGAATATTGTCATTGTTCCTGAAGCCTGTCCCAACACTCGGTATGAATGTCGAAATGAAATGTTACTTGGTGTAGAATTTAACTGAATAGCTTTCCGACAATGGCGTGGAACATTAATGATCTGGATTAGACGAAGAACTAACAATTCTTAAAACAAATATCGGTGTATTTTTGTACAAAAACTACAAACATCATTTAGTAGGTACTTTAGTAGCAGTAGAACTTGTGCTAAGTTCGCCCGGAGTAGTACTGCCACCACACCTGGTAATTTGCCGCCAAACAGTGGTGCACTTATGTTGCTGTGTTCTCGTGGAAGGGAGTGGTTGCCGGTGAAATTGCAGGCGCATGAGACGTAACATCCCCGTCTTGGGGAGATAGACGCAACGCAATGCGACTTGAGTCATCTCGTACTTTGGTGCAGAGGACTTGAGTCGTATTGCTGTTGTCTATTGGCGGTGGTTACCACTTAACATCAGGTGAGCCGTAAGCTAGTTCCGTCATCTACATAACATAAAAAAAAACTGGAAAAAGTGTCTAGGATCTTGTTTTGTATCCTAATAAACCGGATGAAATTGGGTTGTTTATATGAAAGTAGCTTTAGGTACTAACCCACGCCATAAATTGTTCGACTCATTTTACGCACATTCGCCTTTATTAGACAGGAGATATTAAGTACCTACAAAACCACGGAGATAGGTAAGCGGAAGATAATGAAAGTAACCTATTATATTATTTAAGAATATAATACGAAGATGATGGACGCAACGCAGTGCGACTTGAGTTTTCTCGTACTTTGGTGGAGAGGACTTGAGTCGCATTGCTGTTGTCTATGGGCAGCGGTTACCACTTAACATCAGGTGGGACAGCAGCTTGTTCCGTCACCCAAAAAAAATGTAAGAAGTAGTGGGTACCTGTGTCTTTTTTCATGCATATACGCGATAATACGTCTTATCACTGATTAGTCCAGTTAACCGGACCACGTAACCGACCCGTGGGCAATTAGGGCAGTACTATTACGGATCCAGCAAAAAATACATACCGAAACACCAAATGTATGTATAATCAATAAGGGACCGCCTTAACGTTCCAGCAAAAAGTTTCTTTGTGAACGAGCACTTACAGGAACGTGAACAAGATATTCACGCACGTTTCCGAGATGAGTGCCACGTATTCTTCACGCTATGAAGTAATGTTTCTTTGTTTGCATCCCAAAGGACGCGAAATGTCAGACGTTCACGCTAAAAAGTATTGGAAAAATGTCACTGAACTGTGTGTGAACCGATATTTAGAAGGAAAACACGTAGACAACCTACCAGAAAATGGTACAAAGAGAAAGACTTAGTCCGCCGAGGAACTGATTAGTACCTTGTTTTTGAAAAATCCGGTTATAGTTGCGTTCCAATCAAGAATAATTAATTACATAATACACTGGGAGCTAAAACGTCTAGCTCATGGGATTTAAAATCAGGCTTCCGACACGGTCGAAATGATAAAAATATAAACTTCTCAGCGCGCAAAGGCAACCTGCCTGTGAGCGCGGTTTGCGATCGAGAGAGGGCGCTGACTTATACAACTACCCTCAATCGGATCATAGAAATCGAATCGTCTCTAATTGCAATTAGAAGACGTCGAAGATCTATCGGAGATTAAGTTAAAATACTAAAGCACATTGAAGAAACCGCTTTCCCTACATATTGAAAAAAACAGACTACAAATTGGACAATACAAAGGTTGTATTGTCCGATTTGTAGTCTAATCTAATTTGTAGTTCTTACGATATTCGTTTTGGGCAACTAGTATCACACTTCATGCTTGGTCAACTGCTGATAACAGACTTGTCGAACGAACTGTTAACACTCGATGCATGATTGGGGGTGTTTTTAGAAAAAAGATTAGGCAATTTGTTCTTGATTGCCGGTTCTCTCAATGCAACATTTATACCAGAAAAATTTACTGCAGCAGTATTTTAATTTTGATAGCCAATAAGGTGAGGAATATTAATAAATCATTAGGTGAATTTCTCGTTCGCTCGCATGTTTACAAATTGCTTGTGTGATACAGACTGGCCTCATAGCTCAGTTGGTAGTAACTAGCTTCTGCGCTGTAGGTACACACAGGGCACAAATAAAATACGACAAATAGTAGATTAATGCACGAGTATAATATTATAAAATACTTTCAGCCTATCGAACATAATCCTATGGGTTCTAAAACGATATTTACATAAAAATACGAAAGGCGGGAGACATAAACCCAGAAATGAGAAAACGATGTGCCCCGCCTGTGAGTCCTGCGAATTTGTCCTGCCGTTACATACTATGCATAGACATCATACTACAATTATATTATCAGTCCAAATTCGATTAAGTGAATATAAAGGGGGACGTGTGCTACGCCGCGCGTACCAGGTCCTTTACTGGCGGGCGGATCTACGTTCAGAACGCACAGGCAAACTCCTAACAATAAATAACAACACGATACCAAAGCACATCCTCATTTCTAGATTCATCGACAGAGTGCCGCTCGGCGGCGTTACACTTACATCACTATTGGAGTCGCGTGAAAATACTTCATGACACTTCCACCGGTCGTCGGCCATCCAAAACGCTAAATCTCACACGCGTTTTAGTCATAACAATCACCAAAAATTTCATTCACGAAACGGAAGCCACTTCGATTTAGTAGATCATGTTAAAAAAGCACTCGTTTCAGGTCTTCACTGCTTTCGGTCACACATTAATGAAGTATTTTCACGGGGCGGATGTTCACTCGGCGAAGCCGCGCGCGGACGCAGGGTCGGGCGCGGGGTCCGCGTGCGGGGCGGGCGACGCTGCGGGGGAGGCGGCCGGCGACGCGCTGCCCAGGGGGGAGGGCAGCGTCGCGTACACGGTCGGCCGCGGCGGCTGGTACGACGGCGCGTACGAGTCGCTCCGAGGGTTGTAGAACGGGGAGTCGTCCAAGCAGCAGTCCAGGTTGGGGGAGTAGGGGGTCGCGGCGCCGCACGACGGCGCGTCGTCGCTCGGCCTGTACGCGGGCGCGACGGGCGCGTACACGGTCCGCCGCGGCGGTTCCGCTTCCGTCGGCTTGTGGTGGGACGAGGGGACGTGCGCGTCCGACCAGCAGGCTTTGCTCGGCGTGAAGTCTCCCTTCACGTAGAGCTGTATCGGCCGCCGGAAGCCCTTGCTGGCGTGCTGCGGGACGCCGAGAATAGCGCACTTGCTGAACCCGACCTCCGGTGAGAGAAGAAACTCCCGGAATTTGCTCGGGAACATCTCGATCGAGTTGAAGTTCTCGTAAATTGTTGGCTGGAACAAAGGAGAAAAAAGCTTCGTCAGTTCAGTTGTTCAAATCGTCATAAACTATATTTTTTTAAGTGACGTTAGTGAATCAAAAACTTTAATCCTATGACTTGTTGCAATCGAAATTTGGGGCTTTCAATTTATTTTATGTTTTTAATATCAAGTAATGCTACTAGAGTATTTTATCAATACTATTTGTTTGTGTGAGTCGGTAAACGCTTAAAATATACTGATGATAAGCGGCATCTGTCTATACACATAGCAATATGACTTAAATCTCTACTGAAGTATGAAAAGACCCAGGTTGCAGTGGTTTGCTGCCTCCTAGAGATAGAGAATGTCTCATGTACATGTTATTTGCACCAGCAACCAAATGGATACACGGAAATCTAAGAAACGACCGTAGATGATGTATCTATGCATGAACTACGTAAAAAACGCAACAATTGACTGTGTTACGCCCGGCTTTCTAATGTGGTTTACCCAATATTTGTAACACTATACCGCGGCATCCCCCGCGTAGTACTGGGATAATAATAAGTTGTATGTGTTATTCTATGTAACGGAATGTTCAAACTTCCAGCCAGACAAGTAGTTTTGGCCTGAAGGAGAAAAAACAACCCAACTTTCAATTATTCAATATAACATTTTATTTTAAGCAAATAAAATGTTTGATTATTATTTTAAATGTGATACAATGAACACGTTTAAAAGATGTTAAGGAAATTATTGATCTAGCATACGCTTACTGTATAACTTGTGCCAAGTTCGTCTGGGGAAGTACTGCCATCACACCTATTTCTGCCGCCAAGCTACTGTTCAACCCGAAGCACAGTAATGCGTTTATGCGTGTGGTAAAATTACAGGCAATGGAGACATTTCACCTTCGTCTCAAAGTTACGGGCGCAATACAATGGGACGCGGTCTTCCCATACCTAAGTAGAGGAGGACCCCAGGTCTTGTTTTTGTTATGGGCAGGGTTATCGCTTTAAATCAGGTGGGCCATCTAGCTCGTTCCGTAGGTAATACAAAAAGTTGTAGAAACTACACTGTACATGGCATATGACATGTAATTTCAAAAAACAATTCGCTGAAACAGCGTAACATAATTATTTTTACGTTCATAAGAACGACTGAAAATGATAAACAAAAGGTGAACAAACGGTTGATATGACCAAGTAGGTTTTTTTATGTGATAAAGTTACGGAACGAGCCGACGGCCCACCTGATGTGAAGTGGTAACCTCGGCCCATAACAACCGATGCGACTTGGGTCCTCCCCTACATAGACTTTATACGACAATACCCAAGTCGCATCGTATGCGCCCGTAACTCTGAGACGTGTAGGAATGTCTCATGTACCTGTAATTTCACCGGCAACCACACCTTTCAAATCGGAACACAGTAAAGCGAACGCGTTACTGCTTGCAGCAGAAATGGACATTGTGGCAGTATTTCCCCGGACGAACTTGGCGAGAGTTCTACTGCTCTTAAAATGTAAAGATACTTTTTACGTTTAGGCACTTGAATATATATTTGAACACGCTGTATTCAACTCAATATTGACCTCCCGCGGTTTGTCACTGCAACACATGTTTGATCTAATTATAAGTGCATGTTGCATTGTAACTGAGCGCAACTATCGAACACGATATATTAAACATAAGTTGAATACAATATATCTTTTAAATATTAAGTTTTAGTGTACCAACAGTCTGTTATTTAAATACTAACGAGTCCCGTCAACTGATAATAATTTGGAGTCGTTATATCTTTATCAATTTTTTTTTTTATTTGCGAAAAATCAAAGATTTGACCGCAAACTCACCTGATGTTAAGTGACGATGCGGTCTACGATGAAGCATGCTTGCCTAGAAGGAACCTATTCACTCTCCTCTTGAAGACTAATTACTTATTAACTTCTAATGTTTAATCTGTGAATGGTACTTTTTTTTACAAATATTGTCGCGAAGGTTTCAAGGTCTACTATCTATTCGAGTCACTGGTTCTCTCAAAACAGTGTGGTGAAAGGATTTTAAGTGCGCCTCAAAGAGACTCCTTTCGTGCACTCGACACATGTCTTCGAATTTTCAGTTCTAGGACATGTCGGTTTCCTCACGATGTTTTCCTTCACCGTTTGAGAACGTGGTATTGCGCACATAAATGTTTCAATCGAAAAACTCATAGGTGCACGTCGGGGTTTGAACCGGCGATATCCGGACTGAAACTCGGGGTCAGTACCACTAGACCGCTTTCATAAAAAGAGGTTATTCATTGTCACACGTGTGCATAATTTGTTTTTTTTTTATGTTTATTTATTTATTTAGTTCAAAAAACCTACAGATCTTAAACTAACATTTTAATCTTAAATATTAATACTTACATCTAATAATGGATTTACTTTATATACATTTAATCGTTTAGAGAGAGCAATATAGATAGATAGATAGATTTTTTTTATTTGACACACACATACATAAACATTGAAAATAAAATAAATTATGTTTTGTTCAATATAAACATAAATTATTATCCATATATTAAATTATTACTGAATGTATGTCTCACCGTCAAGCGCTTTCTCTTCTTGTAGCTGGCCCAGTTCTGCGCTTCGAGCACAAGTTTGCCCCCCGGACGGAGGTCAGCGAACATCTTCTTGAAGGCGCGCTTCATGCCGGCGTCCCCCCAGTTCAGGTGCATCCACTTGGTGGTGGAGAGGCAGAGGATCAGGTCGAACTGCGGACTCTCGCCGGAGCCCACCGCAACGTCCTCGCGCGGCACGTAGTTACCCTGGAAACGAACAGGGACGGGTGAACACACATGTGGTATGCTTCCAAAATGCGCATACCGCCATCGATCTGAAATTTGGTATAACGTATTTTGACCTGATCACGAATATCATTGACGCAAACGCCAATTTGAACATAAAAAAGAGGAATAACCTCAAAAAAATCTATGGACTGAGGTTACCAGTTAACACCAGGTGGGCCCTCGGCTCGTGCGGTTCTGTATCACATAACAAGTTTTCTTTGTGAACTGTGTGTATTTGTTCAATACTGTAACCGATTATCTGTGACTATTCACGTGGTGGGCTAATTTATAATAAAGCTAACTACAAATTCTGATAATATATACAAGGTTGTGTGTTGTTCTTTTAATCCTACTAATAAAACGTGAAAGTTTGTATGGATGTTTGTTACTCTTTCACACTCAAACAGCTGAATGGATTTGGATGAAATGTGGTATCAAGATAGCTTATATCCTGGATTAACACATAGGCTACTTTGATCCTGGAAAAGAGGAGTTTTCCCGGATGACTTATTCACCGCGGGACGCAGCTAGTAAATAAATAAAAAGCTTCGGCGCGATTTTCTGCACGGTGTAAAACATATTATGCTAGAGAGTGACACAGGAGATCAAAAAAAAATAATAGTAATAAGATTGTATGAAAGAAATACCTGCTTGAAAGTGACATTATATGGGAATGTGGGAAGTGTGACGTTGTCGCCCCCGGCGGCCAGCGGGCCAAACAGCATCGACATACACATGGGGAAGAAACACTGCCCCTGCTCCTTGTTAAACGCTTTCCTATTCTTCCGCGGTTTCCTTATCTTGCGTTTCTTAGCATCGTCTGGCTTGTCGCACTCCTCGCATTTGTCTCCTTTGCATTCGCTGTCACACTCTGGTTTCTTGTCCTCTCCATCCTTTTTGTCCTCTTCTGTTTTTGGCTCGGCTGGCACAGGTATGAAGGAGCGTAAGTATTTTTGGGCCCGTGCTGTAAAATAAACATTATTATGTTTAATTATGAAATATTAATTGTCAAAAACGAATAAAATATTATATTCATTAATATAAATTATTTGGTATAGCCGTGAGGATGGTTTTTCTGAATATGAGTAGAGATAAATTTCTCTATGACTAAGAAAATATCCATTTTAATATGGACAATGGATACCAATTTACTATAGTGTTTCATAATATAGATAATTATTATGAAAGACACTGTAACAAGTAATATTATTCTATTTTTTGTTTAAAAGTGTCTTTGAGAATAGAAATTCCAGGCCATTCAATAATAACACAGTTTCATTCATAAAATTCAAATATTTTAATAAAAACTGAAGGAATACTCACTTATAAGAACAGGATCTATATCCATGCCAACTACAGAGCGGGCCCCGAGAGTTCGAGCTACGGCAATAGATATATGACCCACATTGCAGCCAATATCCAATACATCCTTATTTTGGAAGAGATGACGGTGCATCTCAAATACTTGAAGGCGGATGTCCATCATTGCATTCAAATTACGGTAACCATAATACCTGTAACATAAATTAAATTTAATCAATGTTGAATTGGAAATTATAAAGGTGCATACCATTAAAACTTTAAAAAAGGTACTCGATATTTAATTATATTATATATATGTTTATTATTATATGTTAAACTTATATGCAATGCAATATATATTTTAATTAAAATACATTAACTCAAAAGTAGACTTAATTAAGCGGAACTGTATAGTATCACAATTTAATTAATTCTCACCTGTCATAGTTTCCATACTGGTATTTGGAATTTTTGGCATGAAATGTTGGCAATTTCGTATCTCCTTCTGAAATGCTCTTAGTGCGGTGAGGAGATGCCGGTCTCTCAGATGGTCCCGCACGAGGCTGCGGGCGAGCTCTCATCCATGCACCCGGCTGTGGCACCACAGGACTCACAATCTTATCAAGAGAATCCATTCGGCGTAACTTTTTATTACCCTCCTTGCCTTTCTGTGATGCATTATCACTATCGCTGCAAGTTCTTTTCCTTGCCTTGGATGTTGAAGGCAATGGATCTGGCGGAAGCGGTTCCTTAATACCTTCAGATTTCTCCAGAGTCTCTTCCCTTGATTCCTCTAGACTAGTATTATCTGTAGTACGACGCCGTGGCTTCGCTTTCTTACGCGGTTTCCGTTGCTGCATTTCAAGCCTCTTCTCATACTCGTCATTATCCAGAGGTTCCATCAAATTTAGTGGATCCCTAATATTTGGAGGGATTATCACATCTATTTTAGCTTTGTGCCGTGGTGGTGTCGGCAGCGGAGAAGACTCAGGAGTCACAGCATTCATTGCTCGGTTGATATCTTCATCTTGAAGGCTGTTTAGATTCAATGGATCAGATATATTGCCTCCGAGCAAAAATTTCGTAGGTGGAATGAAGACATCCTTACGAGGCCTCTTGTGAGGTAAGAAAAATTTAGAAATAGAAGGGAAGCTTTGAGCACGTTTTCTGCCTTGCTTAAACTTGGCAACAGTGTGGTGGACCCTGCGTATGATATTTCTATCAGATGGCTCTTTAGGTGGTGGGTGGCTTTTCTTACCGCGAGATTTCTTTTTAGGCTTCTTTAAACTGGCTGGCATGGCTCCGTCGCTATCTTTCGAGACATTTTGGTCGCCAGTACATGGAAGGTTGTCAACATTATCACCTACCTCTTTTTCCGGTACTTCGTCAGATGGTTCTCGTTCATCGACACTGTTTACGCGTTCTGTGATCTCACAAATAGCAACATTTTCTTTTGGACTACCCATTACGCTTGTTAGAATCTAATAACTTACATGTTCTAAAAGCTATCTTTCACCAAATTAAATTTGCCGCCACTATGGTTCTTGCAAAATGCACAAGGACATCCGTCATTCGTGATAAACAGGTTAACATTGCAGTATGTTCATTATTTACATTCCATATAAATAATTTCACGATTAAACAGGCACTGAAATTAATTACAAAGGTCTATTCCAACACATTTGCCACGAAAACAAGTCAAAATCTAATAATTTTTAATAATCGTCGATTTCGAGATGCGACACGGAAGATGGCAATTTGAGTTTTTTTTTTGTATTGCTATGCTAGTGATGCATGCTGAGCTGCTATAACTACCGGGCAAACCGATATGATAATCGATTACTAACCATTTAAATAATTTTCTATATAACATCAAGTACCAAACCATTCATTATAATAAAGTCCGTGTTGTTGTTTCGATTAGGTACCTAGTGTGTTGTAGCCATGGTTTATGTTGTATGGTTTTTATTTATTTCTAAGCAACATGGGAACCATCAATCTGTTCTTCTACTACCTTCTCAGTTTTTCGACAAGATTATTATGATTAAAACAGTTATTAAAATGTTGTTATGGGGAAATTATCACTTAACATCTGTTGTGCCATCTGCTCGTCCCCTAACCTTATAAAAAATATATAAAATAAATATGAATAAGCCAAGCGATGAATTAAATTTCTTTCAATTTGCTCACAAAACCATACACACTCTTGTCAGTGTTTATCTTCTGTAGCGCAGCTTTAATAACTCGATTAATTATATCGATTGAGTATTAGTTGTAACATCCCTATTGATAAGTCTGTGATAGCGATCGTTCAACGATTGGTGGATTACTAAACTGCACCAATTGCAAAACTAGAACACCTAATACAATACAATGATTGGCTTATTTATGCACCAATCAATAGCTTGTTAAAATGTTGCCATTGAAACGAAAATAAAAAAAGAGTCTTATGCACTACAAGCATTTTAAAAATGATAAAATGCGCAGTATTGTTTTTTTACATATTTATTACACAATTTTAGTAACTATATAGAGAGAGAAAAATATCAAATTGCGATTACTGAAATTTTAAGCATAGCTAACGAAGGGATTTGAATATAGAGTCATGATCCAAATCATGGGAGGCAATAAAATATTCCCTTCTGAACGGTAAGATTAATATTATTATGAATAGCTTTATACGCTCCTTAGAGAGGTAGCAGAAAGTAAACCTACTCAGCGTCTATTTTGTTGAGTGTAGGTCCGTGTAAGTACAACAAGTGGCAGTGAAATGACTTCACGACTCATTAAGTCAATTTACAGGTACAGTATGTGTACACGAAAATACTTCGTCTAGATCGTAGAAGTGGAAACGGTAAGGAGATTGAAAGCTACTATTTTTGATATTGAATTGATAAAACATAACACAACGGAACATGAACGTAAAGCTATATCAAAATTTACTTATAGCAACATTACCTATGCTTCTTTTGAATTTTGAATTCAAAACCGTTTTGTTCTTATGGTTTGGATTGACAACTACAGTTGAAGATTAAACGGATGGACTCATAATAAATAATATTAACTATTGTCGTGGTAAAGTAACATAATAATGAACGTATAGAAAAGGGACAATATTCAGTGCATCGTACATCGTTGTGTTGTATTACTTTCTCAACTTGTGGTATTTAGTGATTATCCCTAATACATCGGTGAGCACAGTATGCATTTTAATGCGTACCACATTCTTTTCTCCTTTAACGACCATAATCCTTGATATTTTGTTTGTGTAACTGTATGTATTGGACTGATAAATACAAAATCGTTTCAGACCTGACGCTGTGTGTATTGTTTGAACGTAAAGCTGTTTGAACTGTCTACATAATATTCATGTAAGCCACTCTTATGGACCAGTATTTTTATTTTCTTTTCGTAACAGCGAAACTCATATATGACGTTTAATTTTCAGCATGTCTCGAATACCCAAAATGCCTACAATTGCGGCTAAGGAAAATCGCCCACTTAACCGTCAGATTTCAAGGACTATTGGTAATGGTCTAAGCGACTTAGACAAGAAAAATCTCATAATGAACCATACAAGACCAATGCGTACTGCACCTACCATTTCGGGCCCTGCTCCCCGTCTAAAAAGAGCAGCATCAGTTCCAGTTCCATTGATGCCAGCTAAACTAAGCAAAGTAGAAAAGAAGACCACTGCACCGAAGATTCCCCCATATGACTACAAAGCCCGATTCAATGACTTACTTGAGAAACATAAAGTTATCAAAACTGAGTTTAGTGACTTAAAAGATAAACATGTTGAGGTTGCTGACGATTATGAGAAAATAAAAGACTCTGTACAGAGTACAACATCAGAAAGGGATAGGTTAAAAGAAAGTTTATTAAAAAGTCTTAACGATTTGAGAGAAAAGTGCACCGAGTATGATAAGTTAAAACTTGACTTTGAAATACAAAAACATGAAAATGAGGACTTGCAACGCAAAACTAAACTTCTTGAAGAACTTACAAGCAGTCTGAAGCAGAAGACTTCGGAATTGGATAGGGTTGAGATGGAATTCAACAATTTGACCAGACGCCATACTAGTCTACAAGAGGAGACTGAAGCTTTGAGAGTGTTAACTGACCATCTCAAAAAGATATCTGTGGAACATGATAAATTGCAGCTAGACCATAAGGAAGCATTAGAATCTATAAAAAAGTATAAAGGTGATGCAGAAGCATTGCAAAATATTTTAGCATCAATGTACAAAGAACAAAGAGACCTCAGAAATACTATTCAAGATCTCAAAGGGAACATCAGGGTATACTGCCGAGTGCGTCCACCTCTAGAGTCTGAGAGGACAAAACCTTTGTTCAACTTGAATGTGCTTGATGCATGTTCCATTGAAGTTGAAAAAATTGAATTATTGAACTCTGCGCGTAAAGGGAAACACTCATTTTCTTTTGATGGTATATTTACACCGCATTCATCACAGGAGGATGTTTTTGGTGAGGTGTCTGCCATGGTGCAGTCAGCCCTGGATGGATATAATGTTTGTATATTTGCCTACGGACAGACCGGTTCAGGGAAAACATACACAATGGAAGGTGGTGACGGAATAGAACAATATGGCATTATACCCCGTGCTTTCAATATGATATTCACATGTATGCAAGATTTAAAGAGAATGGGCTGGGAGCTCACTATAAGAGCTTCATTTTTAGAAATATACAACGAGATCATATATGACTTGCTAAACTCTAGCAAAGACCAACATAATCATGAAATCAAAATGGTCAACTCTAAAGGTACAGATGTCTACGTGTCCAATTTGAGAGAGGAGGAAGTTAAGAGCTCCCATGATTTTATCAGGCTGATGATATTTGCACAAAAGAACAGACAGACTGCTGCTACACTGAACAACGAGCGTAGCTCCCGGTCGCATTCGGTCGCGCAAATCAAAATATCGGCGATCAACGAGAAACGCAAAGAAAAATACACCAGCAACTTGAATTTAGTTGACTTGGCTGGATCCGAGAGCGGGAAAACCACGCAGAGAATGGATGAGACAAAACACATCAACAGATCATTGTCTGAACTATCCAAAGTAATTCTGTCACTGCAGACCAACCAATCCCATATCCCGTACAGGAATTCTAAGCTCACACATTTATTGATGCCGAGCCTCGGGGGCAATTCAAAAACTCTTATGTTGGTAAATATCAATCAATTTGATGAATGCTTTGGGGAAACTCTTAACTCATTGCGTTTTGCTACTAAGGTCAATAGCTGCAGGATAATCAAAGCTAAGAAAAATCTGTCAATGGTTGATTCATTGTAACTTAGATATTTGATTATGTAACTATGTATTATTAATTACTATAAATTTTGGAAAATCAGAATAATTCTTCAAAAATGGTTATATTTATGCAGTATATATGAACACTAAAATGATTTCATTGTAAAAATGTATGATGCCCAATTTACTATCAGTCCCAGATCTTGTACACCTTAATTTATTAACTTAATTCATGGGATAATTCCAACTAAGAGTGAGTTTGCCAGTGTTTCCTATAGACATAAATCTATAGGATAATTCTATAATTTTAATTACCAAAAACTCATATTCTTTTTTTACTAGCATTTATCAAATAATTTCTGCCTATTTTTAGCGCCTCCTGCACACTTCGGGAAAGCGAGACTTGCTTGCAAGTAATAATAATAACAATAATAATGGTAATATGTTTTTCTTTTCTGTCCTATTTAAACTATGGGACTGTAGTTATTGAGCAAAATTATCGGCTCTTACCAAATTCTTGTTTTAACTGTTATCCTAAATATGTTCTTGACATACCTTGTATCTAATATAATAGTATGCAACTAATAGTTATTAATATCTACTTATAATCACGACGTGGAATTTAAGTGCCTTTATTCATTTATTTGCCACTCACC
Source organism: Chesias legatella (assembly GCA_947359385.1). Classification (NCBI taxonomy): domain Eukaryota; kingdom Metazoa; phylum Arthropoda; class Insecta; order Lepidoptera; family Geometridae; genus Chesias; species Chesias legatella. Next base: position 5,586,890 of record OX375786.1, on the reverse strand, counting down.
TAAATATTTTATGACTAAATTTGATTAACTGTTATTTTATTTTAATCGTATGTTACTCCTGCAATTATCATAACGAAAAACATTTCTAGTGTAGAACTATTTTGTAATACTTAAGATTTTTGATTAATATACGTGTAATTGCTACATAATTATGTTATTATATTTGAATTACGATATCGTTAAATGAGCTAATGTCTATGTTCTGTAATTTTAAACGACTATAATATAAATTTAGTTTTAATATATCTGTTTTTTATTACAAATAACGATTATCATAGGTTTGTCGATGAATTTTCAAATAAATCGATCGACAATATTATTCTGAAATGTTATAATTTTTGTATTCCTAATTTATGGTTTTGATCATTGCAGCCAATTAGCAGTTCTTTTCTCGAGAGCGTGGTGATCTAATGGGTCGCCAGTTCTAATCCCGACGTGCACCTATGAGTTTTTCAATTGAAAGATTTATGTTCGCAATACCACGTTCTCAAAACGGTGAAGGAAAACGTGAGGAAACCGACATATGCCTAGAACTGAAAATTCGAAGACATGTGTCAAGTGCACGAAAGGAGCCTCTTTGAGGCGCACTTAAAATCCTTTCACCATACTGGTTCGAGAGAACCAGTGACTCGAATAGATAGAGCAGTTCTTTTATTATGTGTTTTTGTTCCGCTCTATATCTGCCCTGCTGTACCAAGATAGATTTTTGGTATTTACACGTTTTGGTGGTAAAGTAACGGCGGTGGCTAATCGACATTATCCTTCCGACCCTTGAAGCAATCCCATTGAAGAGGTCTGAATATTTTAATTGCATAAGAGATGCAATAGACAAGTATTTAAAGTAATGCTGCTCTAATAATATACCTGCTTCTCTCTACTAAGTTAAAGAAAGTACAACATACAATTACAGTATAAAAAGCATTTATTGACATTAATAATAATTATGTATTAGGGACTAGAACAAATAAATAAGCGACCAAGTCGCGATTCTTTTTCATATGCACAAACACGAGTTTTTGTGTTCATCTTCCATGCGTATCGTATCTGTCGGCGCAAGAACAGCGGCACTGCAGCGGGCACAGCACAGGCAGGCAGACAGACAGACAGACGGTGGCGAGTCCAGGTCATCTCGCAACTCGCGTTCAACGCGAGACGTCCGGCTCCGAGGGCGCTTCGTCGCGCTGCTCGGGTAGCTTCGCAGTCTCAATGGTATGTATCAGTCTATCCAACCCGTACAGGAATCCTTCCTCGTGGTTCCCTTGCTGCCAGGGCGCCCTGTGGTCGACGCGGGCGCCCTCCGGGACGCGTCTCGTCTTAGCGAAATCTATCAGCCAAGCGCCGACCCGTTCCTTGTCGTAAATGATGAAGATGCTGCTGCCGACGATCTCGTGGCTTTTGAAGAATTCAGATCTCTCGAAGAGATCGCGGATCTCGTGAAGGCGCGCGGCGATCGCTCGGCGGGCGCGTTCGTCCTTGCCGAGGAAACGAGCCACCGTCGCGGCGAGGTGGTGCGGCTCGCGAACCTTCTGCAGGTCCGTGAGCGGCGGTTGGCCGGGCACTTTGACGGCCTCGATGCGGAACCCTTGCTCGGCGGAGGACGATCTCTGCTCCCTGAACTGCATGTAGCGCAGTTTAGTCACGGCGCCGGCCTCGTGCTCGGCCGCGGTGGGCGCGCTCGGGTCCAGGCGGACCATTTTCTCGTAAAGGTCGGCGCGGGCGCGCGCGTTGCTGACTTCGTCTTCGAGGAATGTTCTGGTCCCCATCTTGACGTCCATGACGAAGGGGTCGCGGAAGCCGTGGAGCAGGTCCTGCAGTTCTATGAAGCTCTCGCCGGCGTACTGCAGTTCCCGGTAGTATTTGGGGATAGCGGTGCGCATGTGGGGGCAGGAGGCGAGCGCCTCGTACGCGTCGCGCTCGGGGTTGTGAGCGGGGTGGTCGCCGGGGGCGCGCCGCTTCCACACGGTGCCGGGGCCGGCCGGCGCCAGCGAGCCCGGGTGCCCCGCAAGCTGGAACCATTCCGACGAGCGGGACTTGAGCAGAGCGTCCGACGCAGGGGCGGATAGTTCCAATGCATTCTGGAAAGATTAGAAACAAATGTTAGTATAATATAAAGGGATATTGAAAAACCGATGAGAAATGACTTCATAATAGATTTTTAACTTGATCTATATGTATTTGCTGTTTCTTTTTGGAATTCATAAAAAATGTAGTTTGAATTTATTTTTTATGAAAATTAAATTATTTATATTTTCTTAAGTTGAGAATGACTGGTCTATTGGGAAAAAAATATTAAGCCGTAGAAATTATACTTACAATAGCTAGAAACTTGAGGAGCTCCGAAGGCTGCGCCGGCGACGCGGGCGCGGGCACGGGGGTCGCGGGCGCCGAGTCCGCGGGAGAGGCAGTGCGGCGCCAGCGCTTGAACAGCGCGACTTCATCCTTGCCCCGCCAGCGGTCTTCCCCCTTCTCAGGCACAGCGACCTGTGGACAACCAAAAGCACACGGTCAAACACCAATTCATCACACACTGAACGTCCAATACGGATATTATCACTTTCACGGGAATTCGAACACTGATCGATGACGTACCGCTAGAATTTTATTTGCGGCGTAGAGTAGCCCGCCGGGGCCGAAGCGGGTCAGCATCGACTGACGGGAGACACTGTTCATCTTGCTGGTGACGGTCATGGCGACGAGTGCGTGCGAGCGATGCGCGGTCACGAGTGAGCGATAACGAGTATGTATACGCGGGAGGCGAGCGGGCGTGCGTGCGGCGACGGGTGCTGCTAGCCTGCGAGTATGCTGGTGGGAGGGACGGCGACCGTTTTATAGAGACCTCGGCTTTCTCGTGACGTAGGCGGCGCTCGCTGCCCTCCTCACCGCGCCCGCCCCCCTGCTGTCCAGTATTCGTGACCACCATTTTTTCAAAGTTCTCAACTGCATTGATTGATTAGACTCGTCGGAACGCACTCGTCATAACATCACGCTAATTACCTACCTAAGGGTACGATTTGTATGCGGTTTTAGGAACCTATATTACCGACCGATTGCACCAGCTTTGAAGAAGTTAATTGTGATCTTGTATGTAGGTAGGTGTTGTTTATATTTGCAATCGATTTTATTAGGATCCACGTCAAAGAAATGAAAAAATGTATTTCCAAAATATTTTCTCATACCAAACTTACACTTTGATCTCGTTTATTCGAAATGGAGTACTAATAAATAAATACTAATAAAAAACAAAATAATGGATTATCATGAAAGCATCAAAACTGAAATAAGTATTCAATTTAGTAAATTTATAATTACCCAACAGAAAATAACAATGCCTCTAAATATAATAAATATAAATTCACAACTTTAACAGATAATTATAAAGTATATTTATAAAAGGTACGTTTGTGTGTGAAGCCGTGCCCTTAATAGATGTATGTTCCGATTATATCCCATACGTACTCAGAATAGTCGGAAACTTAAAATATATTTGCTCCAAGTAACTCGATTTGGATGTTTGGATGTCCGAGTACTGAGTAGGTAGCGAACTTGTTATGATTCGCACGTTACTCTGCTAACCGGTATGTTTTTCTTCATTCTAAACCAACGTGGGTAGACACATACAAAGAAACTCGCTAAATTTGAATTTTGGCTGAAGACTCATTCCTTCCTACATCGTCATATTTTATGTAAACATTAGTTAGTCCGAACAATTTCGTATATGAAGATGTACCTTAAAATAATACGGAAGGCAGATTAGGTACGGTATGACATATGAAGGCCTAAAAACTGTTCTGACGCAGTACAGGACATCCTTAGTCCCATTCGCATACTTGTGACGTGGGTACGTCCTATAATCCCTCTCTAAAGTCCGATGTAAATGACGTGGAATGTGGATGGCTGACAGTTCCAGTCTGTTTCGTCTACCGTTGACTAAGTCAGTGACGTCATTCTGGATTAATTACGCGCATTGTTTGTGTAATGAGACCTAGAAACTGCGTGTAAAGCTAAACTAATGTTTTACAAATACACGCTTTTGTGCATTTTACATTTTTTTTGTGAGTCAGGCTGTTTTAATGTTGTTTACTCCATTTCAATGACATAAATATAACGAATAGTGCAAACGTATGATTGTAACACTTTATAGTTCAAGTACATCACTTATTCGTATGTTTTTCGTTCAATAGCAACTCTAAAAAAGGTACTTTACAAAAATTATTAATATATTATTAAAAGACTCCGAGTGTTTGCTCCGTTACAAGTATTAATGTTATAAATTTCAAACATAAATTCATGTATTATATTAAATTCTTATGTATAAGTACTGCAGAATAGAGAAAAACAATATGTAAAATCATCTAATGCAACATGGATATGACTAGATTTGAGACTAGCGAACTCGTCTGAAATATCACTTTATTTGCGGAAATTTATATCAAAGTGATAGAAATATTTTTGATAGGGTAATAACTGGCCTCATAGCTCAGTTGGTAGTAACCCTCTCTGCGCTGTGAGTCGTGGGTTCGATTCCCACCCAGGACAAACATTTGTGTGACGAACATACGTGTTCGTTCTGTCTGGGTATTGATATGTATTATGTGAGTATTTACAAAAAATATAGGATTATATCAGTTGTCTGGTTCCCATGATACAAGCTATGCTTAGCTTACTTTGGGGCTATTATGGCGCTGTGTGAAATGTCCACTAATATTTATTAATTTATAATTAAATGACAGTCAAAGTTATCCAAATGAACTGAAACGCAGTGGGAGAATGTTGTTTATCCCAAGAAATCCTGCTAATAGTAGGTAATACAATTCCTAGACACCCGTCACATTTGACGAATGGGCGTCTCTCTCCTCTAGAGCTAAGTTCTACGGTCGGTCATGGTCCTATGCAGGGAGGGGAAAAATCTAGTTGCAAACTGGATAAACGTTGTTAGTAACATTTAAGAGAAAAAAATCTTTCATTGTGTCTAGACACATATAACTAAATCTCGGCAAATATATCTGGTTGATTTAGTAGAAATATCTCAGTTTCTAATTTTGATTTTGATTCTGTCCAAATGTTAATTTCGTTTGTGTATGTGAAAGCGAGTATATGGCCAAGTTTCGAGTCGCTAACTCTATTGCAGTGCACTCCTATTGCTGTTTACCGGTGACGAGTGCAATGCGAAGTGACTTGGGTTTTCATATATAGGCTAGCCCTAGTGCGGGGCCCATAGACAAATTATTTACATGAAAAATTTGTGGGAAAAAAGAAAATGTTTTTTTTTATATTGATATGATATATATACTATATTTCTTCTTAGTTCAGGAAAACTCTGTTTATGGGCAGAGTTCGCTTGACATTAGATGGGATAACTACTCATTTATTCACTTAAGTAACATGAAAAATCATACCTCCTAGACTCCGAGTTCGAATGCGAGAAGACAATTATTGTTGACGTCCCTAGTCCTGCGGGTGCAGTGCATTGCAGCGGCGCAAGTGCATAATGCACAGACAACTCGTGGCTTTAATGTGGTTCCGTCTCAAGGCCAGATATACGAATAAATTACTTATATTGTAAAAAAATACTATGTTTATGAATTAAAATTTCCCAACACGTACATAAAGAAGATAAAATAATAGATAGTATAATAGATCAGTTTCTATCACTATGTTCTAGAAAGTCATATAAATTGTGTTTTTTCGCAAGAAGTCCCTCTGAAATACTTTTGTTTAAATCTATACAAATAAATAAAATTGGAGTGTCTGTTTGTAATATTAAAATAACCGCTTTTTACTGAGTGCATATGGATGTATACACGGTAAATATACCAAAATAACATTTCTACAATTTTTGTGTCTGTCTGTTTGTTCAGGCTAATCTCTGAAATGGCTGGACCGATTTTGACGGGACTTTCACTGGCAGATAGCTGATGTAACAAGGAGTAACTTAGGCTACTTTTCCGAGGGGTAAAATAGGGGTGCGTGATAAAACCGAACTCCACGCGGACGAAGTTGCGGGCAACAGCTAGTATTACATTAAAAACAGTTTCCAATGCGATAACCGCCGATCCTCGTGTAAGATACCGAACAAAGGATTTTTAGGGAACAAAAGTAACGTTATTCTGCATCTTACAGTACCTACCTACGTCTCGTACTAATATTATTGTATAGGTACATAGTGTATAACGTACGTACTGAATGTACTGATAGAATCCCGTAGTTTTCCGATGTTTGCGGTACGTGGCGTTACCTAGTCAGTAATGTCCAAATCAAATAAGATGAATGCTGCTCCCAGTTTGCGTTGCAGACACGCGCAAATATATGCCTTGCAATTGTAACTTTATGTGCCAAGTGATTTATGATTCACTGTGTGAAAGATATCGTACTGACATCTATACAAATAAAGAAAACTGGAGTGTCTATTTGTAATATTAAAATAACCGCTTTTTACTAAGTGCATATGGATGTATGCACGGTACGTATACCAAAACAACATTTATTAAAATTTTTGTCTGTCTGTCTGTCTGTTTGTTCCGGCTAATCTCTGAAATGACTCGACCGATTTTGACGGAACTTTCACTGGCAGATAGCTGATGTAACAAGGAGTAACTTAAGCTACTTTTCCGAGGGGTAAAATAGGGGTGCGTGATAAAACCGAATTCCATGCGGACGAAGTCGCGGGCAACATATATATATATATATATATATATATAGGAGATATCAGCTCTTAAGGCAACCCTATCTGACTTGAACAGACCGGACGGTGAGACATTGCGGCACCTAGCGGGAAATGTTACACAATTCGCGCGGCCCGCTTGGCGGCTGCGGGATTCGAATCGCTCATTTTTTTGCACGCGTCAGTTATTTAATTTATCTCGTGCTTACTGCACTTTCAGCACGTATGCCACATATAAACATTAAATTAAATTAATCAGCTATTAAACTCTGAAAAGAAACAAACATGACGATCTGTTTAATTATTCACGTCTTCACAGATATAATTGTGATAAGAGGTAGAGAGCTACGCTTGTACACTTAGAATCATAAATGTAACATAGATCTAAGTACTGAGAATGTTAAAAGGATCGTGCTCGCGAAAGAAAAGGAAGCCCTCCATTAGGTGTTTCTTGTCTGTTCTCCCCATGGAGGGTCGAATAGGGTTTGAACAGGCGTCAAAATTAGCGATAAGTACGCGTGACCTTATGTTTTGAATATTATTGAAGTTTCCAAGCCATTTTATGAAATCTATGGAAATAACGTTTTTGACTTTGAGAATGGTTATACACTGTGACTTCTTGCGACGATTCTGCTGCAATTCAGTCGTATTACAGTCGCGTCAATAAGAATGACATCCCGACTGGGACAGACGTCACTAACGAGACAAAGCTAGTGTTGCGAAAATTGCATATCAAATAGCTGCAAGAAGTAGCAGTTAACAAAAAAATAATATTAGTATTAGTAACTCTCAGTAACTATCGACTATGTGTCGTCACGCACTCCTAAGTTGGCAACAGGCGAGGGCCATGGTGAGCCATTATGCCAACGGTCCCCCATTAACTTTCTCAGGCGAAGTTACCGAAACACACAGAAGTACTTGGCTGCTTATTTTTTACTTGAGCACACTTAGTCGAGCACTGCCCTACCACCACGCCATGGTTTCCATCACAGGTAACTCAATGCAGATTTTGAACGTAATTCAGCGTCATTACCACCTGAGCTGTCATCGCAGCACACCAACTGTATGGTGGTACCGGTGAAATTGCAGACGCATGAGACGTAACATCCCCGTCTCGGGGTGATGGACGCAACGCTGTGCGACTTGCGTCATCTCGTACTATGGGGGGAAGGACTTGAGTCGTAGGTATTGCTATTGTCTATAATTATAATAATAATAATAATAATAATATTTTATTGTCATATTAAATAGTACAAAAACAAGATTCATGTTTTGCAAATCGTGACCACTGAGACCTAAACTAAGCCTAGTCTATGGTAAGTCTATGGGCGGCGGTTACCACTTAACATCATAGGGGCCGTCAGCTCGTTCTATCAACTACATGACATAAAAATACCGCTTTTACGTCTTCATTTTCATATTTTTCTTCAGGGCGTAACGCAATACTAGATATAATAGTTAATAATGATAAGGCCATGAAAATTATTTTGTAAGTTGAAACGTAGCATAGTTACATCAGTTTTTCGTGTCCGTTAAATGCACGTGTCCATTTGTGTATTACTAACGTCAGTAAATTCATATTCAAGGTGTTCTAAATCGTGCATACGAAACAAAGTAACATTAGCGCTTTCGAATCTGAAACGAAACGCTCAATATTAATGTAGGATAGCAACGTGAATGTCGACTAATCACATTCATCAATGGATACAACGTCACAGCTCTTTGTTTCACGTGACTATTTATACATACGAATATACGGGTCGTTTATTTTGGAATGAGGTTTTATTGAATTAAAAATACTTTTTGTGTTTTTGGCATATATCGCGTAGCGAGACGGAAATGCCTAATCGTTTTGCGTGCTATTTAGAAACACAAAACGGAAGATGAAATGGTTGAATAATGAGCCTTATTTTTTCCTCTTTTCTAGATTCAATCAATGTACATAATGTTTTTATTTGCCTGGCAGCGTCGACTGGGGTGAAGTTATACCTAATTACTGATGAATAACATAATTTATGCCGAGTATACAGAATTAATGGATTTGGAGTTAGGTCTAAAAATAAAGACTAAAAAGTACTACAGTTCTCAAACTGAATATTAAAAAGTTTACAAAATAGTTTACACTACTTAAGTTTTTCCGTGTTAAGCAACTTTTTATTTAGGTAATTATTATAGTTTTATGATAGTTAAAACCCCTATATTCATTGCTGGCGAGAATCTCATGCGCATTTTTTAATGTGAATTCGTTCATCAAAGTAAGTTTTTGACTTCAAAGTGTTTTACCAAATGGGAGAAAAATAAACAGGGAAAACCTCCATTTAAAATTACAGTCAACGACAAAAAATTGATTAACAAAAAAACATAACTCATTGACACTACATATTTCACCGATATGTAACCTATCGTATATGATCAGTAAATTTTAATAAAGAATGTGTGAACGTCGTTGACTGTACAAGGAAAAGCCGCGGTAACGTTAAATTTATAGCGGTAATAAGTCAATTGATATCGACGCCGCCCTCAACTTACGATGGCTATCGTGGGTTCTAATGCTAAATGAACTTGAACTCTGGTAAAGGAAATATCGCGAGGAAAACCCCACAACCTGTGATGGGGTATTTTTGCTCCTCTGGCTAATAGCCTGAAGTATCAAGCAACAAAGAGCTTGACGCTTCAACTTCACCAAAAGCCAGTTGTCATTCGGGAGTTGCATGACACCACTACAATTGAACCAATGTTCATATTTTTCATCCTCGAAACATGTCGCTGCCTAATTTCGATAGTGGCACAAAACCAGATGTGTCAGAATTGAGTTATTGGTGTAGTTCGACGCGAAATCTTCTGTATTATAATGTGAATAAAATTCATATTCCTATTCGCGCAACTGAGCGAGTGACGTCACTAAATATCGTTATCTGATTGGTTGGATTTACTTGCCATCGCTCAACGCGAAACCACTCTCCTGAAAAAAGTTTTTTTAGTTGTGTCACTGTCTATTTTAGTAAGCAATGTATTTAAAAGAACATTATATTAAGTGTGGTGAAAGGATTAATGTGCGCCTTAAAAAGGCTCCTTTCGTGCACTATTTATTATTTATTTATTTTACCGATATGATTGTATATATTGTGTATTATTGTTATTTGATGTAATTGTTTAACTCCTATATAACGATAAGGTAACATTATCAGTTGATCTTTAACAATTTTTTTTTATGTGATACAGTTACGAAAAGAGCCGACGGCCCTTTATATTATTTTATTTTATTTATTTCTTATGAATAAATTCAAACCCCTTTCTAATAGAGTCCCGATTTAACATTCTTGGGTGTAAAGAAATGTCTTAATCTATGTTTATATAGGATAATATACCTAAAAATGATAAATTTAGTAAAGCAATTTTTGCACATCCTGTAGCAAAGTATTTTCAATGAAAGTGTTGTCATTTAATATAGTGTCGAAATTGTCTCGATGACGCAGGACAGTATTTGGCGTGCACAGGTGTTGTTATTTTAGCCGTTCTAGCATTTTGGTAGCAATGCGTGCAAGAATTTAAAGTCAACATGACTCACCAATTGCAATGATAGCAAAACAAATTAGAAAAACATCGTTTTATGAATAAAAAACATAAATAATAGCTGGCACAGCCTAACAAGGATCCATAATATGATAATCACTGCTAATGTAATTAGTCGAGAATTCAAAATGATTTAAGACGCAGCGTAAATAAATAAATAATAAATATTGTTGGATATTTCACAAGACGTCATCTAGCCCCAAAGTAAGCTAAATATAGCTTGTATCATGGAACCAGACAACTGATATAATACTTATATACTTTTTGTAAATACATATCAATAACCAGACACAGAACAAACATCTGTGTTCGTCACATAAATGTTTGTTCTGAGTGAGAATTGAACCCACGACCTACAGTGCAGAAGGCAGGGTTACTACCAACTGAGCTGTGAGGCCTGTCCTTCCAAATAAGGTCACAATCACTAGATTTTATTCGTAAGTGATTAATGCTTGGCTAAATGTTAAACGTTTATGTTACATAAAAAGTTATGTTAACCTCAAATTCGAAATCTTTTGGCTAATCTTTATTTAATAATGAAATAAAGATTTGCCAAAAGATTTCGAAACGGACAAACTAACAGATTTACACAACTAACACAGCTGTTGGACGCAGGAAGTGATGCGGTCGTGAAGGAATGCTGGCTGACTGAGCGCCTGTCTACACTAGCGTTTTCATAGTGAGTTCTTCGCGTTATAAAACTAATAGCGAGCGCGGCTTACCTATACAGGCCTCACAGCTCAGTTGGTAGTAACCCTGCCTTCTGCGCTGTAAGTCGTGTGTTCGATTCCCACCCAGGACAAACATTAGTGTGACGAACATAGATGTTTGTTTTGTGTGTGGGTGTTAATATGTATTATATGTATGTATTTACAAAAAGTATATAATTATTATATCAGTTGTCTGGTTACCATGATACAAGCTATGCTCAGCTTACTTTGGGGCTAGATGGCGTTGTGTGAAATGTCCAACAATATTAGATACTATTATTATAATACTTCCAACGCAAACCATTTTAATGGAGTACATGAAAGTTCGCTGCGATTTCGTGTGGTACTTACTGTGAACACGATATTTGCTCCTAAATCTGCGTCTGCGTTGCATGCCGGTAGCTGAGATCTCGTCTTCTGGAGAATTCGCAAAGAAAACGCTAGTGTAAGGCAACAAGTGTACACCAGTCCTTACAAACAATTAATAATAATAATAATAAAAACCTTATTGGGAACAAACAATTGGTTTTATGCCTCAACTAAAATATAGATGATTGTTATCGACAACAGTCAAAAGGTATATTTTACCGAATTAAAGGAAATAACTGAATTCCAAGGATTGTTTGGTACCCATTAATGACCTGTTTATTGAATACAACAAATATTATCGTGAGCGACATAATAAGGAAATTAATAACAATGTAAGTAAACAAACGGAGTAGAGTGATAATTATTGTACCTATTTCCTAAAACGAATCCAGGAATAACCAATGAGCCCTACAGATGCCCCATAATACTAATCGATACTTTCGATGTACCTATTACATCGATATATACATATGAAAACTAAAAAGAATGTGTTTGACAAAATACAGATAAAATAAGGATTAGGAAAATATCTCCAGACGCTAACAGAAAAACTTTAAAGCATGAGACCACTATCAAATATCATCAAGGTTGTCTGGAAAAAATAACTTTAAGCCATAAGAGCGCCCTTACTGAATTTCTTTATTAAATTAGATTACTTAAGGATGTTATTGTTTATTACCGAGTTAGTTACACAATCAGTATATCTATCTGTATAATAGTTGCAATTTCATAAGATCAACAAAATTAGTTGGGTCATTCATGAAATATCGAAACTCTATCGAGGGTACGGAGACCCAAAATATAGATCTTGACGTCAGTGTGTCGGATAATAATTAGGGCTAGATAGACTTACATTCCATATTTGCATACAGAAAGTCTCTATATGGAACATCGAACTACAATACATAAACAGGTTTGTGCCTCCTCCACATTAGAATGAGTCGCATCACGCGTAGGCACTTAATTTTAAGACGTTCCATACAATTCGGGGTCAAATGTTAATAATATCGGCAAGCGGAAACCTGTGCCTGCGAATACAAAATAACATTACCTGGTACCTATCAGAACAGAATCAGAAGCGGAAGGTGTTTGGCCTCTTGAGGATAAAACAAAAGGGCCAAGGTGTCGTCCACGTTCAAGCTATATACAAGCTATACTCACATTTTTAGTTAAATATATAATGGAATAAGAGCAGTAGAACTCACGCCAAGTTCGTCCGGGGGAATACTGCCATGCCCATTTCTGCCGCCAAGCACAACACAGTAACGCGAATGCGTTACTGTGTTCCGGTTTGAAAGGTGTAGCTACCGGTGAAATTGCAGGCGCATGAGACGTAATATCCCCGTCTCGGGGTGATGGACGCAAAGCAATGTGACTTGAGTCATCTGGTACTATGGTGGACAGGACTTGAGTCGCATTGCTGTTTTCTATGGGCGGCGGTTACCACTTAACGTCAGATAGGTATGCCAATTAAATCACATAAAAAAACAGTCATAAATACCATATTTTGTAATTACATGCTCGGTCAACAATCCGCAGGCATTCCATGGCATTTTTTTTTTCTTTATAATTAAAACAATATTAACGAGAGACGTTTTTGACATTCGCTTGTAATTTTTACGAACAAAAGAATGTTTTCCTGATATTAATACTCTAGTTTTTATATAACTAGCTGGGCTTGCGGTAAGCCATCGCACGGGAACACTGCACTTTTACTGGATATTCCAAACTATAATAGATCTCTAAGCCAAATTTCATCCAGATCCATTCAGCCGTTCTGGCGTGATTGAGTATCAAACATCCATCCATCCAAACTTTTGCATTTATAATAATATGATAGTATGTAAGATATACATCAAACACAATATTTTAAACAACAAACCTATCAAAACAAAGTGGAAAAATCATGTCAGTTGGTTACATGCGGAAAGAAGACCTTATTAAAAGTTACTAAACTTTTAAATGAAATTATCTTTTTCGTAATGGCGAGAAAATGCGAAAAAGTTCTCAGAGTTGTCTTGGTTATGTAAAAAGTGACCCATTGCAAGATATTTTAGCATAAAATATGGGTAAGATTGTCAAAGCAACAGCTCGTGAAATATAATCAAAATTCAGGATACATCGCGGAACGGGGAAGTGCCTCTCATCCTTGCATGTATCCTGTTGGCGTACTGATATACAGGTACAACTATTAAAAAAAAATCTTTGCACACGGTACTTCGTTTAGTCAGTTTTTTTTTATGTAATGTAGCGAACAAAACGAGCTGACGACCCACCTGATGTTAAGTGGTAACCGCCGCCCATAGACAACAGCAAAGTACGAGATAACTCAAGTCGCATTGCGTTTCGTCTATCACCCGAGACGGTGATGTTACGTCTCACGTGACTGCAATTTCACCGGCACCCACTCCCTTCCACCGGAACACAGCAAAGCGAGTGCATCACTGCTTGGCGGCAGATTACCAAGTGGTGGCAGTACTTCTCCGGGTGAACTTAGCACAAGTTCTACTGCTACTTTGGGTTGCTTCTATTGCACCACACGTGTAGAGATTCAATGGGTTCTCACCTACGGACGCGAGCAACGTGGACCTCCAGTTTTAGATACGGTACATTGTTTAAAAAATATTTGAAACGAAAAAGTATATCATTAACAAAATTACGAGTTACTAATAGTTATTGTCTTCTTGAATGAATTCAGAAATGTATTTCACAGATGTATCACAGTAAAAAGTAAACAAGGTAACTAGGCACAGTTTTAGAGAGCGTTAGTAGTTACAGTTGAACTGAATAATATAATTGTACCTAATAAAGTAGTTCTGCAAGAAACTACAAATTATTCAAACTACGCTTTTAATGTTTTTTCTTCATTTTCATATTTCTTTTACATAACTTGGATTGGTCAACATAAAATGATGCTTGTCCTAGTTCAAAACGTTGACAAAACTTACAAAGATTCTTATACAGTGAGACTAGATAAGTGCCTCTACCTCTTCCCATAAATTATCTGAGTAAATATTTGACTTGAAGATAACAATGTACACAAACTAAGCCCCGTATTCACATAATATTTGACTAAGGTATAAACTGGTTCGTATGCACCGCGAATAACAAATGTTTTTATCTGTGGTAAAGTTAAGGAACGAGCTGATGGCCCACCTGGTGTTAAGTGGTAACCCTGCCCATAACCAGCAATACGACTAGGGTCCTCCCCTACTTAGGTACAAGACCCAAGTCGCATCGTATACACCCGTAACTGATACGTGAAGGTATAATATTTCATGTGCCTGTAATTTTACCGGCAACCACACCTCCAACTCGAACATCTCAAACCGGGACACAGCAAATGCATTATTGCTTGACAGCAGAAATGGGTATGACAGTTCCCCGGAAGAGCTTAGCATAAGTTCTACAGCTAATAAAATTAGAATATGATATTCTCAAAGTTCAACGCGTCTTCAAAAATTAAACGCTAAGAAATTAATATTAAGAATAAGGTTAAAATATATGAAAAACTGAATTATCTGATTCGATAGATACATACCAGATGGAACTTGTAACTAAAACGTTTCACTCGTTTTATTATTTGATATGATGACGATTATTACCCTACGAATACTGTTAGGTATCAGGTTATTGAAAAACCGGGTCTTAAATTAGTACTTTTTATCTTGTTTTTTTCTGTTCGTTTCAATAACCACTTGGCTTACCATATTTTGTACTACACCGGCAGTGAAGCTGCTTGTAAATAACGTATCGCTGCCCAAATTAGACAGTGACACAACTAAAAAAAAACACATTTTTCAGGAGCGGTTTCGCGTTGAGCGATGGCGAGTAAATCCAACCAATCAGATAACGACATTTAGTGACGTCACTCGCTCAGTTGCGCTAATAGCAATATGAATTTTATTCACATTATAATACAGAAGATTTCGCGTCGAACTACACCAATAACTCAATTTTGACACATCTGGTTTTATGCCACTATCGAATTTAGGCAGCGATGTATTTGGAGTATTTGCTGACTTGCAGTATTAAATTTGATTGTTGATATCACCTTTTAAGTCAATCATGAATACTCAACACTATTCGTGGCGTAGTGACCATCTATATAGCCCTACCTATCGGCTATGTCCTACTAATATTATAAACGTGAAAGTTTGTATGGATGTTTGTTACTCTTTCACGCTCAAACGGCTGAATGGGTTTGTATGAAATTTGGTACCAAGATAGCTTATATCCTGGATTAATACATAGGCTACTTTGATAACGGAAAAGTGCAGTGTTCCCGTGGGATTACGTATTCACCGCGGGTAACACCGCGGGGCACAGCGAGTCTATACAAATAAATAAAATTGGAGTGTCTGTTTGTAACATTAAAATAACCGCTTTTTACTAAGTGCATATGGATGTATACACGGTACATATACCAAAACATTTTTTTTTTTCAATTTCTGTATGCCTGTTGGTTTCGGCTAATCTCTGAAATGGCTGGACCAATTTTGACGAGGCTTTCACTGGCAGATAGCTGATATTACAAGGAGTAACTTAGGCTACTACTTTTCCGAGGGGTAAAATAGGGGTGAGTAATAAAACTGAAACCACGCGGACGAAGTCGCGAGCAACAAACAGCTAGTACTCCATACATTTGAAATTCATATTTTTGTTGGCAAAAGTAGTTACATGTGATTTATTCTTTGACGCAGACTGTTTGACAATTACCTTCTTGTATATTCCACAAGCACTTCCAATAATGTTACGAAATAGGCGCATCTCGTCGAGGCTACAATCTACGTCACAATTCACATTATACAAAAATCGTTTCAAAATGTATCTTAAAATTTATTTCTCTCTATCGATCCATTAATATTTAATACAGATTTTTTGGGTTGGTTTTTTATATTGTTTTTGTACAATATCAGGATCAATACTCTCTGAGAAATATTCAGGTATCCTCCAAATATGTAATGTGAATATATTTATGTTTTTTGGATCATTTGAACCTGTCGTGAACTCTGGAGGTTTTCGAATCTTTGAATCTTGAAGGAATGCCTATGGACATGCTATTATTATTGTAAGGGTTGCTATATGTGTTTATTTTAGCATAGTGCATTACCACATTAACTCTTTATATCGAAAAAACTGAAAATGTTTACAATTATGATAGTTATATATTTATGATAGACGAACAGTTATATTAACGAGGTAGGCGTAGTAAAATGATAAATGTTAGATAATGTTTTTGATCCAGTTATTAGTTTTGTTGATTTAACAGCATCTGGGTGACCGAGCTTCTTAACTAGTATATCTTTTGTTGAACTGCTGCCTCTAGATGGTATTTGCAAGAAAAATATAAAAAATTGATGACCCTTGTCTAAGCAGATTCATAGAGAATTTTGAAAGTAATAATTTTTCTTTGTTTCCAATAATTTTTTATTATTATTTATATAATATATTAATCATTATAAAAGTTGACTGATTCAAATGTTTCAAATGAGCACTGCAGGGATCGCTAAACACAACCATATGCCGCAACAGTTCAACAGTTGTCTCAATAGATAGATTAGTAATATCTTTACGTTCCTTAATCTTCAAAGTGTTTTTAACTGTTATCAGTGTGCTTCTACGTATAGTCTTCTAAAGTGACAACATCATAAGTATCTACTACAATTTGGATGTAAATCTAATGATCCGACATACATATGATGTCTACTTTTAAACTGTTCAAAAATAATTCTATTTTCTTATTTAATTAGTTCAATTGATTTCCGGCCGATCCATTTACCATTTACCAATACATATTTCTTTTATTTAGCCCATATTAGTAACTACAACCAACTACGGGATGCCATAACACATTAATGAAAAATTAAGTTTTATTCACCCCTCGCTAAGTTGGATTGCTTTTCAATGCCGATTTCCACGTAATAACTTATTTTAATAATAAAATCATTTGAGGTCACGTTGAAATTAGAATTTCTCATCGTCGAATTATGCCATTTTTCTATGTAACATCACGTAACATAAGTGTTTTTCACTCCTAAAATATATTAATAATTTCAGGGGTATTGATTCCATGTTTAACTAACGAATTCAATGTAATACGTAACACGTGCACCAAAGCGTCCTTCAAAGCAGTTATGTAATCGAAAGATGTAATCTGCTGGCATTACGCCATTCATAAATAATACGGTTCATTATACATTTCACTTGCTTCATTGTTGAAAGCCCACTTGTATACTCAATTTAGGCGCGGCTATCATTATGGGACATAAAGCGGGCTACAGACCTTTAGTTTTAACTGATCAGTTGTACGTATGTGTGTAGGCAAAACTGAGAGCTGTACAGTTGAACTGATAATCTAATCAAAATATCATTAGATCATCAGTTCAACTGTTCAGTTAAAACTAAAGGTCTGTAGCCCGCTTAAGCCTTTTCTTTGTGACTTTTCGTCAAAATGGATTTTGGTGTAGTCCGTCAAAAGCTACTCTACCGACTCGTATAGAATCGCAAAGCTACTGTTCTTCCCAACATACCTTTGTTCGCAAGTAATTTATCCTTCAACAAATTAATATACGTTTCTGTGTGACCGTAATCATTATATACAAAAACTTACTAAAAATGAAGATATATTATAGTTGTGATAATCTCATTTTTTTATCTTAATAGCCACATTGTACCTTGCGTGGCCAAATTTAGGAACATGTGGAAAGCATAAATTGTTTGTGCAGTACACATGCATTAAAAAAGATCCTGAAATTCTCAGAAAGCATGCGGTATATCAAGTATATAATATTACATCAAAATCTTTTTATGTTTTCAGATTTATATAGACGTACACAAGAGTAATTTAACATATTGGTTTTATTATAAACCAACGTTGAATGTAATTTCTGGTTTAAGCACGGAAGTTTACCTAATAGCACACATTTAGACATAATGACGTCATAATAGTATTATTTGTACATAAAATATGTATCAATGAGGGCTGTTGTTAAATGCGGGTTTAAAATTTTAATTAAAACAAGACATGAAAATCGATTTTCATGAATCAATCATAATCATAGAATCGAATTAATATTATTTTGCTTCGACAGATGGAGATATGTTGTTGTATGTCTTATTAAATAGAGTGTAATATTTTTATACTAAGTTATTATATATATCCAACATCATCCAAGAGGTAGCATATACATACATATATTCAAATCATGCGAACGTAAAAGTACGGGAATTTAACATGATTATTCACTTAAGTCAATAATTTTGTTGTCAATATAATGAAAATATTAGCACCCAGAGATGCTCTGATGAATCTAGGCAAAGGTGCATTTTATTATTTGTTTGTGTTCTGGTTGTTACATTAAAATTATCATATTCAAATCGATTAAGCAACTTTGTTTGGAAAATATGCATAACAAAAAATCTTAAAACCCCTAATCAAAAAGGTTTTATGGAAACCTGTACCTATCAAGAGTTTTTTTTATTTATGTGCCCCCCGTCTGATAATTTTTTGCAATACAGCTTCACGGTCCGGTAGCCTCACACGTCATAAGAACATGTGAAAAAAGCCAATAAGTGAAGTCTTGGAAGTCTATCATAATTTACGTGTATAGCAAAACATTTTATTATTTATTTTTTTAATTGAGGAAGAAACTCTATATCGTTTTGTAAGACTTTGGAATTCCTGGTACATTTCATATCTCTTTTTCCTGGGTTCCGTACTCACAGGACGAGACATTAATATCTAAAACTAGGGTCCTGTACTAAAGTATAGCCAACCCATGTCGCATCGCAATCTTATGGGTTAATAAGTTACGAATGAATTATACCTATACGTATAACAGCGTAGGCTAAGTGCAAAGCCGGAAGTATAAGTACTTCCGTTATTGCCAATGTGACGTTAAAAGGGCTAATGCCGTTAGAACATTGCTTGCTTATTGATAATTCGTTATGATCACCACCTTATAATAGATTGCAGAAGAATGACAGTTAATATATGTTTGTACAAACGAATAAAATATATATAGCAATAGCGAAAACGCTATTGCCACTACATCAGCATTCCCACGATACCATATTCAACCCTTTATGTACTCTCGTTAAAAGCAGTAGAACTCACGCCAAGTTCGTCCGGAGAGGTACTGCTTCCATACCCATTTCTGGTGCCAAGCAGTAACGCATTCGCGTTACTGTGTTCCGGTTTGGAAGTTGTGGTTGCCGGTGAAATTACAGGCACATGAGACATTCCACCTACACGTCTCAGTTACGGGCGCATGCGATGCGACTTGAGTCTTGCCGTACCTAGTAGGGGAGGACCCAAGCCGCACCGGTTGTTATGGGCAGAGGTTGCCACTTCACACCAGGTGGGCCGTCGGCTCGTTCCGTAACTTTATCACATAAAAAAACCGTAAAAGCTATGGAAGTTCTATCTATCCCTTAAGGGAAAGAGTATGCATTAACGTTGAAGGAATTTTAAAACTAATATTTAGGTCAGCACTTAGGATTTGCGTCATAGAACCTAGTAAATAACAGTGATAGCCTCAATCGGAATTAGCTCAACTAGGAATAACAAACGTATCTATTAAGTAGTGCTTGCTTATCACCATGCCAATTAATATTTGACTCACAGCTCAGTTGGTAGCTGCGCTGTAGGTCGTGTATTCGATTCCCACCCAGGACAAACATTTACGTGTCAAACATTGATGCTTGTTCTGTGTCTGGGTATTCATATGTATTACATGTATGTATTTACGAATAAAAAATTAAGTATTATGTCACTGTCTGGTTCCCATGATACAAGCTATGCTTAGCTTACTTTGGGGCTAGATGGCGATGTGTGAAATGTCCACCAATATTTATTTATTAGTTTTATTTATTATATTTTTCTTGTCTTTATTTAAAGCGCTCCTTTCACAGCACCAAATACCTAAGCTTTTTGAGAGCATGGTGGTGCAAAGCCTGAGTTTAAATCCATCGATGGTTCAAATCCAAACGTGCACCAATGACTTATGGCTTAAAACTGTATGTGCGCAAAACTACGTAAGACTGTGAAGCAAAACATCGTGTGAAAACCGGAATGTCCAAGAACTACGAATTTAAAGACATCTGTCAAGTGCACAGAAGTATCATTTCATGCAAAATTTTATCTTTTTACTGTAATGTCTGAGAGAGCCCGAGTAGTTTTTTGTCCATGGCTAATATAATCTATAGGTAAGTTATAAACTTGTGAAAATATAATAATATATATACAATAACGGCTTCAGGATGATGTTGGGGCTGCCGCGGTTCTGCAGTGCGTCCGGGATGTTTGCGCACGCGCGCGTAGATGACTTTTATGCCATCTTGCGCAAACGAACTTCGTCCCTGATGCACCGGATCAGCGCCACCAACAACATCATGCTGAAAGTACTGGCTGATAATATTAATTCGCATATTTTCAACCACTGGATAAAATTACACCAGCCCACCCAACTCGTCTTGCAATAGTGTACTTAATGTTTCCATATTTTGTTAATTAATTATTATCTGTTTTTGTTTGTTTTATTATCAATTTGTATACCTTATGACATTTCAATCACTTAATTTTGTACAGTTATTATTAGATTTTATTTTTATTTCACTTATTTTTGCTTATTGTGTTGTCTCTCTCTTTGACATATTTGTTATACTGCATGAATGTTTTGATATATTATATAATGTGCTAACATAGTCTTAGAAATATTATTATTATTACTAACAAAAATGGATGCCAATCTGATCTGATAAATAAAATAAATAAAAAAAAAAAAAAAAATATAATGTAGAATATTGATCAATTTTTGTTGGGATTAACTTTTTAAGAGGCATCTAGCAGTCACATTTAGCGTTTTAAAATATAAATTGATCTGTCTAGGTGTCTTTTTTGATACATTGTTGAAATATAAAAAAAAAACCTGTTTTTAGTTTCTTTTTAACCTCAAAGTGCCATATAAGGAAAACTTAAAATATCTAAAACATTTAATAAACGAATTGATATACCTACTTTAGATTAAGTTCAACAGACAGTAGAAACATTTAATATGACAATTTCTACGTATAAACATACTTCTATTTATATCTATTATCAGTATAGTTTATCGTAACGCCGCGCTCAACGCGATATTATTCTAATCCTGATACTCGTGTAGTACGTTGTACCAAATTATGCAATACGAGTGTTAATATAGAGGTAGATTGTCGTCACCAATACTGATCAAAAGCAAGTATAATAAAAACAAATCCAGATTGTGTAGTGAAAAACAAACCAGAGGCTCTATTATTCATTCGATAACTCAAGTTTGTGATGAAAAACTTAGAACCAAATTGACGACTGAACAGAATGAACGAAAATGAGAACCTTTACAAAAATTGCATTCAATCGCATTGATCATTTTTGTAATTCCCTGTGAAATTTTGCAGAAAATTAATCAAGGTACATTTTTAATTAGTTAGAATGTAATCTGGCTCTAAGACCGGCCTGATATCTGTGTTCTATTCCCACTCAGGACAAACATTATTATGTGTGATGAACCTAGATAGTTCTGTGTCTGTGTTGTTAATTTTTATGTAGTAAGTATGCCATCAGTAACCTGGACCCTATAGTACAAGCCATGCCAGTTTGTGGCTAGATGGGGCTGTGAAATTTCCACGAATATTTATATACGTTCATCGTAAATAATGAGTCACAATACTATCATTATTCGAAATGAAAGAGGAAATATTTTAATGAATGAATTTTATTCCCATCGCCGCAAAACAAGTTTCAATATGAGATAAGCTTGTAACTACGTACAATCTTATAAACGTACGTGACACTAGTCAAGCAAAACAGCTTTTATTAGACCATATACGGCGCACACGAAGGATAGTTACATTTGTACTGAGATGGATTGTATCGGTCTATAGCAGTCGTGTTTCGGATAATGCAAGTCATTTCTACACGACTACGGCAAATCCAAAGGGAAAGGGTTAAAGTTTTCGCAGTTTCTAGTCAAGACTAGAGCAATGTTTGATGATATTTTGATTTCCTCAGGTTTTGCCGCCAACCAGGTCGAGAAAGAAACTTTACGCTCATCACTCAAATGTTTTGCCACCAGGGATCGAACTCTCGTTTTTACAAGCTTTTATTTAAATTGCAATGTAAACTCAAAAATGAGTTAAATTTGGAACAGATGTATAACCTCGATGACAATGATATTATATGTTGTTCACATAGATAGGTTTCGAAAAATGTATTTTCCAGAAAAACTTATTATATTACGGTTAAGGAGACAACTTAATTACTTGAACTATTAATGAAATAATATCGTATCTTACGAATAATCAGGAAGTCAGTTACCATTTAGTAACATAGAGGACGAATTCAAATCAACAGCTAATTAAAAGTATCGAAATTGTCAATGTCATTAGAACACGAAAAGACAAAGAAGTTACATTAGAAGCTGGGTTAGTCGAAGCACTAGAAAGTCGCATCAATGTGGAAACAAACATGTATCAAAGACATTATTAATACTTACTTTCTTTGTGTGCAATATACATAATATTTTATTGTTCTTATTATTGGTATATTTTTGCTGACATGATTTGATTTTCATTTGTGATATATTTTCAGGATAATAATAAGTTCAGTACCATTTAGTCCTCTACATAATAAATAAATATTTGGTGGACATTTCACAAGCGCCATCTGGCCCCAAATTGAGCTAAGCATACCTTGTATCATGGGAACCAGCAACTAATATAATACTTATATACTTTTTCATGTAAATACATACATATAATACATATTGACACCCAGACAAATATATATATTCGTCGCTCTTCCTGTTATAGAAAACCGTATCGAAATCCGTTGTGTGGTTTCAGAGAAGTAAGCGAAGAAACGGACGCAGATAGCGACTTTAATTTATACTATTTAGCTAAATTATACTTAGTAATTGAGTTTAATTTTTTTGTTAATAAAACGCTGAGTGAGGACATGTAATGAGTATGTTTTATCAACTAGTTAAATGTAAATTACGTAAGATTGATTCACACAAAGCCTTGACAATGATACTTGTCAACGAAACCAGTTTTAAAGAATAGCCTTGACAAGTTTGCAGAAGATAAGAAAATTAATGGTGTCGTAAAATAGGTTTACGTTTAAAGTCCTAGCCACAAAAATCACTTGTAATAAAAGTTCAGAGGAACTTTCCAGTCATTTGAAAGTTTCGCATGCCTGTTATTTCATCGAAACTATACCTACATTTCAAACCGGAACGCAATTATGCGTTATGCGCTACTCCTTGGCGTTGGCAATAGGATGGTAGCATTTTTTTTATGTCATTGTGCAGTGACCGAACTTGCTGACGGCCTACCTGATGTTAAGTGGTAACCACCACCCATAGACAACACCACTCGAGTCCTCTCCATAGTACGAGATGACTCAAGTCGCACTGCGTTGCGTCCATCACCTCGAGACGGGGATGTTACGTCTCATGCGCCTGCAATTTCGCCGGCACCCACTCCCTTCTACCGGAACACAGCAATACTTGTGCATTACTAGTTGGCGGCAGATTACCAGGTGTGGTGGCACAACATTAAATTCTACTGCCCCATTATATAATACAGATAAATGATCTAAAATTTATCTACAAAAAAAAATTACAAATACTATATTTAAAACGCTACGCTACAGGCATAATATAATGATAATAATATAATGAAGAGAAAAGTAAAAACCAAAAACAGCGACGTAAGAACACATCTTTTTCTATTAATTCACCTAATTCTCTTCATAGTTCATAGTTCATAGTTTTTTATTAATAATGATAATTACAGGTATGGCAACATAACATCACAGTCATCTTCAAAATCTATTCAAGTCATTTATACAATCTCTTCTTTCTCTTCTCTTAACTAATGAGCTGTCTAGTTCACTAGGTGAACTTTTATGCTGACGACGAGTACATACGAGAAGCTTAATAAAAAGCAACTCAAATGGCTACGGTTTTAAGTAGCTATGTTCCCGCCGCAAATTTAATCCCAGTATATTAAATTAGCTTAGGAATCCAAGCATCTTATTTTTGAATATATATTTAAAATCGTTTTATGATACCAGTGTTGATGGCAGAACTCTGATTCTGGCGTGCAGTCAAGAGCTAAACTATTTATCGAACTAGTTAAATAAAATTCATGAACTGTATAAAGATGTTATTTACGATCGCCTTTCGTACCTTCTTGGTATAACTTATATGCTACACGTGTAAACAAAGTACCTGAATGCAATAACAGTGTGCCGGAATCGCTTACTGGAGACAAAATATGTTATTAAGACCGGGTTGGGACAAAAATAACTTATTAGGCATTGAAAGAGCCCATTAGCCGACCTTTTGGATAGGACCTTCGTAAAGGTTCATCGTGTGAATATGAACCAAGTTTTATGTGCCAGTGGTCGGACCTTACTCAATGACGTTAAATATACATTCGATATAACCTACAAACATTCATTTTAAAACATAAGTTTTAGCTAAAGTTACCTGCCTTTATTATTTTATCTGTAATAGGCGGCTCAAACTCTTCTGGGACATTAAATTTGCGCAAAGAGATCTGATCAAGAATGGTGATTTGATGCTATGTTAACTGATATAACAATAATTATAGCGAATATTTTGTACATAAATATTTATTTTTTATGTAAACAAATAAATATTGATGGATATTTTAAACTGCACTACCAAGCTAGTAATATGTAGTCATAAAAATACATGCTATTTTCACCGAAGGGGTAGGCATATCAGTTGTCGATTCAGTGTGGTAACATTATCGTGAAAACATGAACTGAAATGGTGATTTCATCGGCTGTCCACAAGATATAGTGTGAACTAGCTGTGCCCGCGACTTCGTTCGCGTGGAATAGTGACTTTTCGGGCAGCATATTTTGAATAACTGAATCCTTATGGCAGCGCAGCGGCGCGGCTCTCAGCGCGCTTTATATAGCCACGGCCGCTCAGGCGCGAGGCGTGTAGTACGTATTCTGTACGTTAAAAATGTTCGCCGTGATTCTTTAAATTGACATAACTTTTTTATTTATGTACCGATTGACATGAAATAAACACTAAATGTTAAGTGAAGCTTACTACAATATATTAGTGAAAACTGTATCTAAATCGAATAAGCCGTTTCTGATATTAGCGTGCACAAACACACAGACAAACAGACAAACAGACAAACAGACAAAAAAAATATTAATTACAATTTCGGGTTCGGCATCGATATAATAACAACCCCTGCTACTTTTTTTTTATATATTTCCATTGTACAGACACCACTTTTCTACAATTTTATTATATGTATAGATTTATTTGGAACGACAACTTTTTCGCTAGAAAAGAACGGATGCGCTCCGGATACGTTTTATGATACTCGTAGATAGTATTTCGACTGCATCCGGCACACATCTATGTCGATATAGCGATATGAATAAGTAACTAATATTATATTGTTACTGAACACGTAAAATCTGTAATGAATATCCTACTAATATTATAAACGTGAACGTTTGTATGGATGTTTGTTACTCTTGCACGCTCAAACGACTGAATGGATTTGGATGAAATTTGGTATCAAGATACCTTGTATCCTGGCTTAACACATAGGCTACTTTGATCCCGGAAAAGTGAAGTGTACCCGTGGGTTGACTTACACACCGCGGGGAATACGGCGGGGCACAGCTATTTAAGAATAATTCGATTATTTATTTAATTTTGCTGTTGCAGCATTTCCAAAACGAGCAAGTAACTATTTCACATGAGCAAAATTATTTTAATAAAATAAATATATCATTATTTTATACTAACTTTTTACTGACGAATAATGTCACCGGATACTACTCTTTAATTTTATTCGTTCAGTCTCCTTTGTTTTTTGTTTCAGTGAGTGTTTGGTTTCGCGTAGCTTGCTCTGTTTTGACCGGACGAAGGTCAAACATGCCGGAATATGTAGGCAATCCGATCAGAGACCGGCAACGTAACGGATATAGATATCGAAACGTTCTCCTAACGTTGGAACCTTCGCCTAATATCGACATCGCTGGCTGATCTGATGACTTTCGGTTCGATTGTCGACAAGGCCGCGAGAGACCGTCGTCACAGTCGTGTTTTGCTGCCTGTATATTATATGCATAAATTATAACTAAGTGAACCATTATTTTTTATTATAATATGTAAAATTTCGCCATCCTACTGTTATGTAAAATTAAGAGATTATGATACCTTTTAAAACGGTGAAATTCACGTAGAACGACCGTGATTTATTAAATCACAAGAAGGTATACAGGGTCACAGGGTCTATTGGTTGATTCTAGGTCTTGACAGAATACCAGCGCCTAGCTACATCTCAGCGATGTGGTCAGGCATAATGCTGAGGATAGACCCTTTTGCTGTTGTAGCACACAAATAGGTTTCATTTGTTTTTTCTGTTTTTCCAATTTTTTATATGTTTCGTATCAATGTGTTCGTGTTTTGTTTTTATTCTTAATATTTTCTAATTTTTGCTTTGTATACGTTTAATAAATCTTTCTTTTATATTTCTTTGTGTGTAATGTATATGTGTGCTAAATAGTGAATAAATGTAAAAAAAATGTAAATGTATGTATGTATGTATACTGTAAAAAAAAAATTGTTCCTGCACTATTTAATATTCCAAGTTTCGTTATTTGAATGCTCGCAAATCAGACCAAGTATGTAAGTATATAATAGTATATTAGCATCTAATAAATGCTTAAATAACTTGCATACAAAATAATAGATTCTTTCAAGGGATTCGCTTTTCTCACTCGTTCTGTTAACATAAAACAATTTTTAATTAATATAAGTATGTGACTTAGTCGCAATTAATGCCAGCTCAGTATGTTTGTCATCATTCCTTTACATGCTTTGTAATACTGAGGTACATTTTTCACAAGTTAATGATTGAATCATAAGCTTTCAGTCACTCATTTGTAGCGATTGCAACAGCTCACTTATTTGCCTGAGGTAACCACGAATGACTTTACGCCCACTTCAATTTCCTGCCCAGTTTGTACTTAGAATAAAAAAATACGTTATCTTCATGAATTAAGTATCTTCCTTGCATGATTTAAGTATAAACCAAGCTCTGCAGTCCATTTACAGATAAAAAACCAATTAAATACAACGATGTCTTTCATTATGACGACGCCTGCAAAGTTTCAATCGATTGGTGCGCCATTAAGACCTTGAAAATTGATAAGATATCAACTTGGACACGAAATTAAACATCCGACATCATCCGATGTTGAGTGACATATCTGGTAACTACGAGTATTCTTCAGGGTTCATGAAATGAACTTTTATTAAACAATATGTACGATAAGAACACTGACGAAATAAAACAATAGATTATTTGGATTTACTCGCTATAAGTAAAAAAAGCTATTTGATTATTTTCCAAGAGCGACTATTTATAGAGCTCCAATACTTGATAATAGGTAATGTTATCGGTGCACCTTAAATGTTTGTCGAATTCATGAATTTGGTCAAACCAAGTTCTTCTAGAACTATAATACTTAGATACAAATACACCTTGTCGCAGTAATGGGTTGGGTGCGGTAAGCAACTTTTAATCCAATTTAAGTAAATAATAATTAAACTATGATTCTATTTTCATTAAAATAACGAGCTTTAATTAAAGTTTACTTTAGCGATAATTATTAAAGTGGTAAGTAAGTATAAGTATTATACAATGATGTCCCAATCATTGGTATTAAGTCATAGAGAAATATCTGGCGACCACTTACGTCATAAAAGTCACAATGCATCTTGCATAAAGTCTTATGTCTACTGTCATAATGTAAAGTTCAGGATAAACAAAGGACGGTTACACGAATGATATAATGAAGGTGGAATGGGAGCGATCAATTGCTGTATAAAGATATACAGAATTCAAAGGATTCAGTGATATTAATAATTTATCGTGATCGTAGATAGAGGGTGTGCCGAAATGCTTACTTTATTTTTTGTCGTAATCCGTTTGAGATCGATCAGTTTTTGGTACTGTCGAAGTGCGCGCACGTAGAGGCGGAGTGGGAGCTGGCCGGGCAGAGGGTCCGCGGTCCGGGACGCCACGCCAGCACCGCTCATCGCAATCCAACACAATCACTCTTTGTTTATTCATACACAAGTGGGACGGACACGAGCGCGAATCGCGCGTCCGAAGCGAACGTTGGGTCGACGCAACACTGACGTATTCGCCGCCCCGCGCATGCGGACCACGCTTCACTCCGTTGCAAAAAGAAACTGGCCACGCTCGAGTGACTTTCCCTGTTCCATCAAACAGCCGGCCACCGACCTGACCCGCTTTTTCTGTAATACAATCTATACCGGATCACGCATACCGCCCGCCGAAAGCCAAATATAAACAGAGCTTTCCAAAAGTTCATTCATAGTACGCACGAGAACATACTGTTGGCGGAGTACGGCGCTGTTAATGATGTGGACGATTAAAAGCAATTAGTGAGGGGTCATCGTGTTTATGTTTAGGTACATCATAAATTCGATAAACTTGATAGCATTGAACCGACACCGACCTAACGCGTCAATTGCTCACGAGTTCCACTATCTAAAAAGTGGATAAAAAATGCCGTTTACAAATAACATATAATCAAATGCGATTCCACCCTACGTCTTCTCTGCACAACTGGTTAGATTAATAGTCATAATTATAAAATTTATATAGATATGTGAAGAATATCTACTTATCATGTGATCGGTATTAAAAACCTACGTCATTATAGTGCTCGGCACATATGGTGACATTAATAATTTTACGACCACAGTTGATGTACGGTGTCACCGGTTTATTAGTAGTTTACGAGATGATAAAAAGGAAAGTATTTTATGGGCGTTGCCACTTTTAAAACACCCTCTAAATCCCGAATGACATCAATGAAAGTTACCTAAATAAATACAATAAATATAAACAATATTGGTTGACATTTCACACAGCGCCATCTAGCCCCAAACTACACCTATATTCGTCACACAAATGTTTGTTCTGCGTGGGAATCGAACCCATGACCTACAGCGTAGAAGGCAGAGTTACTAATACCAACAGAGCTATAAGGCCAGTCAGCCTACCTAACATTAAGGAAAATAAGACCGTTTATTATATAGGCTAACTATCACGAATATTTCATGCGTGAGGAATTATATTATACTATAATTTTAGGTCTACAACTTCCCTTTTTATTATAACTATTCTTTAAGAGAATTTTTATATGATATTTATTATGATTGAATTTTAATATGACCATATAAAATGAACGGATGAAGTAATGTGACTATTGTAAAGTTTTATCATCTCCGAACTTTTTGTTGCTGATTTTTTATGTTTGAAGAAAATCATATATTTTGAGACGTCAAAGACTGTCAAAATTAAAAATAACATGACTGACATGTAGCCCGAACCACCCGACCCTAGAAGAAAAAATGGGAAAAAATAATAATGAAAAATATTAATAATAAAAATTAATATTATAATGAATATTATATTATATTATATGTAAGGGTCAGCTTCGTTTGTACTATTGAAACGTAATAATAATAATAGGCAAGTTTAAAAAAATCATATCCTTAGTAGATTAATTGAAATAACATGTGTCCAAAGTTGTAAGCGGGGTAACAAACGTCAATGGCCTGAAAAGAGGGATGACAAATTATAGACATAGACATAGACATAGACATACATTTATTTACTCAAGTAGCACACAATACATTATATAACAATTTAGCAGAAGGGAAACATAAAAATAAAAACAATGTACACAAAGAAATTAGGTATAAAAAAAAAACAATCCAAAAATAACTTAAAAATAACATCGAAATAGTAAAAGAAGTACAAAACAAGACCTAATATAATGTGTGCTACGCCAGCAAATAGGTTTCAGCTCAGCATTATGCCCACTGTTTTGGCAGTGGACGCTGTTATTCTGCCGAAACCACTTCAAGTAGCCACAAGACCCTGTCAGACAAGCGCTACAATATATATATATATATATGTATATATATGAATGTGTTTTATGTATTATCTATGAAATAGTCTATGATTCAAATGACAATTACCGTCTATGTTCATTACACCAATTTACGCCTCATAAAACATAATATATAGTAAGCGATAGTTTGACGTTCCAAAAGATGCAGTCACGCCATCGCATCACAGGTACTTCCATACTACATATATATACTCTGTAACAATTATTAAAGAACGAGTTTTTATTATCCTGTTGTATAATCTATGCGCATAACGTTGGAAGGCTGAATACAGATAAAATAAACTTGTTTTAAAATATATAAAGTAAAAAATATCTTTTACTATCGTTTTGCAGCTGTGTTTTGGACATAATGGCGCCTCGTACATTGTTTGACGTTCATAGATTTGCTCCTATAACTGTTTTTTTTATCTAAAGTACAGTCACGATAATAAATCGTTTACGGAATTTATAGATATAGATATAGATATAATTATACTAAAAATAATAATAAATAATATAATTAGGATTTTGTGTTTTTCTAATTCTTAAATACCCAGTTTTTTTTTATGTAGCTTTGAGGAAATGGGACGAGCCCACCTGGTGTTAAGTGGTAACCGCTGCCCATAACAATCAATCTGACTTGGGTCCTTTCCTACCTAGGTATAAGAACCAAGACGCATCGTATAACCGGTTGAGAGCCATTTGCTCTCACCAAAAGTCCGTGTAAACGCTGCCAAGGCCATCTGCAGCCAACAGCAAATTATCCAGTCATGAAAAAAAACGCATCGTATACGCTCGTAACTCGGAGAGGTCAAGGTGGACAGTCTCATGTGCCTGTAATTTCACCGGTAACCACACCCTTTAAACTGGAACAAATCCAACTAAACTCTTACACAAAAATATTTAATTGTCATCTTACATATAACAGTGAATACAGGCTATAATATATACGATTTCAATCGCAAATCAAAATGCAAAACGCAATTAAAATTGAAAAATCTTATATTATATTGCAAATGCGATCAATTGCTTTATATATTCGCATATGTCTATTTTCTAAAGCTACAATACGTAATTTTTTGTAGCATATATATTTGCGAGTGAGTGTACCTACCCATGTGTTTATGTATAGATGACCAACCGGTTCAGCCAATACCGCATTTGGGTTTAAATACCTACATCTTAATAATACACATAAATTAATTAATAAAAAATTAAATAACCTTTTAACAGCAGTGAAATTATCATAATTGTAATTTTTTCATAGAATTCTAGAAATGAGTCTGTAATATGATGACTACTTACATTCTAGAAGTTATAGAATCACATTATCAAAGCATCCTTATTATTTACTACTAAAAACAGCCTATTTTTGTGAGCCAATTTTATTCTGTACAATTATTCTTTTTAAGATATATCATTTACGAGACGTAGAGTTTTATGTCGAAGAAATATATGTTATTTATCCTAAACAGGCAAATGTAAGAAAATACATATATAATAATAATAAATAAATATTGGTGGACACAGCGCTATCGAACCCCAAAGTAAGCTAAGTAAATAGTTTGTATCATGGGAACCAGACATTTTTTTTTGTAAATACATATCTACACCCAGACACATAACAAAAACCTATGTTCGTCACACAAATGTTTGTCCTGGGTGGGAATCGAACCCACGACCTACAGCGCAGAAGACAGGTTTACCTACTACCAACTGAGCTATGAGGGCAGTCAATAATATATCGATTTATAGATAATGAATAAATATGAACACTACTAAAGTATCCATCAAACGGCAGTGCAAATGGTATCTATCCATATCCGGAATTGATTCGTCCCATCTATCCGGGTAGCGTTGCCAGGCGTCCGGATAAAGCCGGACATAGGCTTTTTGGTTACGTGTGCGGCCAAATAAGACGATGTCCGGCTTTTGTTAGGCTTTTTAAATTTAGCTTTTTTACAAATGTTATGTATTGGTATAAAGAAGATTGATTAGTTCAATTTAATTGTTGTTTCATTAGAATTTAAGATTTTATGGTAATTAAATGTTTAACTTAAAAAAAAATGTCATGTTATACTAAGACTAAAAACCAATCAGTGTCCGGCTTTTTTACCCAAGTGTCCGGCTAAACTAGCTGGTCTGTCCGGCTTTTCGGCTTTAAGACCTGGCACTCCTATATCCAGGTAACAAATTGCACTTCGGTCATCCGCGGTCATTGTCGCGGCCATGTATTATGCATACCACTGATGATGAACCACCTGCGTTAGCCGAAAACCTGTGGCATCCTTTAGAATATTTCAGTGGTTTTATGAATTATTGAAATGCAATAACTTGACGACAGAAGACATTTGTTTTTCCACAAATGCGTATATACTAGTAACCCGCCGCCAAGCAGTGATGCACTCTTATTGCTGTGTTCCGGTGGAAGGGAGTGGGTGCCGGTGAAATTGCAGGCGCATGAGACGTAACATCCCCGTCTCGGGGTTATGGACGCTAAGCAATGCGACTTAGGCCATCTCATATTTTGGTGGAGACGACTTGAGTCGTATTGTTGTTGTCTATGGGTGGCGATTACCACTTAACATCAGGTGGGCCGTCAGCTCATACCGCCACCTCAATCACATAAAAAAAAATACGACTACGGCTATATATACGCAATTCAACAAGCAATGGAACCTTGTGTCTTGATGTATATATATA
This sequence comes from Chesias legatella, assembly GCA_947359385.1. NCBI lineage: Eukaryota > Metazoa > Arthropoda > Insecta > Lepidoptera > Geometridae > Chesias > Chesias legatella. The sequence goes on along the minus strand of OX375786.1, from coordinate 5,553,826 downwards.
CGTCGAAGACCAGAGAAATAGAACAAACTATGTTCACCACACAAAGACTGCTCTAGGCACCACACAAAGCGATAGTCGCTTTCATATCTTCAATAATTTACCAGTAATTATGATTACTTGCGTGAACTCATGAGGGGAAAGCTAGTATCGTACTTTAACAGTAAATGGGCACTCAAATGTCTCATATTTCATAGGTACTATTGGCACAACGAGAACCAGATAGCTCAAAGCCTTAAGCTTAAATTCGACTGTCAGAGCTACCTCGACGGTATGTGAAATTATTATTCCATGCAAAAATAAGTAAATTAGTAGAACTCTACCTCACAGATTCTGTGCACTCCTATAGATGATGTTCTCTACATACCTATGAGACGTGTGAGAGTCGTTCATTCAACAAACAAAATAAATTATAAATATTTCAAATTATATTTAAATGAAATGAATACTGATTATAATATCAAATGTTTTGACCTCCAAAACGTTTCATGTTAAAAGACCCATTACAAAACTATAGCCTACGTGACAAAAGTACCAAAAATTTTGACATTGAAACTAGTTCTTGTATTTTATTACGGGTCTAAAACAAAATATTTGTTTTTTTTTTAAGATTTCTTTCAAGCTGTTGCCGGATATCCAGTCGTGTTGATCGACCGCATTCCTCAAATTCAAAATACCATATTTCATGGTACCTACTCGCAGTTGTGATTAGCAGCAGCAAATGACAGATGGCACGTTTCATTACGTTAAATTCAAAACCATCTGTACTTAGCTTGGTATACATTTTCACCACGTAATATGATATATCAGTGCTCGGTATACACTTTACTTTAGTCCTCAAACAACGAAATTATAATATGCTAGTTTGAACGTCTCGAATCTAGAGTTCGTGAGTTTACTTGCCTGATAAAATTACTAGGAATAACCAGAATAGATTTATTTAAAAATTCCTGACAGTGTTAGGAATTCTCAAATGAATCTATTCACACATACACTGGCGATTGGGCAATAAACCTAAAATAGATATAGAATATATTGAGTCAAGTATTATTCTCATTATGAACCATTAAACTTACTCCAAAACATATACCTAACGAAATATGCTCATTTACAACATGAGAGAAGATAGAATGTTCTACTTACATCAGACCAAATCTGTTTTGTCAACATAACCTCAACGTTGCACACGACGGAAGTCTTCACAATTCACAATCACTGATATTTCTTCACACTTGAAACACACATCACAATATAAAAATCTACTTTCTTTTATAAATCCATTCATTTAACTATTAACACGATAAATAACACACTAAGTTAAAATATACGTTAGTTTCTCTGAACCCGGTTCTCGGAAGCGTTCCTTCTCCCGTTTACGCGATATAACCGTTAGGTAAAGCGTTCTTTTTATAGCCGGGTTTGCTCAACGCAATGATATGCACTGCAAGCTGAACTAGCCATTAGTGCACGGAAATAGAGTACAAAGTACTGTCAATGGACATAAATCTGAACGCACATTTGTTCAACCCCTGCATTCAGGTCAGATCTGACCATAATCACACAGTTAAAATGAATGAAGTTCGTCAAAAATATGACTGGCAGCATTTTACTTTACTGAGTAGAGTAATATGTTAAACGAATTTACATAAAGCATACCTTAACGTGAATACTTTAGGATAAGATGAAAAATATCAATAATTTCAAGTGAATTTAGCTAAGAAAATACTTTAATTCAACTTAACACAAGTTATGAATAAATATTTAGGTATAAAATAAAATATCTATTATAACTTAAGTTGAGGAGATGAGAAGCTAAAGCTAAGAAGATAAAGCAAGCTCTCCTTATAATTACTGGAATATGCAGAAACTTACTCAATGGAAGTATAGGAGTTTATGAGGTAAGACGAGATAAGGACTTTTTATCATTTGAGCTACTTAGTTTGTTTACTTTCTATAGGCATTAAACTTTCATTAAGTGAGGTAGGTCATGGGAGCGTCTGTTGTGACGTATACAAACCAAATATATTGATTTGGTTAAAAATGATGGACAGTAAAAGCGGAATCAATTTAGATAACACAAAGTAAAGCCATTAAGCTGATTAAAGCATTTTAAAGACGTCTGACAAAGAATAGAAAGTTTAAAGCATTTAGTTAGGGTGAAAAGGCCATAGCTGAGTTGGTAGTAACATTGCCTTCTGCGCTGTAGGTCGTGTGATCGATTCCCATCCAGACAAATATTTGTGAGACGAACATAGATGTTTGTTCTGTGTCTGGGTGTTAATATGTATGTATTTACAAAAAATAGTATATAAGTATTATATCAGTTGTCTGGTTCCCATAACATAAGCTAGGCTTAGCTTACTTTGGGGCTAGATGGCGCTGTATGTAATGTTCCCAATATTTATTAATATTAATTATATTAGAAAGAAAGAATATTATTTTTATTTGCCTTACGAACTACTACACAATGAATACACATATATGATACACATACAAATATACACGTGGCTAATGCTGCGTGATTTAAAATGTTGTGCGTAGCAGAGCTGAAGGCAATTATGACGACATAGACGTCTCAGAGTTACGGGCGCGTCAATGCGACTTGGGTATTGTTATACCTAGTTGGGTAGGACCCAAGTCGCATCGGTTGTTATGGGCAGAGGTTACCACTTAACACCAGGTGGGCCGTCGGCCCGTTCTGTAACTGTATCACATAAAAAAAAAACTTTGAATTCACAGTTTGTTTATTTATTTATGACATTATGTTTTAACGATCAATGTTGTTGTGTTCGTGTGACGCTGTCTGTGAAACACGTCAGTCGCGGTCAAACAATAGACCGAGATACAAAAAAGTGGTTGCAATTTTTATTGTTAATGGCAAAAAGTATTATAACCTCTATTCTATTGCATGTACGGGCTATTAAAGCAACTGCTAATGATTGTAGATTGTGATTGAAACCTCTCTTGCGTGAAGTGGTCACGACTTCGGCATTTTAGCATTCAATGTGAAAAGCCTAAGGCAACAAAGGATACTTACAGATGTCAGGTAAAAAATAAATCTACGTACTACGTCGTACAATAAACGTCGTAGTGCTCGAAGCTTATTTGATTTAAATGTTGGCTATTATTCATTTTATCATAATCAATTATTCAATCGCCATAATTAATTACGTCGATAGCCATCATCAATTGTTAGGTAGATGTATATTATTTACTCTGAGGTACAAATTGAGTTATGGTGTTGTCAGACGTGTACTCGTTTAAAAGGGAGCAGGTTTTCCCAAAAAAGTTTTTGTATCTAAATAAAGTTTCAAAGCTTTTTTGCATTGATCTCTGGACTTTAACAATAAAATACTTTGCTACACATTTTTTTTTTCAAAAACGTTGCAATTGAACACACAAAGTCTTACTCATGAAAAACATAACATTTGTAATTCCGAACTGCATACGTTACGGAAAAATTCTAGTGAAAAGTTAATTTGATTTCGCATAATTTCACCGCGCATCCTGCCAGTGCTCGTGAGTTCTCGTAGATTTTCAATTTATACGAGCAAAATGAATATAAATATACTGTATGAATTTTATAATGTAGTAGCTGTTGCCCGCGACTTCGTCCGCGTGGAATTCGGTTATATCACGCACCCCTATTTTATGCCTCGGAAAAGTAGCCAAAGTTACTGCTTGTTACATCAGCTATCTGCCAGTGAAGTCCCGTCAAAATCGGTCCAGCCATTTCAGAGATTAGCCGGAACAAACAGACAGACTGAAAGACTGACAGACAAAAATTGTAAAAAAAATTGTTTTGGTATATGTACCGTGTATACATCCATATGCACTTAGTAAATCAGTTAGTAAAAAAAAATCAGCTATCTGCCAGTGAAGTCCCGTCAAAATCGGTCCAGCCATTTCAGAGATTAGCCGGAACAAACAGACAGACTGAAAGACAGACAGACAAAAATTGTAAAAAAAATTGTTTTGGTATATGTACCGTGTATACATCCATATGCACTTAGTAAAAAGCGGTTATTTTAATATTACAAACAGACATTCCAATTTTATTTATTTGTATAGATAATCTATAATAAATAAACTAGCGCGACTTGTCCCAATTGCGCGCGGGTAGCTTTTAGTACCTTACGGGTACTTAACGGATTACGTAAAACTAAAAACATATATATCGTTCAAGCACTTTAGGAGTAGAGTTACGAACACACGCCTACCGGAATTTTACATAAAAAGAAAAAATCATGTTATTGGTCTGTCTTATGTACATTTTGCGGTACTTTGTAGGTACTATAAGTTGTAAAATACATTATTCATACACACACACACACAAACACACTCACGAAAAACATTGGCTATCTTCTGGGAAAAATGTGTACAAAGCGTTCGTTACTCAAACAAGCTGTATGTTAAAAATAAGAAACCAGTAATCAGTTTACGAAAGTAAGAAGAATAGGCATAGTATACACACTACATGGTACATAATATACAAAGTACTAAGTTCTTTAGGCTTTTTCACGCCCAATGAATAACTTTCCCAAACCATATTAAAAATAAAATAAAGTTAGTAATTTCTGCCTAGTGCTTTTAAATTAACTTCAAATTAAACTGAATTTCAAGAATATTATTGAACAATCTCTTCAGGGTATGCTATGCATGAACAATGCCTCCATTGTAGCTGACATCAAAAGGGCTACCGTGACCGCTTACCATGAGGTGGATCGTATTTATGCATGTTTATTACACATTAAAAAGAATAGCAATAGTAGCACACTTTGGTAGACTGGCCTCATAGCTCAGTTGGTAGTAACCCTGCCTTCTGCGCTGTAGGTCGTGGGTTCGATTCCTACCCAGGACACACATTTATGTGACATTTGTAACATTGATGTTTGTTCTGTGTCTGGGTGTTAATATGTATTATATGTGTGTATTTACAAAAGAAAAGTATATGAGTATTATATCAGTTGTCTGGTTCCCATGATACAAGCTATGCTTAGCTTACTTTAAGGCTAGATGGCACTGTGTGAAATGTCCACCAATATTTATTTATTCATTTATTTTGGTGATAAAATTATAGCAAACTTCGTTGTGCCGTTCGGTCCCCGTTCTCCCCACCTCTGCAGTCTTTGCACTCAACGGCCTTCGGTATGAAAATAAAACGGATAATATATTCTGGGCATTAATAACAATGTCATTTAGGTATTATTTTTATAAGTAGGCCGCCTTAGACCACTTGCGGCGCCCCGCGCGATTGTTTGCCAAATACAACATTTTATCATGTCGCTGCCTAAATTCGATAGTGGCACAAAACCAGCTGTGTCAAAATTGAGTTATTGATGTAGTTCGACGCGAAATCTTCTGTATTAGAGGTATAATGTGAATTAAATTCATACTCTACCTTCCTTCACTATAAAACTTTCCCTTATCACACTGTTTCTCATTCTATCCCACAGAGACAAACCAGCAAACCACTTATATTTCTCAATACACTAATTTCTGCCGCATTTGCTCTACTTTGATATCTGTTCTCTCACTTCCATAGTATACAAGGTGTATTGGCACCCACACACTTCTGTGCATCGCCAGTCATGCCATGTGTGACACGTTTTGGGTTATCTAGCTTATAAAGGCGTGCACCATTCCCTCAATTTCCATGATTCGCTTTTTTACAATGTCTTTCTCTTTTCTTTTTTCTTTTTTAATTACGATAGGCTTGCGTTTGACCGCAATCTCACCTGATGTTAAGTGACGATACGGTCTACGATGTAGCATGCTTGCCTAGAAAATACCTATTCACTCTCCTCTTGAAGACCTCCAGATTATAGTTCTCGGGAAATACTGACGCAGGCAAGGAGTTCCAATCTTGGGCTGTCCGCATTATGAAAGTGGAAGCAAAACGCTTCGTACTCGTTCTCAAAATAAGTATCCCATACGCTTTGTAAAATTATAACCTACGCCTACTACATTGCTACAAAAGCGTAATAAAAGCTGTCTGCAGGGGTCTTTATTATAAAGGCTGGAGTAGTTCATAAATATTGTGGGTCGACCCTGTATAATGACGTCAATTGACGATATACTTTAGATAAGGCGCACACACGCATAAGATCAAGACGACTCGGTCGTCAGCTTGCCGCACCGTATTCTACTCGTACACCTTTCAAATGTATTTTGATACGTTTTATACCTACACATTGGTCATGTCACTCATATATTAATATATTAGTATTATACAGCACTTGCCACCTAAAATTGGGTCTACGCGCATCAAACCATATGACAAACATATCAAGAATAATGTAGGCGTTTGGGTAAATGCGGTAGTCAACTTATCAAATTACCAATACGATGCAGATTTGCATGGAATAAACCGCTGGAAGAAAACAACCGCTGTTAAAAACAATTACTTATACAAGCAGTTTTGACCTTGACCCCAAATGTCACTCAAATGTCAACACATCTTTAATAGATGTGTTCATGGAAGAACACTATATATATGTACCTTTTTGGAAATACCTTTAATCCTTACTAGATTTACTTTTGACATTAAAGTTATGGCACTCAACATTTCATCAAAATGATTCAAGTTTAATTATGTTTTTATTATTAACTACCTACCTGTACCCAGCGTGCGTAGCTATGCCACGTTAAGTATAAAGAAATAAAGAGTATAATAAATAAATAATAGTAATATTCTGTTTATTCAAGTGCTTTTTAAAAAATAAGTGCAAAATATCTCATTAAAAACAAAAAAAAACACCTAAGCAAAAAGTTTACAATAAAAACGAAAAAACATTTATATATAGATTTTTTGGGCTAGGAATCGTCGCAGGCATCCCCAGAACACTCTTTCAAAGTTTCATCACAATCTGATCAATGGTTTCGAAACGCGAAACAAACATAGATTTTAATTCATATTTTCGTTCGTTTCTAATAGTTTTCTGTGATTTCATAAATCATAAAAGAAATTGTTTCAATAACTCTTAAATTATTTATAATTATAAAATAACCAAGGCAACACATCCAAAATATAAATTACAATGAAATATTTTTTTGTTATTTCATACGAATATATTTTTGGTGATGCAGACAACATAAACATAAAAATGTGAGATTCGCATCATATCTTATCTTACAAGAGGTTTAATTGGTGATTTCTCGGAGAGACACGCAGCGAGCACGCGTCTTGTTAAGAAAACGGAATTAAAAATAACTTTATCTTCTTTGGATACTCATGGAATTTACGGAAAGTTTTATGTTAATTTAGGTTTACGGGTACTAATTTTACGGGTACACGGTTAGATTCTGTCCTGCCCTGAGAACTTGACACAGAAACAGCAGCGAGACAGAATTTTTGAGAGCTTGATGGTGCTTAAACTGAACCATATTATTAAGATACTTTGAAGAGTGTGCTCACGTAGTCTATCTGCCTACCGAATTTCAAAATGATTAAACATTATTACTATCCGTCGCAAAATGAAAAACCGCCTTCATCGCCAATGAACGAGAATGATTCCTTGTTATCTCGTACTTGAATGACATATTTTTTTCTAGTTATTTTGATTTAATAAAGTCCTTTCAAATAAAAAACTAATTATTCGAATCTGTTAATAAATGATGAAGGATCGAAGTAACAAACATAAAAAAATAAAATTTAATTGAAAACCTCTACCTTTTTTCGCTAAGTTTTTTTTTAGTTGTCGCTAAGTAAAAGGTTATAGAGCTAGTAAAACATCCAATTAGTTCTTGTGACGCATTGTGGGAAAATCGCAGATAATTTGAGCGCAGTGACCACGGTTTGCCCTCGACCGACAAAGCAGTGCTCGTTTCTGATATAATGATCGTAATGTCTTGCGATGCAAATTAATTGGAATTATAAAACAACAATCTAGAGTAGTAACATTTAAGCTGTCGCGAATTGTAATAGTTACATTGGTTCCGTTCGAAGTATATTTAATAAGGAAATCTTGAAAGCAAATCAGGCATCTTCTCATTGGAGAACATCTCTGCCTTCCGGATTATACGATTATACGAGTGTCATTAGTATTTATTTATAGGTTTCATCTAAAATTTATCAGATTACTGGAATCAGTTATTATATAGCAGTATAACAGGAAGAGAAATTACTGGAATTATCTTCAAACTTCACAGAGCAACATAATCAAAATTGACGGCTTCTTATAGTCTAGTAAAATACTATGTAGTCATAAAATTGTTCGCATAAAAAATTGCAAATTGTTTAGATGTTGTTGTCAAATATTAATTTAAACAAAAACATGGAAAATAATTCTAATTTCATGAACGTCGCTGTGCACAATACATCCATGTGTCTGTAAGAGAGTACTCAAAATATGAATAGAAATCATCTCAATTGACCTCGTTTTCGGAATCATAATACATTCATAAACCTGATGCAAAACATGTTCCACAGAAAACGTGTTATTTTCAATAAAAAATTGATTATCGCAATAAATATAATAAATAAACGTTAGTGGACATTTCACAGCACCATCTAGCCCCAAAGTAACCTAAGCATAGCTTGTATCATGGGAACCAGACAACTGATATAATACTTTATATACTTTTATTCGTACATACATATAAGGTATGAATCGAAACCACGAACTCAAAAAATAAGTCATTAACTTTATTTCCATTGAATTCATAAAGAAATGGAGGCTTGGAAATGTCAATATTCAAAACATAAGGTCACGCGTATTTATCGCTAAGTTTGACGCCTGTTCAAACCCTAGCCGACCGTCCGTGGGGAAGAACAGAAAAGAAACCCCTAATGGAGGGCTACCTTTTTTTTCGCGAGCACGATCCTTGTAACAATTGAGTGCTTAGATCTATGTTACATTTACAGGAGGTTTTGTGTGTCGTTGAGTAGAGAACATTAGACCATGGGGATTTATCATTTATGTAATCATTTACAGCGTGATAAGATTTACTAAAGAGCAATAGAACTCACGCCAAGTTCGTCCGGAGAAGTACTGCCACCATGCACATTTCTGTCGCCAAGCAGAGACGCATTCGCGTTACTGTGTTCCGGTTTGAAAAGTGTGTGGTTGCCGGTGAAATTACAGGCACATGAGACATTCCACCTTCACGTCTCACAGTTACGGGCGCATACGATGTGACTTGGGTCTTGTCGTACCTAGTAGGGGAGGACCCAAGCCGCATCGGTTGTTACGGGCAGAGGTTACCACTTAACGCCAGGTGGGCCGTCGGCTCGTTCCGCAACTATAGAACATAAAAAAGCTATACCAATCATGTGAAGCATATATATAATACAATTCCACGCGAGATATCATGCATAGGTAGGTACGAGTATGTATCGATGCGGGGCAGTTTGTACCGGTTCTAGGGTTATCAGTATGGCGCCACTCCGTAGCTTTATTGTTTACTGTTAAGTAAGCATGTCAAATGCTGCAACAGCGACTGCTTGCTAAATACTATAGAATAAAAAAATATCCTGAAGTATAACTAAGATAGTATTATTTAAATGTTATTCGTATATGTACCTAAATCATAAGTAGTTTTACGTATTTGATTACTATATCTCTCTTTGTAATCACTTATTAGTTTTTACCTCACACCACTCTTCATCTATTAAATACGCTTTCCATCCCAAAGTTGTCTGGAAGATTTCGCTTCATAGTGATAAGACCGCCCATTGTACCACTACTTCTATGTTTTATTAATGTTTAATGTTTTCTGGTGTACAATAAAGTATTATTATTATTATTATTATGAGCTTAGCGAAGATAAATTTAGTTACTCAAGTAAATAGTCACATTTATACGGTTTGTACATTTTATGTATGGGTATTTTATAATTCTTACTCTGTGTGCTTATATTTATATAGTTATGGCTACACGCCTGCTGGTCATTTAGTAGTGAATATGTGATGAAGGACGATAAATATTGTACGAAATATTGTGGTTTTTTTATGAGTATCAAAACTGTACAATATTTGACGTAAAAAACTCTCAACTTTCAGTGGATTGATTAATCATAGTGAAATAACACTGTCGCATTACATATAATAAATAATAATAAATATTGGTGAACATTTCACACAGCGCCATCTAGCCCCAAACTAAGCTAAGCATAGCTTGTATCATGGGAACCAGACAACTGATATACATACTTATATACTTTTGTTTTGTAAATACATACATAAAATACATATTAACACCCAGACACAGAACAAACATCAATGTTACAAATGTCACTTAAATGTTTGTTCTGGGTGGGGATCGAACCCACGACCTGTAACGCAGAAGGTAGGGTTACTACCAACTGAGCTGTGAGGCCAGTCAAATTTAATATCGACTCACTAAATAAAACATGTTACAGTGTCGTGATGGTCGCTATGAGTAAATAATATACAACTTATATATTATATAATTGAGGTCACATATACAACAAACTAACAATAATTAATTAGACTGATATGTAAGACCGAAGGTGTATTGTTTGTTTATTTACTTTGGTACGAGACTTTGGATCGTGATATTCTGTGTTATTAAGTCCTTATCAGGACGGAAGTGTATCAGTTACAACATGTACTAACTGTATATCGAACCTAATGCTTGTATTACATTTAAAAATTATTCATTTTTCACTGTTAGATATATTTTGAGATAGGTACAAGAAACTATATATGGTGTAGCTTACAATTTAAGCATAGTTCCCAAACTTCTTTTTTACAAGAAAAATCCTAATTATCTATTTTATATAATTATCTCATAAATAATAAATGACTTACTTTAATATGGCCCGACGAAAATTACCTAATTGGATTTAAGTAGGTACATGATATAAATCATAAACGGTTTCATTTTTTTAAGGTTAATGTTGTCATAATGCCGGGTTATCTGTGCGGTGGTTTCCGCCAGTGTACTCTGCCTATCACCACCAGACTGAATGCACATATACATAGATAGTACAGTATTATAAGTGGTATAAACAATATAAAATAGTTGTTATATATATAACGCACACTATTTATATCGTAGTCGTGTTTCGTAGCACTTCGTAGAACGTCTACAAAAATAACAATTTAGAGGTGTTTACATTTATCGTTACTTAAACTAAAAATACTTATTTTACCAAAAATAACTATTCTAAAACTTTCTTCCAGTATTCCTTCTCAAAATAATCCAGCCACGACAAATTTTATACCAACGAAATTACTAACAAGTCATGGGGAAATAATAAATAATGTTCATTTATTATTATCATCCTATACTGTTCTGGTTCAAAGTATAGGTCTTCCGACCCCTTTTTCCAAGTTATCTGCCCCCCCTCTGCAATCAGCCATTTGTATACTCCAACTCATCACGCAGATTTGTTTTCTATGTTTTCCTTCACTGGTTTGAGAATAATGTTAAGCACATATACTTTTTAAGAAAAATCAATGATGCTCGTTCAGATTTGAACCAATCCAGGCGTTATATCAGATGCAGTCACTTAACAACGTTTGACAACATTTCACCATCAGATGATATGTTGTCAAACGTCGTACTAATACCTACCAGTAAAAAATAAATTGTATGCGTCAGTTCTGAGTCAGTCCGAGATGGAATTGTACGTGTCACTTAAAGGTGATGACATTTTGTCATAACGTTTTTTGTTAACGCTAGATTTTAATACTTATTAAATTTTCGTACCGGGGTCTCTAAATGAATCGATTCTTAATTTCTTATAAGATTAATCTCCAATAAGTCATAGTATCCGTTGCATATAGAAACTTTTTATTATCGGAGTACTAAAACTTTTTGTTAGACTGAAAACAAAAGCAAATATAATTCGCTTCCAATGGAGAAAACAGTTACACTTCTACCTACAGCATAAATGGAGCTCTATACTCACAAAAGTTAAGCCAAGCTAAAATGGTTATTTCATTTCCGATTTAACTGAAACTTCCACAGAAAATGATGAGCACTAATTTAGTTAAAGTCACCTGCGAATTTTATACACCACATTAAATCGTATTTATGTGAGACCATAAAATACTTTTGTATTCACGTGTCGTCTTGTGTGTATCCAATACCTAGATGGCTAATCACTTCTACCTTACAAAGAACACTTACAACCACAATTATTTGCAGCCCGTAATTTTCTAAACTGCGTGTTGAATCACGTGTGAGTTACCAGAGCAGTTAAGAGCTAACAGCGTACTAAAATAGCTTATCTTTATATAAACTACATAGTAATTAACCATCAACTACTAACATAAACTACCATTAGAATCATATTATATATTTTTGTTGTGTCACATTTCTCGTCTTTTCATTGTTAGTTACTCAGATGCTAATCAGTACTATAATTGTTAGAAAACGGTGAAATCTTATTTCCAAGTATACTAGAATGTTGAGGTTATCATTTTTTTCCTCAATCTCTGGTTCAATTTACTACTTTGCACCTTGTGGATTACAATGGTAGGTCGTGACAAGTGGTGAGTTCAACACCCTTATTTTTTCCTCACAAATAACTCGGCTAACACCTTCTTCCAGAAACTCATTCCAAAAATAGACCTACGGCCATGACAAATCTTATACCGTAAAATATTTCAGTTGACATTTTATTATGAATATAATTAGCATCATAATTAAACGTTTACGACTCCAGTTTGCATCTCACATTCATTATTATAATTAGACTTGAATAATAAATACCGAACGAAGCTAAACTCTTAGCATCTGTAAAAACATAATTTAAGCATTCGACTGGCCTCACAGCTCAGTTGGTAGTAACCCTGCCCTCTGCGCTACAGGTCGTGGGTTCGATTCCCAATCAGGTCAAACATTTGTGTGACGAACACAGATGTTTGGTCTGTGTCTGGGTATTGATATGTATTATATGTAGTTTTTCAAAAAACTATTATAAGTATAATATCTTATAAATTCAAAGTAAGTTATACTTAGCTTACTTTGGGGCTAGACGACGCTGTTGAAATGTCCACCAATATTTGTTTATTATTATTCAAATCTTTGCAATTATTCTGCTGAGTCAAGCTATCAATCATATCAAAGTTTTTTTTCAGCCATCGTGTCATAAATTGGCCATCATGTAATGAACAACACGGTTTCTTAATATCACTCCACGTGAAACATCACACCACGCACTCATGCAAAATAATAACACTAATAACAGATATAAGTGCTGGTAGGTAATCATATTTTTTATGTCATAAAGTAGTTATATTTAGTTCCAATGATATTAAGCGACAGTTTCTGTGTATAAAGTACTAAAATAGCTAAGTAATATACTAAAATAGCTAAGTAATATAAATATTACTTAGCTATTTTAGCAATACGACATTAATTTCGTATTGCTTTTTTTCTCGTTTTATTAGGGAAACGCCGATTTACAAGGTATACACAATGAGTGTCTCGATGGGAACACCACTTCTGATGTTCGGTTAGGGGACGGTACCTTTGTCAAACGAACAGATTTCACAAAGTTTTTTGATGCCCTATTAGAAAAGGCAGATTTGGGTTTAGGACCAAGTCGATTGCCAAGTCAAATTTTTCAATTAATTTTCAAAAAACCGAACTTTCTGAACGCACTCTGTAGAAAGAGGTTTAACACAGCTGCAGGAAAATATTAGCTTTTAAACAAAAACAGAAGAACCGTTGCTACCGTTATGTAAAGCAGAATGGGCGACGTATTAAGATATTAGGAAACGTTATCAAGCCCGCTCAACGGCGCCGGCGATGTCAGACGGGTTGGTAGACAGGCCGCGACCCTTTAATCTGCGTGTGCGCTGCCCGTCTGGCAACCATGACACGTTTCATTCATACTATACTATATTCAATCTCAATGTTCAATTTGCACCACTTATCACACTGATGTGCCAGGCCACAATACACCTTAAGTTCAAAAGACGGAATAAAAACCTTTATTTTATTACCAGGTAATAGGCTTTAACCTGCAGTTAAATCTGTCATGATAAATATTGTTACTTACTGCTTTCTTTATTTATTTAATTCCTAAAGGTATAAGAAAGTATCTGGAAAAAAATATTTAACTCCATTGCATTGGTTTAGGTTACTTTTATTAATAAATAATCTCTGAATGAATAAGTATGTACATTCAGAATCAGAACAAGTGTTATGTAAAAATTTTCTACTTATAAAAATACCGGTCAATAAGTATTTAGTGACGTCGGTGGCCATTGTATCACCTGCAAAAGGAATCACATACCTAATAAATCTACTTAAGGCGTCTCCATTTATGGATGGCCCACACATGTACATGGCCTGATGTAGCTCAAACCAATGCCAACCATTTTGTTACAATGGCTATTAGCTTCTATTGTTTGTTGTTAAAAATAGATACTCTATCATGCTTTTTATGTATGTGCAAAAAATAAGTTATCGTGAAGAAATTTAGTTATAAAACTATTTTCGATTACCTAGGTATCAGTTCTCAAACAATACCGCACACGCCCTATTCTACCCATACGGTTGAAAAAACCTCTTTTTTATGAGATGCTTATTGGTTGCGTGTCCGGCCAAATTAGTTGTTTTTTGCTTTTTGTAGGCTTTTTAAATTTGGCCAGTTTCTTTACATTTCTCATATGTTGGTATAAAGAAGACTTATTCATTCGATTTTATTGCTGTTTCAATAGAATTTAAGAAGAAAAAGTAACATGGTTATGGTTTGATATAAAGATGAAAAAGTCAAGTTTTAACAAAAAAAAACTGTCGTGTTATAAGACTTACCTTTTTATTACTGACTTACTTACGTTTACTGAGACTAAAAAATTAGAGGTTATATTTTTACCAAAATGTCCGGCTGAACTAGCCAGTCTGTCCGGTTTTACGACCTGGCAACCCTACGTGTGACTAATCCCAACGGGGAACCGAACGGCGGAATCAAATCGGATATCCGTCATATGTGGCGGGTTATAACTTTCATATCTACCGAATCACTAATCAAATTACGGTAGTAACAAACAGAAGACGGTAACGCGTTGAAGCGGACTACATGGATTGACTTTTACTAGGAACGCGGAACCTGGCAAAGTTGTCACGACCGCTGAATATAAATTAATGCTAAGATGGTCTGGCCAGATATTAATATGAAATTTAATCATCGAATAACTAATTTATAATGCGCCATTTCTTGCCATTTTGTGAAGAGTAAACATCTAAAAAGAATTTGATAAATGCAAATTTATATTATTTTCAACGGTTTCATATACCAAACAATTTTTTGAGCTCCCTGTTCAAAGTCAAAGACATAACTCACTGCGTATTTTCATTTTGTTTTGTTTATTTTGTTCGTTGGCTGACGCACGAGATATTGATGAATTAGACAAGAAATACAAATGTTAAGGCAATATATTTAAATTAATCAAGGTGGTTTTTGTTTTCCGTGATTACAAATGACTTGATGTTATGTAGCCGATAGTGGCACCAAGCACCACCTGGATTAGAAAACGGCTCTCAAATAAGGCTACTGCAATACAAAGTTGGGTTCTTGCTTCAAATATTTTAAAAACTGGTTATAAAATATCTCTTCTACCACGTTATGGACTCCTTACATTGTTTTCCTTCATCTGAATCTCGAGCTAATTGTAAGAAATTAACTCCCATCTGAAAAATACTGGCTGGACAAATGAGTTTCAGAGTAAAAATCCTAAACTAATTCGTACCTAGTAGGGGAGGACCCAAGTTGCATCGGTTGTTATGAGAAGAGGTTACCACTTAACTATGTATCATAACTTGTATGAAATAAAATAAATTGAATTTAATTGAATTAACACCAGGTGGCCCGTCGGCTCGTTCCGTAACTGTATTTCTTTAATGGGTGGCCTTATCGCTAAGAGCGATTTCTTCCAAGCAACCTTCCTATTTTTATATTTATATAAATATTCATATATTATACACTCGGACACAGTACAAATATCTGTATTGGTCAGACAAATGTTGTTCCTGGGTGGGAATCGAACCACTGATCTACAGCGCAGAAGGCAGAGGTCAGACATAAACTGACAGATCATCATTAGACCATCAAACCCGCTTTTATAGGTAATAATCAAATATTTTCCAAAAAAAATACCAGAGTGGAGTAGACTATTGATTATCAGACTAAGTTATGGAACGAGTAGGCCCACCTGATATTATAAGTTATCTCTACCCATATGATAGCTTAACGACTTAGGTTTTCCCCTACATAGGTTTGAAACCATATATCATATTGTGACCAGTCCAAGAACTGAATTTGGAATGCCCCATGCCTGTAAATTAATGACTTGACTCATGTCTTCCAATGTTTGGTTCAAGGACATGCTGATTTCCTCGAGATCATTTCCTTCACCCTTTTTTATAACTTAAGAGAATTGTCCGACATTAGTTACTTACATCACTTACTTCATGTCTTAAGTGGCCTCATCAAGTAAGTGGAATCCGTTATGGTGACCCTTTGAGTAAGCACCATCAAACGTGCATATTTTTTTAAAACATCTTTTATATACCTTATTTTTCTTTTAATACGATGACTTGCGTTGTTTTAGTATATTTGAATTCTTAGAAAACCTTGTTAAACCTTAGTTTCTATTAAAGGGAAGTGACACTCTTACATTATACGTAATTGTTGCTAAGTTTAGCGCTTGTTCAGACCCTAATTGATACTCCAAAATACAAAAACAATATTTTAGTTTTTTAATAGGATACAAATATCCGTTATTCGTAAGTATGATTTCATATATTAAATATTTTATTTCCTCTTATTTCTGTTAAATTAATGATGGTAATACCCTTTATCAATTTTTTAGAACTACAAAAGTGTACCGTCACGGAATAACCAGAATATCTCGAATTAGGTTTTCCTTCCGTTAAGACGTCATACCAGTTATGCTCAATCCCACAACTCTAGTACTCAATTACCGATAAGTAAGATCGCGGCTATTTTAGAAAGAAACCCATTCCTTTAGATGATTTTCAAACGATCCGTTTTAACATCGGCTCGTGAAAAGCAGGCTAAGAATGTAAGATTTTAACCGAAAGGTAATGAGCGATGACTCAATCCGAAGGTCATGGTTTGAATTCGACCAACGAAGGCGCACATTAGAGAGTTTCTGTCTCGAAAAACTATATAAATATGGTCGCAGTTATATCAAAATCTACAGCAGTCCGCTGACCTAGGCACATTTAAAATGATAGCCTAATAATCGCAAGCATTAATGTTATTTACCTGGTAGTTACAATGGAGTGATTAGTAGGTTTAGCAGTACCTACTTTGGTTTAGAGTTCTTTCATTGGTGCCAATTATGTTGGTCCTAGGCCAAACTTATGGCATCCGTCTTTTTCTGTTTCATATAGAGTAAGAGAGAAAGTGATAATTTTCGATAATAAATAATAAATCACCACAAAAATACTGGCTGAACTTACACAAATGAGTTTCAGAGTAAAAATTCTAAACTATTCGTACCTAGTAGGGGAGGACCTAAGTCGCATCGGTTGTTATGGGAAGAGATTACTACTTAACACCAGGTGGGCCATCGGCTCGTTCAGTACTTGTATTAGAAAAAAACAACAATAAACTAAAAAAAGCGACGCCATGCGCCAGTGCCAAATTTCCGATGCGACGACTCTTTGTCTTTCAGTTCATATAATAATTTATTAATTATAATTATAGGTAAAAGAAGATGAATGCATCGCTGTGACAGCACTAATAGGTATGCCGTTAAAAAAAATATTGTCCAACAACAATACAGCACATTTGGGAAACCCAACAACGAAAACAATTCGGGGTAAAGTTCGCTAGTAACTATGTTAAACTGAAAGGTATTCAGTGTTTGCCCCAAACGGATGGATTGAGTCACGTGGTATAAACACGAGTGTTCCTAGCTAATTTTATTTTTGACGGCACCAAATATACTACTACCGACTAATAACGGGTTTATATTTTAGTTTTTATATATATATATATATATATATATATATATATATATTTGAAAAGTAGCATATAAGTAACGAAAATGATTTATTATTTATTAAATTTATTTCACTAGAAAAAAAAATTGTGTTCGCGTAATAAGGAAAAGCTTGCTCTAAATCATTTATATAATCACTTTATAAGGTTAAGATGGGCTATTGGTACACTAACATCCATTTTCCATTCCCATCCGGTCACTAACCTGACGTTAAGTAATCTGTTAGTTCCATCACATGAACCTTTGAAAAGATAATATTTAAATCTACTGAAAGGCGTAGTTTATAAACTTGAAATATAGACTTCAAATAAGTACTTCACCAAGTCTTAGAAAAAGTGGATCACTTGAGCTATCTATAGATCGCTACAAGCCGTCTTCAGATAGCTCAACTCGTTACATTGTATTTTGTAGATATTATATACGTTATGTCTTTGTGAATTAAAAATAATATTAATTTACTAATTAAACACGCACTGCGTGATTCACACTTAACGTCTCCCGTACCTAAGTAGCAATTAAATACTAGAATAAAATTAGTAAGAAGCTATATCTCTGTATTTTTACTTTATACCTACTTGGTTAGCTATGGGTTGTCTAATTATATGAAGTTGATGTAAAAACCTGACATCAGAACATTTAATTAATCAATACTACAACACAGCTAACACTCTTATACATTTAATTGCACTCCCATTCTTCAAAAAACCTTTTTTATATATATGAGACAACTAATTGGAGTGCATTACATACCGTTAGTGTTTTATATATATCTAATATATAAAATTCTCGTGTCACAGTGTTTGTAACCAAACTCCTCCGAAACGTCTTGACCGATTTTATGAATTTATTTGTGTATATTCGGTAGGTCTGAGATTAAGACGTAAACAATTTTTCATACCCCTAAGGGTGGTCCAACACAATTTTATTTTTTTATTGTTTGGATAAAACTTATATTTTAATTTTTTCATGATTCATCACAAAAAACAAATACAACCCTAAATTTTGCAGCGTTCCACCCCTATTTTTTTATTGCGATATGAATACTTTAATAATTTTCAACCCTCGATGGTAGATTACTGATAAAAAAACGTTTTTAATGACACTTTTACCGTAACGTGGCATTGCAACGCATGCCGGGTACAGCTAGTGTATTATATATAAAAATCAAGTCGCCGAGGGCCATGCTCAGACTCAGACGTCATAAGCATACGATTACGGCTGGTTTATATGAATGTCCGCGCCGCGCCGGAGCTGGGATCAGACGTGCCGTGGGCACTAACCATCCATTCTGCGTAGACACTCCATTACACAACCAGTGCATGCGGTGTCATGCACTGCCAAGGAGGTACTCCCACTGCCTACATTAAATCTATTCCGTAATAAAGCTTTGTTGATTTGCTACAAACCAGGAATTGCTGGCTGCATTTGTGCATTTGTAATCGGTGCTTAGGATATGTGACGCCTTCCAGGTGACTCCATGTAAATAAAATAAATAACATAAGGTCAGACAAGCGTTTTTAAAGAAAGGATTCATTTTGAACACTTATGTTCAGTTTCCACATAGCGGTTCTGAGAGCAGAGCATTTATGATCGTATATTTGAAACAAGCGTGCCATATGCTTGAGAGTGGAAACAATATTGTATCCTACCAAATAGGTGAATATTTATCTCTATACTACCCTTTTATATGATTAATATTTTGGTTACTACTGTGAAATACGATCGACACCTCGATTTTTAGCTCCCGAACAACTCCGACATCCGGAATGTGTAAAAAAAATGTTTTTCTCGCCAATGTGATCTATGGGAACAGACTCTTATTCGCGTGTTGCATGCAAGGCTTTCTTTCGAGACTAGCATAGAAACTACAAGTGTATTGGTATATGGCACGATACCCCATGTGTGACTTCTTTAGTTATTGAATTGTGAGTATTGCACTGTGCACTGCATACGCACAACAGAATTAGAGTAATTAGGATGTTAGATATTCTGCTCCATCACGCGTAGAGAGCCAAGGTACCCATATTCGTAAAAACTATATAAAAAAACAGTTATGAAAATTATGACTACGGCGTTTCATGGATTGATGATAAGTTGAACAAGGAAGGACTCAATTATCTTACTGTTTTGACCTGAGTCTGCGTCAGTGGGTGTTTTAAGAACCCTTTACCCTTTATACTTGAGTTCAAATTATAAGATATGTATTACTTTTGTTTAAAAAAACAGAAGCGCATATCAGACAGGGGGCATCTTAAGTCTTCTCTTTGCGACGCGGCGTAGTAACAGACAAAATCGTGCGCTCGATTTAAATGGCATATGTCACCTATTTTTGTATTACATATTTGCCAATCGTAATGTGTCGTGTGATATCGTGGGTAACTAAAAATAACTTTCCTTTTATAATTTTTCCAGCAGTCTATTTTAGCTGTTGACGATATAGATATTTTATAAACCTCGGCAGGAATATCTCAAACAAAACACAAAGAAGACTTTTTATTTTCTAATAAAACGACTGGCCTCACTGCTTAGTTGGAGTAACCCTGCCTTATGGTAGGTCGTGGGTTCGATTCCCACCCAGGACAAACATTTATGAAACAAACACTGATTTTTACTCTGTGTCTGGGCGTTATTATGTAGGTTTGCATTAAGGAAAAAAAAAATTGTATTATATCAGTTATCTGGTTCCCATGATACAAGCTATACTTAGCTTACTTTGGGGCTAGAGGGCATTGTGTGAAATGTCAAAGAAAAGTTTCATAATTATTTAGAACTTCTAAACAAACATCAAAGATAAGATATGCCGTCAATGCTTTACCATATAGTCTTTATTTGTATTTTTATAAATAGTAGGTATTATACCTACCTCACCCTTGGCAACGTGAGGTGGTATGTTTGTTTATCTCTCGTTCAAAACCCTGAATATTTGAATCTGGATGCTGTAAGTTCGCTGCACTGTATAGTAGGCCACTCATCTGAACGAAGACTTCAACTTTAAGTATCTTAATAAAACCTAAATATATCTTCATTTGTATAATACTTAGGATACTAAGTATGAAAACTTAAAATGTTTGACTCAATTCTGTGATATGGAAATTTCAGGGGGAATTAAGGTGCTGAGGACATTTGTAACATTGATGTTTGTTCTGTGTCTGGGTGTTAATATGTATTATATGTATGTATTTACAAAATAAAAGTATATAAGTATTATATCAGTTGTCTGGTTCCCATGATACAAGCTATGCTTAGCTTACTTTGGGGCTAGATGGAGCTGTGTCAAATGTCCACCATTAAAAAAAAAAAAAATACACCATGTTAAAGAACCTAGTTAATAGTTTAACTTAGGGATTTAGGTTAGCAAAAACCAAAATCATTACAATATTTTTATTTTTTATTATATAGGATATTATATAGGATCTTTTATATAGGATATGTTTTTTTTGTGATTTAAGTGACTGAACGAGATGACGGCCCACCTGATGTTATGTGGTAACCGTCGCACATAGAAAACAGCAATACGACTCAAGTCCACCAAAGTATGAGTTGACTCAAGTCGCATTGCGTTACGTCCATCACCCCGAGACAGGGGTGTTACGACTCCGTCAATTTCACCGGCAACCATTTCCACCTGAACACAGCAATACTTGTGCATCACTGCTTGGCTTGATTACCAGGTGTGGTGGCAGTACTTCTCCGGGCGAATTTAGCTCAAGTTCTACTGCTACTTTGGGTTGCTCCTTTCGCACTACACGGGGGACATGTGTGGAGATTCAGAGGGTAATCACCTACGAACGCGAGCAACGTGGGCCCCCCGGTATATTGATGATCAAGGATATTTAAGTGGCACACGACACAAGATGCCTCGTGGACGTCGCCGCAACGACTGCGATAATCAGGGGTCTTAAAATTTCATAACAACTTTTACACTTAGGTCCTTGTCACTTTAACTCACTTACACAAAAACACTATCTACAAAAACAAATACAATAACAATGTGTTTGGCTGATTTGCTTAGCACCATGGTAGATGCTTTTTGATATTCTTATTAAAGTCGAGAATCGCTAGAACAATCAAAAGATGAATTTAAAAATGAGTAGAAAAATTAATGTTTCAAAATGCGCAGAAGCTTTATACTGACAAACATAACAAAATGTTCAAACAGCATTAATAAATAATCGCATTCGAACTCAATGGACCTACGTTCCAAAATATCATACAAAATTATTTAAGGCGCATTAAAATACACCTAAATAAGGTAAAAAATGTGCTGTGTGCATGTGTGTAAATATTGTACGAGTAGACTCTTAGGTTATGAAACGCAAGCGCAGCACACAGCATTGACGTCAATGGCGACCGCACTTTCTCTGCGAATTGTGCCGAGTACAATGTACAAACGTGACACCGCGTGGGAAAATTTCCTTGCATGCATGTGAATGTGTCATACGCAAACGCGATAAGTTCAATGCAGTCTATTTTAACTTGAAAAACTAGTATACCGGACGATCTCTAAAGTCAAATCTAAATGTCAAATCATAAATTATGCTATATCCGCTATTTATGCTATATATGAGATATATTATTACCTATTCCGCTTTTATATTTACAATATAATTGTACTTCTACGGAAACTTTTTTTTTATTGATTTATAATATATATAAATATTGGTGGACATATCACACAGCGCCATCTAGCCCCAAAGTAAGCTAAGCATAGCTTGTATCATGGTACCAGACAACTGATATAATACTAATAAACTTTTTTTTATAAATACATACGTATAATATATCAACATCCTGACACAGAACAAACATATATGTTCGTCACACAAATGTTTGTCCTGGATGGGAATTGAACCCATGACTTACAGCGCAGAAGGCAGGGTTACTACCAACTGAGCTGTGAGACCATTAGGTAGAGTCACTCATGTCTGACAACAATTTGACATTATTAGTAACAGCTAAACACCAGCTCACACGGTAATACAAAACGTTCATCATTTAGTTAAACACATAGAAACAAAATATTTATCTGATTATTCAAATTCACCTGCTTTAGCATTTCTGCCTAAAAACATTGATCGAATTTGAATACTATAGAAGGCTTGTCCGTCAAACGTATGAATAAATGACTGCCATAAAAGATATTTCATTGAAAGTGATAATGAGATATTTATCAAAATTGCCGAGAAAACAGCCAGTTAGGAAGCCCTACAAAAACAAAAACAATATTTCCATACAATGCAACATTCAGATTCAGATTCAGAACGTGGTATTGCGCACATAAATCTTTCAATTGAAAAACTCATAGGTACACGTCGGGATTTGAACCGGCGACCTACGGATTGAAACTCGGGGTACAGTACCACTAGACCACCACGCTCTCAAAATAAAAAAATTGTTGTCTACGTCGCGTCTGTCCGACCCTGACTGACCAACCGTGCATGTGAATGCGGGTCTTCTTTCA
Organism: Chesias legatella; assembly: GCA_947359385.1. Lineage (NCBI taxonomy): Eukaryota > Metazoa > Arthropoda > Insecta > Lepidoptera > Geometridae > Chesias > Chesias legatella. The sequence continues at coordinate 5,530,412 of OX375786.1, read as the reverse complement.
ATGGTACAAGTAGACAGTATCCGTGTCAGGCAGAAAGTGTAACATGCAACAGGTTTGCGACCCGGACTGTCCATTGTTCTCCATTTTCACCTTTGTATTGTACTTTACGTCACAGAACAAGTCCAATATATTTCATTTAAATCGTTTCCTATATAAAATTTTAATAAGGGCAAGTTATGTTGGGCTATTTATCCGTTATGAAGCCAAAACATAAATTTATTGGTTATTTATTGTTGGTGCCAGGTGCGCGGTCCACTAAATATAAAATGTATTATGTTTTGTGCCAAATAAACTGTTTGTATTTGTATAAAATAAGCATACTTTCGCTTAAATTACCATAGGCTGTGTCTACGAAAAACTAGATAGCCTTGGTTTACGGTTAAGATTAAGCAATATAATCATATAACTGTGATTTATAATTTTACGAGCATTAAAATAGTAACATAATTGCAAACTTACTATTTATGGCTCATGTCTCACATAATCCACGGATCGTAACCGGTCACTGACGTCAATACACAGGTATCACAGGTTGTAAGACATGTCTAATGTTTGTTTTTGCATCATGTTGTGAGAAGCTTTTGATTTTGACACCGAGAATATTTTTTTACTGTGTAACATAATATGATTTATGTAAAAAAAGGCGAGAATAAAGTTTTAGAAACGTTATATTTTTATTACATATGGATTAAGGAAGTAATCGTATCGAATCAATTATATAAAATTTCACTAACATCGATTTCAATAGGGACATCTTAGAACCAGAAGGTAATGTAATAATTCCTGTTCAATTTTTTTAAATTACAATTTGTAACTTTAAATAAAAAATACATTTAAGTCATTATTACCTTCCTATATCACCAAAACTTGACAGGCCCATGATATCATAATTTAGTTTAGAAAAACCTTTGTACATACAATTCAACAGTTTCTGTGTAATACAGTGAAAAGTTTTAACAAATGCCTAATTGTTTGGAGATGAAAATGAAAAATATTTATTTACAGCATAAAAATTACAGGATAAACTTAAAGTAGGTCAGTAAAACAACCATAGTGCTGGGTACACACTATTAACAAGATTGTAACCTGAGGTTTTCACACTAGGCAAGCCTGCATCGTGAAAACTATAAATGGTTACCATAAGATGGTTGATAAAGATACAAGATAGTATTTTTTATACATGACAGATTTTTATGTTCCATGCACCCATACTGTAGATCGTACATCTAATGTACACATTCGTTACTTTTCTAATTAAAGAGTAGATAAAGTGGGCTTTGAGGAAAATGTTTTAAAATAATACACACAGTTTAATTATCATCATGAAATCGAATACCGAATGGTATGAGTTTTACAGCTTACTACCAGGAAAACTGTTAACCAGCTATTTATATGGCATGCCCCCTGGGTGGGCCATCGCACAAATGACTGCTAATTTTATGGGGCTATAATTAAACCATCAGTATGCCATACCATCAGTCGTGTCAATAATGATAAACCAAATGATCTAACATCAATTTTATAACTATACAGAATGAGCAAAAAATCTCAGGTTGGTTAGAAAAACGTGTGAGGCTAGTCATTGCCCCCTGAACAAAAGTGCTACACGTAAAGATATTTATCGAGTAATTGTCTAGAATGAATACTTCTTACATTGTTGCATTTCACTACATATCACCTGATGTTAAGTGACTCCTGTAGCCTATGAAGGCGCCACTTAACGCCTGGATTGGGAATTTCGAGTAGAACGTGTGATGTATAGACTGAACTTATTGCCTTTGTTAATAAAAAAAGGGTTTTTTGTATAACGTTACAGGTTAATATCTCACCTGATTTGAGAGCGTGGTGGTCTAGTGGTACTGACCCAATGTTTCAATCCGGAGGTCGCCGGTTCAAATCCCGACCTATGAGTTTTTCAATTGAAAGATTTATGTGCGCAATACCACGTACTCAAAACGGTGAAGGAAAACATCGTGAGGAAACCGACATGTCTTAGAACTGAAAATCGAAGACATGTGTCAAATGCACGAAAGGAGCCTCTTTGAGGCGCACTTAAAAATCCATTAACCACACTGATTCGAGAGAACCAGTGACTCTAATAGATAGATAGAGAGAGACACCTGATGTTAAGTGATATTTTAATAAGATAAGGATTCGATATTCCCTTTACGTATGGGAAGATCCTAACCGCTTCGCATTGCGCCTGAAGATATGAAAACAGAACGTCTTACTTGCTTGTAATCTCACTAGTACCTATAAGTGGTAAAACCGAAAGTATATAATGTTAGTGCATTACTACTGCTACTAGGTACTGTATGGTAGGTACGTCTACTACCTACTTGGCGACCGAAACAGATATGGTGGAAGACAGTATTTCTCTGGAAGTCTTTACGAAGCATATCTCATCGACATTACAAAGGACCATATGAAAACGACTCTACCACCATTCATCGGTCCCTAATTTGTACCAAGACAATGAAACCAGAATGTACAGGATAGAATTATCATCTTCCACGAATTTTTACATGAGTCATATAAATCTTCGTAGAATAAAACAAGTAGCCTACGAGTTATTATTTTAAGAGCTCCAAATGGGTCGCGTGCTACCATCTAGCCACGTAAATGAAAATATATCTTATGTGCGGTTGGTAAGTTTGAGAATCGTGTGTTACATTATTTTCATCGTTATTGTACAAAGTGCTGCTGTGTTCTCGACCTTCCTGATTTAATCGCGATTAAAGCGATTTGATGTTGTTAACAATTCCAGAGAAATGCGTCATCTCTATTTATAATCGTAGGCACATGTTAACTTTATTACAACCACATCGCAAGTTACTATTGGAATACCAAACAGATATTTTGTGAATTAACTAACGATTAAACTAATTTTATGTATGTACTCTAGCTGAACGCCCGTGATTTTGCTACAAATTACTTAGGTATTGTCCATTCCGGTTAGTCAATTACAGCCGCTGAACATGTCGGACACCGGATAGCTCCATTCTCTATCTAACTCGGTTCCCGAAAGCATGAGCCTCGCGCGCGCACGACATTCTGTTCTCTGTTCGATGTTGCAACATGTCGCACGGTAGCCCGTTCCCAATCCCCCTTACCGCGAACTTTGACTGCACTCAATGCTCTCCTGGATACCACAATTTGACATATTTGCGTGTCAATCGAAAGAAATAATTTCTATTTCCCTGGAGTACTGTGAGAGGAGAGAGTGACCTTATTAATATATGTATTATAAGCATTGTTATGTTGTGTTGTTTGTGTACAGTTGTACACAATACATAATAATAATAATAGTACATAATATTTTTACGTGATTGTGTCCAAGTGACAGCTACAAGAATTGAGTCCACGATTATTGAAGTAGCAGCTAAATCCTTTTCAAATGGCGCATGTTTAGGCACCATTTATTATAAAGAACAAATCCTTCGTATGAAAAAATACAAACAAAACAGTAATACTTGTGTGTAAACAAATATTTCAGTGCGCAGTACTAAGGTTAAATAACACGATAGAATGGATCAAAACAACTTATTTATTCCATAAGCATTGCGGGCTAGGTAGTTATGTGCCGGTAGCAAATAGTGTCCTGGGTCATATCAAGAGTTATAGGTAATATGATTTTGCAATTTACCTTATAATAACGACTAACGCGAATTGTCGAAAATTCGCATGCGACACGCAACGTAACACCTCCGTTATGTTCATGGAAAAGGAAAACCATGGATTCTATGAAAACGCCTGGTGTGTCGAGATTACATTTGAAATGCGGTGAATTTTTTATTGATGTCTTCCGAAATGTGAAGGAAAACATCGTTAGGAAACCGGCATGTTCCAGATCTAAAAATTCGAAGACAGTTGAATAGTCTTCTAATTCGAATCGGGCGCCCGTGATTTTCATAAGATGGTGGTAAGTTACGTATCTATAAATATTGAAATTATCAAAAATAAGGCGAATATATCTTTAACGTGGTTTCGTGGTAACGATTCTCATACCACATTTACTGGAAGATAGGTAAGTCGATATTAGAATTATTCCCCTTCGACTTATATGCAGTATAGAAGAACTATTAAATGAATAAAAATAGTTCTTGCACATTTAAAACTGAATCAGTTTTTAAACCAAGGGTACGATAATTTTTTGATAATCCATTACCAAAAAAAAACTTGATAGATATCAAACAAGGTATATTTCGCATTTGAATACTCAGTTCGAGGCAAACCATTACTTATGCTACTGCAAATTATTGAGACATCATGTAATAAATCATACTTTAAGATTCATTGAACCTTGCTTCCTAGCTCAGGGAAATCCATACAGCAAGCAAAAAATAAAGACGTCACTGCATAAAGTATAAACACATTGAAGCATATGACATTTTTTTTAATATGTGCCTAGGTATATCATAATAACACTAGGATATCCTTATCTCCGCATTTTAGGGAAAATATGTGCGCATAGTGCCTTGATGGGATGTTTTCAAATCTCATAACAACTAGTTAAGACCTAAGATGTAATGGGAATTACCAGGCAGTAGAAGTTGTGCCAAGTTCGTTCGGGGAAGTATTGACCCCTTATATATTTCTGCCGCTAAACAATAAGGCATAACATTACTTTGTTCAGAATCAAAAGGCACATGAGACATTGCAGCTTTACGTCTCAAAAATACAGGTGCAATGCTTCGTGGGTCTATCTAAGTAGGGGAGGACCCAAAAAGTGTTGCTTTTGTTAAAGTCGGATGTTACACCTAACATCAAGTGAGTATTTATTATATACTGCTATTATACTATTATACTGCTTGTTCCTTAACTTATTCACATAAAAAAGACATTAGATACCAATAGTTCGACACTTGAGTAAAAAAGATTTTCATTTTAACAGTCGAAGCAACAACTTCCTAAATTTGTTCCAGGAAAAGATTTTCCTTTAGAAACTTCAAGCTCAGAACTTTAGTCTCATTAGCGTTGATAAAACAGATTATCAACAGTAATGAGGGTTGATCAAGTTTAGTAAGTAGCCCAGGGTCCATCTATATGTATATGGATTTTTGCTCACTTAGCTCATATTCACGTTCACTCTGTGGAATGTTTGAAGCGACGCGGTTCAATTCGTAGTGACGTCACGTCGGATCACAGTCTGTAGGTCGTGGGTTCGTGAATCAATGAATTCGAGCTTCCGATGAATTAAAACATAGTGTGACACTATAGCGTAGTGGTAGTTCAAATGCCGAGCTGACTAGCCGTCATTCCTCAAGTTGAAAATCTGCCTTCAAGCACACACAACGAACGAGTTTTTCCTAAAGTAAGCTAAGCATAACTTGTATCAATGCATATCAACAACCAGGCACAGAACAAACATTTATGTTCATCACACAAATATTTGTCCTGGGTGGGAATCGTACCCACGACCTACAGCGCAGTAAGTAAGATTACTACCAACTAAGCTGTGAAGTCAGTCAAAAATTACACGACAATCCAGCTCAATGTTCACTAAAAGTCTTCGACTGGAGTGCGTAAAAAGCTATGCGAGTTTTTAGGACGAGCGTACAAACGCAAGCTGAATGACCGGTCCATGGCCGAGGCCGCGCTGAATAATGCAGTAGTTTTCAATATTTAATAGGAAGCCTCCCCAATCCGGGGGACCATAAGAACATAATGATATGTAGATGGGACTCTACACGGTGGTTGACCTGGGAACTCACCCTAGTCATAGCAGATTTTGAAAGTTAATTAAAATTGAAAGTAGCATTTTCTATAATCACAACAACACCGATGTTGATACTCATGTCCTCTCGTAATTAAATACCTATGGGAAGACCCAAGTCGTATTGTATTGCGCTCTTCATCTTGTCTCATGTGCCTGTAATGCCACAACACCCACACCATTAAAACCTGGAAACAGCAACGCGAGCGCGCTCCATGAAAAATAATTAAAAGCTCCGTGTGCGAATTTTTGATTTTGGTATAAAACGTAAAATTCAAAAAAATAAATGCTATAATATTTTTGTTATACATAAAATATAATATATAATTTAATTTTGACGAACACACCTTTTCTTGAATTACGTCGAATTGTACGTCTTTGTGTTCACATAGGTCCAAGACCGGGAAATGAGTATGAAATAACTATTTACCTACGTAAAATTTAATATTTAAATTGTGTTATTACGCAGATGCTTATTTAATAAGTAATCGGAGTACAGAAATCGAACTGAAATGCGTCAACGAGCTCTAATTGAATGACGCTATTGAATAAAGTTATTAGTATGTAACTAACCTAAACTAAATCAACTTAACTAAATTAATAAAAAATAAAATATTTACATAAATAATTTTTATAAATACTCGTTAATAAACCTGTATAAACTATAAGGTATTTTGAAATTACTGCTGAAATTGAAATAAAAATTATAGCAGATACAAAAGGAAACCAAGCCAAGAACATTTGTTTAAATTTTTCTTGCATGGTTAGATAAGTATTATTTTTTCAAAATAAGCAGAGGGTAATTCACTGGAACAGAAAAAAAAATGTACATAACGTAACGTTTTGATTTATAAGTAAAGTGAATATTCTGAAAGCGTCTACTGTCGGATTGCGAGTAAGCAATCATTCTGATTGAAGCGAGAGTCATCCCGCGTGGGCTGCGCACGCGCTCCCCTTGTGTTCTGATTGATTCGAGCATCCGTCGAACGCCCACGATGCACCACTTAACACAATCATATGAGTATATAAACAATTGTTTCTACCAAAGGCGTAGGAGTTGCGCTTAATTAAAGCGAATGAATCATAATTCAATGAAAGAGTGTATGTGTATGGGTTGTACCACATCTGATCGCCCGGCGAAGTATTTCGCATTATATTCCTTAAAAACGTCTTTATTAGTATGAAATATTAGTGTACTTCTGAGAAACACTAAAATTATGTAACCGTGTCTCCCAATGAGCAATTTGCTTTGAAAATTGCTACAGAAACTAACCACCTTGAATATTATCACAAACATTGCAGAAAAAGCGTATTATTTTATATATTTTTATCACTTCAAAATAAACTATCTCTAGATCTTAAATACTACTTATACTAAATATCTTTGTAGGTGTGTATCTGTTTCTAACGCTCTCCACTAATGTAGTAATAAATATATTTGTTACGGACAGAGCCATTTCATAAAACTCGCTGCCTCGCTCACTCCACTAGTTTGTATAATTTAAGTAAAATTGAATGTTTTGTGTTTATTCTATACCTTTGCGATAATGTACAAAATTGTAAACTACTTAAGACAAAGAAAACAATATGTGCGACGAGAGGAACCTATTGTAAGAAGCGAGGCGCAATAAGCACCCGTCTCGCTCCCTCCTCATTCGTTTTAGTCGCCAGTGCGATGCGCGACGCGAGGTCCAAGGTGGGAATAAAAGTAGCGCCATTTTTATTCAAATTCGTATTCCTGCTTGCACTCGAACGAATCAAGAACTCCGAAGAAATTGTAAATAACAAGCTGCGCTGAACCCCTGCTCCTTGGACCTCCCGAAAGCGACACCCGATGATTTTTTAATGAAGAAACCGAATAAAGAAAATTTATATACAGTCCACTGAAGTTTTGAACCAATCCTGACCATTTACACCCTGTGGCCCCCACAGTGTTCTTGGTCCTTCGAGCCGGATTGAATAAACCAACGGAAGACCGCCGGAAGAAGCCACAATCCACTGGGTGTACCGAACGGAAGCCCAGGGGACGAACGTGTATACTCTCCGAGCCAGTTGAACCAGTTCCGGGTGTCGAAGAGGTCCAGCAGCAGCAGCGTCAGCCAGCAGCGTCAGCCATCAGCGTCAGTCATCAACCGTCAGCCAGCAGCCAGTCGATCCATTTTAAGATTCGACTTGAAGACACGCCGTGCTCAACGTCGGGGCACTAGGGAGTGCTCGAAGAACACCGAACGGTGCGCCGAGCGTCACGTCGGGCACAGGGTGCTGAAAAACACCGAACGGTGCGCCGAGCGTCACATCGGGCACAGGGTGCTGAAAAACACCGAACGGTGCTCCGAGTCTCCAGCCTGAGTCAATCGTCGCGTCGTGTTCCCCGGGCAGGTGATATCCGATACGCAGTTCTCTGCGGTCTGTGTCTTGCCACCACCTAACGGTGTCAAACGGTGTCAAGCGCAGGTTAACGCCTCACGGCGGTGTGGTGTGTTGTGCGACACCACCGGTTCCATCAAGAGCGCACCGGGGCGCGGACCGAAGTGCACTTCCTCGTCAGTAAGAAGGTACCGTGGTGCGGGGGCCAGACTGTAGGCACTGCCAAAGGGGTCGGACATTCCAGCCGATTACCGAGCGCCCCGTATTCACGTTCCTTCCTCTGCTGAGTGGATCCTACCCCACCCTATCCCTCACGATCCATCCCTAAAGGAGCGTATCCTGGCCGCGTGGCCAGTCCCTCCTGAAGGACTGCTAGGGACAGTTAGGTAGTGTGTAAGTGATAGTGATAGTGTTAGGGCTAGGGAGTGAGCGAGAGGCAACTGTTAGGCGCGTATATCGGGGTAAGTGTTTTTACATTGTTTTTTTTTTATTGCTTTTTTTTGGTGTTATTTTTTTTGTGCGTTAGTACAGTGTTAAGATTAGGATCGGGTTAGGTACGTTTTTACGATGACTACTAGAAGTCCGCCGGTCACGAGGAAGAAGTCTGCCGCGCTTAGAGTTTACGAAGATTATCCCGCGTCTCCTTCGGAACCAACGCCGCCTGCCGTGCAGATGGAACCACCACACGCGACCGATCGTACCACAATGAGTAACGTCGCGACCGGGACTACAAGTAGGGACGTACCACAAGCCGGAGTACCAACCATGCGCGCGCCGTCCGTTCGTTCACATATGTCAGCCGCCAGTGCAGTAGCTCGAATACGTCAAGCTGAATTCGAAGCAGAAGAAAGTCTTGCCATGATCCGAAGGCAAGAGCTTCAAATTCAAGCGGAACTTATTAGGAAGCGACTAGCCGCTAACGTTGCAAACATTCGCGAGGAAACTGATCGCGAAAGTATAGGCGCGAACGAAGTCAACCTATCAGAAAATAGGGTTCACGATTGGCTACAGCAGAACGTCCCTCGGGAGTCGTCTCAGGAACGCGAACCTACGGACACCGAGACTCGCTACAGATCGTCAGCGCCCAGAGCGAGAGGGAACGAACAGTACCTTCCGAACAAGGTTACTTTCGAGTCAGCTGTGAGACACCGATCGCCGACACCCACTAGGAACAACACGGCAAATGAAGAAAAAGGAATAGACCGGCTAGCAGAGGCATTAGAACGAATATCCCGCGGAAGAGCACCACCACGACAGACGCAAGATCTTCCATTATTCAGTGGAGCGCCTGGCGAGTGGTTGCCGTTCAAAGCCGCGATGAGAGAATCTACAGCCATGCACAGGTTCACGCCGACTGAGAACTTAGCCCGTCTACGATCCTGCCTGCGAGGCGAAGCGAAACAGACCGTGTCAGCGTTGCTATTCACCGCTACCGAACCAGCGGTGATTATGAAGACTTTAGAACAGTGCTACGGGCGTCCAGAGGTGATTATTGACCGCGCACTCGAAGACATAAAGAAACTGCCACGAGTAGGCGCGACCGCGAGCGAACTGAACTCCTTCGCGATCAAACTACAGAACATCGTGACGGTTATTTCTTGTGTAGATGAGAAAGGGTACTTACTGAATCCCATGTTAGCGCGTCAAGTCACAGAGAAGCTCAGTCCGCACGTTAAGTCTCGCTGGTGCGATTACGCAGAGGAACACGAACAACAGAGCGAGCCGGAAATAGTAGCTCTGTCCCGCTTTCTCATGCGCGAAGCAGACCGCGCAATGAAACACACGTTCTCCACTACGACGACAGTATCGAGACAACCGGTCATAGCTGTTCGAACGGAACAACGACCGCGCACTCAAGAACGGAATCGCAGCGCCGTGTATGCAACAACCGAGAAGAAAACGGATTGTTTATGTTGCGGAGGAAAGCACGGCACTACGGAGTGCAGAAAGCTCAATGATATGTCGATCGATGAACGGTGGCGATGGGCAAAGGAATCCCATGTATGTTTCCGGTGTTTAACGAGTAAACACCGACGTTTTAAATGTAAGGCGAAAACTTGCGGTGTGGAAGAGTGTCGACAGTCCCACCACAAGTTGCTACATTCACAAGTTCCTGAATCCAAGGAAGATTCAGCAACCACAGCCACGGCACATACGTACGGAACAAACGAAGTGCTGTTGAAGGTGTGTCCGATCACGATACAAGCAAAAGACGGGAAAGAGGTAGACACGTACGCGTTATTGGATGAAGGATCAACTATCACGTTGATAGACGAAGGCATCGCCCAGATGATCGGGGCAGAAGGCCCAACCAGAACGCTACGCATCATGGGAGCAACCTCTTCTCAGACCGAAACCGAAAGCCAAATCGTAGATCTTAGGATACGAGGGAAAAGTCAAACGGACACACATCACATCAAAGCGCGTACCGTAAGAAACCTCACGATAGGAAGTCAGTCCGTGAGATCAGATCTATTGAGGCAGCCGCATCTGCGGAATATGCCACCGGAAATAGTATCTTATACAAATGCTAAACCGCGCGTACTGATAGGAGCCGACAACTGGCACTTGATAGTGACAAGGAAGTTATTAACCGGACGAAGGAACCAACCGGCCGCGTCACTAACCCAGTTGGGGTGGATAATCCACGGATCCGCGCCTAGAAGTACGGTCTGCAAAGACAAAGACACCGTTTTGCACATACAAACACAATCTTCGAACGACATCGACTTGGACAAGGCCGTCAGAGCGCACTTCGAGATAGACGCGCTAGGCATTGCGATAAAGAGGAAACCCGTTCCTGCCGAAGAGCGCGCCAAAGAAGTGTTCAAGAAGACAGCCAAGCGAGTAGATGGTCGTTTCGAAGTGGGGCTGCCGTGGGCCGAGGATCAAACCACCCTGCCCCCGAGCTACAATATGGCATTAAACAGATTAAACAGCATCGAGAGAAAAATGGATAAGTCGCCCGAATTCGCAACCGCGTACACCGAGCAGGTGGAAAAACTATTTCAGAAAGGGTACGCTACAAAGTGTGAGCAGGACAGAACGAATCCAAAGGAATGGTATTTGCCACACTTTGCAGTAACGAATCCCAATAAGCCTGGAAAGCTTCGAATGGTTTTTGACGCGGCGGCGCGATCCAACGGTGTCTGTTTGAATGATGCGTTACTTGACGGTCCAGACTTACTCCAGTCATTGTACGGGGTATTGTTCCGATTTAGACAAAAACCGGTCGCGGTAACGGCCGATATTAGGGAAATGTTTTTGCAGATAAAAATCCGACCGGAAGACCAGGTAGCGCAACGTTTTCTATGGCGAGGGACCGACCGAACCGGCCCGCCGAACAAATACGTCATGACATCCATGATATTCGGGGCAAGAAGCTCACCGTTTATCGCTCACAGCGTAAGGAACCGAAACGCGGAAGATCATAAGGACTCGCATCCGTTAGCTTTCCCATCGATCACGGAGAACCATTACATGGACGATTGGGTCGAAAGTTTCGATGACGAGGAGATCGCATCCAGAACGGCTGCACAAGTCCGCGCAGTTCACAGAAGAGCAGGATTCGAACTCGCCAGTTGGAGTAGTAACAGCGAGGCCGTACTAAACGACGTCCCGACGGAACTGAGAGCGCACGCACCCGTGGAACTTGCGTCGAACGCGCATCCGTACGGAAAGACGTTAGGCGTCTTATGGATAACGCAAACAGACGAGCTCGCGTTTAACTGCAACATGCCTAGGGTACCAGCCGAGGTAAAGAACGGGGAACGAACTCCGAAAAAACGCGAAGCTTTGGCAGCGGTCATGTCGATATTTGATCCGTTGGGATTGCTCAGCCCGTATACCATAACAGCTAAGATCATGCTGCAAGAACTATGGAAGAAAAAAGTGGACTGGGACGAGAAATTACCACATGAAGAAGCGGCATCATTTGTTGACTGGCAACTTGACCTGCAGCACATAGCAAACTTGCGCCTACCACGATGTTACTACGCACACTCGCGTAAATATGAACGGCAGCTTCACCTATTCTGTGACGCTAGTGAACAAGCGTACGCCGCCGTTGCATATTGGCGATTCAAGGGCCCCGAGGGTGTAGTAGTGAGACTAATCGCGGGGAAGGCAAAAGTAGCTCCAATGAAGGCGCAAAGCATCCCGCGCATGGAGTTACAGGCAAGTTTGATAGGCGCTCGACTCGCCGCGGAAATTTTAAAGAGTCACGGGGACACATCAAACGTAACATTTTGGAGCGACTCAAAGACCGTGCTACATTGGATCAGAAATGATGCAGTGAGGTACACGCCATACGTAGCACACAGGCTCTCGGAGATCGCAGAGTTAACTCGTCCCGAACAATGGCGCTGGGTCCCGACAAAGTGTAACGTGGCAGACGACGCGACGCGCAGCGGCTATACAGAAATGCGAAGCACGGACCGATGGTTCACAGGTCCCGCGTTCTTGTACGACGGCCCGGACCAATGGCCACACGAAGTAGATCAGCCTAACGTGGCTGACGATGTAGAGGTGAAGCATGTTACCGAATCCACATGCAATCACATCATAGACATGTCTAGATTCTCCTCGTACGAGAGAATGGTACGGGCATTAGCCTGCGCACTCAGATTCATTGACAAGTGCCGAAAGCGTGCGAGAGAGACAGACCTAGAATACGTATTAGAGTCAGAACGGTTGCTCATTCAGCAGGCTCAAAAAGACAGCTTTTACCCCGAGTACCTACGTTTGAAACGGGGGGAGAGCGTCGATAGATCAAGCCGTCTATTTAAATTAGATCCGCAGCTTCGGGACGGGATCATCCGTTTGAACGGGCGTATCAACGCGGCGGTGATTCCCGAAACAATGAAAAACCCACCGATTTTAGACGGAAAACACAGACTTTCAGAACTACTAATAGAACGAGAGCATATAGTAAACCAACATGTAGGTAGGGAGCAGATCGTGAATAACCTACGACAGCGCTACTGGATTTTGCGCCTGCGGCCGTCAGTACGTAAAGTGCTTAGTAGATGCACGCGGTGCGCGATAAGGCGGGCAAACCCAGGAACGCCGGTCAAAGGCAACCTCCCTAAGCTCCGTTTAGAACCATACGGTAGGCCGTTTTCAAAGTGCGGGGTAGATGGTTTCGGTCCCATGTGGGTGACTATAGGTAGACGAAAGGAGAAAAGATGGGGACTCCTGTTCACATGCATGGTCACAAGAGCCATCCACATTGAGACCCTGGCCAGCCTCAGCACCGATTCCGCGATCATGGCTATAAGACGAATGGCCGCGCGACGAGGTACGCCGAGCGTAATAATTTCGGACAACGGCACAAATTTTCATGGGGCAAACGTAGAACTAAACAAGGCTTATCAAGAGTGGCTCCCCGCTCTCCAGAACTACGCAACGGCAAAGCGTATGGAGTGGCGCTTTATCGATCCCGGCGCTCCCAACCAGGGGGGAGCGTGGGAGCGCATGATTAAGACCGTCAAACGAGCCATTTCGGTAACTCTGAACGAACGCGCGCCCAAGGAAGAAGTTTTAAATACATTAATGGCCGAAATAGAGCATACGGTAAATTCCCGACCGCTCACACACGTATCTGTAGACCCGCAGGATGACGAGGCGCTTACGCCAAATCATTTTTTATTAGGTTCAGCAAACGGGCTACCTTACGTAGGAGAATGTAGTGCGGCCGATAGAAAAACCTGGAAAGCCGCGCAGGCATTGGCGAACTCGTTTTGGGCACGTTGGCTCACCGAGTATCTACCTACTTTAGCGCCGCGCGGCGATCATAGGTGCAATAAGCGAAACATTCAACAGGGGGACGTAGTGCTTATCGCCGACGGTATACTACCCCGTAACGTATGGCCAAGAGGACAAGTAGAGGAAGTCTTCACCGGGCCAGACGGGGTGGTGCGAAGCGCTAGTGTCAGGACGCGAGGGGGAGTTTTTAGGCGACCTGTAAGAAGGCTCATTGTCCTGCCGATAGATGAGGGCTTCGAAGATCTTCGCCGGGGGGAGACTGTTACGGACAGAGCCATTTCATAAAACTCGCTGCCTCGCTCACTCCACTAGTTTGTATAATTTAAGTAAAATTGAATGTTTTGTGTTTATTCTATACCTTTGCGATAATGTACAAAATTGTAAACTACTTAAGACAAAGAAAACAATATGTGCGACGAGAGGAACCTATTGTAAGAAGCGAGGCGCAATAAGCACCCGTCTCGCTCCCTCCTCATTCGTTTTAGTCGCCAGTGCGATGCGCGACGCGAGGTCCAAGGTGGGAATAAAAGTAGCGCCATTTTTATTCAAATTCGTATTCCTGCTTGCACTCGAACGAATCAAGAACTCCGAAGAAATTGTAAATAACAAGCTGCGCTGAACCCCTGCTCCTTGGACCTCCCGAAAGCGACACCCGATGATTTTTTAATGAAGAAACCGAATAAAGAAAATTTATATACAGTCCACTGAAGTTTTGAACCAATCCTGACCATTTACACCCTGTGGCCCCCACAATATTATTTATATCATTCCAAATTGTCACGTACCTCATCTGAAAAGTAACTCTACCGTTACATCCAAAAAGTCTTTGCCCCTAGGCATTAACATATCAAAAATGTCACCTACGTTATCCATAATGTAATGCCCATTCACTGAATTTATTTACTTATTTGTATGATAGTTCGAGTCATTTCCCAGACGTAAGTAAATGTTAGAGTAATGCGTTTAAAGGTCACTACAATCCATTGACGTCCGTTAAATTTAGTTAAGTATTTCAACAATCAGCAGCAACCCTCAGAATATAAATAAATACATAAATAAGATACACTGAAGTTCAGTCTGTTTTTCAACCGACTTCAGAAAAAGGAGTAGGTTCTAATCGATGTGTTTTATTATGTTTGTCTGTGTGCTGTGTGCTCATTGTCTCAGATTTCCTCCATTCATAAACCGATTTGAGAATTCTGCTTTTTAATTTGAAGGATATATGTTCAGATTCTTCCCATAGAAATTTCATCAAAATCGGATCCATAGTTTGATTTTTAAATCAAAATAACTGGAAAGAATATGTCATCCAAGTACTAGTTAACGAGGAATCATTCTCGTACATTGGTAATAAGTCGATTTTTCGTTTTGCTGCGCAAAGTAATTATTTACTTTTTACAGTCAACACAGACATGATACCTGACTGTGCCTGGTGACTCAGGTTTTCAGAGGTTTTAGTTTAGTCTTGTTAATAGAAAAAAAAACTTAATGTACCTACATCGAAAAATATGTTTCCTGATTAAAAGTCATGAAATTATACCTCTTTTGACCGTAAATTGGCAACATACATTGAAAAAATAGCGGCGGTTTACATTAACTTAACACTAGCAGTAGAACTCTATGCGAGTTCGTCCAAGGAAGTAAAACTGCCATACCCATTACTGCTACAAGGAGTAACTTAGGCTACTTTTCCGAGGGGTAGAATAGGGGTGCGTGATAAAACCAAATTCCACGCGGACGAAGTCGCTCACATACTCCTGGTTACATCAGCTATCTGCCAGTGAAAGTCCCGTCAAAATCGGTTCAGCCATTTCAGAGATTAGCCGGAACAAACAGACAGACAAAAATTTTAAAAAATGTTGTTTTGGTATATGTACCGTGTACATCCATATGCACTTAGTAAAACGCGGTTATTTTAATATTACAAACAGACACTCCAATTTTATTTATTTGTATAGATATACGTAAAACGGACTCAGTGTTTGTATTCGGAGTCGGATTAATTTTTTTGTATGATGTATAGATTAAAACTTCCGATTCTACATATAATATTATACATCTCAACTCATTCAATAATGTGAGCCAAACTCTGGCTAAATTTCTGCACTAGTGATCGTCAGCACGTCAAACCAATTACTGTGGGTGTAACCATCACTGTAATCTACTCAAATCACGTGTTGATAGCTACATCTCTGACTGCCTCGTTACAAATCTTAATTGCATCTTATACATAAACATAGGCTTATATATCCTACTAATATTATAAACGTGAAAGTTTTTATGGATGTTTGTTACTCTTTCACGCTCAAACGGCTGAATGGATTTGGATGAAATTTGACATCAATATAGCTTATATCCTGGATTAACACATAGGCTACTTTGATCCAACAGGGTACCAGAGAGCGTAAAATATGGCAACATAACAGGTTTCAAGAGTAGACTAAGGGCATTTCTCATTGATAAATGTTACTACTCCATTTCAGAGTTCCTCGAAGAAAAACCTGACACGTCTTAAATAATATTAATTGAATTGTTAACTTAATATTTTTGCTTAATAAGGATTTGCATGCTTTAGAGGTAAAAATGTATTTGGAACAATACACCTATGATTATGTACCTACATTCCTGCAAATAAATGATATGATTATGATGATTATCCGGGAAAAGTGCAGTGTTCCCGTGGGATTACTTATTCACCACGGGTAACACCGCGGGGCGCAGCTAGTATCTATAATTATGTTAATTATGTGATACCAGCCACGCTCGTGTGGCATGGTTTGCAAACGCGCATAGTTTCATATTAGAACTGACAGTCTGACGTTCCCAATTATGATTTAACACATTTAACTCAATTGGTGATAAAGGTCACTTATTCAGTAGGAAGGATTTATTTTTATATAACCTGGATAATTATTTGAATGTAAATAAATACAATAATAAACAGTAGAAGTTACATTTTTATACATATTATTCATATTTACATATTTTTTTATAGAATATATCTTTTATGCGATTTTGTAATTTTTAGTATAAGTTATTCTTTAATACACAACCTAATTTCAAAGGTAACAAAGGACAAGATAATCCGCAGTTAATTGCTACCAACTGCGTCATACCGAAGATTGAGTTTACGAAAATAGAAATTATATTGTAATAACAACCTGTAGAGAACGTCCAGCATAAAAAAGCTTTTTATAATGGTATATAGCAGCTAACGCCGGCCGAGCCTACGAGTACTTCATCCAAATGTTACACGTGTCAGAAGCTCACTCGAAATACTGGTTTTGAGAAAGACGCAATACCGAAATAGACAATAATAATAATAATAAATATTGGTAGCATTTCACACAGCGCCATCTAACTCCAAACTAAGCATAGCTTGTACTATTGAAACCGGATGACTGATAGAAACATATCTTACTATATATATACTATATATACTTCTTTTTTTATACATGTTAATACATATTAACACCCAGGCACAAAACACACATCAATGCTCTTCACATAAATGTTCGTCTTGGGTGGAAATCGAATCCACGACCTCGACCACGGCTCAGAAGGCAGAGTTACTACTAAGCTGCGAGGTCAGTCAGATACTGCATACCAAAACAATGATAGACCATTGACACGATGGGTCACCCACCCTTCAAACCTATTCCCATACGAGACTGTTTTAAACATCATTACCATAGTCCACGTCACCAGCTTTCCTTCTGAATTCCAAACAGCCCATGTGTAAACACGGTAACAAATGCATGATCGAGGGTCAGTGATGCTGGGCCTGAATAATGCATGTAGAGTGCATTTACCTCCGTGTCTGCGTTTTGAGCGTCGAGGATCGATGCCCTGCCCTATGCTGAGCTGGTGTTCTGGGAACAATCTATGAGGGTGCTATTCTTCAAACCTATCAATAAATATCCGACTGTTGAGGTAAAATCTGGAAAGTGTTTCTAGTAATGATTCATGTGATGAAGAAAGATGTTACTCATAGATCTTAATTAATTTATTGCTATAAAAAAGTATTAAGTAGTACGCGAAGGAAGTCCAAAATAAAAAGCTACCAAACTACCTACTACTGCTAAGCTACCAAACTAATTTCATGAGTGGCAACGGGAAATTAAAATTACCAGTTTCTTCTATTCTAATCGAGTCAGAAAGGATTTTAAGTGCGCCTCAAAGAGGCTCCTTTCGTGCACTTGACACACGTCTTCGAATTCTTAGTTCTAGGACATGTCATTTCCTCACGATGTTTTCCTTCACCGGTTTGAGAACGTGGTATTGCGCACATAAATCTTTCAATCGAAAATCTCATAGGTGCACGTCGGGATATGAAAATTACCAGTGGACCCATTAATGCGTCGATCCATCTTGACTAAGGTAAGGCTCCGGTGTCACTGCATCATGATTTGGTCCATCACGTTCTGATCACGCCGCCTCGGTGCGATGCCCTCTTCTGCCCTACGATGAACTGGAGGGTGCGTTATTTCGAGGAACGAGAAACATTCAAATATTCCAGACTTCTCGGGGAATAAACATGAACAAATCTTGGAAGGAACTATACGAGGAAAACTATTGTTTTTATTATTTATAGAGTAAGAGCCCTGCAGTCGTCAATATTAAAGGTTTATTGGCTGAAAATTAGCCCTGATTAATAGCTCTGATAACACCATCTGTATTGTCAGCATATGCTGAGCCATCTCTTTTTGCGGCGCAATGGGTCTATTTTATGTTTTTTTTTTTTGTACTGTTTGTTCTGTAATCAATATTTTTATCTATCTACCATCAATCTATCATCTATCTCTATCTCCGAATTACAAACAGAACCAAGTTCTCAAAAGCAACTAACAAATATTAGTAGTTACACGCGTTAAGGTGGTTAGTAATAATAATAATAATAATAATTTATTTATTTCAGGCTAGGTAGTTAGTATTAATTACATTGGCCCATATAAATAGATACCTTAGTGACTAACATACATATTATAATAACTTAAGGATAGGGTTTGAACAGGCATCAAACTTATCGATAAGTACGCGTGACCTTATGTTTTGAATATTGACGTTTCCAAGCAATTTCTTTATGAATTCTATGGAAATAAAGTTTTTGACTTTGACTTTGACTTAAGACTACAGCAATTGTTAGTGGTGGTGCGACTGCCGTTAACAACCCTGCTTGTTTCTTATTTAGAAAGAAATAACTTATTCCTGAAAAGATTATGTTTCAGATTGTTGAAATTGACATGAAGGTGATCAATTATTAATCTACGAACATTTTATAATTACTTCTGACATTGTTCCGCTGATTCCATTTCACCTGATATTAATTAATTATGTGGGCGATAGTGGTTTCCTTCAAGATGTTTTCCTTCACCTAAAGCTCAATATAGTGATAAATAATATAATATAACTTTGTTATAAACATAATTGTAAGTAAATTAAGCTGTTTTTGTAAAAAAGATCAAATAAACTTTTTTATTATTATTTTAACTTACTGCAGGATTCAAATCCAAGACCATCGCAAGCCAAAGTAGATAACAATCAAATTAGAAGTCATCACTCCAAAAATACATTATTTCTTCCTTAGTTACATAATACCTCGTGGTTTGTTGATGGTAATAGTGGGAACAAGGAAAATGCGAAGAGATATAACTAATTTTAATAAAATGTAAATCAGATAACTTTGCAATGCAGTGAATCTCAACTTTGATGGATGAGGAAAATCAAAGACGGAATACCCGGCGGTACTATTAAGAAACGATTAAATTTTGATGAGCCATCTTGTGATCCTAATGGTCTGACACAGTTCTTGTCACGTACGCCGCGAATTAATATTATTGTGGTATATATATTCGAGTCACTGGTTCTCTCGAAACAGTGCGGTGAAAGGATTTTAAGTGCGCTTCAAAGAGCTCCTTTTGTGCACTTGACATATGTCTTCGAATTTTTAATTCTAGGACATGACGGTTTCCTCGCGACGTTTTCCTTCACCGTTTTGAGAACGTGGTATTGCGCACATAAATCTTTCAATCGAAAAACTCATAGGTGCACGTCGGGATTTGAACCGGCGACCTCCAGATTGAAACTCGGGGTCAGTACCAAGACCACCACTCTCTTATTATTATTGTAGTTATTTATATCGACAATTACTACAACAGCTATCACTACTAATGGGAGCAATGATCATAGAAATCACACCGGCCGCGGCCCTAATGCTTTTAGCAAAGAGAAACTATTTTGAACACCTGACCGGAATTACATTAATTGCATTAGTCGCCATTAGGGTTTGACATATTTGGGCGGTGCACTGCCTTATGTGTAATAGCTTGATTAGTTTTTTTAATTACAGGTAACAGAATATGTATAAAATGGTTTTTTTTTTTCAGTTCTGTATGAATATTATAAGAGGTTTATTTAGGAGTCAACCATAATTGGAATCTACTATTTTAAATCCTCAATGTATTCTAAGACAAAACCAACTGTTATCGTAGGCGTTTGACAAGATTATTAGAATATAAAAAACCAAGGTTGTTAAAGATTTAATACTACATCTATATTACGATATCATTGATAATATATTCCTATAAAGTCTAATTAAAGTAGCTGAAGCTTCAAGAATGAACATAGGACTTGTTATTACGGATAAAGTCCTAGGTAGGATATTACCACGCCGTTACGTAATAACTCTACTTTTCGTGGTAGACGTATGTTCTTTCAGAATAATTATATATTAAAAATACCTTCAAGTTTAAGTTCAATGACTGCTCAAGAAGTGAATCATTGTTTAAAAATATGGCATAATGGCTGCATTAAACGGGTCGTTAAACATAAATATGACAGCAGTATATTATCGCTTTCACTAATAACTGCAACAAAGCGCAGGATAACGAGTGGCGCCATTAATTGTTACGGTAAAGGCGGGATACTGTGCATACAAACTAGATTTAGTTAAAATTTAAAATTTTATTCTGTATTTTTTTTCTTATGTCGTATTAGTGCCAGAACGAGCGGACGGCCCACCTGATGTTAAGTGGTAACCGCCGCGCCGCCAATAGACAACAGCAATACGAATCGAGTCCTCTCCACCAAAGTACGAGATAACTCAAGTCGTACTGGGTTGCGTCCATCACCCGAGACGGGGATGTTACGTCTCATGCGGCTACAATTTCGCCGGCACCCACTCCCTTCAACCATTCATTGTTAGGTGTTACATAAAACTGTAACTAATTAAGGCAAGGCACGCGCCACTCCCTAGACCCTAAGCCTACGTGACTTCTGGCAGCACGCATTAATTTAGCCCTAATTGACTGACATTCTAAATGCATTATGATGACCGGATTCTTAATCGATCTGTAATGATTCTGATATAAAACTAAAAGCTATAGCATGAATGACACTAAAATGTCTTTCACTTAGACGCTAAAAGTACGACGCACAGAATCATATTCTCGTGCCACATAATGATACCATAAGTTAAATACTCTGTAGTTATCAGTTTGTAGAGAAAGAAATAAAATAGACAGCCAGTCGCGCACGCCTGTAATTTCAATTCGTTTATCCAGCTTACAATTCCTTTGTATTGCAATAAACTTTGCATACATACCTGATAATGTACAGAAAAAATGAGCCTATAAAAACGTTACGGTCCTTGGCACCGTTGGCAACTTTCGACGGTTCTGAAATGGGTTTTTAAACGAATCCGAACTGTGTGTATGGGCGCGGCCTAACTACAACACTTACGATGGCTAACAACTTAAGTATTTTGTTATCTTATCTCGAATGCAAAATATCTGTTTTTAGATACTAAAGCTGTCATTTTTTGATAATTCTTACATCGGCATCGAATCGGATATAATAACGGTTGTGCGTAAGCACTAAAAACTATAAAAAGAAAAATTTATTAATAAAAAGTTCAAGCAAATAAATATTTGTGCTTGATTTGAAAAAAGGTGATTATTAGTACATGTCGTGGGTTAAGTCAAAGTCAAAGTCAAAAACTTTATTTTCATAGAATTCATAAAGAAAAGTCTCTTTCAAGCCAAAACTAATGAACCGAATTGGTTAACATTTTGAATGAAAGTCCTGTCTCAGAATAGCAAACTATTGTTGAATCTCAGTATCATACGGACGAAGCCGCAGGCAGAATCTAGTACTTTTATAACTTTATAGTCTGATTAGAAATGCATGTAACAAAATTGTGAACTGAGATCGAATGGTATAGGTATATAAAATATATTTTACCTATAACCTTTTTACCAATGTAAAACAAAGTAAAAGTAAAAAAAAAAATTTGAGCCGTCACGGGACGCCTGGCAGATGTGAAACATCGACATTATTTTGTAAAAGTAATATGCAACGCATGCCGTGGCGACGCGTCGCCACGCCAGAAATCAGTTTTACGTGCGGCTATAGATGTTTCACATCAAAAACATAAAAAAATAAGTCTTAATTTCAAAAATAAGAGAAGAGTGAATAGGTTCCTTATAGGCGCGCATGCTTCATCGTAGACCACATCGTCACTTAACATCAGGTGAGATTGCGATCAAATGCTTGCCTATGGCAAATAATACAAAAAAAACGGCCAACAAAGAATAGAATTATGTTTTGATGAATCAGTAATACAGGTGAAGAATTACATTTCTTTAGTGTGCACTTGCGTAGTTGAATGTTCCCACAACACTTATGCAGCAATGTTGTGATGACGTGGAGGTGGTTCTTCATTGACGTCACATAACTTGATTAATCTACTTAATAGATATCGCATTAGGTATCAGTCTGGTTCCTAGGTGCGGTTTTTGGGTCACTGATCACCTAGTGTACTGACGTACGTATATCGTATATTTATGTATATTGTTGTTTTCCATAACATTAGGTGGGCCGTCAGCTCGTTCTTTCACCTACATCTCATAAAAGAAAACTTTCAATTAAAAATAATTAATCTATATCGTACACAACTCACTTTAGAAGAACAATTTTACGGCAAACAAATTACCAAAATCCTAAACTATGTAATTACGTATAGAAATTTGTAATGCAAGAGCAGGTAGGTACATGAGTAACAACCCAAACCATACCTACAGTGAAGTCTTCTACCACCTTGCGTCGTTTCATCTGTTATTACAAAAATCATTGTACATATTTGAGTTTATTTATTTGCCCATAATAAGTGTATAATAAGTCTCAAAGATAAAATTAAATTTAAAAACTAGGAGCTCTATAAAATGTTATAAATAACCACGCAACAAAGGCAACGCCTGAAGGAAAAGAGCGCGCATCAGAAACGACCTCATTTATTGCTGTGAATGAATAACAAGGGGTTCCACAAAAGCCGAAGTTTTTAAAATAATAGGTTTACATGTTATTTGATAGTTCAGCATAAGTGTTAGTGTACATTTGCCTCGTGAATAACAAATCTATTAACAAGGATAACCATGCAATAACCTTCGATAATTAATATGAATAATTACCTACTTTACGCAGCAAAACCAAATAACCGACTTCATCGCCATGAACGAGAATAATACCTCATTATTTGATACTTGGATGCCATATTTTTTTCCAGTTATTTTAATTTTAAAACTAAATTAATGAAGCTATTTTGACGAAATTTCTGAGGGATTAATCTGAGAAAATCCTTTAAAAAAAAGAATTTTAGAAATCGGTTTGTGAAGTAACAAATATAAAACAAAAATACCAACCGAATTGATAACTTCCTTTTCATTAAATATCAAAGTCAAACACATAAAACAACCTACATCTACTTATTTGATTGTACAAATATAATTTAAAAAGACATATTTTAAAAGAACGAAATCACTTGTTATCTCAATCATACTTGTTGCCAATTTTGTGCCTCTCCGTGCCTCTCCTCGACCCTACATAGGAATTAACAGAGGAGAAACCCATGAAATGGTAATATCCCATTTAAGGAGCGATCATGACCCTGTCCTACTCACTAACAAATTCTCAGAGCAGATGTTATTTTATATTATAAAATTTTTAACGACGGGTCATCTCAGAATGCCAGTTGGTTACCCGAAAGCACAGTATATTAAATAGCAGTAGGTAATGTGTGTATTAATAAGTACAACTTGAAAAGTTCCTTATATAAAAATAATAGCCCTATCCTAGTTCGTAGCTGTAGCCTAGAGCGTACTTATACTAAGGTTATTTAACTCTGTTGTTTTATATCTATTGTAAGTCTTAGTTTTAGTTATGAATAATTTTTTTTTTCTTTCGAAAAGGCTGCATCTCATGTTAATGAGGCAGAATGTGCAACACACAAATCTTATTTTTATAATACATGCAAACAGATGAGCTTACGGATCATCTGATAGTCATCGTCGCCATGGATATCTGCAACCCCAGAAGCATTGCTGATGCGCTGCCGGCCTTTAAGGTGAAAATTCTGATACAAAATCGAGAGTGCGTTAAATTCTGTCACAAGCGGAATATACTACGGTTATCGATTTCCTAGTCCAACAAATCCCACATCCTGTCACATTACTAATGTAACAATTTCCCAAAGTATTGTACAGACTGTCTGGACGTATAGTTGTAGTCTAATCATTCACATTAATACGATTTGGTTACGGTTTTTAACATGGTAGACATTATCTGTAATATCTCCTACTATAGGTATATCTATTATATATAATTTTAAGAGTTTAGGTACTCCTGAAGATCGATTTTGATATAGAGCCCGTGGTACTTTATCTGGATACCACGCGAATCAAGCCGGGAGATATCCGTAATTAAAGTGGTAATGGGCACATATGTATGTCAATCAATTAATGTTAAATAAATTCAAATCAACTTAATGCTTTATTTGGAAGTTATGTATTATTTTAGTAGCAATAGAACGTGTGCCAAATTCGTCTGCGGTGTACAACCTTACCTGTTTCTGACACCAATCAGTAATCTACTCGCAAAATTGGTATCGGCTTTGAAAGGTGGCAATGTTGGCGAAATTACAGGCACATGAATAATTCAATTTTGGCGTATTATTCATCTTGGGTGAAGACTGAAGAGTAGGAGAGGAAAGACGTATTGCCTTGGTTATGGGTATACCGCTCAGCAATACGTGGTAGCTCGTTTAGTCACATAACAAATAAAAATGGGTTTAATTTCGTTGACGACCTCTGAAAATAGAACAGCTTGTACCGCTAATCACCGTTTTCACCTCCATCTCACAACTCTGGTAAGTATTATCGAATATTTAAAGCCCTTAATCGTCCGTATGTGAGTTGTTACTGGTAGCAGTCTTCTCTGTGACCACGTGGTGGCAGTTGGTAGGTATATTACTCAGTGGTGTACAATGCGGTCACGTGACTCCATTGACGTCAATTGTGACCTCTGCCAGCGGCTGCCTCCTGGTTGCTTATCGGCGACATACCCTACACATGCCTAAATACTAGTACCGCGCATATTATACGAGCTACACATGCTCGGCCGCAGTTTTGGCGTTGTCGATTCAAAACTCAGCAGGGAATCGTATTTTAAATTTATTTTGGATATGTATAAATGGATATGTACAGCAAATAATGCTACTATGTAATTAAAATTGTACCTAATGTGTAAGTACACATTTACACCTACAGTGGCAAATATGTCTATGTCTGTTTTGTAACGAGGCAATTTTACTCATGCTATTTATAATTTACCAGATTTTATGTTCAACAGTTTCGTGAAATCGCCCTGACTTGTTGGTAATTTCGTTGGCATAACTCTTCTGGCTGTCGGATTATTTTAGGAATAGATTGCTGAAGAAATATTTTAGCTGAGTTATTTGTGAGGAAAAAATGACAGCTACCAGCTCACCACTGCTTTCCATGATAGTATAACGCAAGAGGTGAAAAGTGGCCTAACTGAGGCTATAGTACGAAATTTCATGAGTGACATTTCGAAGACATCGTTTTTTTTAATAAAATTAGTGTATTTTTGACACATTTTACGCAGTCATTGACTTCAAAGTATGCACCCAAAACATTTTTGTGTGACGAACATACTCGTTGATGTTTGTTCAGTATACGGATGTTTAAAAGTATTTATATGTACCTACCGATTTACATACAATGCATTTTTTTTAAGTGGTACAGTTACGGAACGAGCCGACGGCCCACCTGGTGTTAAGTGGTAACCTCGGCCCATAACAACCGATGCGACTTGGGTCCTATCCTACTATGTACGACAAGACCCAAGTCGCATCGAATGCGTAACTCTGAGACGTGTAGGTGGAATGTCTCATGTGCCTGTAATTTCACCGGCAACGACACCTTTCAAACCGGAACACAGTAACGCGAATGCGTTACTGCTTGGCAGCAGAAATGGGTATGGTGGCAGTACTACCCCGGACGAACTTGGCGAGAGTTCTACTGCTCTTAAATGCATATACATTATTATTATTTTATCTGTTTTCTAATTCCCATAGTCTAAGCTATTGCTTAGTTTGGGGCTATATGGCGTTCAGTGAGATATCCTCCAATATTTCTATAATTACATTCAAGGGTAAAGAAGAATAGTTCAAGCACCCCGCATTTACGCCATCGCCAGGACACTCCGGACCCTCGGAGCTGGTGAAATATTATAATGTTATTCTGTAATCACGTTCCTCCGGCCAAAGACATGCGAGTAAACTACAAACTAACACAAAAGCAAAAGAATAACAGCGCACGTGACTCTTTACAATTTTAATTCATTATCTTGATTTATGTATGATTCTGATACATTTGTTTGTTCGTAGACAAGTCCGTTGGAAAACGTTTGATACATCTTTCGTTACCTAAATGAAGAATGCTGAGAAGCTTCGCCTGGTTTATATCATTTTTTTATCTCGTTCGAAAATGGTACGAAAATACGTATTTCTGAGAAAGACGAATAAAATTCCAACCTCATTTATTACCTACATAAGTTATGTCGGCTCCTATAATATATATTTATATGTATTACATATTTATATATATTATGTATGGAGAGTTGAATTATATAAAAGGGAAATTTTATACAATGTAATAATGTAGTAACCACTATCACGATAGAAAATTATTATAAAAATGACAGTTCTAGCCTAGGTACGTCAGCCCACCGAATACCTGATATAGGACAGAAACACGAGAATAAATATTTTCAACAAGTAAATATAGCGCATACTTTTATATTTAATTATACTAAATACTTGGAAATGTATTTTGTATGTAGTTACTTAATAATTAAATAAAATGTATATGCCAACCAAGTATAAGACGGACTCACACACCGAGGATTCCGTATTTTTTTAATTCATTTATTATCTCTAAATGGCTGTCCGACACAGCGGTTTCTTACTATTTTTCGTTTTACTTTTGAGCTTACACTATAATAACAAGAAGTTTGACACTTGTATATGAGTGCGATTATTACTTAGCAAGAACAAAAACACATTTAATAAAGTTTTTTCTTTTTCATTATTAGCTATTCTTTAAAATATCCATAAATATGCTGTGAAATTTTCAACTTTTCATCAAATGGGTTTTTTGTTCAAAAGATCCAAAGTAGGACGAACGGACTGTGTACGCTTATAAAACGGGTCACATCTCTTGAGTACAGAACCTAAAATAAATTAACAGGTAAAATATATTAAAAAAAGAGTACTCGGTACCACTAATCTAACGAACTTAAATATTATATGACCGTTGTAAGCTATTGAGGAGTGTGGTCTGCAGGTGCTCCTGACAGCAACATCAGATCTAGCTCACAAAAATATTGGATTGTCATAAGGTTTATGCATGAATACCAAAATTCAGCCCAATCGGGCTATAACAACTGGTTAAAAATTCATGTGCAAGTTCGATCTAAACAAACATACGTACAAACATTGCCAGTTAAATAAAAGCTCGTAAAACAGGGAATGGCATGTATCAACAAAAGTTAAGTAAGCAAGTCCATGTATCTTTAAATAATTAATTTTGTTATATTGACAGTTAAGACAATATAACAAAATTTAGGCGACAAGAATTTGAATGGGTTTCCATTATTGAAATGTATTTCAGACAGTTAAATTTTTCAGAAATGTTTATGCTATAATTTTAAACCTAATAAATCGATAATTAAATTCAATACAATAACCTTGTGGGTGCGTACTTTGAAGACATGTTAAATCCTGTTTTAGTAAAACTGCATCCCATCCTAAGTTCAAGTTGTAAGATCAGTCACAACCTACATACAATTTTAAAGTAATGCGAAGCTTTGATTTTATGTCGATGTTTCAAAATGACTGACATACATCGCGTAACCAGAAATATTACTGGAAGAAAGTGTTAGCTGAGTTATTCGTGAGAAAACAATGGCGGCGACGAG
Source organism: Chesias legatella (assembly GCA_947359385.1). Lineage (NCBI taxonomy): Eukaryota > Metazoa > Arthropoda > Insecta > Lepidoptera > Geometridae > Chesias > Chesias legatella. Next base: position 5,502,229 of record OX375786.1, on the reverse strand, counting down.
CTCGTCCCCAAGGTGAAAAGTGGCTAACTGACCTCTGTCTACCCCTTCAGGTATAAAGTCGTGAATCAATTTATGTAAATACCTATTTATCGCTCCCGCACGAGACTAGTACTAGGTTAGGCAGTGTTAGGGGCACGGCATAATCTATTAATCCGAGGTAGTCCGGACGCAACCGCCTTGACCGGACATACTGAATAATTCTATTAGGCAGAGGTTAATCGCACTGCGAAAGAGACTCGATATTCTATTCATTATGGAGTCACTTATTTACTAATCGGCTCCCTATCGATTCACATAGTTTTTAGTCTCGGGCGGCGTAGCGTTCACTGTGCAAACTTAAATATTGTTAGTCAGAATAATATTCGAGTAAATTATTATGATTTAAGACAATTTTTTAGTGTCATACATATTTTCTGTTATTTAAAGTTACTAATGTCACTGAGCATCAACAAAGAAAACTAGGATGTATTTGTATAGCTTAGTTAACTATGTAACATAACTATAGAAGTTTTTTTTTTAGAAAAATATATCGTATTAGACTACATTAAATTATGACTACATGAAACGCTTTTTTTTTTTATTTATACAAAAAAAAATACAATAGATTTTCTTTTTAATAGTGTGCTTCATATACCGTATTTCCACCATCGTTATGACACAATCAAACCACAGTTATTACAGCTTCACAGTATACCTACAGTACCCAAAACAGTACAAAGTACTTCTGCCTTCAGTGTATTATTACGTTATCAGTTTCAATGCTTGTAAATGACTTGTACTCTTATACCATGCCTTACTATATCTCACGTCTCACGTCGACTATAAACTTTGTAAGCTCACCTACAGAGAATTATATATGTAAAATAGAAACATTTATGTTCGCACTACGTCAATTCTGTATGCTTTTATTCAGTGAGAATAAGCGAGGCTTTGACCGAGCACATCACGCGACGTCTGTTTGCTAGAAAAAGTCATGTGACAGAATAATTTAAACGGTCATGTGTAGAGAGAAAAACATTCTAATTTATTCTGTACTTGGTGTGTCTTTACTCTAATAAAAATATCGCAAGTGTCAACTCCCAAAATAATAAAAATATAAGAATATAAATAAATTTATTTACACAAACTGTACACAACAAAATATAAAAGAAACTAGTACAAATAAACTATGAGTACCGGTGAAGAACTTAGTCGCGTTATAACGTGTTGAGATTTACTGAGCTGAATATACTTTTATTAAGTGCAAACCATTTTTTTTATTCTACTTATAAAGACTTCTTTTGGAACGTAATCCATGAAAAAACAAAAAACTTTGTATTAGGCAAGCCTAATTAATCCACGACAACAAATGCCAGTCATAACAGAATGTTCACAGAACAGACATTATAATGAATGTAAAATTCATCGAATAGGAAAGTTTTGTGAAAACACGAAGATGATGACTGCTCGTGCAAAATAACGGTCCAGGCACGTGTGAATTTAACACGAGATTTCAAACACATTCGCCCGTATAGGGTCGTAAAAAATCATAAGTCAAAAAAAAGTGAACTTTACGTTCCACATTTTAAAGCTCTTCATGTCAATATTTTTGAACTTATACCGCGACTTCGTTCTTTGATGTCTTGAAGTTTTGATAAGATCAGTTGATTTAATAGTAAGTAGCAATAGCTTACAATATGCTATTTGTGGTTCAAAGACCACGATGTGACTGGGTTTCCATTGAAGAAAAACACTAAGAAAACCGTAGGAAGGGCAAATACCTAATAGATAGTAGGAGTAATCTGCCTTGAATCACCTAACAGTGTTCCAGCAACCTTACCCAAATCCTATACCGAGAAAATTTTACTGAATTCTTTCACAATCTTGGTCGAATACAATAATTAGCTAATCAATTGCTAATCTGCATCTCTAAAGTAATGCATAACTACACGGGTATACCTAATTGACCAAATAGGCACTTGTCCATGTAATTTATTAGCTTTATACAGTAGTTCAGGAGGACTGTAAAATCGATTCAGCACAACCTGAAAGAAGAAACCTATTTCAAGCAAAAGGTATAAATATAAGGTCGTACCTGCGTTTTCGTTGTCTCTTAAAGTCAAGAGCAAACAAAAATTCCAAACCTTAGCAATTCAAATCTGGTCTAGGTATTTGCCTGGACGTGCTGTGCCCTTGATAATAAAAACACCACTTAAAAGATACACGTGATTTTAGCAATCAAAACTATGTCTGCTTCACCACTAGGCGAGGAAATCGAATGATGCTTTAAAATGGCGCTTTCATCCTAACCAATATTATAAATGCAACAGTGAGTTTATTTTTTTCACGCCTAAACCGCTAAATTGACTATCACGAGGACCCTGGAGACGTAAAGGCTACTTCTTGTCGCTAAAAAGTGTAAACTTTGTATGAACTTTTTTATTTATAAATTGAAAAATACAACATTGACGCAAGCTAAGCCGCGGGCAAAAGCTAGTATCATTATATAGGTAATTTCATTTGTGATCTCATATTATAAATACGAGAATTATCAAATGAATATTTATCGGTTTATCACAGAAAATGTTTAAGAACTTTTCGAGAGCTTTCTGAAGAATGAAACGTTTATTAATCTCTACAAAGTATGAAACAAATTCGCACAAACAAATCTGTACCTCTGTAAGCTAAGATCTTTTAAATAACGCAACGGATTTTAATACGGTTTTCATCAATAGAAAGAGTGATTTAAGAGGTAGATTTACACGTATAGTTTAATATTACAAACAGACACTCCAATTTTATTTATTTTTATAGATTATAGATTGGAACAGCTCATGCTCAAGTACGATAACTAAATCATATCACTGCTGATATCATGGCGAAAGGATACCAAGTAAAACCTAAAATAACTTTGGTAACGAAAAGATTTACACATCTTCTCGCATTTCAGACCAAATAATCAACTGTGACGCCTACATTCCGTTTATCTAATAAGTTCACCATAATATTTCGCTTATTCAACAGTGGGGCAATGCCTGAAAGGTAAGATATGCGGTCACTCACCGCCAGTGATCGGTCACATACGATACGGGGAGGACGGATCTTTCTAGAAATCATTCCAGACAAGTGACGAACACCCATCAATATTAATGGGAGAATGTAAAAACCTTACTGAATTTGTTTACATAAACAATCTTGGACTAAACAACAATTTCCTACTCACTAATTTATAACTATGTATTTCTACTGTGATAAAATATTTCAAAACTTAAGTACCGATATATGTAAAGTGACTGCCCTTTATCAATAAATGCGTACCTAGAAAAAATAAATAATTATTCGCTTAAATAGTTAATTATCGAGTTTTCGGGTAATAATTGAACAGTTATTCATAACACATAGACATAAATGTACGCAATATACCTAGTTATTAAGCAGAAGGAACTCACCTTAATATTAACGGCATGTTTGCCCTTCCTGTGCTTGTCTTTCCGGATCGCTTTGACGCTATTCCTGAACTGAAATAGAGAGTAAAATCATACTGAGTGAAATACAGAAATAACATTAGACTGTAATGTAATTAAACTGGTACTCTTCAAACCCAGGTTGGGTTGAGGTCAAGTATTTTTCCAACGAAAATTACAGGCCGGTGAAATTACAGGCACATGAGACATTCCAGCTACAGTCTCAGAGTTACGGGCGCATACGATGCGACTTGGGTCTAGTCGTACCTTGTAGGGGAGGATCCACATGGCATCGGTACACACAGTACCTGCCACTAGACCACCACACTCAACCTTTCTGTGGCATAGCTTTAAAAAAATGATTGAAATAGCTTACCGCACAACGGAAGCAGCTAAATAGTGTGGAGGATGATTCGCCGTTGACAGGAGAGCCAGTGACGTCTGTGTCGCAGGTTTGACAGGGTGTTCCGTTTATCACCTGGTAGTTATAAAAACACCATTTATTTATTGGCATTTACCTGAATAATAGATAAGTTAGTTTGGGGTAATAGCTTCGCTACTGTTTGCTTTATATTTTAGAACGATCCTGTGTTACATTGTCAGTTACAGTGTCCATTACATTAAAATCTACAAGTATAACCATGTATAGCTAGACCACAGAAATGTGGGGTCTCTTCTAATACAGGTTTCATTAAACATAACAGAAGAGGTCCCAATCCATCACAGCGACAACATTGTAATCTAAATAAATATTTTTTGTTTGTTTGTTTGTTGTTTTATATTTAATTCTGCCGATGTTGGCTGCACCGTCCACTCTGCAACGCTACGAATTCAAGTTGCAGAGGCCATGTCTAAAGATGCATTTACATAATCAGATCTTCAAATTTAGTTTTATGTATAACATTAATTTCATACATTTCACATGTACACTTATAATTTCAATAATTTTTTTTCATGAAACCAAAATTATTTATTATTTTGTACCAAACCCTATAGCGCAGAAGACAGAGTTAGTTAGGACCAAAGCTGTGAGGCCAGTCACTCCACCACCAACCAAAATGTATTTATGCTTTTGATATACCTAAGAAAATGTAATAATTTAACTACAATAGTTTCTACACATTTCGGCGTACCGACGACTATATACCACAGATTAATTGGTTACTTAATACTTATATAAACAAAGAAGCTACCTACGTAGTAAAAACTGTTGGATAGTAACATACGTAAATTGTCTTCTGTCAATAACGCACTTCAACTATGTATGTAGTATTAGCGAGTAAGTGTGAATGACTATCAAAATATACCGAAGCACATGCGTGGGTGCTTGTTAAGACACATTCAATAGTAGTTACAAAATATAAATTCAACAATTGTTAAGAACATGAATTATATATTTATACTAGCTGTTGCCCGCTACTTCGTCCGCGTGGAATTCGGTTTTATCACGCACCCCTATTTTACTCCTCGGAAAAGTAGCCTAAGTTACTCCTTGTTACATCAGCTATCTGCCAGTGAAAGTCCCGTCAAAATCATTCCAGCCATTTCAGAGATTAGCCGGAACAAACAGATAGAGTGACAAATATTGTAAAAAATGATGTTTTGTTATATATACTATGTGTACATCCATATTACTGGTAGCACTTAGTAAAAAGCGATTATTTTAATATTACAAACAGACACTCCAATTTTATTTATTTGTATAGATTTAAGGAACCAAGCAGATGTGGTGTGGCAGGGCATGACGTAGCGAGTAACGAGGCGTTAGCTATATTTTTGATTAACGTAATAACTTACAATTCAAATTGATTTTAATCATGAGCGCTTTCGATGTCGCGTTCAAGTGGCCCCTTATCGGTAAACAGCAACGTATTGTAATCACAATTCGCTTCAGATTAATAAACATCGGTCATACGGAATGGGTTTTTAAACTACTTTTTTAACTAATGCATAGAATTATAATGTATATATAATTATAATGCAAAGGTTTTCTTTTTATTCGAGTCACTGGTTTTCTCGATCCAGTGTGATGAAAGGATCTTAAGTGCGCCTCAGAAAGGCATCGTTCAAGAAAAAAAGGAAAAAAAAAGTTGTCTGGAAGAGATTGCTCATTGCAATAAGGCCACTCATTGTTATTCCGCGTTTAGTATACACAAAAAATTGTTTTATTTGTATAAGTATTAATTTGTATTGTGGTTTTGCGATAAAGTGTTATTGTATTGTATTGTATTGTAATACAATGATCAACAATACCTAGCACTGAAATGAGGTATGTGAAAGATCGCTCATCTTCCACACACCTCATTTCAGACCTTTTCTCAGTGAGGTAATGGTTGGTTAAAAACCAAAACTTGAAATGCCAGGGCGCCGGCGTCTCTCGTTTAGGGTCAATCGAAACCGGACGCCGTCCTAGACGCAAATATTGATCGTGTATGTTCCGGTTTAACAATAACGAGGTTGAATGCACCATTTGCGACTGGTTGACCTTGTTGATGCGCACACGCAGCCAACTTCAAATGACGCCGACATCAACCAACTCACATTCTCATCTGGTCGAGTTCCTTCAGGCTGGTACACGGCCGAGTAGCTTTCTGGTGGGAAACTGAACTGTATCGACATAATTAACACAACACTGCTCACTAAAACTTGGCGGAATATGAAAAAGTCCTGGCCAGCCCCATACACTGCGAATTAACAACTGAAAACAAAGACGCGGCTCGCGTCCACTGAGGGCGGTCGGGCGGTCGGGCGGCCGGGCGCACGACAACACTGGCCCTTACGATACACGCACACGGATTATTCACTTTTCGCGGTACTTATTGGACACTACAATTGGTATTGGCGTGCGCAATTACGCGATATCGAAGTAGCGTTATCGCGGAACCGGGCGGCGGCCGCGTCGCGCCGCGTCTGATCCAATAGCCGAGTGCATCAGCTGTCAGTTGTACCTCCAGACTGCGGGTACCTCTACTATTTATATCGCGAGACTCGGTAGTATTCAACAAATAAACGATGATAGGGTACATTCGTTTTAATTTGCTTACTGAATTGATAGCCGCATGAAAAATACGAGTTCATTAATCTTTTAAACTGTACTTCAATTATTAAATCGATTGAAATTTTGAGGAGTGATAATTGTCTTGAAACGTAGGAAATAATGTGTGGGAAATATACAAGAGGATCTATATGCTCGAAGGTTAACGGTTAATGTACTACTAGTCAACTTAATGTAAATGTAAAAGCGTTTAATGATGATTCGAATACATACATGTAAAAACAAAAAAAAATGATTTATTTTGATAATTACTGATGAAGATTTATTAGTACCTAACGCATATCAAACTTTTATTTGGAATGCACATTTATTATTCATGGTTCTTAACAGTTATGTGTTTAACTTTCTCTTGTTTTCAAGTGACAGCTATCTATTTTTACTTAAAAATCAAAATCAAAGTCCATTTCTATGGACTTTGATTTTGATTTTTAAGTATAGAAAAGGCTTGGGATTATAGTACTTGCCTATACATTGCACCTCTATCTTACCTACGCATGTATACCTCAAAGAATCAAAAGGAAGGGTGGAACTAAAAAAATGGGCCACTAAATTGAAAAACCACAGGTTCAAAAACGAATTTTTAACTATATGTCAGTCTGCCAATGGTTTAGACATTCCACTTTCATGTCTCAGAGTTACGGACGCATACGATGCTACTTGGGTCTTGTCTTACCTAAGTAGGTGAGGACTAAATTCATATTGCTTGTTATGGACAGAAGTTACCACTTAACATAAGCTGGGCCATCTGCTTGTTCCGTAACTTGATCATAATAAGAAAGTATTACCTAGACATTAAAAGATATTAGTGCCTTACACGCAAGCTAGTTTCCAGGCAGTAGAACTTGTGCCTAGGTCGTCCGGGGAAATAGGTTTTGGGTTTAGGGAATTTGGGGGGCCTTGTTGTTCGCTTCCGTAGATGATAACCGTTTGAATCCCTACACATGCCCCCCGGGAGGTGCGAAAGGAGCAACCCAAAATAGCAGTAGAACTTGTGCTAAGTTTGTCCGGAGAAGTACTGCCACCACACCTGGTAATCTGCCGCCAAGTAGTGATGCACTCGTATTGCTGCGTTCCAGTGGAAGGGAGTGGGTGCCGGCGAAATTGTAGGCGCATGAGACGTAACATCCCCGTCTCGGGGTGATAGACGCAACGCAATGCGACTTATCTCGAATTTTGTTGGAGAGGACTCGAGTCGTATTGCTGTTGTCTATGGGCGGCGGTTACCACTTAACATCAGGTGGGCCGTCAGCACGTTCTGTCACTAATATGACATAAAAAAGGTACTGGCACCAAACTTATTTCTGGCGCCAAGCAGTGAGGTATATGCTATACTGTTTTTGGAAGATACCTATATTCTTTCCAGTGAAGTAACAGGCACGTGAGACATTCCAACTTCATCAAAGTTACGAGCGCAATACGATGCGATCTGTGCGGTCGTGTAATGCGGTCTATACCTAAGTAGGAGGAGTAAGGGAGGACACCAAGTCTTGTTGTTTTTGCTAGGGACAGAGGTTACCCTTAACATCCGGTGGGCCATCTTACTCCTTCCGTAACTTAATCATAAAAAATATTATTTCTGTTTAAAGTACAGTGTGTAAAGTCTCTGTTATGAACCCAGGACAAACATTTGTGTGACGAATATACATGTTTTTTTCTGTGTCTGGGTGTTAATATGTATTATATGTATGTGATTACAAAAAAAAGTATATTTGTATTGTATCTGTTGTCTAGTATGTTTAGTTTGGGACTAGATGGCGCTGTGTGAATTGTCCACCAATATTATTATAATACTTATTTTTTATTTTTCATTGGTAGGATGATATCTGGAGCAGTGTTTGACGCACATTTTTTAATGATAAATGCTACAGTCCACATATCCCCGATAACTTGTCACTATCACTCGCATGGGAAAATTCGCTCAGTGAGAGGGACGGCTATAAAATAAACAATACAATGAAGTCTAAAAATTTTACGTTTTAATATAATTCATGTGTAATATAATATACATATGTGTAATATAAAGCAAATTCGGCAATAATATCACTGTACATATTTTTTTTACTGCAAAACGTGAAACGGATTTATAGCACCCTATATCACAAATGTCAACACAATTAATACAAAGTGAACAATTTATTAATAATTTGCATGTTTTATGTAAAGTTCTGAAGTATCACGTGGTCTGTAGGACCGTGTTTGTGTACGTAAGTAACTGGAGCGCTCGTTCGTTATCAGGGTCCCTGCGTGCGCGTTGCGCGCGCTGCAGCGCGGAGTGCAGCGCCGCAGCGACACCGCCGCTTCTCAGCAGCAACTTGGCCTGAGAACAAACACTAACCTTAACATATTCTGTATTTGCTAAAGTGACAGAAGAAAACTTCCAGCAAAGTCCAACGAAAAATTTATGATTTCTTGAAAAAAAATCTTTTTTCGTTCAAATCATATAAACGTACAGACAGCGATTATGCAGTAGTTAGAAAAAATTGTTTTTTTTTTAGTTACAGGATAAGTAGTCGTTGTTTTGCTAAACGGCGAATTATAAATGTTGGCTTCGACAGGTGACAAAGTGTCTATTTTTATATATTTTTTTATTATAGATTTAATTTACCTTATGATTGTTAGCAGCCAACGCCCACACGGCGCGCGCGGCCGATATCACTTCCGCAGTATCGCCGCTCAGCAAGGTGCCAGACAGCAGCTCCAGAAGATCAGCTGTTAAAGTTAAATCATTATCATTTTAATAATAACATAAAGAAAAGTGCTCTTTTTTTGCAAACTATTTTTAACATATGACTTGAATCTTCGGGTTGGCATATTGATAGCATCTTCTGAAGTATATTATAAAGCCGTATACAATGTCGCATTAAAGATCCATCGCCTTGCCAACGGAATCTGGAAATGTTTAATTCTAGTTTTCATTTAAAATTCACGAAACTTGGCTTGTGTTGTAGTTTAAAAGAAGCATAAAAATGGGATCTCAGTGTGGATTGAGAATGTTATGTTATACAGTTTGATGTTATTTTATTATGTAAACAGTGTAATTCACGTATTACGTCATCGGAGGCGTCAACGAAACATGATTATTTATTTACGGTTCTTAAAACAATAGACGGAAGAATGTTTGAATTAGTTTTGTAAATTAAGATTTATGTAGCGGTTTATCATACTTGAATAGATTTACATAATTTATTTGTTGACAATGTGTGCAAATATGTGTTGTAACGTCTAGATACATACATAACTCCACTAGATAGTATTATTACACCCAAGGTTTTAAAGTCGTCTTCACCAGGAGTCTCTGTCTCGCAGGGACCCAGAAACAGGGTTAATTATTAATATATAACTAAAGCTAGCCTTCAAAATTTGTTTCCTTTCGTACTACTTTGCCAGGTTTGCTTTTTATTGCGTATTACCTGATGACTAAATCGTGAAACATCGTGAGGAAACCGACATGTCCTAGAACAAAAAATTCGAAGACATGTGTCAAGTGCACGAAAGGAGCCTCTTTGAGGCGCACTTAAAATCCTTTCACCACACCGGTTCGAGAGAACCAGTGACTCGAATAGAATATAAACTGAATCCTTGTATGTGACACTCACGGGACTGCAGGAAGGTGACTCTGTGGTGTGTGGCGGCGTGCGCCAGCGCCGGCATCAGCTGCGCGCGCAGACCCGCGTTCAGCACTGACAATGCACCTGCACAAACATATTATTGCTTGGGATATCCTCCACAAAAACAAAAAAAAATAATATTTTACGATATTTCCGGATATCAGACTCCTTATATTAAAAATATTTGTGTTGTTGCCGGATGTCCGGCAGTGTCACAGAGCATGCTTTGATGTACGCACGTCTCGTCAGCCCAGATGGCCCTTAGCGCGGAAGCCCCTGACCCGGACATACTTTAGCAGCAGTAGAACTTATGCCAAGTTCGTCCGGGGAAGTAGGTACTGCCACCGAGTTACTGTGTTCCGGTTCGAAAGCTGTGGTTGGCGGTGAAATTACCGGCACTTAAGACATTCCACCTTCACGTCTCAAAGTTACGGGCAAAATACAATGAGGCAAGTAGGGGAAGATCCAAGAGGTTCATTTTTGGTTATAGGCAGAGGTTACCGCTTAAAATCAGGTGGCCATTTTGCTCATTCAAAAACTTATTTGCATAAAAAAAGCGTGTGTCTCGCTGTATACCTTTCCCCGCGCTGCAGAGCGCCAGCAACGCCGCGGCGCCGTCAGCGTGCGTCGCGAGCGCCGCGCACAGCCGCGCCCACGCCGCGCCCGCGCCGCCCGCCCCGCGCGACCTCTCCCGCACGCACAGCCGGTACAAGCTCAACATTACGTCGCTCTGCAAAAAAACAAAGGATGCTAAGGTAAAGCCATTCGACTGATAAACAAATCAGTGAAAAACCAGCGGTGCCCTCTCTTTTAGTGTGTGCAGCAATATGCTGAGACAGGGATCCTTTTTGGCCACTCAACACTTTCCTTTTACGTTGTCAGTTGTGTCAAACGATATTCTGTTTTCAGTTTTTAATGTGTTTAAGTATATACATTTGTATTGTGTTGTTTATGGCAAAATAAATACTCTTTCTTTCTTAAAGGCTACGATGACAACTCGAAGGACATTATGGTAGATAGAGAAACAGGCTTATGCGTCGTGTCATGATGCGATAGGTGCACCCGAAGGCTTATATATCGTTTATTTCTTGTTAGGGCATGCATACTTTTCTGACGTAGGCGTCACAGAGCATTACGTATGAACACTTCTGGAAAATTGTAACTGCAACTCACAAAATTGCTCATATACTCATAGTACAGGTATGAGTGAAGAGAAGATAATCTACAAAGGCGAAAGCAACCGAATGGCTGTGTCTAAAGCGCATTTTGTAATGTTTCTAACCTGATACTGTACAAGGGGATACCTAACCGATAAACTGTAACAAATACTCAAATGTAGTGTTGAAATATTAATGTCGAGATTACCTTGAGTATCAAAGACCGGCAGTGGTGATGCGGGACGCAGTGTCGTATGGTATGAAGTGTGAGTAACAACAGTGCGTCGCTCCGCGGCCGCGATTGTAGCGCGGTTTCACGGACACACAACGTGACAACCTCACCGATCAGACTGTGTCCACCGACACATATGCACATCGCACTCCAAGCTAAAAACAATAGTTCAATAAGTACTATTTGATGAAATATATATTTTTCTAAAATTGATTTTGCAATCATATAATAAGACCCTGGACTGAGCACCTACGGCTATAGCATTTTAAGACAAACGAGCCGTACCACCGAGAGCCACGTAAACGACCGAATAGCCACCGTCTGGCTCCATCAACAGACCAACTTAATAGTAACACAATGTTGCATTGCCAGTGGTATTAAAATCATTTCTTTCATTGTATATTTTTAGAACTTTGTAGTATAAAAAAACTATTTAATGCCTACTTTGATGAATAGGCTCAGTGGCGCTCAGGGGGATGAACGTCAAGCATCGCAATGATGTGACCTGATAATTATGATGACAATACACCCTCACCTTTCGGACAGTTATTGGTGAAAGTGAACAACAGATGCATAGCCGCGTTCCGCAGCTGGTCTGTCATCATGCACCAAGGCCACAGTCTGTTGAGGGATGCCACCATGTTCTCCTCGGAGAAACACTCCTTGGCGGGCGTACAGTCAGTCATACAGCAGTCTATTACGGTCAGCAACCAGTAGAGAGTGCGCAGAACTGGGTTCTGAAGAAAAAATATTATTATTTAATTACCAGCTTCATAAGTAGAGGGCGCCCAACCTTACAAAGCTGCGTTGGGCAAGCGACCGTATATAGATTTGCCTTCGGATTTATTTTTCTATATTAACTTTGTTTACATACATATATGATTAAATTCATGCCTCCTACTCCGACGAGGTAGGCAGAGTCTCAATGGGCCACTTTTCACCCTATGGATAACACTACCGTAAGAACGTAAACGTGACAAGAACTCAGCTACCATTTTCTTCTAGTAAATCTCATTCTTAAAAAATCCAAAAGCCAGAACTAATATTATACCAAAGAAATTACAGGAATTCCTGGCGAATTCTAATACATCTAAACAATACTTTTATTTTAGGCACGAAGAGAGAACAATCTCCAAATAATTAACTGCATACCAATAGTGGTAATATTAAGCAGACTCAAACCTGAGTAGTATTCATTGAAATTTTAGGTTATAATTCCTGACCGTACTGATAAATCTAAGCACAGAAGCAGAAAGCTAATATTAGTCCAGTAGCATATCTATTTTATCTAAATCAGTAACAATGTAAATTATATTGGCCAATGAACATTAAAATTTAACATTATTCATCGTCATAGGGCTCAAATAGTCTCACAGTGTCAGGTTGGCGCAACGCGTCGACGGGGTTCCCGCGCACGGACAGCCGGTCCCGCACCGCGTGCAGCGTGCACAGCAATGTGTTCGGGAACCGGCGATGGTGGTAATAGCGTCGAGTGCGCGCGCTGCACGCCGCCGCGGACGCGATGCAACAACACACCCGACTCCATCGCTCATCTGAATCATACAATGTTCACTATACAGATTTTTTTGCAGTTTAATGTTTCATTTCATTGTATAATATCCATTCATGAACTCATAGGACAGCAATAAATAAATAATTTTTCTTTCCATGATTAGTTTTTTTTTTTTTACATTCTTTGTAGTTAGTGATATCCCCCCTTCCTTGAATCCTGGTTAGCATTAGTTTATTGTGTATATGTAATTTTCTAGTTTTTTCTTTTTTTAAATATCAAGTTAGGGAGTGGCGTCTTGCTGAGACGAACACCCACACCAAAAGAACAAAAGCCAATTATTTTATTTTTACCGTTTATGCATGTGCGCGTCAAATAAAAAAAATCTAATCTATTCTAACTCGTGCTAAATTAGCCGGGGCAGTACTGCCACTATGATCATTTCTGCCGCCAAGCAAAAGAAGCTTGTACATAATAATGCGGAATCGAAACTAAATTTTAAGGCTTTTTATAAGTAATATTTTTTTGGATTGAACTTAAACTTATGGGTATAAACAAATGCTGCATGATTAGACACTATACCAGCCTAAAATATTATATATGTGTAATACATATATGTATCTTACCTTGACTCGTCTGATACTTTTTATTCTCCAGAGATATTTTGCTATAAAGATTCATTAGAGATTTACAAAACTCTTCCGCCATAAACTCGGGCAGACAATCATCGTTTCTCAAACTGTCACCGAAGAATCTGTCAGCTTTTCTTTCAAAAGGCGATTTCACACTGTCGTAGAACTGTATACAAGAGTCATCTCTGGTTTTGTCCGCGTGTTTTTTGTTAATTGCAGACTGAGTCAGCTGTGTGAGGCAGTACAAACCGGCGTCTTGTAATTCTGAAATGGGTACAAACACCAAAGATTACCATAATGAAACGTTTTTTAAACATGTGAATCAGTTTTTGTATCTGGGGATGTGAAGATGTCAAAGCTGTTGTATCAACATTGTCTCCTTCCTTGGGAATAAAAAGAAAGCATGCGGTCTGAAAAAAAGTTTTCAATTCAACAGTTTCATTCAACGTTTGTCGTCTCGAAGGTCGCTTACGAAGTTGGTAAAATTAGTATGGATACATCTGAAGCACCAATACACTCTATAAAATATGACAATCTACAGAATTAGAATAAAAAAAGAATCAGTATTGCTGTGCCCTAACAGGGTTTGTTTGAATCCTATAAATATATTAGTTTAAGATCTTTGTAACAAGATATCTAGGAAAGAGTGCTGCGACAGTGTACTTTCACTATAAGGGCTCTAATCACATGTTGTTATTAAAGAAACGCTTACACATAAACCTTCAGTAGGATTCCATGTGTCACAGGTGACATCGGTTGTCATCAGAATCCTAATCAAGGTCCAACATGTCTTAGGTATTACAACTTTGCCAAGATACCTGCTTCTTCACCGTCCAAACATTGCAGAAGCAAGAATAACAATGAGTTCGACGGATCCTCTTTCAAGAAACACCATACACTGTCGACAGCAGTTCGCTCAACAAGAAGAGAAGCCAGCAGATTCAGCGATTGACTCTTTGCTGCGAAGCAGTCTGGGAACTCATCATCTGAAATTTATTAATAAATAATTGTATTAAAACTGGATATAAACAGAATACTTTCACGGAGAGCAATTGCGAATTTAAAAAAATCACCTACCTCTTCGGCTGAAAGGGGTAGGATAGGGATGTATGGAACAGACATATACCTACCTCATATTCAGACAAATGACAAAGTTAGACCGCTACCTATTTGTTCAAAAGATACACCCATAATAAAACAAGCCCGCCGCCACAGGCCGCGCAAGTCTGGGACACAATGTTGGCAAATTTGGGTGGATTTTAACTAAAATTCTGCCCCTATCCAAAAGTGGATGAAAAATAAAAAACAGAGTTTCGGGCGCATACGATGCGAATGGATTCTTGTTGTACCTAAATAGAGGTTACCACTTAACACCAGATGGGCCATTTGCTCAATCCGTAATTATAATATATCAAATAAAACAATTAGTGACATTAAAGGGCTCTGTTTCGAGACATCACGTGTGTGGCCTCGCAGCTTAGTAGATAGTAACTCTGCCTTCTGCGCTGTAGGTCGTGAGCTCGATTCCCTCCCAGGAAAAACATTTGCGTGACGAATCTAGATGTTTGTTCTGTGTCTGTATTAATAAAAATATATACATGTGTATATACATATTGTTATCATCACAATTTAAAATATTTCTTTGAGAAAATAACAAATTTTAATTTCACCATCAAAAGAAAGAAAGAAAGAAAAATATTTATTGTGTTACATTAAAAATAAAATTAGGTATAAATAAAAGAAAATGTGGCTTGTAACAACAAAAAAGGTTACCACTCAGCATGTGCTGTATCAGCGGTGTGGCTGCTCAGCGCTGGTTTTTTGAAAAAACGAAAAGTACAGGTTTATGCGAGACAAACCTTCTGCAAATGGTGTTAGAGTGGACATCAAGTTATGAAGGCAGTCCTTGGTACTGGACAGCGAGACCCTCACGCACTTGTGTGACGTCACGGCAACGAGCGCGCGACACGCCGCGGACCGGACCGCGTACACATCTTTAAAAAACCCATTCTGCCAGGACACACATCTGAAAAAAAAGGAAAAATTATTTGTATGACAATTATAAATGTTTGTTCTGTGTCTGGTCTTATATGTATTTACAAAAAAGAGTATAAATGTATTATATCAGTTGCCTAGTTCCCATGATACAAGCTATGCTTATCTTACTTTTGGGCTAGATGGCGCTGTGGGAAATGTCCATCAATATTTATAATTATTTAAAAAAAAAATAAGCAAATTATCAGAAGTTTCAAGATCGAAGTTTAAGAGATACTCAAGAGGAAAGCGTTGTATTTACTTCTCATCACATGCAAATTATAAAAGTTGGGATCCTCACCTGAACAAAAGCCGGTACAGCCCTCGTTCATTCCACTGTTGTACAGGGCAGCGATTGAAAGCGCTGACGTTAGTCAATAAATCTGATATCGACGCCACGAGCTCTGCAGTCGGCGGTACATTTCCTCGGAAACTGATAGCGGGCGACACGCGGACGTCCCCGCATTTCTGCGCGCGGACTTCCAGTTCCGAACGACGTTCTAGCACCGACAGCGATATGTTGGGTTCTGAGAGGATACGCAGACTTTGAGGACTTGAAATAAGCAACTATCAAATTGACGACAATCCCGAGAAGCGTGGTATAATTATCCAATTCGCACGAGCGAAGTATTATTAAAAAGTCGACGCGATCCCCATGCTACGACCATGCAAAAGTTTTTCAACCAATATTTTGGTAAATAAAATATAATTATAAACACTTCGTTTTTTAATTTACTGGTTAACCTAATGCAGTTTTTTTAACTCTTTTAATTATTTATTGAGATAAATACTTTTAATAAACTTTTACGATAGCAGTTTATCATAATAGCGGCTATTTTTATCCTGAATTGTGTTTGGGCAGATGAATTACGCGTTATTTCGAAACGGATGAGTTTCCTTTGATAAACTTGACAGGTATGATCCAAACATGGTCAACAAATTAGTGTCGGCCGCAACAGAATGGGACTAGCGCAATTGTTTTTATTACACCGATTATGTTTCAGGCACATACATAGAACAACTTGATTAAAATTCTATCCATACGTCAACTAGACGACATATAATCATCTTTATTGTGACGCACGAAAGTCTATAATACATTACTAATGTATTCAAATTTATACTATAGTTTGTGATCATATTGAAATAAATATTAAATTGTCTTAGACAAAGATATCTTAGCGTTGCCAAATGTATCATTGTATCAGTAATTGCCGGAAGCAATAATCATAACTTATGAAACCACTTAGCAAAAGCCATTACGAATGCCATCTGGGTGGTCTAAGACAGTAGGGTCAACCTATAATTAGCTCAATTACTAGCACTTACCGAAATCCTGGACGTATTCGGTAGAGTTATTGAAATTGACTAGAACGTCTAAACAGTTCTCTAAGAAGTTGTTTTCTTCTAACTGTTGCAGCACATCACATTCTAGCACCTGTAAAAGAGAAACGTTACTGGGTATGATATAATTTTTGAATTTTTTGTTTTAGACCATATCCTCGATTGTGGCGGTGAGTGGAGGACAAAGAGGCTGCAGCTTGCTTAAGATGACGACGAGCAATGACAAAAAAAGCGTTTGGGCACCAATTCGTAAAGAGAATACCGCTCTGCTTGCCTCGCTCACCTCTGTAGTCCACAATGTAGCAAATAAAATCGCGAAATTAGCTGACCAGCCCATTAGTCCACGTTTAGATGGTATACGCACCCAGATCCATTCTTATCTCGGGAAGCCTATGAACTTCAATTTTCTATACAATCTACTATACCTATTGGTTCATACGCATAACAAGTGCTTCGGTATACTAGGTCATTGTTTTTTTAAAATGGACTATATTGTTGTTGGCCGCAGATGACCTTGACAGCGTTTGCACGGGATTTTGGTGAGAGCAGACGGCTCTCAACCGGTAAAACTTAAAATTATACACAACGTCACCAAGGGCACCATTTAGGTTCGGACCTCTGCTTGGGGCGTTGCGAGTCGGGAGGAATGGGAGAAAATGCGCCCCGCGCGGGCGTTTGGGGGATACTTCGACTCCGCCGGCGGGGTCGGTGCGAAGGTTGAGTGTTTTCTCTTTGGGGGGCTGACGATGGGAATAACTCCGGATAGGCGACTTTTATATCGTCAGGGGGGTCACCAAGTACGTGTCTTGGTCTACGGAGAGAATGGTCACTGCAGTCTTTATTTCACCTTAAATATTAACCTTATCCCCAACGCTTGGAACAAGTGAAACGATGTAATTACCTTCTACTAATTAATACCGACGTGTGAGGTGCGTAATTACTTTTGCTAAGCCAATAGAGCGAGACAAGGATAGCGCTATACGTAAAGCAACATGAGCTCTTCTATCTTACATATTATCGTTTAAGTGCAAGCGGTGCGCGAAGATTAATAAGTTACTTAGTACCAAAATAAAATCTGTATAAACATGCCTTACCCTAATTCATCGGAAGGCAAAAGAAAAAACTGATTATCATTCATTTCAGTATATTCTGAACACGGGTATACACAACGCATTAACGAACCATTATACCATTACATACACATAATAATGTTCAGTCATTATATCTGGAAATAATAGCAATGAGCCATATAATCGCAAAATAAGATAACCATGTGAATGACGATACATAAGTACTATAATTTATTCTGTGAACACAATCAGCGGTGACAACTTTGTGACGTCAGCACAGCAGTACTGCTAGGACAGTAGTACTACAAACTACGTAGTACTAGTAGTACTACTAGTACTACTAGTACTAGTAGCACTACTAGTACTAGTAGTACTACACTGGTGGGGTTTATCACTTCTGTACGGAGAAACAGTTCTTTGCCCCCGGTGGGTGGAAAATTGTATTACGAATTCCATTTAGATGTTCAATTTATAAAGCAATTTCCGCCAAGCAGTAATGCATTCGCGTTGCTGTGTTCCAATTTAAGGTGTAGGCCGGTCTATATAAAGGCACACGAAAGGCACCTTCACGTCTCAGACTTACGGGCGCATACGATGATACTTTGGTCTTGTTTTACCTAAGTAGGAGAGAACCCGAGTCGTAGTGCTTTTTATGGGCTGAGGTTACCACTTACTTACCAGTTATATGTATAAAAAATTAAGTATTAATAACAAACCGACCGTATCATACGATAATTTCACTCTCTCATATGTAGAGGTTAACGATATCAACAATACTGATAAGGCAGATGCAATCTGATATATGAGATAACATTCAGTGATAAATACTGTCTGATATTATTAAAAATAATACTGTTAACATACAGTATGTTTTGATTTACGAAGTAAATAAATAACACATGCACTATAAGGATTCTCTGTGTACCCTGAATTTCTGCTAAATATTCCTCAGACTGAAAACAATAATATCATAATAATTTCATATTGGCATCTGCGGTATCAAGTCTTCGTGGTTATAAGAAACGTGGTATCTATTTAAATCGGAAAACAACAGGCATCATTACAAATATCCGCAGAACATAAATTAATTTCTCCTGAGCTTACAAGTATGCAGGTTTTGAATAGAACAAATGTGAAAAAGAGGCGCGTCAAGATCGTAGTAAGTGAACTGCAATTTCAGCCTACCCCTGCGGTAAATAGGCGTTATATTGCCTATACCTATCTACACGTAATAAATCATTTTCCGATGCGAGAATTCAACTTTTTCCAGTGTCGCTCGAAATACTGCACT
Source organism: Chesias legatella (assembly GCA_947359385.1). Lineage (NCBI taxonomy): Eukaryota > Metazoa > Arthropoda > Insecta > Lepidoptera > Geometridae > Chesias > Chesias legatella. Next base: position 5,482,853 of record OX375786.1, on the reverse strand, counting down.
CTGTAACGGAACGAACGGAAAAGTAAAACTTTATTATTTAAAATTCTCATCAACTTTACTAGATTTTTGGTACATTACGTATTCGTACAGTTTTTCTAAAGACTTACATTCAACTCGTAACATCTTCTCATTATACTTGGAATTTGCCAAGACCTATCTATACATTACAAATCCGTTGAATAAATATTTAAATATACCTAACAAAGAGAACAAAGAATTAAAAAGATAGGCATATATGTATGCTTGAACAAAGATAAATGTACATTGTGTGCTCTGTAAACTTAAAAAAAACTTATACTGAGTAGGTACTTAAATAAACAATAAACAAGGAAAACTCTTTTTAGGGTTAAGCTCGCCTTTGTACATATATTTTTGTGTACAATCAAGAATAAATGAATAAATAAATAAATGGGAAATCATATTTTCTTATAGTCTATTACGACGAAAATATTCGCAGTGTATTGTAACAATTGTTACTTAATAATTATTATATAAACGGAAAAAACAGATTTCATCGCCAATGAACCAGAATGATTACTTTTTATCTCTTACTTGGATGACATATTTTTTCCAGCTATTTTGATTTTAAAATCAAACTACAGAACCGATTTTGATGAAATTTCTATAGGACCAATCGGAAACTATATTCTTACAAAACAAAAATATTTTTTCTAAACGGTTTACGAAATAACAAACATAAAAAGATTCAACTAAATTAAGAACCTCTTCCTTTTTTTGAAGTCGGTTATAAAGTATAATTACATAATAAGTGTATGCATATTTACATAAAGTCAAATATGACAGATAGTAAGCAATTTTACCTATTTTCTTTGTAAAAGTACATCTATAACAAGTTTTAAAAACAATATTATCCGATCTCACTAATATTCAGTATTGAATATCAATACTAAATTGTAAAAAAGTCCGATATGTTTTTTAAACGAAAAACTACTAACATTGTATAAGAAAATAGGCATAACAAAAATATCGGCGCAGGCGCACGACCACAATATGATAGCCGACAAGTTTTTTATCAATATCGTAATATTTATAAACTGTGATGAATCGCAATAAAAACGTATCATTATTTTAAAAGTTTAAGGTACACAAGTTAAGTACTACAAGTTTTTAAACAATAATTATTTTTAAACATCTATTAAAACGGCGGTAGAGAATTCGTCTAGGTACTCTAGAGAATAATATACAGTGCAAATAACATTCACCAATTGAAGAAATCGAGGACGCATTTCATTAGCACATCCTCTCTAACATCAACCGCATTAAGTCTTTGTCAAGTTTAGTTTTTTTTTACTGGGTAAATGGTCCGATTTATTTGATCAACGCTTGACATCAAAGGTAGACAAATACAGTAAGGTTGTCTACGACTCATAAAGCTTATTACTAAAACTATTCTAAGATTTCAGTGGGGAAAATTTAAGCCAGATGCCGCCTTTATTCTTCAGCATCACGCTTCTAGGGTCATACTGGATTCGAGGAGTCGTTATAGAACACGGTTCAATGGATAAAGTTCGCAGCATCGAAGCTAGGCCGGCGACGATCAACAGCTGAGCGAAACGCGCTCCTGTAAATAATAAGAAATTTTTAAAATACATTGGGTTAGTGTAATTTATGAAAATCAATCAAGCAGTGATGTAAAACTATATTGAGATTTCAGTGACCCTACAGATTATAGTGATAATGTCACTCCTGCATTATCATGCATACTAAAGCTATCGAGTCTCAAGCTCTTATATTATAAACATCCCATGTAAAGGAATAGGTTGAACTAAAATATCTATATATCGCAGACAAGTTTAAATGTTTTTTACATCCGTGAAAATAACTTATCAATCAACGGGAACTGGACAAATGCATGTTTATTCAACCTTTTTATGCAAGTTGTCCATATTTTGAGAAATTCGTGGACATTCGTCATGACTGCAATGTTTAGCATAACAGTTTTCCTCATTCGAAGCACTTTTCAAGGGAACTGCATGTCGGTCATACATACTATTGCTACACTTACTGGTATTGAGAAGCAAAATAGGAGTAGGGTAATCTCTTACCTGGGCAACGTCTTGGTCCATCTCCAAAAGCGATGAACCCTGGAGGATTTGTGTCATCTTTGAATCGTTCTGGATCAAATTTATCCGGATCCGGAAAATTCAAAGGGTCTCTCTGTATACAGTGGAGTGGAATTAATATTGGATCCTTGAGTTTTACCGCCAATTCTGTCCCTGTCAAGGTACAGGGCGCCGTGCACAGTCTTGTGGTTAGCGGTGTCGGAGGATGCATTCGCAGGGTCTCTAAAACCACTTGATTGACAAACCTCATCGCAACAACAGCCTCATAGTTTAACCCACCGTATCTCGCGATACTGTCCTTTATCTCAGTTCGCATTTTATCTTGTAGGTCCATATCTTTTGCCAACTCATACAAACAAAAAGACAGCGTTGTTGCTGACGATTCTAATCCGGCCAACATAAATATAAACGAATTGGATGTTATTAACGCATCCGTCATAGAGAAAGTGGACTCGGTATTTTGAACGTTTAACATCAGCTGGAGAAAATCATTTCTGTGAACTCCAGTAGATCGTCTCTCGTCGAGCACTTGACTTATAATAGTAGTGAAGAAGTTTTCCACGTCCGGTGAATATGATTTGAGATTCAACAATTTGAACAGTCTAGGGAAGAACGTTCGGCAGTATCGTTTGAGTAGAGTCGCACGGTCAGTTTTAAACATTTTTTGCGCCATTTTTAAGAAAGGTGAATTCGGATTTTTGAGAGAACCTGGGTCCACACCGAAAGCACAGCTCCCAATTACGTCAGTTGTGTAGCGCGACATTAGATTGGGTACATTGACCTCTACCAGTGATTCGTCTAGTAGTGTTTTCTCTAGAGTTTGGGCGCACTCCGCCACAAGGGGGAACATAGCTTTCATCTTGGCGGAGGAGAAGGTCGGTGTGACAATTTGGCGCATCGCTTTCCATTCGGAGCCGCTCATATTAGCCAGGTTGCGCAGCAACGGTTCTCTCTTCGTATCCGTCGACACTGACACTCGATCACTGAAGCTAGAAAACTCCTTCGTAAATACGTTATTCACCATCTCCAGATCGATAATCATCAAAGTCGGTCGCCGCGCTTGAAATAATCCCACATATTTTTCCCCGCGAAAACTCTCATAGAGAAACTGGAGCATATTTGCGTAGCTCCGTCGCATAATAAAAGTGGGTCCGAAATTGCCAAAAATGGGGCAAGGTTCTCTGTACGGCACATTTTTTAATCGCCAATATTTTCTACCTTTTGTGGTGTAATGAAAAACTGTTAGTAGAAAAACGAGTGAGAGTATCGTCCCCAGTAACATAACACTGATCCACATTGTTGAATGATAAGCTACACTGGTTTTATGTAAAGGTTTGAACTGCGTTTATCGCCCCGGCACCGGCATTTCGAGCTTATGTAAACAAACAAGGCACGCGCTTCGTGTGCGGCCGGGCGGCGGTGTGAAGCGTGTGAGTTCGCGGCTGCGGTCACTGCGCAAGTGCCGCGTGCTCAGCGCCAACGAACGGTAGATAAGCCCTCCGTGGTGCGCGCGGCCCGCTCCGCTCGCCGCGCCGCGCCGCGCCGCCTCGCCCCTGCGCTGAAGGCCGCGCGACCAGAGGTATTGCGCCCCGTGACTTGAATAAATCCAAATAACGAATAACCACTTACGTCGACCATTGTATTCCGAAACGAGTATTGTTGTAAGAAACGCGTTGACGCGGTGCACGCCCGGTCATTACACAGCGGCATTCCGGTCGTTCTCAGGTTTCTAATGTGTACTACCAGCCGTGTGGAAACAGTGCTGACGTCCTTTAACTAAAAGGCCGTTAAGCAATAATTGTTGTTTTTGAGATATGTTCAGAGAACTCTTTTCAATTCCTAATTTAGGAGAAAATTCATGCGTCATAGTATATACAAATTAAAGTATTCGTAACTGTCCAGTTTACGGTGTACAATTCATCACACATCTCACAATTCATAACCTGCTTAAAATACATGAATGCCAATGTCGTCCCAATAAATAGTCTCATCACAGGAAGGGACGTCCATATATTGAATAGTGAAATTGAAAAACGTATAATGAAATAAAGGAATGTAATTCACGGCCATCGCGCGAGTGCTTTTAACTTTTTTATGTTAACTATTTTTACTGAAGAAAATCATTAAGAAAAGCCTTCTTCAGCTTGGAACCAACTTACTGCTAACCACATTTATGAAAAGACAGTTATCAGAAAACCGAATGCATACCTATGTAACAAAGTGACGCATTTCCCGTGATGCATTTCGATTTTCAATAAACCCCGAGAGGTATTTTATAAACAATTCAAATCGAAATGCATGTTTACAAAATGAAGTTAATGTTATTCAAATATTTAAATCTCTGAATCATTTTGCTATTTAGGCATTTCTATTGTTAAGGGTAATTACGAATTCAAGGTAAAATAAGTTATTTTTATTGAAATGAGCATAAATAGTCATCCTCACACAAACATTCAATAAAATCTTGTAGAACAATTATGTCCCTTCTTCTCAAAACTCCAAATCACTCCTCCAGCTGTTATAGTGGAACTTTTACAGTCCATGCAGTGAAGCTGTGGAACTGCCTCCCCCACGAAATTCGTGCGAGTCAAACGGTCTATGTATTAAAAAAGAGAGTAAAAGAAGTGCTCTTTTACTCTCTTTTTTAATACATACCCTTCTTTTTAATCTGCCGTCATATTTTATACATTTATTCATATATATGGTACCGGTTCGAGAGAACCAGTGACTCGAATAGAAGAAGAAGGCGATTCCGTATAATATGATTTAAGCGTCTATAATTTGAGGTGTATTCTGAATACTTTTAGTGGTCGCGAGGCTGGCCGTGGCTTGATGTTTAGTTTATTCAGCCGGCAAACCCGTCTGACGAGGCTCTCAAAATTATATTAACGTATTATTAAATCATACATTGAAATTTGCTCGGCCCAGGAGGTTTGTTAATTTCGCTTAGTAAATTTTGATACGGATTGCTTTGATACAGCCCAACTTATTTTTTTAAGGAATACAGTTACGCTACAAGCCGACGGCCCACCTGGTGTTAAGTTGTAACCTCTGCCCATAACAACCGATGCGACTTGTGTCCTCCCCTACTAGTCCTCCGGTACAACAAGACCCAAGTCGCATCGTATGCGCCCGTAACTCTGAGACGTGTAGGTGGAACACTGCTTGGCGGCTGGAACGGGCATGGTGGCAGTACTTCCCCGGACGAACTTGGCGTGAGTTCTACTGCTCTTAATAACGAATATATATTGAAAAGACCGAATCGATAATAATCAATATATCTTGATGAGTTGTTTAGCATCTCTCGCTCCCGATCAAAGTTCAATGCTAGTTGTAAATGTTTATTAGTGCAGATTTATTACAACATTATTAATAATGAACAGTCCGAGACCCTCGCTAATTAAGATGTTTATAACGATTTATGTGAATTAATAAATTGTAATTACTTTACATATAATTTACGTGAATAATCTTTTACTGATTTAAGTGGGACTTGTATGTCTGCAGCTCTATTCTTCATTCTAAGATTGATTTGATGTTGTATGAACTGCCACAACGCAATGATCCAGTGGAAAATTCAAGTCTTAAGTACCTGTATTATCATGCACCTGTAATTTTACCGGCTACTTACAACTTCTACTCATACCCTTCATAAGAATCCAGCTATGGAGTTGCATAACTGCTTTGTCGACAGAATAGATAGATATCAATATCATTTTTTATCATAGTGAACCCTATGATAAACCCGATAAACCCTATCCAAACCTGTTAAAACGTTCAAATCATCTGAGAGAGAAGAGAAAAAAAAGTTCACGTAGATATTATTGTCTTTCGGATGGGAATACTTATCCGTGCACTCTATTTCTTAGTTAGAATACTTCTGTTGTAATTGTACTGGAAACTTAAAATTTCGCAACACACATCGAGCCATTCTTAACTACAGAATAAATTTATTTCTTTGGTAGAGTCCTCTAACTTGAGAATCCGGTGTAACTAACATCCGGTTCGCACAGCAAGAAATCACAACAAGTTTAATATTGTTTCCAAAGATATCTTTCTAACAAAATAGTAGCACAAAACAAGCTCTGCTATGTGCTTATCATTTAGCATAATGGACAAATACAGAACGCCGCGCCGCGCGCCGGCGCCGTTTAGAAAGAAATACTTAGCGATACTTACTAATTAAGAAATACTTAGAATTACTTAGATTTAGATAATCTTATAAGCGTATGACATACCAAAAGCTATTTAAATATTAGCAATGATCATTATATTGGACGATAAGATTGTGGAAAATTTTCTAATCGTTTTATAAATGTTCTCCGCAATCCGTGTTTTTGACCGCATGAATAAAATAATAATATTGGTGGACAATTCACACAGCGCCATCTAGCCCCAAACTAAGCATAGCTTGTACTATGGGAACCAGACAACTGATAAAATAGTTTTTTTTTGTAAATACATACATATTATAATACATATTAACACCCAGACAGAACAAACATCTATATTCGTTACACAAATGATAATCCTGGGTGGGAATCGAACCCAGGACCTACAGCGCAGAAGGCAGAGTTACTACCACTACCAACTGTGCTGTGAGGCCTGTCAATAGCAATGGGCATGAAATAGTACCTATATTCTGGTGTTCAGGAAATTTAATAATGGCAATTCGTTTCTGTGGCTTTTTCTTTCTGTACCCACAGTCGGCGGTCGCAAAAATCATACAAGTATATGTAACTAATCAACAACGATGTGATTTCACACATACACATTAGAACCACTTGAAGGTCAAAAATGTTCAGGATGCGGTTTTATATTTATTTATTTGTTGACATTTCACACAGCTCCATCTAGCCCAAACTAAGCATAGCTTTACTATGGCTGCTGGATACAAGAATACTTTTAAAATATATTATTTAACATCATAATTATAATTATAAAGGTTTCTTCTAAGTCTGTGTGCAAATATGTATCATTAGCACACAGACACAGAATAAAGCTTTATATTTGTCACAAGTCAACAAGGAACAACATATTGTCCTTGATAGGCGGTTTTATTTGAAAGGATTCCGACTTTATCCAAGCACAAATATTTATTAAGTATTGGCTTAACCCGACTAGGGTTTAAGTAATATAATAACTTACATCAGATTTAGGCGAAGCACGAGAAGCCACCGCAGCGAGGAGCGAAACGGCCGCAGAGCGAACGACGTTCGCTTCGCCGCGCTGCGCGAATATTCGCGCAGCGAATTGTGATAGAGATTGTTCGTCGATAGCTAAAAAGATAAGCGGATTTGAGATCAGTGTTTTCATTTAAGTTTTTGGAATGATAATAGGCTTCTATCCGAGATATCAATAGATATCTTGAATACGTGATGCGGGCGGTGAAGAAAGATTGGGCAGGGCTAGTACGTGATTGACCTTGACTGTGACAATCCAAGGTTACACTTTCCAAAGAAGCGATAGAAAATACGATACGTTGAATTCGCCTCAACCTATTGACCTAACACATTGCGTCCAGAGACACCAGGAGAGACGAGTCAGATAGTGCTGCGTCCAGAGAGACCAGGAGAGACGAGTCAGATAGAGCTGCGTCCAGAGAGTCCAGGAGAGAAGAGTCAGATAGAGCTGTGTATTACGATTACGTGAATTTTGAAGTGTTTCGAACAAACAAAATGCATACTCACATACCAGTAACTGTATTTTGCCATTACATTATTTTAGTTATTGCCACATTGCAATTGCCCAAAACATTATTATACAAAGGTAAAGGCAGTGTAGTACATCTTAAAATCAGCTTAATTTATTGATGTTACTACTGCTTCTTACTTTAATGTTGTAAATAATACATTACTATATATTTCATTTTCTTTGTCTAGTTGAGTTCGACTATAGTACAAGCCATGGCTTCCTATAATTGAATGAATACGTAGACAACTGTTATGAATAAATAAATAAATATTGGCGGACATTTCACGCAGCGCCATCTAGCGTCAAACTAAGCATAGCTTGTACTACTTGAACCAAACAACTTATGTATTGTTTTGTTTTGTTTTATTTATTGATTGTTTATCCTGTGTGGGTATCAAACCCACGACCTAAAGCGCAGAAGCCCGAGTTACTACCAATTTACCTGTGAGGCCATCATCCTTTTTTGTGTTCGTGGGCCCAGTTACTCGCGTAAGTGATAACCCTTTGAATCCCTACACGTGTCCCCGGGTGGTGCGAAAGGAGCAACCTAAAGTGGCAGTAGAACTTGTGCTGAGTTCGCCCGGAAAAGTACTGCCACCATACCTGGTAATACACCGCCAAGTGATGCACTCGTGTTGCTGTGTTCCGGTGAAAGAGTGGATGCCGGTGAAATTGCAGGCGCATGAGACGTAACATCCCCGTCTCGGGGTTATGGACGCAACGCAATGCGACTTGAGTCATCTCGTACTTTGATGGAGAGGACATGAGTCGTATTGCTGTTGTCTACGGGCGGCGCGGCGGTCGAAAAAAAAAAACTCGCGCTGCAGTCAAGAAAGAAAGAGAAGCCGTTTTGCGTCAATTTTATTACTCTATTATTTCTTTATGTTTGTTATTGTTTGCATTTAGCCTAGAACTGTAATAATTGTTGCAAATAAATGTTATTTTCTTTCTTTCTTTCAAGTATAAAAGCACATTATGCGGTGCAATGTTACCTTGCATCAGATGCGGCAACAGCTGTGCGTAGTACGCAAGTGCTGCAAAGAGGTGGAGGGAGGCCGCGCGCAGTTCCGCTCGCGCAGCCCTCGTACACAGCGCGACGGAGCACACTACATCACTACTCCACAGTTCGCTCCATCGCTGTATACATACGAACACAACTGTTAGAAAATTACAATTTAGGTTTTTTTTTTAATGTAATATTGTTACGGAACGAGCCGACGGCCCACCTGGTGTTAAGTGGTAACCTAGGCCCATAACAGCCGATGCGACTTGGGTCCTCCCATACTAGGTATGACAAGACCAAAGTCGCATCGTATGCGCCCGTAACTGTGAGACGTGAAGGTGGAATGTCTCATGTGCCTGTAATTTCACCGGCAACCACACCTTTCAAACCGGAACACAGTAACGCGAATGCGTTACTGTTTGGCGGCAGAAAAGGGCATGGTGGCAGTACTTCCCCGGACGAACTTGGCGAGAGTTCTACTGCTCTTGATATACTGTTATTGTTAATTGTTTTTTATTTTTTAAGTTATTCGCTGTCTGCCTTTATGTTATTCCGTGTCATCTATGTTCAAAATCTCAGCTAAACATTTCAGTGATTTTGATGTAATTAAGTTATAATAAACGTCCAAACAGACTTTTGCATTATAATATAGTATGATATTGGCTTTCAGAATGTTTATTGTACATAGTTTTTAAGACTTATATTACACAATCTATACAAATAAATAAAATTAAGTCACTGTTTGCAATGTATAAACAACAGCTTTTTAATGAATGCATAGAACATATAAGAGGTACTTATAAAAAACAGTTATTAAAATGTTTGTCTGTTTGTTTGTTCCGGCTTATTTCCAAAACGGTTGGAATGATTTTGACGAAATTTACTGGCACAGCTGATGTTATAAGTCGTAACTTAGACTGCTTTGCAGCGGGGTAAACTAGGGGTGGTGTTAAAAACGAATTCCACGCAGAAGAAGTCGCGGGCAACAGCTAGTAGTCAATATATTCTGCATAGTATTCAATCATGATAACAATAACAAATCTGAAATAAAGAATTATTATGTTCAAACGGAAATTACATGTCTCGTCAATCATATCTCTATCCGGGAAATAACGCACAGTATCAGGAACGTCCATATCAGTTATCTGCGTGTCGAAGCTTCAAAGCACTCGCATCGTTATCCAAACACTATTTTATCATTTTCCTCGAACATTCCACCAGTCTGTGTATACTTGACGATAGATCTTATCAGCTTTATATAGTGACAAATTGATTACATATTTCAATTGAGAAAATTCTGCTTAATCGCATGATTCATGAATAAGGCATACCTATTCAAAACTGATTTCTTTTGAGCGTCACAACCGATGAACTAACTCAATTTCTTTGAAATATGTAGTCTTTTTGAATGATAAACCCTCATATCTAAGAAATCAGAGCTGAATTGAATTGAAGTTCATATATGACTACATATTATAAAACAAAGTCCCGCCGCGTTGTCTGTCCGTCTGAACGAGATAATTCAAAAACTACGGAACATACATTAAAACATAATTTCACACCCAGACATAGTACAAACAAATGTTTGTCCTGTGTGGAAATCGAGCCAACGACCTACAATGCAGAAGGCAGAGTTACTACTGAGTTGTGAAGCCAGTCTAAATAGGGTGAAATATGACGATCATTGTTGAAGATGACGGAAAAAAAATGATGCGGAATGTGATTTACTGGATATAGTAGAATCATAGGGTAGGAAATATATGTAAACCAAACGAGATTCAAAAGAGATGTAATACACACCTGCACAGGTATAGCTTCCTCGTGTATTTGTCTCAATAAAGCCAGCAATGAAAGCGTCGCATCCAATCTGCACGCCTGTCCCTTTCGGCCGCCTCCGCACGCACAACCACTCAGGATGAGCGATGTTATCTTGAGGCACTGTATCAGAGTATCTTCCGAGAGGTAACAGTAGCGAGAGTTCAAGGCGTGACGAATGCAGCGCATTAGTTCGTTGAGGTAGCCTAAATAGATCAAATTTAAAACATATAATAAGTACGTGTATGGCTGGAAATATAACAAAAAAAAACTGTAAATTTCTGTCTAAGAGTAGAAATATCTAAATTAATGTATGTACAAGCAACGCTAATACGTCTTTGCTTAAGATTTTGTGACTTTACTTCAGGAGATCATTAGGTATTAACATTTTATAGTTAACACCAACAAGTGACTAGAAGTTGACATTTACATACCACCAAAAGTCAAATACGGTTCCTCTACAAAAGCCAAACATGCGACTATAACTAATAATAATGAAGTTCGTTCCTCGACGTAGTTTTGCACTGTGTTTCGAGAACCAGGACTTAACAGGACAGGAAGGACATAACTTACCCAACATATGAAAATTCTTCAAATCAATCTTCTGCAAGCAAGCCAGCAAAATCTTCAAAAGGCTTTCCATCTTAGAACTGTCGTAATCATCACGGCTCAGCAGCATGATGAGCCGTATGATCACCTTCACGATGTGGATATGTAGTTGAGTTACTTCCACGTTGTCTTGTGCGGTCTGCTGCGGGTACAGCTGGCTTCGGCTGAGCAGTGATATCACGCTCGCGTCGTTACCGATGAACGATGATTTGATCCAACACATCGTTCTACCTGAATGGAATACGTATATTGTAAAAAGGAAACAACACTAGATATTTTTCTATGGGATATTTATTTAGTGTAACGAAGTTTCGGAAATTACAATCAAGGCACTTGAAGAGCTAGGCGAAACAGAATTCGACCGCCACGTCATGTTTGGTATGGCTAACGCTATTATGTAAAAAAAAACTTGGTTCCAACCAATCCCACGACGTCTCTCGTATTTAAGTAAAAGCGGTTTCGACAATCATATTGTCCCTGGCATCCGCAAATATTTATAAACATGACAGTAAACAATCACGATTATAATTTGAAACAAACTTAATATTGTTTGACAGCTCTAATCGTCTATAAATAAATAAATAATAAATAAATATGGGTGAGTATTTCACATTTCACACACAGCGCCATCTAGCCCCAGAGTAAATTAAACATAGCTTGTATCATGGGAACCACACAACTGATATAATACTTATAGACTTTTCTGTAAATACATACATATAATACATAGCAACACCCAGACACAGAATAAACATCTATGTTCGTCACACAAATGTTTTTCCTGGGCGGGTATCGAACCCTACAGCGCAGAAGGCAGGGCTACTACCAACTGAGCTGTGAGGCCAGTCATAATGGTTAGTTTTTGTTTCTTTTCCTTCACTAGACAGAGAAAGAGATGCGTCAACATAAAATTAATAGTTTGTTGAGACAGATTCGCTACCTTTACCTTCAGTAGAAACGTTATCCATAAACGCAAGAAAACATTGCAACAGCGACGTTAGCAACGCCGCGTCGCGCGCGGACGCCGGCGGTGCCGAGAGGAATCTCTGTGTGTGCCGCCAGGGAAGCGACACCAACTGCTCGGGTGAAGCCGACGATAGCGGGATCAAATATGTATAACTGAAAAAATATGCATTTTAAATGCAGCGGTCATAACGTCCGTTTGCTGTATATATAGTATTTAGAAAAATATAAAAGTACTCAAGTAGTTTTAGAATTGGATCATATCCCAGATGGCACCAGGTTTTTGCATTAGTCTATCCTTTTCTGTCTTTCAGAAAAGTCGTTAGAACGAATCTTTGCTTCTTATTTTAAATACTGACGTTTGAGTGATATCACAGCGAAATTCATTGTACTCTTGGATAGAGACGTTCTTCGAGTTAATATAATTTGTAGTCAGTCCTCAAAGCAACCGTTGCAGTATTGCGCATGAAATACTATCTAGAAAAGCTGTCAATCCATCTAAATAACGTTTTATTTTACTGTAGTTACTCACCTCTCCAGAATATTCAGCGCTTCAATGACTTGTCTATGACTTGTCGCGTTTTCCAAATCCAGCAGAGCTTTGCTACACGAGTATACCGGACACGCTGTCCGCAGTAATGCTAAGTCTTTCGCACAGGGGCGAAGGGCGAGAGGCGCGGGAGGCGCGGGGGCATCCAGTAGGGCTTTGGAACGGCCGACGTTAGCGCACCACCAGTGCACGCGGATCGACGCACGCCACACTTCTTCGGCTAGCAGCCACTCTGTCAATAATATGAATAATTCAACCATTACTTACGGCTCTGGCATTAGTACTGGCTCTACTTATGCCGGGTACCAATCGGTATCCGGGTTTTTCCAACAGTTCAGTGGTATCATTTTGTGATGAAAGGCTCAAGCAACTAAGTTCGTACTTGTTGGTTGGCTTTTCCCAAGCATATGTCACCCATATGTTTGAAAAACGTAGTTTGAGACTCCGCCTAACCCTTCGTGGATGAAGGTGTGATTCCATGCATGATTGCATTTATCTATACAAATAAATAAAATTTAAGTGTCTGTTTGTAATATTAAAATAACCGCTTTTTACTAAGTGCAGGTGGCATACACGGTACATATACCAAAACAACATTTTTACAAGGCCTTTAGGCTACTTTTCGGAGGGGTAAAATAGGGGTGCGTGATAAAACCGAATTTCACGCGGACGAAGTCGCGGGCAACAGCTAGTTGTATTTAAAAAGCTTATGAATACTTACCAACATAAGAATGTTCAGCATTCGGGCTACTTTTCCAATAGCTGTTTGCATTAAAAGGCAGGGTTGTGCGTTCAGTGACGTTGAGCGGTAGGGCTGGCACGCGATGTCTCGACTCGTCTATCTCCTGCAGCGCGAACCCCGCCCAAGCCACTAGCGCCAGCACTTGCGCGGACAGTAACACCGCTGTCTCGTTTGCAGGAAACACTAAAATCACTAAACGAAACAAATTAAATATGAGAGTTGATGGGACAGTAAGGAACGTCGTGAGCTTAAGGCGGCGAGTTAAAAAGTAACAGGTGAGTGATAAACGTAACAAAGAACAGTCATTAAAGATAAAATAATAAATACAAACCTCTTATAAGAAGTGAGGGTAGGTCGGGTATTTTAGCCAGGTCATGTCGACTAACAAAGCAGACACTATTGAGGATTGAAACGCAACTGATTGCGCATTCCGGAAAAGCGAGGTAATCGTCCACCAAAAGTGACATTCTGTAAGAAACAACAAATTTTCACACGTCATGTTAACTGTATTTTTAAGTGGTACAGTTACGGATCGATCTGACGGCCCACCTGATGTTAAGTGGTAACCTCTGCGTAACTCTTGAGACGTCTGGATGGAATGTCTCATGTGCCTGTAATTTCACCGGCAACCACGCCTATCAAACCGGAACACAGTAACGCGAATGCGTCACTGCTTGGCGGTAGAAATGAGCATGGTGGCAGTACTTCCCCGGACGAACTAGGCGTGAGTTCTACTGCTTTTAAAACTCTTTCTCTACCATGCTTATTATATACTATTCTACGTATGTGTCTCTTAATAATATTATCGGTAACATTATGCATAGGTATTTTATGAGATAGCGATTGATGATTATTATTATTATTACAAAAATAATCAATATTATTTGAGTCAAATATTTATTTCGCTAAACTTCATGTCGGCCACTCGCTCATCTCGTTACTTTACTATCCTACTTATACTATAAACGTGAAAGTTTGTATGTATGGATGTTTGTTACTCTTTCACGCTCAAACGGCTGCATGGATTTGGATGAAATTTGGTATCAATATAGCTTATAACCTGGCTTAACACAGGCTACTTTGATCCCGGAAAAGTGTAGTATTCCCGTGGGTTGACTTACTCACCGCGGGGAATATCGCGGGGCGCAGCTGGTATAAAAAAAATGGTTGTCTGTAAAGTCGGTTTACTGACGATAGTTGAACGTGACAACGTCTTAAGAATTGTGTTCGATTGTGCTTCTTTGTCGCTCGTTCCGCGCTCTCGCTTGCACTTGCACAAGCCTTACATGGAACGCCTCAGAGCGAGGTAACGCCGCATGAGTCATGTTTTTTCGTGCGTGCAGCCGGCTCTATCGAATTATAAGACGTTGTCACGTCAATAAAGAAATGCAATATGAACAAACGTACCGAAGTATAGCGACGATAACTTTTAATCCGTCATATTGCAGGAAAGGCTCGTGCAAGTCTTGCTGGCGCATGATAACGGACAGTTGCTGCAACGTGTTGCGACGCAACGACGGCTCGAGAGACGGCTTCACTGCGGACCGTGTGACGTACTCCGTTCCGTGTTCGTCCAGTATTATATCTTGCTTTAGCACGTCTAATATTTGTGTTAGTCCCGTTGCCTGAAAATTAATTAATTTAGTATTATGGTGTCATATATTCAATGTATGCTGTTCCAAAAATATTGAGAAGATGGAAAATGAAATACCCATGTAAGATAAGGTGGGAAGACGGTTAAGCATTATTTTTATGGCAAACATAATCCATTGACCATCGAAGACTTTCTAGGTGTTTTAAAAACTAGATTCGGTAGCTTCATGCCTCTCCAGAAATGTTTTCACGACCTGTTAGAATATGAACCAGTCTACATCAGACTGGCCTCACAGCTCAATAGGTCAACTCTGCCTTCACCGCTGCAGGTCGTGGGTTCGATTCTCACCCAGGATAAAAATCTGTGTCATGAATATAAATATTTTTCTGTGACTGGGTGTTAATAAAATGTATTATATGTAAATGTTTATAAAAGGTATATAAGTATTCCATCCGTTCTGGTTAAGCTGCGCTTAATTTGGGGCTAGGCGACGTTTCTTGAAATGTCCACCAATATTGATTTATTTATTATAATCATAGATCGTGTGACATCGGCTATCTTTGCCCATTATAATATCAAATTACTTTAGCTTTCATTACGCTTGCAGAATAAAAGAGCTTCTTAAATCTACTAAGAAGATAATCGGATGGTCTAATAAATGAAACAAATGCATAGTTAATCGTTTGTGCTCCAAACTAAACAATGAAAAGTAGATTTACCTGAGAGTTTTTCGTTGAAGAACTAGAATAGTCTATATTGAAATCCTGCGGTTCTAGTCTTCTCAAAGCATTCAACAGTACATCCGGCCGAAGGGAATCCGATGGAGGCAAATACCGGTCGTCATCTGAAAGGTACGAGAGTCTATCTATTATGCTGGATATTTTTAAGCTGATATAGATATTTAAGGTGTATTTTGGCATTTCCCCATTAATATAATAATAATAATAATAATAATAATAATAATGGTGGACATTTCACACAACGCCATCTAGCCCCAAAGTAAGCTAAGCATAGCTAGTATCATGGGAACCAGACAACTGATATAATATATATAATAATTATATACTTTTCTTTTGCAAATACATACATATATTACATATTAACACCCATATATAACAAACCAAGCACGCACGTCGGCGCTTCTGGTGATATTATGTCAATTGGTCTTGTTACTTCAACAGTTATTGTCAATAGGACTTACTAGAACTTACAAACTTGACTACTGGTTAGAATTATTGACTAAAATATTCACCTAAATGCCTGCACAAGGTATGTGCCGCATCGAGTTGCACCGCGACACATTTCACGAACAAGAGACGCACAAGACCGACTATTATTTCAGAGTTGCTGACACCCATGCACTCCGCTATGTCGCTGTCAAGAGATTTGCAGATAGCTTGACCTGAAATAATAACATTTTCATCATCCTAATCTCTGGGTATTTTTAAATGTGACTGCATGTCAGTCATTATTTCCATATAATTCATAAAGAAATGGCTTGTAAACGTCAATAATATTCAAAACATAAGGTCACGCGTACTTATCGCTAAGTTTGACGCCTGGTGCCATTCGGAGTGCCAATCCCAAATTTTATACAAATATTAAGCGAGGATTTGTTTTATTTTAATAATTATAACTTTATTTATTAAGGACAAAAAACAACTACAGTACATATTCTTAAATTATAAAATACATAAATTAGTATTATTAGTGCTGCCACGGATTAGTTTAACGATTTATATAAGGATGAATTTGGTAATTGATTTTACCTAGAAGAGTTTCGTGTGCAGCGTACACGTGCAGTAAAGGCAACACGGGCAACAAACTGGCGAGTAGTCGCCACCAACAACTGTCACTCAGCGCCATACGCCCTCGCAACAGGTAAAGCATTATTTCTGCAGCGCTGTCTGCCACCTAAAATAAAAGACTTGGTTATAATAATATTGGAGGTAATTTCACCCAGCGCCATCTAGCCCCAAAGTAAGCTAAGCATAGCTTGTATCATGGGAACTAGACAACCGATATACATGTTTACTTTTTTGTAAATACATACATATTAACACCCAGACACAGAACAAACATCTATGTTCGTCACACAAATGTTTGTCCTAGGTGGGAATCGAACCCACGACCTGCAGTGCAGTAGGCAGAGTTACTATTAACTGAGCTGTGAGGCCAATACTACTATATATACTACTTTAAACCTCACCATTTTATTTGCTGTAAAAGACAAAGACACTTACCTCACTCGATTTGGACGATAGCCCATGGCAACAGATCTCCGTGAGAACAGTGACGTCACACAGTAAAGCCAGACATTTTTCGTTCTCCACTTGAAGAGCTTCATCGCCAATCAACACAGACTTCACCATTTCAGCCAGAAACCCATAGAATCTAGCCGAAACCCATTCTGAATTCGCCATTAAATTCAGTGCGATACTGCGAGCGATTGACCAGTCACTGTCATTTAAATCAAGGCTCCTAGTTTTTACAAGTAAGAAGTCTGCAATATCGTTTAAATAAGTTTCGTTTTGGAATATTTCTAGCACGGGAAGGGAGTTTTTGATGCAAACGAGAGCAGTATTTGTATTTCGACACGAATCTTTGTTTTTCATAAATTTGACTGCCTCTTCCATGCTGGCACATATTTTTTTCAGCTGTGTGTATTTCGTTTTGTATTCTTGGTGTGATGATACCCTAGTATTCTGAAAGAAGAAAATTAGATGATAATAATAATACTGGTGGACATTTCACACAGCGCCATCTAGCCCCAAACTAAGCATAACTTGTACTATGGGAACCAGACAACTGATAACTTACATAGTTTTTTGTAAATACATACATATAATACATATTAACACCCAGACACCGAACAAACGTCTACATTCGTGACACAAATGTTTGTTCTGGGTGGGAATCGAACCCACGACCTACAGGGCAGAAGGCAGAGTCACTACCAACTGAACTGTGAGGCCTGCCAAGATCTAGTTATACTTATTGTTAATTTTTATATTGTTTCAGAGAGTAATCATTATTTTACCTGTAAAATGACCGAGATTCGTTTACTTAAATGCGGATAGAAGAGTTCAACAGCCGGGTCTATTTGAGCCATCTGTAAAGCTGCTACAATTGATGATGGCGGCAAAGCAGATTCTCTGGCCCAGTGCAACAACTTTTCACCACACGCGGCCAGTCGCAGCCAAGCCACGCGGTGGTGGCGACGATCAGTATTTTCATTGAAGAACTTGCTGAAATCGACAAAAAACTGCATTTAAATATGTATCACCAGTTTTTAGACTGCACAGTCATTACCAATGGTAGAAATTGGTAATAAAATAGGCGTGCGGCTGAGATCTGTGGAAAAATTTGTATGATTAAAAGATTCATAAGCGTCTTATTTTAGAGTTTTGCTGTATGTGTGTGTGTGTGTGGTTTGAATGTGATAATGTATTTATTAAATAATAATAATAATAATAATAATATTGGTGGACATTTCACACAGCGCCATCTAGCACCAAAGGCTAAGTAAATAGCTTGTATCATGGGAACCAGACAACTGATATAATACTTAAATACTTTTTTTGTAAATACATATTAACACCCAGATACAAAACAAAATTCTATGTTGGTCACATAAATGTTTGTCCTGGGTGGGAATCGAACCCGCGACCTACAGCACAGAAGGCAGCGTTAATACCAACTGATCTATGAGGCCAGTCCCCAATATATAAAAAAATTAAAGTACACTTTTTATTGTACGATATAATTATCACAGCTCATTAAAATACCTGAGCGTCGTCATTAGATCTCCCATCAATCGCATCACCATACAGCTCTTTTGTGAGATATCTCTGTGAGTTTTGAAGTTATGGTCCGCAGTCCAAAACTTGTGAGTGACACATTCTAGTAGAACCTCCTCCAGTGATTCTACCAGACACATACACAGGTTTAGATCCTTCTGAAAACAATAGTCATTTTTCTGAGCAAGCTTTGGCAAGGTTGTATAGAAAGACTACATAATCCTTTTTTTAAAGCAGTCGAAATTAAGCCAAGCTCATTCAGGGAAGTACTGCCACCATGCACATTTCTGCCGCCAAACAGTAATGCATTTACTTTACTGTGTTCCAGTTTGAAAAGTGTGGTTGCCGGTGAAATTACATAAGCACTTGAGACATTCCACGTGTCAGAGTTAGGGACGCATACGTTGCAAGTTGGGTCTTGTCGTACCTAAGTAGGGGTTTGTCACATTGCTTGTTCTGGGCAGAGGTTGCCATTTAACACCAGGTTGGCCATCTGCTCGTTCCGTAAAGGTATAGCATAAAAAAACTTTTATACTTTCATTTTCGTGCAGTAAAGTGAAATATGCTTACCAAACTAGATGTCTCCACGTCTACCAAACTTCTTGTCACCATACTGAGGACTGCAATTAAAGTATCCAGCGCGTACAACGGCGCCGGCAACTGTCTCAACGCAACCAAACCATCCTCCTTCGGCGTCTCCTGAGAGCCTTCGGCAATCTGCTCTAGTTCTAGGTTGACCCCATCTTCTATGACTTTGTGGTCATCTAAAAGCTACAACCAATACAATTATTTAATCTGGCGACACTGAATTAATCATCAATCTTGATCAATGCACAGTAGTAGAGTAGTAGCAGTAGAACTTATGCCAAGTTCATCTGGGATACTTCCCCAACAACTTAACAACTTAACAAGACACTGAAGTGTCTTGCTTGTTGCCTATACCTCTTGATGATGTGACTTGTAATGTAATGAAATTAAATGATGATTTGGAAAGAATAGCCCTGTGGTCGCAGAACAATGGCCTTGTGTTGAACCCTTCGAAGTCCAAGTTTATGGTCCTGGGTTCAAAACGCCAAGTTAATGAAATCGCCAGGTACAATATCGCTGTTAACATAATTGGCCATAGAATAGAGCAGGTTAATGAAGCCAGAAATCTGGGACTATTGTTTGACAGCTCTCTCCGATTCGAAGGGCACATATTAAACTTGGTTAAAACGTGTTTCTACAGATTAAAAATTCTATACAAAATAAGAAATTTCTTAAAAGAAGACATTCGTATAAAAGTTTGTGAATCTCTTGTTCTATCCAAACTCAACTATGGTGATTTAGTTTATGGTCCACGCTTAACATCAAAAACCTCTCGTGTTATTCAAAGGGTGCAAAACGCTTGTTGTAGGTTTTGCTACAACATTCCGCCCAAAACTCATATCACGCCGTATATAAACGAATCAGATACTTTGAACATGGAGTCAAGGAGGTATTTGCACATGGCTGTTTTAGTTCATAGCGTTGTAACTTCGGAGTTGCCGGAATACTTATTTTCTAAAGTTGATAATTCTCGAACCAAGTATAGCTCAAGGTCAACTAGGAACCTACTACATTACAGTAAGCATAAAACGGTAGCGTTTAGGGGCAGCTTTCGGTACCAGGCAACCAAGTGCTGGAACAACATACCGCCACCTCTTCGACTGATAAAATCTAAAGTTACTTTTAAGAGGCGATTGAAATTATTAGTTTTAGAGCGTCAAAAAGCTGGGTTGCCTGGTAAAGATAAATGTGAGGCGCCCTTTGCCTGCTAATTTTATAGTTACAACAATTATATAATTTATTCTTTAGATTTTCATTCCGCTGGAAGTTTGACATGGCTGATAAAATTTTTGACATTATTTATTAGATATACATCACACACATATTCATATATATATATGTATATATATATGTATATATATATGTATATATATATATGTATGTATATGTATATGTATATATATATATATATATATATATATATTGTAGCGCTTGTCTGACAGGGTCTTGTGGCTACTTGAAGTGGTTTCGGCAGAATAACAGCGTCCACTGCCAAAACAGTGGGCATAATGCTGAGCTGAAACCTATTTGCTGGCGTAGCACACATTATATTAGGTCTTGTTTTGTACTTCTTTTACTATTTCGATGTTATTTTTAAGTTATTTTTGGATTGTTTTTTTTTTTATACCTAATTTCTTTGTGTACATTGTTTTTATTTTTATGTTTCCCTTCTGCTAAATTGTTATATAATGTATTGTGTGCTACTTGAGTAAATAAATGTATGTCTATGTCTATGTCTATGTCTATGTCTTGTTTAAATGAATCAACTCAAATGACACAAAATATTTTGCAGCCTAGATACACAATTCCGGTAAATTTCTAAAAATAGGAAAACACATACCTTATCGGCGTCATGAATGAGATCCAAACTGGAAAGCTGCGATAGTCTCTTCCGCAAAGAGTTTGTTATACACAACAAGACATGTAGAGCTTCATTTGGTCGGCTGCTACTGCTGCTTTCAGCTATAGCGATCAAGTTCTGAAAATGAACCATACTTTTATCAACTATCTGGAATACACATAGGCCATAACAAAATATCATTTAAAAAATATTTAAGCAAATTGCATGCTTCTGTCTTTTTAAGCGAATGTAATGCTCTTTTCATAAATAAAATATCTTTTACCAGATATTTGAAACCAGCGAGATATTCCACCTTCACGACTCAAGAGTTGGCTCTCGTTGTACCTAAGTACCCGACGTATTGCTTGTTATGGGCAGAGGTTACCACTTAACAGAAGGTGGGCCGTCTGCTCTTCCATAACTTAACACATAAAAAACAGTAAATTACCATATCCAATCCACTGATTAAATGAACGTTACTCTATGGATGGTTAGTGAACTTGTACCAGCATTAACACTATCAAAGTCTGAACAAGCGGTTCAGATATTGGACGATAATTTAACAGCATCATAACCATACAATACCTTGATAATCCCAGGTCTGTTTAAAAATATTTCAGCTGGAAAATCACGCAGAAAGACATCACAAATGAACCTGCAACACCTTCTAGTAGATTTCAGCAGTCTCAGTGAGTCTTCAATCAAAAGCATTGTCTTTGAGTCAGAAGGACAGAGGTTTACCCAGGGAAATAATAGAATCCGTATGCCATCTGAGGTATGACTGAAAAGGAAAATGCAAGTTAGCATTTTTTATTCTATAAATGTTTACTTTTAAAATTACAGATGTTATTATTAGGATAAAATGAGGTGTTAATCTCAATTCAGAATTAAATAACTGATTATTGGTACATAATTATTAATTAATGCCAAATCAGACTTCTAAGCTGTTTCTGTTTCATACTGACTAAAAGGGCAGTAATAAGTGTTGCCAAAACAAATTATATTTTTATTACATGGCAATTTTTCTACTATACATGAATATGAAATTGATTATATCAGCAAAAGATTACCTAATTTGTTTATTAATTTCAAACTCTCCATTGCTAACGGATGTTTCTTTAGATGTTTTGATGTTGGGGTCAACATTGTAATACCCGTTGCTTGAGCCAGCTCCGCTTTCTGAGCTGAAAAAATAGAAACAATACCAGTTCTGTTTCACTTTTCAAAGCTTTTGCATTAAGATGGTAATTATGTATATCATCTCTGGTTAATAGTAACAATAAAATATATCCTATAAACATTTATTTTCTATTTATAATTGTATCTATCAAACCAGTATCAGTAAAAAGTACCAGTAAAAGCTCCTCATAGAGGCTCCTTTCATACACATGACACATGTCTTTGAATTTCTATATCTAGGATATGTAACATTCCTCGCAATGTTTTCCTGCACCATTCTGAGAATGTGGTATTGCATACTTTTTTTAAATGAAGTAAGTGACAGAACACACAGCCCACGCTGTGCTTAGAACATTCCTCCGCCCAATACAATATAATGTAAGATTTGTCCTATTAAAAAATGGAATGACCCTAGTTGCATCTTACTGCAGCCATTACACTTAGACATGATGACGGATTTCTTCATATATCTCTAATTTCAACAGCAGCCATACCCTTACCTGAACTACAGAAAGTGCACTACTATGTAGCGACAGAAATGGGTATGACAATACTTCTGTGAAAAAAACTGCACATAACTCAACAACAGCGCTCAAAATAGTAAAATTTTAGCTACCCACCTTACAATATCTGGAATGGAAAGCCTAGGTACTGTTATGTTTTCTTCTGATTCCAAAGTATTTATAAACCTCAGGGTATCTACCACATCTTCATAGGCCTCCTTAGCGTCAAGTGCAATTTTATCTCTTGTGGCATTTAAACTTGTTAGTATATTTCGTATTCCTATTTCTCTAACTACATAGGCTCCTGACTTTGTCTGGAAAAAAAAGTTATTATTAAACTAGTGTCATAATTTTTTTTTGTTTGTGTTATATTACCTTTTTTTTTTAAACCTAATTATACAGGATACTGATAGTGTGGAATGGCCTCCATAGCCTTAGCAAGTAAATGTTAGGAGTTAAAAATATGTACTTTTAAATTTCAAATGTTGTATGTTGAATCTATGGAACCAAAATATATAAATAGAAAAAAGGCATGGTGTGGTTAGGGGTAAATATTTATATATAAATATTTTTTTTGTCCTACTTGCGAATATGTTATTGTAATATATACCAACAAATATCTTTGACTTCAATAAAGCTTGAAGGCTGGAAATCATAGCCAGGCCATGCAGTAGGTTTTTGTGTTTGTTGTATTACTAAAATTGTGTTTTAACTTTATAAAAAAACAAGTTTCATAAATGTTATAGCCAGAAAAATTCCGCCTCTGAAAGTCTTATACTGTAAACTTGCTCTTTTACTCGAATCATTCAAACTTATCCGCAAGCAAATTAGACCTTTATCGTAGTGAGAAGTAGATCTAGCGCCTCCCGCTGTAAAGTCGGTTCGCTAACTTGAAACCAGGACAATAGAGAGTCTAACAAACGCCTTGTGTCGGCAATCTCATCGTCTAACTCCCATCCAAGCTGCAGCTTCGCTATCAACAGACGAAGAGCTCTTTCGCGAATTTCCTGCAATGGATGACCTGAAAGAAAATAAATCCTTACTCTCTGGCGTTATACATGGTTATTTCAGTCCTGTTATTTTATTTACTTACTTAATTTAGATATATATGAGGTTAGTATTTCGGTTGCAGCCATAATTTGGAAGATAACATTTGTAAAATAAGATGGTAAACAAAAAGCCGACAACTGATGAATAACGATGCATTTGTTTTTGTTTTGTTATACGAGGTAGGCTAGCTGTCAAGCGTCACTTGCCAGTTAGTACAGCTGTCTTACACTTTTTTTTCTTTAATTCGGAATCACGGTTCTATCAGTTAAATACAATTATTAATAGGAAGTTTACACATAAGCGGGCTTTCATCACATCTCATCACAAATTCACAGTGGAAACAAAAAACAAACAGTTCAATAATACAGTTCCGCAAGCTCAACAAACGATCAATCATAATCAAAATCCGGTTTACAAAAGTAATATTAAGGTCATAAATGACTAGATCCACGGAACTACTGAACTGATTCTACAATCATTAACAAAAAGCTACCTTGAGCAATCTAGGTGCTGCACGTTAGGTGGCATTTTATTTTGGATAACTTGTCGTCATTATTGTGACGTGCATTGGGGCACTGGTCGTACACTAACTACTACTTGTGAGAACGTCAAATATGTCAATTTGTCTAATGTCAAATACATTGGATTCGGTTTATTTTTCTCAGCTCAGCTTTGTTACAGAAGAAATGAGAATTCACTGCATATATTCGTTCCATGTATATATTCGTTCCATGTAAAAATAGGAATAAGCTACTTTCGAACCAATCAATCAATCATAAAAGTAAGTAGGGATTAGATTGTCTATTCAAGTCGATAGCCGAACGTAGTTATAACCGACTGAATATCCCTAATGACAGTTTCTCTACTTTTCAGATGGCTGATATAAAGTCATTACTGAAAGATGCAAGAAAGTTAATAGACGAAGGAAAGTTCCAAGAAGCGCAGGAGTGCTGCAAAAATATTCTACGTAGTGATAAACAAAACTATTTTGGTCTGGTATTGTTTGGAAAAAGCCTTCAAGATTCTGACCAAGCGCCTTTGGCTTATCAAAAAGCTATCACCAGTAAGAGGGATCATCCTTTAGCTTGGCAAGGATTGGCCCAGTATTATGAGAGAAAAACTGATGATATTTCTAAGCATAAACTATTTGCTGTATACAACGAAATGCTTTACCTTAACATGGAGGAAGAAAAGATGCTCGAACTGATAAATAAGATGGGACAGTTAGGTGTTACCTTAAAAAGTAGTGATGCAATTAATGCCTTAGCTGCTTATGTAGCTAAAATTGATAACAAAATATTACAAAAAACTGTTCATTTGCAGATTTTTGATATTCTGAAGGCTGATATTGCATGTAATGAGCAAAACTTACAAGCTGTTCAGGGTATTCTATCCAAACTGTATATTGATGAACCAAGTGATCATTTAGAATTGCTTCAGTGCAAATTAATTTTACAGAGAACTGATACAAGTGCAGCTTTTGAAGATCTTTTGAACCTGGAGTTTGTCACAAGAAAACCAGCATTGAAAGAATTTGTTTGCCGGTGGTTGTGTACAAAATATGTAGAGACCTCGACATTCAATGGCCTTGATCTTGAAAAATACATTGATAAGGTTACTGAAGGCATAAGCCAATCAAAATATACCAGTCTTCTCTACAGCATGATATCCTATGAAAAAGGCCTATACTTAGAAGCATACAAGCAATGTGTGCCGGTAATAAACTATAATGAAGCAGATGTCACTGAAGCAACATTCATCATAAAGTGCTCTTTGATGCTACAGAAATGGGCAGTCATGCAAAAACTTTCTACCAATTTTTTGAACAAGGTGAAAGATGACAAATTTGCTATAAAACTTAGAATATTTCTATTCTACTCATTAGGTAAACAACAGAAATGGGCGCAGGCGATTGCCAATGCTAAGTTAATACCTGTCGAATATCTGAATTGTGAAGAACTGGCAAACCTTGCCGAATGTTATATTCAAAGTGATCAATCTGCAAATCATATTTTAGAAAAATTGAAGAATACTGAATATTATAGGCAACTTGAAGCTTTGTTAAATCTAAAACAAGAAAAATATGAGGATGTTGTCAATTTATTAGAGCAACCATCAGAAAATGCTATATATCATTTTTACTTGGGCAAAGCATATTGGGAACTGAAGCAGCATAAAAATTGCCTCATACATCTTTTAAAGGCTGCCAAACTAAACCCAGATCATGCTGATACCTTTCTGTATTTAGGAAACTTTTATTATGATCAGAAGAATGACTTAAATAAAGCAAGGAAATGTTATGAAAAAGCCTATGAGCTAAACAACACCGACGTAAGCATCTTAAAGAGTCTTAGCAACATATACATAAAGCAGAAACAATCAGACCTCAACTTTGAACTATTTTCAACATTTGTCAAGAATGTTCCCGTAGCAGAACCCTGGGTACACTTCAGATTGGGCTTGCAGAATTTAAACAAGAGAGATTATGAAGCTGCTATTATAAATTTCAGAAATGTTATCAAGGACAACAAAACAGACTCTGTTGCATTTGAATGCCTAGCTGATGCATATTACTCCCGAGGATCTTACACATCAGCCCTCAGAGCCTATAACAAAGTCATGTCACTTGATCCCAGCAAAGCTACTTACTGTCTAATCAAAATTGGGTACATTCATTCATTGCTCACAAATTATCAGGAAGCCATTACTACCTTTGAAAATGTTATTAAAATGGATCCAGTTTCTCATTTAGCTCTGAAAGGAATATCTGAAACATGGATCAGAGTTGCCAAGAAAAAGTTAGAAGCAAAGATGTATGGCACTGCAAGAAATTGTGCACAATATGCAGTTAACTATATCTTAGATGCTATTAAAATCCAGAATAAGTTCATGTGTTTTTGGAAACTTCTGGCGGACACCTTGATCTTCATCACAAAGCTACCTAATCAATATGCTTATTGTCTCATACCTAATCTATCTAGTGATTCTAATTCAGAACCAGTGAGGAAAGAGAAAAGAGACATAATTTCTCAAGCAATTGCTTGCTATTCCTACATAGCAAAACAAAAACAACAAGAAGCATCTTATGAACTGGCTTACACATATTTTTTGTTCTACCAAGAAACACATGAAATGATCAATGGTCAAATATCTTTTAATTTGGCTACAGTTTGTGTAAAGGAAAAACCTAAGGCTTGGCGAAATTGGAATTTGCTTGGTAAAATTTGCCTCATTTTAAATAAATATGAGCAAGCACAACACTGCTTCATAAAATCATTGATGATGACCAAAAAGTTGTCTGCTGCTAAAATTTGGTGTAATTTGGGATCATTGTACATCAAACTAAAGCTTTATAAATTGGCAAATTACTGTTTCTGGCGTGGACAATCTACACTTCCATCATATCCTCAAAGTTGGATTGGTCAAGCAATCATTGCAGAAGCTATCCGTGAAGAAGAAGCAATGGACTTGTTCAGGCATGCATGTCGCTTGGGTTATCATCCGGAAAGTGCTCTTGGTTATGCTGATTGGGTTTGTCGGACTTTGCATAAATACTCTCTGTCCAAAAATCCAGACTCTAAATACGCTATAGAAGGCCTGCATGCAATTCCATATGCCATGGATTTAATGGAATGGTTTAGAAACTTTGAACCTGATAATGCTTGCGCATGCAATATTTTGGGAATACTACAAGAAAGGACTGGACTTCTGAAATCGGCCATAAAGTCCTATGAAACGGCATTTAAATTTTCAGAAAATAAACATAAGAGCATAGTTCTTTTAAACATAGGAAGAATATTACTTAGACTGGAGAAGTATGATGAAGCCATCAAGATATTCAAAGCCATACCTGAAGCTAGTTTCAATTCTACTGTTGGCTTGGCTCTGGCACTTTTTAAAAAGGGCCAATATGAAGAATCATATGCAGCATATGATACTGCTCTACACTGGCTATGCGCTGAGGAATATGAAAAGACTGAACTGTTTGTTGCAATGGCTAGCATAATATACATGTTCAAAGGGCATAATGATGCAAAAACAATGCTATTCCAAAGTATACAAACATCTCAAGGCAAACCATCACCTTACTCTCTACTTGCGATTTGTTCTTTGGGAATCACCCACTCCGAGCAGAGTATATCTAAACTTGCTTTAAGTGAGTTGCGTAAGTATGAAAAAGAGAAACAGTTTGTACGTGACATAGGTTTCTTGAAATCCTATTATTTTGTTTGTGAGGATGATGTGAAACAAGGTATCAAGTGCCTGAGTGAAACTTTGCTTGAACACCCTGATAATGGCTTGTTATGGTTCTGTATGGCTCAGTTTTGTTTGAGAGCTACAGATGTAAATGCCAAAGCAGCCAGTTCCTGTGCACAAAAAGCTTTGTCTTCAAATCAGTTTTGCAATTCTGATTTGGTAAATGTTTATGCAACAGCAAGTATTGCTGAATATCTTGTAGGAGATTCAGTGAAGGCATTGCGATACGCCAAAATGGGGCTACACATGTATCCTAACCAAGCTGAAATATGGGCTGCATTATTATTCTCTCTAATAGCTAACAAAAATTGTATAGAAAAGAAATGGCTCTTGGCAGCTGCTGGACATATGCGCAGACATCTTACTATTTCACGGCCCTTGAGCAGGTGGGTTAGTTTGATTGAAAAAAAATTGGTTAATACATAAAATCACAAAGCTTCGTGATGCATATTTCAACAATATAACTTGTATTACAAATATATTAACATGCATTCAGTTTTTAGCTACTCCATTATATACCATTTACTGTGTTCTTAAGTTACTGTGTGTTTTGATGTAATGTAGTATTAAAATAAATAACACTAGCATTTAAATATTACTTTTATTAATTCTTCTATATACTGCAACATATTTGTCACCATTATTTCTGGTAACCTTTTTCCCTTCTTCAGTACTTTCGTATAGTTTTTCAACAACTGGATCAGCTTTCTGAAACAGATAAATGAGTGCAATGGTTATCAGTACTACATAGCTAAATGATATCAAAGATAATATTATATTCCAGATATTAGATGAAGATCAATAATTACTTACTAGTTCTTCTTCAGGAACTTTTTCAAACAAAGGATGTTCCTCAAAATGTGTCACCATCCATTCGTTTAAGTCTTTCACATCAGTTATCGTATACACAATTGCCTGGAAATAATATTTCAGGGTCAGTAAAAATAAAATGTCAAAAATTCCAAAATATATTGACGAATCTTACCTGCTCAGCAAGAACATATGCATACTCAGACAAAAGCCATTTATTTATAATTCTCCACTTGTGCTTAGCTTTTTTGAAGTGAGGATCAGGATACAAGAAAAACATTTTAGTGAGCTGAAACAAACATTAGAATAGAAACATTAGAATTGTAGGTCAACAATATCTTTTCAAATTATATTGATAGGCCAATGTGAATTGAATTACCTGGCCTTTATGAAAGAAGTTTGGTAAATATTTCATAGCATTTGTTCTTAATACAGCAGCATTTTGATATTGGCCTGGGTATTGTATCCTCAATGCCTTGATCCTGTCATTCACATAGTCAGATACTTTCACTCGAATCTCCAATCCCAGCATCAAGTTATCCGGAAACATAGGAGATAAAGTCACTAAAACATGAATATTTATGAATATGAAATGGCCCTATTTATGGAATTTAGTATATCCAAAGATTTATTAATTACCCAATAGTCCGCCATATCCGCATCCAACATCTAAAAACTGTACTTTTTTCCCATCCTTTTCAGGATACAGTGTAGACCAGTTATAATCATCAGGATGGGCAGGGCTGAAAAAGTTGAATTATTAGTATAGTTTTATAAAATTATGCATTTTTGTATTTTTAGCCCCAGACTAAGCAACACTTTCTTGTACAATGGGATCTAGATAACTTATATACACACCTAGACAGTAAAAAATTTTACACAAATGTTTGTCCTAGGTGGGAGTCTAACCCAAAACCTACAGCACATTAGGCAAACTTAATACCAACTGAGCTGTGAGGCCAGTCAAATATTATAATTTTAGCTCATGGTACTAATCTCCATTTGATATCTGGTGACAGTATTCTCAAACTATCACCAGAAGATTTTGGTGATCATAATAAAAGAGACTGACCATCTTGCAGAGGCCTCAGGATGTCTGACCCTCTATTATACCTTGTACTTTTTATTTGATAGGCTTCACAGCTCGATTGGTAGTAACACTGGCTTCTGCACTCTATGTTGTGGATTTGATTCCCACCCAATATTAAGATTTGTGGGATAACATAGATGTTTGTGTTGGGTGGTTGTTAATATGTATTCACGATCATTCGTAAGCCAAAATCACAACTAGATGAGCTGCAATCTCTTCATGTAAGATCATTGAAAAAGGAACTTACTAATCAAAACAGTGATCTGCTATGGGGTTAGAATGTGCACGCTGCCTATAGTATCTTTTCTGAGGCAAAGCCATGTTTTAAATATAATAAATATTAAGTTGTATCTGAAAATACTGAATGCAGCTATTGTAATTTTATTGTTACTACAAAATGGTAGGTACTGAAAAAAGTTTTCAGGAGAAACCAGCAAATCGTTTCAAATAATGTTGCCAGATGATGAAATTAAATAGAAATGCGGTGACAGTGATCGAAAAATAGCATTTAAGAAAAGGAACTCTTGAAATAACATTAACTCTGACTTTGCGTTCACATATTTATGTTTTGACACTAATTTTTATCCCAAAAAAAGTTAAGTTCCCGTGGGTTTACTATTCACTGCAGTAACACCGCGGAGTGCGGCTAATATAATATACTTAAAAACATTTAGCGAGCATTACTTAGATTATTTATTCAGATTTAACAACATAGGCACTTTTTAAAGTGAAAATTGAGAGTAAAATTTTAAGGACGCATCGCGTTTATTCACATACATGAGATGAAATAGAAGATACGACGACGTAGAGAAATAGAGAGAAAGCTAAATATTTCGACGCCACGAAGTGGAGCAAAAGACAGCATCATTACACGATACAAAACGATAAAATAAGATTCGTTCAATATTTATTGTCCATCCAAAGGTTGTGTGTAAGAGATCGCTATATAGCGATAGGACCTCCCATTGTTTCAATCTAGTTTAATCACTGATTGTTGTTATTTTGGTTTAGTGAGCAATAACGTGTCATCTATCTATCTATCTACAGTGGCACGCATACACTCTTGCAGTTTTGAACTTACGGTGCTAAATGTGCATTTTTGTTTTATAAAGTTACGGAATGCGAAGTTGGCCCATCGGGTGAAGTGGTTACCGCTGCCTATTTAACAAACAATACGACAGGTCCATTTTATCAACAGAGCACCACGATCTGATGACGATCAGCTGACTGCTAGGATTCTATGTCAATGTCAATGTCATAATATTGCAAGATATATCAAGATCAATAACCAAACAATCCTTTCTAAAAATTAGCACGGATTCTTTTGTGAATAATGTAGTGTATTATTAAGGCAGAACAAGTTCTGGAAGCCAGAGTTCTCACGCCAGGTATGTATATTTAAAACAGTTTTCTTTAGAAATCTACCTACTTGCGTTTGACAGTATATTTAAGGAATATTAAGCCTTGAAATCGCTGAGGCTGAATTTAATATATCAGGAAACAATATAAAACATTAGAATAACTGACCAATAATACATAGAACACATATTTTTTTATGATTGTTATCAAAAACGACACTTCTAATTCATTGTTCAGTGATAGCTGATGATTTGATTGTCTAGGTCTTTCCATACCTAAGTAGAGGAGGACTCAAAACGTTCATAGGACTCAAGATGGGCAAGAGACCGCTTTATCTCAGGTGCTCACAGTTGCTTGTTCCATAAATTATTTACGTAAAATAAATAAATATTAAATATGTTGTATTTGTTAGTTGTTTCTTGCTGGACATGCTTAATATATAGTACAATAACTTTAAAAATGTGTGATCAAGTCAGGACCCATATTTCAGTCTGTGTGTGTTATTATAAAAAAAAACAGATTGTGAAATTCAATGAATAAAACAATAGTTGGATATTTCTTTCTTTCTTATAATGTATATAAATGTTGTTCTTTGTCAGTGGAAAATGACGTAAAACACATCATACAGAGAATGCATTTCAAATTACACTAACAAAATTATTAGATTCCTGATTTTTTATTTATAAATATTAGTTATAAATACTTAGAGGATTTTGAAGTAGATGTATGTATGTAAAAATATGACATGGATCCTTTATGCTAAAGGTACAGTAGACCCTATATATGAGCATCGCATTGAAAAGAAAGAAAGAAAGAAAGAGTATTTATTTTACAAAAACAACACATTAATAACTAAAACTAAAACTAAAAACAATAACGTTAAACACAACTCATAACGTATTGAATATTAATAATATAATATATATAATATTAATAATATATTAATTATTATATAATTTTATTTAATATTATTAACGCATTGCTAGAAGTTGTATAAAACTATTGTAATTCTTGAACTATTCCCTAATTTACAACTTGGCTACCATAGAAGCAGAGCCTCACAAAAAAGTATAAAACACCACTTACATGAAATTACTTCATACAACATATATTGCTATAAAACTACACTTTTTATAGTCACAAACCATAAATACTAATATAGGCTGAGGTATCAAGTTTGAGATACCAACTTTTACTTGATCACTAAATCAAATATTTTTGTTTTGCACCAATAAATTAGTTATAAAACCACCAAAAACGCATGATCTAGGGACACTTTGAATATAAATTAATAATTGATTTACACAACGAACCTTACTATATATAAGTTAGACAAAACACAAAAATAAATATAAAAGTGATCTTAAAAGCTATTGTAATAAAATAGTTAGCCAAAATTAGCCAAACAGTAAGATGACTGAAACAAAATTTAATCTCAAGTAGATGATCATGATTAAATAAATTGGGTGTAATCATTCTTGTATTTGCTAAAGATATACATTTTACATACATATAAATAAATTTTTTTTTTTTTTTTTCAAAACTTTTGTTATCAACAAAGGTCCTACTTTTATGGTTCTGTACTCTCAAGGTACTGACAGAAACAATATTTTTCTGTTCATCTATCTGTCTGTCAAATATTGGAATGTAGATTATAGTGACATATTTCATTTAACAAAAAAAAAATTATCATATTGTGTCATTAGAAAACTGGAAAATATCAAACTGAATATCATTAACTACTACCTACTGCCGGTCAGCAAATCAGAGTATCTATTTTATTATTATTCATGTTTTTTAGGAAGAACATAGTCAATGCCATTCAGCATTGCTAACTTTATTCTACTTTTATTTAGAATTCTTCATTCTGATTAAGCTCACTTTATCACTTTGCACTACTACTCTCATATTCCTCAAATAAAAAAAAAACACAAAAATATTGAAGCTCAACCATTCATCCATTTCCTTTGGTACCTATTTCTCGTCATATCTTAAATTTTACAGTAAAATGTTACCAAATAAGTGTTATAGAGAAGTAGGTTTATTTTAACTAACTAATATATAAATGAAATTTTGAGAAAGATGTATCATGTAGGTAATAAAAATAGATAAAAGGCGGACTTTTTTCATTTAACATATATGTTTGTATGACCTAAGCCCTACCCATGATGGAGTCATGATAACGGTGCGTCACGGAACCATCGAACCGCAATTTCTACAACTTAAATTACCCAACTGTATAACTATAAACTTGCCATATTATGTTAGTAGGTAACATAATATATAGTTCTCCAAACACTACGTTTTCACTTCTCGAAAGTGCCCTGGAAGGTATATGCCCTTGAAGTCTAGTCCATAATCTGTTTATCAGTGTGACTACCTAAAGGAAAATAATAAGTATACGATATACATTTTCCTTTAGTTCGGCTCTATTACCCAAGACCCCATCCGTCCGTCCTTATCAGTGTTTTGCATAGGAGTTCGACTGTCGATGTGTCGGCGTCCGTTGTTATGTCGTCGGCCACGTGCGCTCACCGCTCACCACCGCCGGCGCCGCGCCGAAGGCAGGAGGAGGCAGTCTGCCGCGGGCGCCGTCCGCGCTGCACGTACTCGTACCACCTACACTGTGATCCCCGTTCCCGCGTACCAATCGCGAAATGTCAACATCTCACGATCTGTCACTCAAATTGTGTTCTCTGTTATCACCGTCGATATAGTGCTAACGATGAAGAGGCAGGATTCGCAAATTAGTTCGGGAAAAGGGACCCCCGGGTCGAGGCCGCCACGGTTGCTCATGGATAGTGTGTCATCAGATGAAGGTCCGGAAACGGAACGCTTGTTGCACTCCCAGCTGCCGATGCTTATACCCGCGTTGGGCCACCGCGGGCGACGAGAGTCTCTCACCGCTCCGCCGTCTCCCACCGACTCCCGGAAGAGCAAACGGGACCATCACAATCGGCAACACACTTATATGAACCATCTGCATCATCTTATTCACTGGCGCGATATCTGGAGTGCAGAACCACACAAAGGCAATGAGGTATCTATAAAGTCAACGTACTCGTACTTAACATAAGTAACAGTCCTTGTGGAAACCGCATGCTTTGTTCGTGCCTTTGTCACTCGTCGTTAATCGTTGTACTTGCTGTTGCTGTTAAGTTTTCTTTTATTCCACGATTCCAGTGAATGTTGCAAAGATCCGCATCTTACACCATGTCCAATGAATTACTGTAACGGTCTTCGGTTCAGATTTGATTTTCTTACCTACTGTGTATATTATTTTATTTTGTACAGTTTATCTCAAGTAATTTAACCTTGGCTCTGTTTTCTAATAACCTAAGCCGATACACTAGACAATAGCAATATTTTTTTTATATCATTAGTGAATCTCCTTTCGATCTTAAGCACCCTATATATAATTCGATACTCTCTAAAGACAGGACAGGGTTACATTTGAAGCCATGCTCAGAATATTATCTTTAATACGAACAGGAATTTTACTCCACTCATCTCAGTCTTCCTTCGCAATAGTTTTCCTGCATGCAGGCATAACTAGGGAAGGCAAATATCGAGTTTAAACACTGAATCATTTTAATAGATTTTCCTTGTAGTATTTTCGTAATGAGCCGAGTAGGTACCGGCCTGCCGGTATTGACATTATTAACAGGAACTCCAGTTACCACATTTGCGTTCAGTTATTTTGTAGCCGAACGCTTGCTTTTGATAACAATGGTGAAACAGCGTCGAGGTCTACTTTTATCGACCTTGCGGAAATTGGACCCGGCATAAAGTTCATTGTGCTTCGGCTTCGTGATTTGAATGATCTCATGATGTTTTTCTACGTGCTAGTACACCCGTGGAGTAATTTTATGTTGGACGTACGTATTGAGTCAGCCTTCTAGTCACGTAGGATCACAGTTACTTTTGCGAGGACCTGGAAAAATTGACATCATATTTCGAGGAGTGCCTTTCTTGTGCTTCTGATTTTTGTTACTATCTGACTTCAATGTCACTCAGCCCCTACCATAGGAATATATCAACGGTAACATGGAATTGTTTATAATTTAATGATGACCTTTAACCAGATTTTGTATTTTAATACAAAGTTGTAAGCGTACTATCAGTAGAACTTAGGCTAAGTACGTCCGGGGAAGTACTGCCACCATGTCCGTTTCTGCCGCCACGCTGTGATGCATTTTCGTCACTGTGTTCCAGTTTGAAAGATGATGTTGCCGGTGAAATTACATGCACGTGAAACATTCCAATTTCACGTTTCAGAGTAACGGACGCTTACGATGCGACTTGGGTCTTGTCTAAGTGGGGCCAATTCGTATTGCTTGTTATGGGCAGAGGTTACCACTTACCACCAGGTGGGCCACCTGCTCGTTCCGTAACTAAATCAATAAAAAATTCGAATAACCTGGTATTCTTCCACATGGAGTGTTTAATCTATAAGTAAGGGAAATCTCGTAAGTAATTTTTAAGTTGGCTGATTGACGTTTCCAAGCTATTTCTCTAAGAATTCAACTGAAATTATTGTCTATTTTCATAAATAGTTTTTTAGCGAAACTATATAAGTGCCATAAAAATCATGAAATATCAGTCAGTTAGACGCTGAAACAAAAGTCATGTATAGATTGTTAGCATTGTCATAAGGCCTCGGCTCAATGCAACGTAATAACGATCACGTACAAACGGATAAATTGTCAAGAGCGAAGCGCGTCCACACGATTTAATTCTGACAATTCCGTCGGAGTCTCATAAGTAGTCACAATTGATTAAGCCTGCTGTGTATTTCAATAAACATTTGTCGCCTTCTTCCTCATTATATCGTGCAACTTTGATATTTATTGGACTGAAAAATTAACACATTTAACAAACACCCTTGAACGAAAAGGACTTGTATGTATACGTGACGATTTATGAATTTGAAGAGTGCCTGTTCATTTTTATGCGTAGACAGGCAATTCTACTGTGACTTATCTATGTGAAAGAATTTTTTTAATTTTTTTTTTGTTCTTGAGAAAATAAACTATCTGAAACTAAGCGACAAGAAAGCAAAAAAATAATATGTGGTACTAAAAACACCAGAATAATAGTTAAATTTAACGAGGCTTACAGTGAATTACATACGACACGATCACGATAGAGTAATTGCTGTGATAGCTAAGCAGGTTGTGAAACGTTTCCCAGCTTTGTCTTAGACAATAATCGTCACATTTTTCTTCTTATGACTCCAGCTTGATATCAAACGTAAAGAGAATATTACTTTTCCCGCTGTTCCATTATGGTTTTTGTTTTAAAATTATGTAGGAGAGGGTATCTGGGTAAAATCACTGGTTATATTTATTCAAAGGTGATATAGACGATTCAACTATGGTTCATATATGGCATTGGTACAGCCGTCTTTCACTCACCAATTTTCATTTCGCGTTATCTTCAGGCAAAGTATCACGTGCTTATCACGACTATTATTCGACCGTTTTAAGTTATACTAAATCACAGAAATGTTAATGATATCATTGGATATGATATGGCGATATTAAAAGAATCTTGATTTATTTCAGGCTTTGTTTGTAAAGATAAGGAATTAGGTACTGTGATAGTTGGCAAATATTATCTATTGAGTCACATTATCATTAGAGAGCCTCATATTAAGGCGATATACTCCGCTATAGGTAATAGCTAAGCTATTATGTTTATTGTTTAATAATCAGTTGAGCTGTGGCGGTGTAACACTTAACTGTGTATCTTACATAAAAACGCCATAAATCAATTTGTTCAAACATTTTAAATATAGTTCATGTGTGATTTTGATGCCATTACAGATAATTACTACGCAGTACCTACCCCGAATTTCTAACAAATTAATTACAATAGGGCCCGAAGTTAATTTATGTTAACATTGTTGTAATTTGTCATTATCCTGGTCAGTTTTAAGCTATTGCATAGCTTCTATCGCGGGCCTTGAGCGTGGAGACCGAATCTAGAAATTCTGTAACGAAAAAAACCTAACACCCCCCACTCCGACCGGCACAGCGGTGATACTTTTTAGTTCCATCTATCGATAAATACCAGAACTTTTAATGACTTTTTGAAATATCACGCGCAATAGCTTTACCGCGGCAGTCTCCGAGTGCCACACGTCTATTTTTTTATACTGCTTCACATACATCATCACGAGTTATTATTATTACCGACTAGTTATATTTCTTCAATGTTTGACAATATGCCTGATTTTCTTATCATAATAGTGAATAATCCTCTAGAGGTTTTGTTTTATTGCTAATGGAGATAAAATCCACGAAAGTAATAAACTTCTAAACTAGGTCGTGTTTCTGAATGTTACCAGTTGAATGAGTATTAAACCACACTATAGTATATCTCATTCAGTGTCCGTCCAATTTCCCAATCGTTCCGATTATTTTGCGTGATAAGAAACATCGCGTTATTGTTTCTTATCAATTGCGAGTCTATCTTAAGAGTATTTCTAGTAAGGCAGTAAAATTTCATAACATAAAGTCTTTAGCATGCGAATATTAATACATAGTGACTGATTTTACGAAAATTAATTAAATTGACTTCAATAATACCTATTTTGAAGATCGATTAGATATAATATATTCATATAAATGTAAAGTTTATAAATATATTTAAATTATACAAAACTGACCGAAATTCTTATACAATGCTTGTCTTCTTTTTAAAAGTCACCTTATCTATTCTAAGGAATCTCCTATTTGAGATATTTCCTTTAAGAATTACGTGAAGTATGCCACGAAGAATACACGCTGAAGCTTCTCGGATTTCATTTCGTCCAGTAACTATTTGATATCTGAATAGGCAAGTCAAGGCTGTCGCATTATCTGCCCTTGGTGTGTCACTCTTCTCGCGTATGACATCAAACTTAACATTCCAAATTATCCGATCTAAGCCTACTATTGGTACTAGTGGTTTTTTAAAGTCTATCTTTCTTATTATTCTAAAAACAAGTATTAATAACTTTGTGGTCTCATGGATAGTTCATTCTAGCCTGAAATACACCGCGGTATTAGTTTGTCGTTACACTAAATTGTAGATGCTGATATGAAAAGAGAATTGACGATTTCTTTTGATGCGTGTGTGAAGAGATAAGATTAGAGTACGATTTCATATGATACATTCATTTTAGTATTCTGTATGTCTACTTTTAGATGCTTTGTTTTGGTAGTTTCGCGAAATTTTGAAGATTACAAATACTTATAGAATGTTGCTGATGTGTGAAGTGCCATAATATCCTCTTGCGAGGACCCAAGTTGCATTGCTATGGGTAGAGGTTACCACTTAAAACCAGGTGGGTCATCAGCTCGTTCTGTAACTGTATCACATAAAAAACGGAAATGTTCAAACTTTACCTCCTTATAACATTATACTTTAGATTATATATTAGATTATATATTTAGATTATATATTTTTATATTATATATCAGTTAATATTATAACATAAAAATACTCATATTTATAGTATTTACCTATAATTATATACTAGCTGTTTAATATACTATTTATACAGTTTTAATATACTATTGTTAGACGTCGCCACTGGAATTGTGCATTCATTCATGACGTTTCCAGTCGTTATTGAAATCTATTTACGTGACAAATAGAAACACATGGTTTACTATTGTGTAACTAAAACATCCTGTTACCAACTTATTGACCGCTATATTGTGGAGTAAATGTGTCTGAACCGAAACAAGATTCGAAAGTTAATACAAAATGTAGTTACTTCACAAACCTTGATCTTTGTAACAGTTATATCAGTTATATTACCCACATGCTATGTGTATATCGCCAATTGTCAGATAGTATACGGACATAGATATGGATATACATTTCGTATTGATTCATAGGCAATTATTAACATAACTAGCTGTTGCCCGCGACTTCGTCCGCGTGGAGTTCGGTTTTATCACGCACCCCTATTCTACCCCTCGAAAAAGTAGCCTAAGTTGCTCCTTGTTACATCAGCTTTCTGCTAGTGAAAGTGCCGTCAAAATCGGTCCAGCCGTTTCAGAGATTAGCCGCAACAAACAAACAGACAGGCAGACAAAAATTGTAAAAAATGTTGTTTCGGTATATGTACCGTGTATATATCTGAGGTATTTATTATTTAAACATACGCCATTCCTGAATACGACAGCTGCACAGTCAAAACCGCCATGCGCTAGATACACGCTGCCGATAGTAATCTGCTGCAGACTATTTTTCTAAAGTTATCTTCAATATAATCACGTTTATATAGTGATTGCCTGATCATTCTGACTATCGGTTTTCGAAATCAGTAATGAGCGTTGGTATGACAACACATGCGCATATATTGAGTATAAGTACAGAACATTTCCCACTTATTAGTCTGCCCCATATGCCCTTTCTCCTGCACAAGGGACGACCTGATGAAAGCCACCAAAACGCAGTTGAGGTGGCCAAATTTTACGCGAATTTTGTTTGATCTGGACCGTTGACACGAAAGAAGAAGTATCAAATATTATATTCTCTGTAACTCTTTCATCTTTTTATCTCGGCGGTTCGACTAATAATTGGTTGAATCGGTGAATTACCTAGTTACACAAAAAACACTAGAGTTCAATTGTTCGTTGTTTTGATTGTTTTATTAGCATTCTTGATGATGACGGTCAATCAGGAGCGTGATTCAACATTTATTTATTCCAACCTAACGGCAATACATATTTTTTTTTATGTCATTGTAGTGACAGAACGAGCTGACGGCCCACCTGATCTTAAGTTTAATAAGTGGTCCCGTAACTGTCTGTGTTGATATATCAGTCTAAAAAATATATCGAACTAATTCCTATGATGCTATGTAATTCTCCAAGTGGTGTATCTTAGTTTTTGTTGGACTAACATTTTAAAATTATGCATTTAATTTTTGTATAAATACACTTAAGTTATTTATCTCACTTAATTGTTTTCCAAAACCAATACAGGTTTACGTTACTAAAAATATTCTTTAGCAAAACATTTATAGTAATTTATGCATAAGTAAACATCGTTTTTATACTTTCAAGTTGCGCCATCTACTTGTCGAGATTGGAACTAAAATAAAGTTGACGTTTGCTGCGCAGCCGCAGTCAAATCGATCTTAATTTGTATTGGTCCCGGACGAACGCAAACGGGCCAGTTAGTGCCGGAGATTTTTGCCAGATGGCGCTGACATCCGTTAAAATTAAAATCGTATTTTGTTTTGCATTTTATTTTATATAATAGTCATCTCACGAAAACAATGCATTTTTCCGGGATCTAAGTAGCCTATATGTTAATCCAGGAAATAATCTATCCTGGTACGTCCCTTATATATTTAAATCGCTTTCATTGCGTCGCAGGGTACACCCTAGATTTTCATAAAATATTCTATGTAGTGAATTTTGTCCAATCGTGTTTTCTTATTAGCAGATTCGTGATAATATGATGATATTCGTGATACAAAAGCATTCCTATAATTTGATTTACGCTGAATTGTACGCACCGGATTTTGCATATTATATATTTTAACTAGCTGTTGCCCGCGACTTCGTCCGTGTAGAATTCGGTTTTATCGTGCACCCCCATTTTACCCTTGGGAAAGTAGCCTAAGTTATTCCATATAACATCAGCTATCTGCCAGTGAAAGTCCCGTTAAAATCGGTTCAGCCGTTTCGGAGATTAGCCAGAAGAAACAGACAAAAATTGTAAAAAAAATTGTTTTGGTATATGTACCTGTATATGTAATATGATAATTTAATTAGCCTCATTAAACTGGTAACAGTAACTGTACCAACATAATATGTAAAAAGAAAAAGCTCTAGCTAATACTAGAAACTACTGTATACTTACTAAAAGTTTTGAGTTACCAGCAGCATACTGTCAATTATATCAAACTACAGAAGGTACTCGACTACAAACGTAGAAGTCAGGACTCAACAAACAAGCGATAAATGTGATAAGCGTACCTCCTCCTTCGATAGGCGTACGTAGTTTATTTCAATTTCTTCAAACAAATTTTATCAATATCAGTCTGTTGCGTGACAAGATCGACGTTCCTCGCTATTCTTTACAAACTTACAATTATGTTACATATTCTACCCGCAAAATAGTGTTAAAAAGAATCATCCGATCTGTGTAATCGAGCCAAATGTTATGGCATACGATGTACCTTTTCAAAAGTATTCGGACTAAAAGTGTTAACTGTTCTGTGAAATTATGTCAAAAAGTGACGTGCCTGCCACATCGGGCGCCGAGAGACGACCCCTCATTCTAGCCCTTAGACTTCCTCGTAGTTATGGAAGTATTTTCCCATACTACAAGTTCGTGAGGGATACTATAAACGATCCGATTATTACAGAGGTATTTATGTAAATTTTCATGTGAATTCAGGCAGAGCTTGTGCCAAGTTCGGTACTGCCATCATTCCCGTTTCTGCCGACAAGCAGTAATGCAAACGCATAACCGTGTTCCGTTTTGAAAGGTACATGAGACATTCATACTTTACGTCTCAGAAGTTATGGTTGTAATACAATGTGACTTAGATTCCAATACCTAGGTTTTTTATTATGTAATACAGTTACAGAACGAGCCGACCTGCCACCTGGTGTTAAGTGGTAACCTTGGCACATAACAACTAATGCGACTTGGGTCCTCCCCTACTAGGTACGACAAGACCCAAGTCGCATCGTATGCTCCCGTAACTCTTGAGACGTGTAAGTGTCTCATGTGTCTGTAATTTCACTTAGAGTGGACCCGGGATTTTTCGCTTTTGTTAGGTGCAAAGGTTACCGCATAACATCAGGTAAGATATCTTGCCTGTTCCTTACTTAATAACATAAAAAAGTAATTCTGATAGTTTTATTCTTGTTATCTATGGTGTTAGTAGTGATGGTGCAAGTATATGTAGTGTTATCTCATAAATTGTTTAGTTACTCACGGTTAAACCAGTACTGCAATGGAAAATTTGTTCTAATATAGGTGTTGCATTCGTAAATATGAATTTATTTTGTGTACTCGGTTAAATATTTGTTCTTTTTAAGGAGAAGGGGCAACTTTGCATATTATGTAATATTTTTTTGTGTACTGTATGTTTGTTTCAGCATATTGTTTCACTGTTATCGTGTATATTACTACTATAACAAATAGATTCAGAAATACAAATCTAAAACATACGTAACAGAAGCACGTTCTTTCAATAGATTCTTCAGATAGACCTGCTAAGTCAATAATATTTTTTTATTACTTACATACATATTATATGTTATTCCCAGAGGGGTAGGCAGAGCCTTAGTGCCACTTTCCACCGTCAGGTCTACACCATGTCGGGAACGTACATGGGACGAGGTGTAAGCTCGTTGCGATTTCTAACGAATAACTCGGCTAACACTTTTCCAGTAATTAATACCTCGGTAACCCGACGGCCAGGTCAAATCTTATACCAACGAATTACCAACAGGTCTGGGCGAATCGTGTAAGTTACTTGACATCAGAATTTACATAAGGATACATCGTGAGATACGATAAGACAGTGAACGTTGTAACGGGAAAGAAATCTTGATTGAATATTGGGTTCGTTTATCCTTAATTTATAAATATCGTACGTTGATTTTGGAATTACATATTTTTATATTTCCTGTTTCTGATGAGACTGAGATTCCGTTGGCTCAAGCGTTAGATGAATTTCTTGCCTCAAATATTTGTAAAAAATTATATAAGTTGCGAATACGGTTTCAATCGGATCTTTCGATTTATTGGCCATTTATGATCAGTATACTTGTTCTTTGGAAGTTTATTGTTAACTAGATTTTGCTCGCGGCTCCGTCCGCGTATATCGGAATAAAAATGGCCTATATTCAAAATTTCGTTCAAAGCGATCAGTAGTTTAGGCGTGTAGTAGTAACAGACATTTAAACAAATGAACTTTCGCATTTTCATTTGTAGTCTGGATAGTATATCTACTGTTCAGATTCATATAACTGTATTCGTATTTCTTGCAAAAAACTTAATCATATTGAATATTTTATATTTCCTTACATTCGGTTCCAACCAGTTTATTCGCAAATGGTATTTTACTATATTGCGTTATTCTTCATGATTTACAACCAATGTTACGGGCACTGGCGTAATCGTCGTAATTTTACCCCTTATCACATTAATCTTGTTTAGATTACATAGCATCTAACCCAATATTAACAAATGCCTAATCCGAAGAAAAACATCGTCATCTATAAGAAACTGACCATCCACTGGAAATATTTTAGTGCTCTCTACGTACGGTATAAGAACTCCACCCCATCGCGTTAAAAAAAACTTTGTTAATGGTGCGAAAAAATGCTTCGAGCGGCATCTTTCTTAAGAAATTATGGGCAGGTAGGCAATTTTCATATATTTCTTCATAACTATAAACTGTGTATTCAATAATATTCAGTAAGTTTTTTAAGTGTAGCTGATCTAAGTATTTCTTAAAATATCGCGTTCGATTGCCATAATTATTTAAATGTATACGGGTTTTTATCGTGAATTTAAATCATCCTTCATATTTCCCGACCTGCTAGTTTTATTGGAAAATATAAAAGTTTATGCGATTAAAACAAGAAATGATATTAAATATATTGTAATAGCTATTTCCTTCTTCTGTAGATATAACAGTTGCATTTATACAACTCGTTTGGTTATTTAATAACCCCGAGCGCAGTCGTCCGCTTGCGGACTGGAATCCTGTAACCCCGTTAATCTTTTTACTTTGCTCATGTTGCGGATCTTTAACCTCTCGGTACTTAATCCTCTTATTGCTCTCGGTGCCTAAACAGGTAGCCAATAACGACCGGTTTTAATAAAAATAGACGCTCAGTGCATTATGTCGCAACGCAATCTATATATTACTACATCAATTACCCTGGTTCCATATCACAAAGAAAATCAGCCAATAACCGGAATTATATAAAAAAATCCGTGGCATAATAATTTTACACGTGTTTTTAA
Source organism: Chesias legatella (assembly GCA_947359385.1). NCBI lineage: Eukaryota > Metazoa > Arthropoda > Insecta > Lepidoptera > Geometridae > Chesias > Chesias legatella. Next base: position 5,438,318 of record OX375786.1, on the reverse strand, counting down.
TTATTAAAGACTGTGTATATTTAAATAGGATTAGCTTTTAGAATATAAAATAAATATATTAAGTCTCTCACAGATAATAAAGTTCTGTGTGATTGATGTCTAAACTCGTTAAGAAAAAAAACACCGAGTGACCAATGGGAACTCGGCGTCCGGCCGGCGGGGAGGGCTTCGACTCTCCGATGGTCTCGGGCGAGTCGCCGGCACAGTCTGATCAGACACCGTACGCTATGCTGCCCCCGGAGCGAGCCGCACACCGCACCGCCTCCGCGATCCTCAAGCGTATCTCTTTGCGCACTTGCAGCACTTACTCTCTCGTACGTATGAGACGCGTTCATTCATAGCGCCCGTCCGCCCGCCCTCCGCCAGCCAGCCAGCCTTGCGGCGCGTACGCGGCATCGCGCTCTAAATAGTATCCGCCCGTCGCGAGGCGCACAGCGCTCGCCACCAGTCACCACATTCACAAATCTGTCACAGGAGCCGTGCCGCGCGCCCGTACTATTATGCGGGAAGTCTGCTCGCGATGTCTCTCCCGCCGCATCTGCAAGAAACTAGGACCGGTGAAAACGACTATGTCACCATACGGTGCCTCATCGGCAATATCCACCGACCGAAAAATGTGTCGCGACCAGGTTTGCCGGAGAACACGCCTCCGCTGGAGATCGTGGAGGAATCACCGATCTCGTCGGATACCGAGCGAAGTGGATCCGACAGATCCGAGGAAAACCTGGCCGATGATGTGATGCCGACGAAGCGAGCGAAGAGCAACAGTTTCGCGGGATCGATTCTGAACCTTCCTGCGACTGTGCAGCCTGCGAAGCGTCGGCGGCAGTCGTTCTTACCCCTACAAATGGGACGCGGCTCGGAGCATCACAACGGCCCGTTGTCTGCGGGCCCGCATCTCAACTTACCCAAGTTCACGGTGACCGCGCCTCCCGGGGAGCACCAGCACCGCCGCTTCAGCCACGGTTTCGCCGGTTTCCATGGTTTTGCACTTCGACGACACTCTAACACGGTCTGCGTGATGATAGTTGAATGAGTGTGTTAAGTTTGTGTGCTAATAATTCCTGTTGCACATTTTTGCAATTGTCTAACATAGTGCATGAGTTGTTCAAGTATGTTTAACATTTTGCATGATGTGAAAATTATTGCAGTACCTAAATTTATTTAAAGATTAATCGGTGAGTATGTAACAAGACCCTTAAAAATGATAATCTAAAAGTTACTGTTTTTACCCTAAGCTTAGTTTTAACTATTATTATCTATTTTGATATCGTTAAATGAACATTTATGAAAACTAAAATAAGAACGCAAATAAGATCATTGTAATAATTACGGCCTGTGTGTTTTTGTATGAAAATGGTTTTTACTGCATAATCCTTATCTCACAGTTTTCCGCCTCCGATTATTGTTTATATAATATGCTACAAATTAGAATATACCTCTCGCAATAAAATTGCGTACATTGGGTTACCTTGTGATATCGCTCCTTATCAGTATATCTATAAAATTATGTTCATTAGAAGCTGAACTGTGTCGAGCAAACGTTTACTTGTTCTTTGTTTGTGTGTTTCGGCATAGAAGATTGTGTTTTTATAAGTTCTCAACGCATATTTGTTCACAGGGTGTATGGTTGTCACTGCCACCATGTTAAACTGGAGTTTTCACAATAATGAGGTGTCCTGCTAAATTAACTTTATCGATATCATGTGCAACAAATGACATTCTCAAAATTTTACTGCGAAACCTTTGTTGCTTATGTTGTTTGACCGTTATAATATCTAAAGCATTTTCGTCTAACTTCGATGTTTTTTTAATTTCTTTGTAAAGTTAACATCGTGTATGTATTTGTATGATGTTTTTGTTGCGCAGAGCCTCCACCGCAGCGAGTCGATGGTGTCGCTCGCCTGTTTCCGCACGCTCTCTCAGCTGGCCAACAGCGATGATCCCACTGAACTACAGCAGTACCTCGCCTCCAACAAGAATGTCATCATTGATGATCGGGATGAGGTAAGCCGGCTCTTTGACCTTATGATCCATTTATTATTTTATCGTAATTTATTCTTCTTTTTAGACTTGATTTTTAACATTTAGCCTACCTAGCAATTCTTTCCTGTTACGAGATTTATTTATACCTATAATGAATATATAATATAGTTATGTGATAAAATACAGATAAATTTAATTCGAAATATCACTGAGAAAACAGCTTTATCAGATTGTTTGTTCGCCTTTTGTTTATTTAAGAATCCAAATAATTAATTCCTTACCTTTATCGAGACATTTTGTTCTGAGAACCAAACATGAAACAAGCCATAGCTATTTTTATTATTTCGAGCGAGCAACGCGAACTAAGTTTTCTAATTCTACTAATTAAATTTTGTTGAACATTGCACACAGTCCGTCTAACCCAGGTTAAGGATAAGCTTGGGAACCCCTATATTCCGGAAACTATGAGAACTTGATATCTCAGATATTCCATGTAAACAATATAATTCTGTGATTATTTTTAGTTAACGACAACCCTGGATAATTAAACAAAATGTCACGCATTCTCTTTATATGAACAGGAGCATGATCAACTAGCAATAGCTATTTAATTTAGAACCGGCTCTATTATACTAGTGCAATCAAACAATATATAAAAACATGTTTTTATCTTCCTCCCGTTCGATTGCCCTGAAATAGCATACCATTGCACACACTGACAATCTACAATGTCATTGTGTGAAAAATTGGTAGCAGTGCAGAATTTAACTTTTGTTTTGAATAATTTTCTTACTAAAATAATCTTGTTATCGGTTACTTTTGTTGACTATAAAAATGTAGTCATATGAACAGTGTAATATTTTTCCAGCAATCAATTTAAAAATTGCTGGCATTTGGCTTTATATTATTTCCAGTTGAGTTTTTTGGCACCGGAACTTATTCATGTTAGACGCCAGCTTCATCCACTTGTTAAAATGATCTAATCCCATCTGCCAATCAAATAAATCTAGAAGACGGTTAAAATGATTATACAATAAAATAAATCTTAACTTGAAGGTGCTTTGGTAGATTGTTGTGCTACTTTACTAATTCATCAGACCAAATCACTTTGTCATTAAATAGTATTTTCAACCCGTGTGTAATATAAATTTAATAAAAATAAATTTCAAGAGCAGTAGAAGTCTCGCCAAGTTCGCCCGGGGAAGTACTGCCATCATGCCAATTTCTGCCGCCAAGCAGTAACGCATTCGCGTTACTGTGTTCCGGTTTGAAAGGTGTGGTTGCCTGTGAAATTACAGGCACATGAGACATTCCATCGACACGTCTCAGAGTTACGGGCGCATACGATGCGACTTGGGTCTTATCATACCTAGTAGAGGAGGACCCAAGTCACATCTTGGTTGTTATGGGCCGAGGTTACCACTTAACACCAGGTGGGCCATCGGCTCGTTCAGTAACTGCATCAAATAATATTTTTTTATATTAATTCAGCTGTACTCTATGAATACCTTATGAAGCGGTGTTTTCGATTCAAATTGACAAGATGTTACTAAGTAAATTAATAGACTTGTGATAAGAAAACTGCTGGCTGACTGGCTGTTTGACTGTCAGAAACAGCTCAAGTTAGAAATAAAGGCATGTTTGGGGCATTGTCAAGTTCTCAAAGTGAACCATACATACATACGTTCACGTCAAGGATAAAGGGTTAGACAGGGCCATAGTGGGTCTCTTCTCAACATGGGTTACACTATCATCGAAAACCCTCAGTTATTGAATTTACGTAACAAAGTAAGACGATTTCGTTAAAAAAAATACTATAGATGCGAACCCGAAAACTAACAATGTTGTTCAAAGATAGAATGTCACGGCACTTCTCTTCTTATTGTATGTATTGTATTGTGTGTATGTTCTTTTAGAAATATAATATGCCATCGATTATTCATTCGAAGGCTTACATAATTTATTCCTGTGAAAAACACCATCCGCTGTAAATGGGTTGTAAATTGCTTAATTAGGCTTGAAGGTTCCCTGTGCCACTGCTGGCCATATATGAAATTATTTCATATTTTCTTCAATTTTGTATATATAACTAACTAGCGGAGTATCCACTTGGAATTAGGTTTACTCTTTTCGGAGTTTACATCTTAATAAAAAATGTAATTTAAAGCCCGCGGTACGAAAATTTTATGGGTGGTAAAATAGAGCGTTAACAAATAGCGTTATGTTTTCAGAAGAGGAAACTACTACATTTCTTATTAACACTGTAGAATACTCATACCACTGTATTAAGGTGATTTAACCTTGAAGATTTTCATACATAAACTTTGACACCCCATTTCGTCCCTTTTGGGGGTGGAATTTCTCAAAACACCGCCTTAGCGAGCATCTAGGTCCTGGTCAGACCTATACAATGTTTCAGACTCTTAGGCTTTGTGGTTTGAGAGATATCACGCCCCTTTGCGGTTGAATTTCCCAAAAACTTCGTCTCTTTCTTCTTATTAAGTTATAATTAAGTTTCCGCGTCCTGAAAGGATGCAATGTATTATGTATTATACGTATGTACTTATTTACAAAAGTATATAAGTATTATATCAGTTGTTTGGTTTCCATAATACAAGGTATGCTTGGCTTATTACTTTGGGGCTAGATGGCGCTGTGTGAAATGTCCACCAGTATTTATTTACTAGCTGTTGCCCGCGACTGCGTCCGCGTGAAATTCGGTTTTATCACGCATCCCTATTTTACCCCTCGGAAAAGTAGCCTAAGTTACTCGTTGTTACATCAGCTATCTGCTAGCGAAATCGGTCCAGCCATTTCGGAGATTAGACGGAACAGACAGATAGATAAAATTGAAAATATTTTATTTTTTTGTATATGTACCGTGTATACATATACATCCATATACACTTAGTAAAAAGCGGTTATTTTAATATTACAAATAGACACTCTTATTTTATTTATTTGTATAGATATCAGTTGTCTGATTCCCATGACACGAGCTATGCTTAGCTTACTTTGGGGCTAGATGGCGCTGTTTGAAATGTCCACCATTATTTATATATTGTACAGAACGGTACGACAGCGCTGATGTGCGCGTGCGACAACGGGCGCTTGGAGTCGGCGCGGATGCTGCTGGACGCGGGCGCCGACGCGTCCGCCGCCGACGCCGACGGGTGGACGCCGCTAGCGTTCGCGGCGCGCTGCGGACACACCACCATCGTCAAGGAGCTGCTGGACGCCGGTGCTAAAGTCGATTCCAGGGATTGTGTGAGTTTGACCAATCTTTATCCTCGTTAATATTGTAAACTAGCATTGTCCGTGACTTCGCCCGCGTTGAATTCAGAGTAGGTACTATCAACAAAACTTGCGCCTAAATTAATGTAATCGCGTGTTATACAAATTAATATTATGAAAGCTTTTAGCTGATATTTACGTGTACAGCATCTGGATCATACCATTGTGACATGTTTTTCTGCATCGTGGCAACAGTTCAGAATGATTCACGTGTGTACACAAGTAAATTATTTGAAAATATATCACGTGAATTCAGTACCTAAACTCATTATATTAGACTAGACAGGACGTCATGTTTATGAGTCGTTTTGCTTTGACTTTTAATAATTATAAATTAAAATTATTGCGGTACATAATTTATTATTATATGTATTTTCAAATAATTCCCCACCGTGTTAATATTGTCAGAACTATTATTGAATGTGAAAGTTCGAACTTAACTTCATTGACATGTCAAAGGCAATCGCATCATCAAGTGCATACAATATTACAATTATTATCAATTGTTATTATAATAATTAGATCAATTGCTAAACGTATTCTAGACTGTGCACTGAAAATTAAATTTATACTTTAGGTGGAAGTTTGCCAGCTGAGATGTCACTGACATCCTATAGATACACATATTCTGAAATAAGTCGTATGCACAGCTCTACGTCTATTACAGTTACGTTTATATAAAGTATATATAAAGTAGCACGCTATTTAAACGACTCATCACATTTCGATAATGATTTGTTGACAACATACTCATCCGATTATGTGCTTATAAATAGATGGGTACATATTTATTAATAGTCTGATGTTTTTATTGATTTCGTTATATTCGTACGTGGGAGTCTCTGGCTGTGTGACGATACCAAACATTCTAACGAAGGGTCTTTGAAGAGACAATGTCAACAATTTAGATACGTTTTGGCATTTATTTTAGGTTGAGGCCACTCGGGAAAATGGGGTCATGTTATACGTAATTGCGGAGAGCCGGGTGACCGGTTATGAATACAGCTGGTTATTACTAGACTGGCCTAGCAGCTCACTTGGTAGTAACTCTGCCTTCTGCGCTGTAGGTCGTGGGTTCCATTCCACCCAGGACAAATATTTGTGTGACGAATGTGTGATGTTTGTTCTGTGTCTGGATGTTAATATAATTATGTATGTGTTTACAAAAGAAAAATGTATAAGAATTCTATCATTCATCTGGTACCCATAGTACGAGCTATGCTTAATTTGGGGCTAGATTGCGTTGTGTGAAATGTCCGCCAATATACCAGCGCTGGAGAATCTGTTTTGTCAAGCGCTGAGACTTAATAATTTTATAGGCATCTTTGTAAAACACGCCTCTAACACAGCTAACTCCGCTTCGGACTTGAGTGCGTTATCTAAGTATTTATGCTAATAAATGCAAGTGTGTGTTTGAACGGTAATACCCGTGACCACTCTGAGACCAGTTTTGTAGATGCGATGGAGACTCTGATGTGTTTTCATGTTCCCAATGAGCGACCGACGAGGGCTTGCACTCAAACATATATTTAACGCAATGCTCGTAAATCAGACGTTATGTGACTGGGGATTAAAAGAAAAGTCGTGACTTACCCGTTACTTCTTGTAACAAAACAAACATCTATGATCGTTACAGTTTTTTTTTATTGATACAGTAATGGAACGAGCCGACGGCCCACCTGGTGTTAAGTGGTAACCTCGGCCCATGACTATGCGACTTGGGTCCTACTGGGTATGACAAGACCCAAGTCGCATCGTATACGCCCGTAATTATGAGACGTGTGAGTCGAATGTCTCATGTGCCTGTAATTTCACCGGCAACCACACCTTTCTAACCGGAACACAGTAACGCGAACGTGTTACTGCTTGGCGGCAGAAATGGGCACTGTGGCAGTACTTCCCCGGAGGAACTTGGTCTAGTCTACTGCTGTTAAACGTTTGTCCTGGGTGGGAATCGAAACTACGACCTTAAGTGCAGAAGGCAGAGCCAACTGAGCCATGAGGCCGGTCAAAAGTAAGTTGCAACTAACTACAACAATGTTTTGTGTATTGTTTGACAGGGTGGTTGGACGCCTCTGATGTGGGCTTCGTACAAGGGCCACGAAGACGTGGTGGCGCTACTCCTGGAGCGAGGAGCGGATGTGCACGCCCACGGACATTACAACATCAAGTATGTATGCCACATTACCTTTTTTTTTTTGTCCATGGTGTGAAAACCTTCAAAAGGCCCTACCCGTTACTTCGGGGATGCAACGAGCGTGTGTGGGATTTTTACCCGAACTAAAAAACACCATGGTGGCCGACCTCTGCGCATTCGAGGAGCCCGGGATGCCACATTACCTACTGACAACGCGACGGGTTCACTCGCCTCATATCCGAATAAAGATTAGTTAGGCGATCTAAAATGTATCATTTCGGGTCATCACACCGTGTTCTTTCGGAGAAATTGGTTCATTTTCGTATGAAAGAGTAACAGACATCCAAGCATACGTTTGGAATTTATTATAGTTATATTTTTAACCCATTCTTCATACTATAGCACTTCGTTGTAAATAGTTTATTAACTCAAAATTATTGAGCAACGAAGATTACTTTATGCATTATTACCATTATGTAAAGCAATACATTGACAGATATTGAAAAATATCACGTAAAACATATTGTTTTTGTGAAATTTCACTCATTATATTTCGACGTAATATTTTCGACAGTTTTTACAAACTTGAGGAAGCTAAAAGTTTTAGAGGACAAACCATTGATAAATAAAATCTGTTCTACACAATATGTTTCATTGGACCAACTTAAGGATAAAAGTTAAGCCCCTTATATCATTAACCTTGGTAAAACACGTTCATGTGACGTCTAAATGGCTTACTTACTTACCGGGATGGCCCAATTTTCGTACCCCTGACCAAATAGCGGCGCTAGAGGTTAACGACGCGATAAACTTGCCCACTAACGAAGTATAAAAACTGAGGAAAAATCCTCATGTTTTGGGTGTCTTGTTTCAGCAAATTAACTTAATAAAAAGATTATCCACGTGCAAAACCAATAAAACTTAGTTAGTTAGAATTTCAAACCAAACACAGGCAAAATTTACAAATTCTTCGAATTGGTTTATTGGTGTCGTTTTTGCGTCTGGCTCATTGTTTCTATTTAAACAATCACATTGAGTGGATATAATATCCGTTATTGCCAAAATCGATTCGAGCAGGATGGCACAGTAAGGTTTTTTACACCCAGCCAATACAACACAATAAGAATGGTTTTTATATCTAGCAGACACCAAAGTAATGACTTTTTTACATCTTTCCAATCAATCAATAAAAGAGTAAATTGCCTTACATACATACAGACAACGCCAACAGTTCTCATTTATCTTTATATACTTTCATATATATTGCAACAAGCAGTTATGTTACAGAGACAGTGACTAACCTAACGGAATTTTCTGTTGCATGTGAATAAAAGGAAACAGCATGCTTTTTGTCGAAGTTGTTTCATTTCGGTTGGATGTCAAAAGAATCGACACATTTAGTACTGATTCTGTCAGACCAAGCTAATTAAACAATGCTGAAAGGCATCCACTTCTTAAGTAGTCTTTCAGTCCAGTCTTTCAGTAGTCTAAATCGATTTTTGTTAAGTTAAATTCGAGAACCAACACATTTAATGCGGATAGTTAAGCGAGATATTTAAACTTTCAGAGTTAGATGAAATATCAGGCGTTTGCAAATTGACACTTAAGTTATAGAAAATTAATAAACATACATTAATATTGTGTTTTTATTTCTTAATATCATTAAAGCTCTAAGATTTAGACGGTTTCAGTTTATATATTTTTTATTTCCCCGAAACACTGCGTTTTACTAATGCATCATTTTATTCAAGCTCCGCGGACAAATCCACGGTCAGTTATTTAGTCGATAAGTAAATAAGGTACTTGGATTTCCTATTTATTGCATACTCTGCATGTAGAATAGACAGGTGAAGGCGATCACCAAACGAGATAACGAGTTAGTCTATTAGCCACGATTCGCGCTCCCGGTGTTGAAAATAATTGTGATGGTTGAATTAAAACGTTGATAAGTTTTGTTTGGCCTTACGAACCAAAACCAGAAGTAAATATGAGAATTTAAAAACCGATTTTGGATTGGCCTCGCGTTCTATTGGCATTAAAAATGTCTATTAAAATTTATAATAAACTGCCCAAAGAAATAAAGGAAATTAAATCTTTTCCCCATATTGTGAAAGAACTTAAAAATGCTTTTACGAATTAAAGGAATATCTAACGGACCAGCCCTAAATTTATACCAACATCGCACTTACATATCTTATAAAAAATTGACTAGAACTATATTGAAAAAAATAAAATAAAAAAAATAACTTATTGACAAAAATACAACATTCAAAAATAATAACTAATAAAACAATTGATTATATTACTTTAGAAAATCTCGGCCTCTGCCTCCAGTATTAATATTGCAATACCCTCACAAGGGTCCATAGTGTGAAACTTATCATGTACCTAAACAAAACCTGTACAACCATTATGTGTAGCAATAAATGAATTGAGTATTGAGTAAACTATGGCTTCTACGCTGTGGGTCGTGAATCGTATTGTCTGATACCCACGGCAGAGCTAGTCCTAGGTTGGAGTCAATATTATGTAAAGTAACATTAGCAGGCAGACCGTGTAAATTATTACGACCACTACGGGGAATCCCACGGCCACTACGCCAAGAAGGTCGTAGTTACGTCTTCAATCGCCAAATAGTCGCAGACACACGTCTATCAAGTCACGTTTCATTCCAACTGGTTTGTGAGTTCAAGGTTCCAATTATCTAGTAATTATTGTGATTCGTAGAATTATGAATTGAAAAACCTCGACTAACGGGACTTCCCCGATTTTTCAAGAGTTTGAATATGATTTTTGAGTTGTTGGCTCCCGACATCACGACTGGAAAAACATTAAAATCTCTGAATAAAAAAAACACGCTGTAAATTGTCTAGGGATGATTCCTCGACGCCACGTTTATGTACTGTAGTTTGTCTCTTTTCAATTAGTAGAGAGAGAAAAAGATGTGTGAAGCTGATATTGTCTCTTTTCAATTAGTAGGGAGAGAAAAAGATGTGTGAAGCTGATATTGTCTCTTTTCAATTAGTAGGGAGAGAGAAAGATGTGTGAAGCTGATATTGTCTCTTTTCAATTAGTAGGGAGAGAAAAAGATGTGTGAAGCTGATATTACTCACAGTTGGTTGAACAGAATCACCACCAGTATCCAATTATGTTTACGGCCAATATCTTACTCGAATGATACGTGTGCCTTGCTGCATCGTAAAGTGTTTGAGTTATAGCTCATTGTAGTCTTACGCTAACCATTAAGACATTATTGGTCTTATGTGGTTGTAGAAATTTCGGAAACGAATTCATATTACGAAGGCAAACCGGGAATGGCCCCATAGCTCAGTTGATAGTAAAGTAACCCTGCCTTGCGTAGGTCGTGGTTTCGATTCCCACCCAGGACAAACATTTGTGTAATGAACATAGATGTTTGTTCTGTGTCTGGGTGTTGATAAGTATTACATGTATATATTTACAAAAAAAATTATAAGTGTTATATCAGTTGTCTGGTTCCCATGCTACAAGCTACGCTTAGCTTACTTTGGGGCTAGATGGCGTTGTGTGAAATGTCCAACAATATTATTATTAAACACGACGTGCGTCACACACACCTAATCTTTTAATTTAATTATTAACATTAATCAATATTACAAGATGTATCATCGTAACTTAGGATTTTCCTTATTTTTCTGTGTGATGAAATTCATTGAATATTCATTTATATATCCTGGCCGTTCACTTTCACTTCCAAATTTGTTGTAGAAACTGTATGTAAGAACCTGTTTGGATGATCCATCTATTGTAATCTAAATAGTCACTCGCCTAGATTTAATGACCCACTCGGGCACGCTTGCAAGTATCCATTTTATGGGCTAGTTAAATAGCCCATCAAAAAGTGGGAGTAATAAGTTTTCTGTTCTATTCGTGTTTATTGATCGTCATTGATAATTATTGAGGAAAAAACATTCTATCGATGTCATTAGAAGCGGATAGTGTTCAGAGCTTGCGAATTGATCGTCTTATTTATATTATACATATAAGAATTATAAAATGATAATATCCTACTTTAATATAATAAACGTGAAAGTTTGTATGTATGGATGTTTGTTACTCTTTCACGCTTAAACGGCTGAATGGATTTGGATGAAATTTGGTATCAATATAGCTTATATCCTGGCTTAACACATAGGCTACTTTGATCTCGGAAAAGTGCAGTGTTCCCGTGGGTTGGATTTGGATGCAATTTGGTATCAAGATAGCTTATATCCTGGCTTAACACATAGGCTACTTTGATCCCGGAAAAGTGCAGTGTTCCCGTGGGTTGACTTGGGAATACCGCGGGGCGCAGCTAGTATATAGATTTTTAAGTTAATAATATGTTTTCCAGTTCGCTAGTATGGGCGGCGGGTCGTCGTCACAGTGGCGTGGTGTTGCGCCTGTTAGCGGCGGGCGCGCGTCCGAACTCGTGCGATAAGTACGCGACTTCCGGCCTGACCTGGGCGTGTCGCGCGGGCGACGTGGTAGCCGCCGGCGCGCTGCTGAAGGCCGGCGCCGACCCCAACACTGCCGGCATGTACTGCTGGACTCCCCTGCTGCAGGCCACGCAAGGTTTGTTCGCTTACGTCGTGTAAGCGTCGCTTTCACGTCGTAGCTGCTAGTGCCAAAACTCGACGCCAGATCTATAATTTAGGCTTTTACACAGCGCCATGTAGCCCCAAAGTAGCTAGCATAGCTTGTATCGTAGGAACCAATAAACTGATATAATACTTGTATACGTAATACAAATTACCACCCAGAAACAGAAAAAAAACTATGTTCGTCACACATGTTTGTCCTGGGTGGGTATCGAATCCACGACCTACATAGTAGACAGAGTTACTACCAACTGAGCCGTGAGGACAGTCAATATAGTTTACCATTAGTTAACCGACAAAGCCTATTATCAATATTTTTTTGTGTATCTTTTCCAGGTAACCACTCTGAAATAGTCCAGATGCTACTAGAGTACAAGCCTAACGTTAACGCGTTAGACAAGGACGGCTACACGGCACTCGCTATCGCCGCCAAAGAGGGCTACTATGATATTGCTCTGGCGCTCATTAACTCTGGAGCTTATATCAACGTTCAGGTAAATATGATATGGTCTTCCCTGTACTTAAACAAGTCTGCATAGGCAAATTTTTCGAAAGCTATAACTTCTCTTAGTTAAAACATGTCTTCAGAATGTTGGTTAGACAATAGAATAAAACTTTATTTCCATTGGATTCATAATGCCTGGAAATGTCAATAAGTCAAATTCAAAATTACAAAGTTGATTGCTATGAAACTGCGATTCCGTGAACACAAATGAACGAAACTGTATCAGATAACCTTAGCATTTTTTTCAAATGTGGATAAGAGACTAGGATATGGCCCACCTGATGTTATACAGTGTCCCCATGACAGCAGCAATACAACTTAGGTTTTGCCGCTCCAAAGTATGAAAGTATGGGCGTCTTACTACATACAGTCTTATAACTAATAGTTTTTCGTCCGGGGAAGTACTGCCACCATGCCCATTTCTGCCGCCAAGCAGTAACGCGTTCGCGTTACTGTGTTCCGATTTGAAAGGTGTGGTTGCCGGTGAAATTACAGGCACAAGAGACATTTCACCTACACGTCTCACAGTTACGGGCGCATACGATGCGACTTGGGTCTTCTTGTCGTACCTAGTAAGGGAGGACCCAAGTCGCATCGGTTGTTATGGGCCGAGGTTACCACTTAACACCAGGTGGGCCGTCGGCTCGTTCCGTAACTGCACCAAATAAAAAAAAAAATACAGTCTTATACAGCGCCACAAAATGAAAAAAATGAGTGAGACTTTGCCAGCACCCAACATCACAAAGTTACTACTGCTGACTTGATGCCTTTATTTTGTCAGGATCACTCAAAAGACACGCCACTGATCCACGCCGTGAAAGGCGGCCACAAGAACATCGTGGAAGCGCTCCTGAAGAAACATGTGGACGTGGATCTCCCGGGGAAGGAGAAGAAGACCCCGGTGTACACTGCCGTGGAGAAGGGACACGCGTCGATACTCAAGCTGCTACTCGCTTCCAACCCCGACTTGGAGCACAGCACTGTCGTGAGTGGACCAATATAATATCGGTTGTCATCTCACCTAGCATAGATATCTATACTAGTAAATATAGTTTGATGTCCGCCACCGTTAGCAGTCGTCCGCATATATCCTGTCCATACAATGGTTGCCTGGAAGAGATCGCTTTTAGCTATAAGGCCGCCCATTGTACCGCTTTTATGTCTACAGCAGTATTTTTTGCTTGTTTTTTACTTATAGTGTTCAATAAAGATATATTATATTCTATTCTAGCCCCAAACTAAGCGCAGCTTTGTACTATGAGAACCAGTCACCTGATAGAATGCTTATAATTTTTATAATCACATAAATATAATACATATTAATTAACATCCAGATACAGAACAAAGTCTATGTCCGTCACATACATTTGTGTTCTGCGTGAGACAAGTCAATCCCACAACCTAATATTTACTACCAACTGACAATACTAACTTGATTTATACAGAGCGGGGACACGCCTCTGATGCGGGCTGTGAGATCGCGGCACGCTGAGATGGTGCAGTTGCTTTTGGAGCGGAAGGCGCGGGTCAATGTGGCAGATAATCGCGGGGACACCGTCCTTCATATAGCCATGAGAGCTAGATCTAAGGTATGGAAAACTCTTCATACCGAGACGCAAGTTTTGGGGTTAGGTTCATTAAGTTAAGCTAAATATGGAGGCCACAGACATACTGTATAAGTGAAGCCAAGAAAATTTGTCTTGATAATATCTGTTTCACTTTCAAAGGTCGCCATTTCTCGTTCTATAAACGTTATATAAAAAGAGAAGTGACCTCGGAGAGGAGAGTTGTAAATATTATAAGGTCTTACTATCTTCAGAACGCTGCCTTCATTGGCAACAGCTGATACGAGCTTCTTGGTTATTTCTACAGATACAGCTATTGAAGCGACTATCACCCGTTTTCAACTCTCTTGGACACTGCTTGTGTATTACATTTCTTCAAGTAAGTACGCTTGACATTTTGTTACTTACACTAACTTCTTTCGTTCCAGCAAATAGTTGAAATCCTCTTAAGAAACCCAAAGAATAGCCAGTTACTGTACAAGCCGAACAAGATGAACGAAACGCCGTACAACATCGACATGAGTTACAACAAGACGATACTGGGCCAGATATTCGGTGCACGCAAACTGAACACCAACGAAGACAACGAGAACATGCTCGGCTACGAACTGTACAGCGCGGCGTTAGCAGACATGCTGTCGGAGCCCAGCCTGTCGGTGCCCATCACTGTGGGGCTGTACGCGCGGTGGGGATCAGGGAAATCGTTTTTGCTCAATAAGTTAAAAGGTAAGCAACCGAAACAGTACTGCTGTCACACCTGTTTCTGCTGTCAAGCAATAACGCAATACTAATTACTTTGTGCCCGTTTGAATGTTGTGGTTGTCAGTTATATTCCAGGCACGTGAGATTTTCCACTTTCAAGTCTCAGAATTAAGAACGCGTTGCGATGCGTCTCGTATCTTCCCATATCCAAGTAGGGGAGGACTCAAGGCGTATTCTTTTGCGCGGGTCATGCTGTTTTCTTATCTTATTTACTCTTATTAGTTAAGTCGCGGTTCGAGGATGGCGCACGCTCTTGCCAATGTGGTCATCTATAATTAAACCGACATTGTGAGTCGGGCTCGCGCACCCCTAAGGTTCAAATATCAAATATATTATGTACAACCTTGTATCCTGTAGTAGTATTATTATATCCTTTATTCGTTTCCGTAGCAATTGTTTAACTCCGGATAAGTTATTTATTTGGAACAGTAACAATATACATTTTAAAAAGTAAGAAACACGATGTTGCTTGCAGTAGTAAATTACTATGTCGCAAGCATCAACGCCCCACCTCCGGAGTAGATGGCGTTGTGTGTAATGTATCGGTATTGTTACAGAGGAGATGAAGAACTTCGCCCGTCAGTGGAGCGAGACGGGGTGGGCGTGGTCGTGGGCGGTGTGGTGGGGCGCGTGGCACGCGGCGCTCGCGGTCGCCGCGGTCGCGGCCGTCGCTGGGGCGCCGCTCTACGTCGCGTTGGCGCTCTGCTTCTCGCTGTTCATCACCTTCTACCTCGCGCTCTACATACTCTGGTACACGGGGAACAAGTGAGTAGCGACGCCTGTTGTCTGTTCTTCCCCATGGAGGGTCTAGGAAATAGGAATAGGAGGAAATAAAGTTTTTGACTTTGACTTTGACGCGACGTCACATTTATTACCGTGCGGACGGTAACTGTTTCCGGCTAGCGACTTCATTATTACTGGCCTTACAGCGCTCGCCATTATAGCCGTTATAGTAAAGTTGATAAGGCCATGGGATGTGGTGAGATTGGCCTCACAGCATAGCGTTTTTCTGCCATGTGATATTTATTCGCAACCACCCAAAATTTGTTTTTTAAATGTACAGTTGCATTTTTACATGTTGGTACCCTGTCGAAGTAGTTATAGCTTGTGGTGCCTTTGTGGTGATCCTTTAATAAATTAAACATTGATTTTAACACAAATTGAACACAGGTACGAAGTATATACAAACAATTTCAGACAAATATGTTCAGTAGTTTTGGCGTAATCAACATACCTGTATAGGGATTAATTGTCGAGTTGTTGTTGCAGTTATAAGACTGTTTACACATGACTCCAATGTTACACAAGTTACTATATTGCCGGATAGTAAACGTTTGGCGCGACCACTATGTTAGTATTTCTATGATTTAGCAAATTTAGTATAATGTAAGTAGCGTGCTGCTGCAATGTTGGATTTTTATGAAACAACCATGGGAACGAAGCCGCGGTAAAAGCTTTTAATATATGAAAGAATCGTCTATAATGCTGCCTTCGTCGGTACCCATATTTGTATCACTGATTTGTGTTTAATTATTATTCTCAGATATGAATGGTGGTGGGCCGGTGGGATTCTGTCGGCTCTCGGTCGCAGGTTCAGTTCTCTGTTGCTAGTGTTGCAAGTTGTGTTCTGCCATCCGCCCGGACCCAACGACCCGCGTGCCTTACCCGCTACGCCAATCAGGTATGCACATGTTAAGTCGAATAAAAAAGTATAATATGTAAGTTGAAAGAGAGGGAAGGTGACAAAACATACGATAATACGTAATGGTGGATAAGGTCGGGCAGTATGTATTTTTCAGTGCTAAAGTAATCACAGATTTATTATTCTTGTTGTTTACTCGAAAGTATATGTCCTCGTTATTCCCATATTTTATTTGCTTTGCTTTAAAATATCAGGATAACACTTAAAAGTTGTGGGATCAATATTTTTTAGGTTAAGACCAAAGTCAGATGCGACGGTTAGTCTGTCAATATTAATCACTTAATGAAATGATTGCTATTTCAGATTCCATTTCACAGAAGGTATGAAGAGCGGCGGAGGTCAAGAAGGAGAAGCGATGGTCGTCCAGATGATAGCAAGTTTAGCCGAAGCTCTTGAATGTCAGTACGGACGCGTTTGCACGAGACTTGCGCGCGCGTTCCGTCCCAAACCCGTGTCCCCTACTTCTGGGTGGAAGTAAGTATTTGCATTTATTTGCTACCTGCGGTTGTATCACTTCTTTGCACCTATCTCTCAAGTAAACATTCTGTTCATTCTTCTATCTATCAGATAGGTTGTCAAACAGGAAACTGCAAATGTCTATGTAAGTTTTATAGACTATCTAAGAGCAGTAGAACTCACGCCAAGTTTGTCGGGGGTGGTACTGCCACCATGCCCATTTCTGCCGGAACACAGTTGTTCCGGTTTGAAAGGTGTGGTTGCCGGTGAAATTACAGGCACATGAGACATTCCACCTTCAAGTCTCAGAGTTACGGGCGTATATGATGCGTCTTGGGTCTTGTCGTACCTAGTAGGGGAGGACCCAAGTTGCATCGGTTGTTATGGGCTGAGGGACCACATAACACCAGGTGGGCTGTCGTCTCGTTTCGTAACTTTATCGTATAAAAAACTGTAAGTTCATATTTCAACGTTTCGTTTCAGATGGCGTCGCCTTTGCTGCATCCCACACATAATCACATTCGAGCTGTGCTTCACCGCTATCGTGGTCGGGTTTTGTGTTCTTATCATTTTGTTCATCACCGATGCTGAGATCGACGCGCAGTAAGAATGTTTTTTTTAATAATTGTCATCATCTATATATGTATCAGACATCGTTTACTTCGCAAAGCGACCTAGTTTGTATGAGCTAGTGTTACATATTCATCACATCTTGTTTTAGTCGATGTCTTGTTATGAACAGGATTATTTTTTTATCTAGATTTATTTTTAACAATAATAGTATTCACTAGTTGTGCCCCGCGGTGAATAAGTCATACAACGGGAACACTGCACTTTACCGGGATCAAAGTAGCCAATGTGTTAGTCCAGAATATAAGTAATCTTGTCACCAAATTTCATCCTAATCCTTTCAGCCGTTTTTGAGTGAAAGAGTAACAAACATCCATACATCTTCACAAACTTTCACGTTGATAATATTAGTAGAATAAACGTTTATAATAATAATAACTAGGCCGATGTACCGTTAACTTTGACTGGCCTCATAGCTCAGTTGGTAGTAACCCTGTCTTCTGCGCTGTAGGTCGTGGTTTCGATTCCCACCCAGGACAATCATTTGTGTGACGAACATAGATGTTTGTTCTGTGTCTGGGTGTTAATATGTATTATATGTATATATGTATTTACAAAAAAGTATACAAGTATTATATCAGGTGTCTGGTTCCCATGATATGCTATGCTTAGCTTTTTTTGGGGGGTCTACCCGCAAAAAAAGCTTGGTGGAAATTGGTGGACAGTTAACACAGCGCCATAGATGGCGCTGTGTTAACTGTTCACCAATATTATTATTATTATTAAGTATTTTTAACCGTTTTTGACGGTCATAGGTGTTTGTACTGTGTCTGGGTGTTGTTATGTAATATTAAGTATGTATTAAAAAAAAGTATTATGTATTATATCAGTTGTCTGGTTCCCATGATACAGGCTATGCTTACTTTGGGGCTAGATGGCGCTGTGTGAAATGTCCACCAAAATTTATTTATTTATTTAAGTTATAATGTTATAACACGACGACTCAATGAGTGTGGGTTGTCGTCGATCAGGCGGCGTGAAATCCGACAGGGGCTGTTGTACGGCGCGTGCGCGGTGAGCGGCGTGCTCGTGCTCGCCAACCTGTACACGTGGGGCCGCGTGCTCGCCGCGCTCGTGCTCTCGCCGCGCGCCCGTCTCGTGCGCGCGCTGCGCAACGACCCGCACGCGACCGCGCTGCGACCTGAAGTGCACTCGCTCACACACATTGTAACTATACACCTCTCTGGAATATTTATTAATGACCCTTGAATAACATCAAAGTATATTTTATTAAGCGATGTAAATCAAACTAAAAAGAAAGAGATCGAACTAATATCGATTAAGTCAAGATTGGAAAATGGCAAAATGGCTTGGAAAAACGTTAATAAGTAATATTCAAAACATAAGGTCACGCTTAGTTATCGCTAAGTTGCCTGTTCAAACCTTTTGCTACCCTCCATGGGGACGAATAGTCAAGAAACTCTTAAAGCAGGGACTTTTTCGGTCTATGTTACATTTAGTCAATTACTTTGATTGGATAATACTGGATTGCCTAAGCTATCACAAGATGGTTGTTTACCGTGTACAGGCACTACAAATCTTCTACCCTGGTCTAAAAGTGATCCTAATTCTGGGAAATTAATGCTTATTACACACGGCAGCAACTAAGTTTATGTATTCCAGCGTAAGGCTATCGAAGTTTAATATTTAGCACCTGTTGTTTTCCTGATTGTAATTGTGTTTTTCCATTGTACAGGTGTCTTGTCTGGACGCGTTCACGGGACAGCAGACGCGACTTGTAGTGGTAGTGGACGCGTTGGACAGCTGTGAACAAGAGAAGGTGCTTACCTTGTTGAACGCAGTGCACGCACTCTGCTCTGATCCCAAGAGCCCGTTCATACTGCTGCTGGCCATCGATCCGCATATCATCAGTAAGGTGAGAGCTACATTTGTTTTATTTTTACTCTGATACTATTTTTTTTCTTTCTCTATTATTTGTATTAAGTAATCGTTTGCTATTTGAAAACTTTGAGATATTATATGCCATTGATTTGTTTTTGTCTGCTTAGTAATTTTAAACGATTGCAGAGCCGCACTGACGTATTACAATTGAACTTCACTGAGAATTGTAATCGACCAACTTCCACTTTAGTATCGTATTCTCTTTTTATATCTCTCTTCCTTAGTTTGAATGTAGCTTAGATATGAAAATTAAGTAGATTATGTTTCATGCAGGTGGCTTGGACGGAGGTTAGTTTTGTGGAAAACGTACTATAGTTTGGTGTTATCCCGATACCTCGGTCATTGTTGTGAATATCGTATTTGGTACTATGTGAACTTGCATGACTATCTATGGATGTTCCTATGTAGGTGTTTTTTAATTAAATTATGCTCCTCTGTGTATATTTTATTTACAGACTTTGGAATTTATTGATGTATATTCCGAGCATATTTGAATTTATTGTAATTTGTTTTTGTTTTATTTATTTCTTGTGCATGACGCCAGTGTTTTATGTCCGAAAACATGCAACAGAACTATTTTTTTTAATGTTATTATTTATATTATATTTTCCTATTGTATATTTTCCTTAAATGTCATACATATCTTACTCGATGATTACAATCGATTCATAAATTTCAACAACAGGCAGTGGAAATAAACAGTCGGCGTGCGTTCTCTGAAAGCAACATCGGCGGTTGGGACTACCTGCGCAATATGGTGCAACTGCCATTTTACTTGCAAAACTCCGCGTTGCGGCGGGTGAAGACCGCTCAGCAGACGGCGGCGAGGCGGATACAGGCCATCGGCGCCGACGACTTCTCAGCATCGCTGCAGCGATCCGTGAGTGACGCTTTATCGATCATTTGGACAATCGTGCATCTTATCTTGACTAGTACTGAGAGATTTCCTTCCAAGTGTCTAATTCCCCACTCTTGCCTCATATTCATATCTGTTAAATATCATTTTTAACGCCATATCGCGTTTAAAATAATAAATTCTGACTGGCCTCACAGCTCAGTTGGTAGTAACCTTGCCTTCTGCGCTGTAGATCGTGGATTCGATTCCCACCCAGGACAAATATTTGTGTGACGAACATAGATGTTTGTTCTGTGTCTGGGTATTATTATGTATTATATGTATTTACAAAAAATTATACAAGTATTATATCAGGTGTCTGGTTCCCATGATATGCTATGCTTAGCTTTTTTTGGGGGGTCTATCCGCAAAAAAAGCTTGGTGGAATTTGTCCGCCAATATTATTATTATTATTAAGTATTTTTAACCGTTTTTTATCTTTTTTTAGAATAAATATTGAATTCTGTGTGTGTACCTTCTAAATTCCAAGTAAGTATAAAATATTGCTTTCAGGTGTCTGCCCGTCGACTTTCTTCGACATCCGAAGTGATGTCGAGTCAGGAGCGCATAAAGAACCAGCCGCTGAAGGAGGCTCCGAGCAGCGGCGTGCTGGCCGCCAGGACGCGACGACTGAGGCCTTCAGAGTCCGTGGCCAGCTCTGTCGCGTCGGGGCTCCACCGGACCGCCCCTACTGCCGGCGCCGCCGACTTGAATCGCGTACTACTGACTGATGACTACTTTAGTGACGTCAACCCCAGGAGCATGAGACGACTTATGAACGTGCTCTACGTCACTGGTTAGTCAAAAGCTGTAGTTAATATGTTGGTTTCTGGGACTGTGAGTGCCGCTGATCTAGATTGCTTGTTGTTGGCAGATGAATACTTCAGCCCATCAACTCTAAGATCTGTGGTGACGTAAAATGCTTCTTTACGTCTTTGTTTAATTGTGTGATATTGACATTACATTTTAGAGCTCTCAGTGCCGAAAACTTAGCTTAAAATCTGGAAACAAGAATACGATTGACCAAATACAGGCATCTTTGATATCTGCAGTAGGCTTTTCTCTTTAATGAGATCTGTTCATGTCACTAACTTTCGAGCCTGTAAGGTGAAACGATTAAATGGCGCCTCATAGAGGCTCTTTTCGTGCACTATACACGTGTCTTTCAAGTTTTGACTATATTATTCAACTATTATTAACTATTGCTCATTGCTGCACATCAGGATTTCAATTAGTTACCTCTGGATTGTGACCCGGAAGTTTGTAACACTAGACTACCCCGCTCATATTCTAACATGGTATTATCCATAAAATCGTAAGCTCCTTTACAAAGTGAAGCAGATCGCACAGTAGTAATTTTTTCATATATTTTTTTATGTTATACAGTTACGGAACGAGCCGACGCGACGGCCCACCTGGTGTTAAGTGATAACCTCTGTCCATATTAACAAGCGATGCGACTTGGGTCCTTCCAAGTACAAATATAATATACTAGCTGCGCCCCGCGGTGTTACCCGCGGTGAATAAGTAATCCCACGGGAACACTGCACTTTTCCGGGATCAAAGTAGCCTATGTGT
This sequence comes from Chesias legatella, assembly GCA_947359385.1. Lineage (NCBI taxonomy): Eukaryota > Metazoa > Arthropoda > Insecta > Lepidoptera > Geometridae > Chesias > Chesias legatella. The sequence goes on along the minus strand of OX375786.1, from coordinate 5,416,287 downwards.
TAATCGAGGATATAAGCTATATTGGTACCAATTTTCATCCAAATCCATTCAGCCGTTTGAGCGTGAAAGAATAACAAACATCTGTACAAACTTTCACGTTTTTAATATTAGTAGGATATATAATATACACCGCGACATTAATCATAATCATATATTTGCATAAAGCCTGGTAGTATGTACAAGATGTTACAGTTACAAAAATAGTTTCACAAACTCTGTCATTACATGACGTGCAATAATTAAGGATAAAAAAAAATAATACAGAAAAATTATACAGTCAAAAAATAATAATAATACAACGAAGTCAAAAATGTAGAATAATTAAAAAAATATAAAAATAACACCAACAATAACACACATTTCGTTAGATCATAGGGATAAATTTGCTAATTAGAACATAGAAAATCTGAAACACTATAAAAACACTTACATTTCAGCCATATATTCAATCTTTTAAGAAACAAATTGTATGGGAGATGATATCCTTGGGTATTTTATTTGTTTCAGGGCGCCTGCTGAAAGCATTCCAGATCGAGTTCAACTGGTACCAGCTCGCGTCGTGGGTGAACATGACGGAGCAGTGGCCCTTCCGCACCTCCTGGATCATCTACCACCACGAGACATACGAGGAACACATCGACGACTCCACCTCGCTCAACCACATCTATGACAAGTAACATTACATTTTGCGTTCATTTTGACAAGGGCTATTTGCATCTACATTCAATTTACTTTTTGATGTGAATCATGTAAAGCCGCACGTAAAATAGATTTCTGTCTTGGCGACGCGTCGCCACGGCATGAGCGCTGATTGGTCCGTTCAAGGTTACGACAAATCATAAACATTATTAGTGATGGGGTACTTAGTTTCTTACAAAATAATGTCGATGTTTCACATCTGCCAGGCGTCCCGTGACGGCTCACATTTTTTTTTCTTACCGTTGGTGTTTTCGGTTTTCTTAATATGTGCCCGAGACGGACGTTAAGTCAATGTATAGATAAGAAATGTACTTCTTAGTCAAACGTGCTTAAGCTAACGCACTTTGTACTATTGCATTCCAGAGTCAATCTTTTCATATCGTGGATATAGTTAGAGGAACGCATAATAAAATCGGTGTGATGTGTGTTTGAAGTTTAGTCGCAATTCTCAAATAAATGGCAAATGAAAAATTATTAGAACCGATTATGTGAAAGATAGCCAGGTCTTAAAACACAATTAACCTTAATATCAATAATAATTAGTTGTATTCTTTGCTACTGTACGCTGCTTGCTATAATACCAACAAAAAACATTATTTGTAGAGTGAAGCCCCTCATGAACGGACTACGCGAAGCCAGCACTCTGATGGAGCTGGATCGAGACGAGCGCAAATTGGAAGTGTTCCTGAATTTCCACCGCGCCACGCTCACCGCCGCCGACCTCAAGATATTCCTCCCGTTTACAATCAATTTGGATCCTTACATTAAGAAAGTTATCAAAGGTAACGTAATTCATCTTCAGTCTGATTAGTCCACTGCTGGACATACACTTCTCCCATTACTTCTCCCTTTTTTGTAGGTGATAATAAAGTTTTTGTACTTGTTGTTCTCAGAGGAGCAATTACAATCTGGTGCTGAGGAGGAATTGGGCGGGGCGGGGGCGGCGAGCGGCCTCCTTTGGGGAACCCCGCAAAATGTGCGGCATCCACATTCCAAATTGTTTCAAAGGAAGAATGTTAGTTATCGCCTTACAATACTGTGTTTTTATTTATTTACTGACATAGAAATATAGATATATCTACCTATATACATTAACCACAATAAATAATATATATCAGGCTTCTTCTGGAGGTCCAATCGACTCCACCTGTGTTGTTTTATATCAAAACTAATATCAATATTTTTTTTATAAATCCCAATGTCAAAACTGCATTTCATACTGAATTTAACCAAATTTCTATTGTCTTTTTTCTTTTTCTATTTATTATTCTTTGTTATATATAATGTAAAAAAAACTATGTATCTCAGGTCTGAAATAAGGATATATTATTATTATTATTAACCTTGTTAGTTGTATTATAATATACGTTTGTGGTTGCCACAGCGTGCATCACCACCGTCCCAAGTGGGCGGTCCGGGCGCGGTGGGCCAGCCGCTGTGGGTGGGGTGGGCGAACACGGGGCAAGGGTTCGTCCCGCAACCGCTAGCGTACCCCGCACTGCAACCCCAACCGCAGCCCCAACCACAGCTCGCGCAGAACCCTTACCTGCTGCTGCGGAACGCCTTCCCTGGACTGGTGAGTTAACACTGATAAAATGATTATTTCTTGTTTTATTTATTTGATAGAACGAGCTGACGGCCCACCTGGTGTTAAGTGGTAACCGCCGTCCATAGACAACAGCAATACCACTCAAATCCTCTCCACCAAAGTACGAGATGACTCAAGTCGCATTGCGTTGCATCCGTCACTCCGCGACGGGAATGTTACGTCTCATGCGCCTGCAATTTCACCGGCCCCCAATCCCTTCCTCCGGAACACAGCTACACCAGTGCATCACTGCTTGGTGGTGGATTACCAGGTATGGTAGCAGTACTTCTCCGGGCGAACTTAGCACAAGTTCTACTGCTACTTTGAGTTGGGTTACTCCTTTCGGCACCACCCGGGGGACACGTGTAGGAATTCGGAGGGTTATCACTTACGGACGCGACCAACGTGGGCCCCCAAAATATAATTATGAATGGACCATTATGGGTCGAGGGTTCATGCTGAAACTGCTGGAGTATCCGGATGTAATATGTAATGTTTCTATATTCTAAATAAATGTATGTGTGTGTAATGGTAATGTTTCACTTCAGATGGACGTCTCCAACATCCGGCTGTCGACCCTGAGCGTGGAGCGCGTGTGCGCGCTGGTGCGGTGTGCGCTGGGAGCTGCGGGCGGCGCCGCGTGCGAGGCGCTGCGCACGCACAACGTGTGCGGGCTGGCGCTCGCCGTCTGCAACCTCTCCGACCTCGAGCCGGTCAGATTACACTCCCCCCTAAAAAGGAAATATAGGAAAGGGACGCAATAATTTGTAGGGGGTAGACTGGAAAGTTTTGCCCCCGACGATTCGGCCCGTATAACCGTAAGGTTGGTAGGGCCATGGGAGGTGGTGGGTTGTCCCCCCTACTCTACCTACCCCACCCCCTACTACCTACTAAATGTTCTCTCTTTACGAGTCACTCGTTCTCTCGAACCAGTGTTGGTGAAAAGATTTTAAGTGCCCCTCAAAGAGGATTAAAGTTGTAATTAAAGTAAAGGCAAGGATTAAAGTGCGCCTTAATGAAGCTCCTTTCGTGCACTTGACACATGTCTTTGAATTTTGTGTTCTAGGACATGTCAGTTTCCTCATGATATTTTCCTTCATCGTTTCGAGACCGTGGTATTGCGCACATAAATCTTTCAAGCGAATAACTTATAGATGCAAGTCGGGATTTGTACCGGCGACCTCCGGATTGAAACTCGGAGTCAGTACCACTAGACCACCATGCTCTCAAATACCATTTACTTACTATCTATATATTATTCAAGACTGGAGTAACATTATGAAGCAGCAACTACAGAATGGGAGACTATTCGTTGTTTCTAAGTGATGTTATGACATTTTTTGTTATTCGGTACCGCCTGTCCATAACAGCAGCTTTACTACTTGGGTCCTCCCGCAGTAAAGCATGGGAAGGACCTTTCTATTTTTGATGTGTTTTCGCACAGGGAGCTCAAGCTCACTTTGAGATTGAAACCTACAACCACTAAGGCTATTAAATCATTAATCTAGGTTTATTCGCAAATAAATTATCCTTTATTCTATACAGATTCTAAAACTGCCGTTCGGTGACTGGGAACTGTTTAAGCTACTCGTTATAAATCTTCGTGAATTGGAAGCCAATATGCCATCTACCGCACCCGCTGTCACAGGTAAATCATTTTCGGCACCGTAACAGACTATCATACCACCGACCACACTAAATTATAAAAGCTTTTACGAAAAAACTGCTGAACTGATTTGCCTGGAATTTTGAACATAAGTAGACTTAGAATAAACCAGAGTCCCGGTATCTCGTAAGCAAAGCTAATTAAATATACAGATCTGAATTGGAGTGTCATTCTCGACAGACTTTCCAACCTTCTGTCGAACCGTGAGACGTTTCCAACCTCCTGCCTTTACTATAAGCTGCTATTTGCTAATGGTAGATTAGACTTATGATAAGAGACCACGTTTAGTTGAACGGGTTAAAAAAACTTCGTTAAAATTTGCCCGAGATACTCTAATCTCTAGTAGGAATGATAAAGGAAAATGGGGCATTATTTTTGTATTCTTTTCCATTCCTATTAAAATTTTGATTTATATTTAAACAGTTGTCACGGAGAAAACAACGGAAACTGAGATTGACACATCCACGAAACCCAGAGCGACTATAGAGCATCAACGCAGCAGACCGAGCAATGTTGAGAAGCAGGTACGTACAATTATTTTTATTATTATTTTTTGTCAACCTCAGTTATGCGATTTTGCCCATTTTATGTCATAAACACATTTAGTTTCTGCAAATAATCGAATGTATGAAAAACATAATTCTTTTGATTATAATATTCTACATAGGAATTTAAAAATTATCACAATGTTAATATTTTACAGCCATACGCGGAATATCAGGTGATTAAATTATTTAATGTTAAATTATGTATTTGGTAGATAAGAGTTTCATTTTTGTGTTCATATTTGAACACGAAAATATATGCAAGAGTTAACGATTATTTTTCAGTGGCCATTAGCCAAAAATAAATGGTTATTGTGGTCTTGTTGTACCAAACACTCCCAAACAAACGGCGACACATTGCTAATTTTTTAAACTTTTCTATTATAAAGCGCTGAAAAATAATCGTAGGAAAAGTTTACTTGCACGCATATTTCTGGTAGTCCGTAGTAGTAGTTCCTTAGTCGAAATATGCTTCTTATCGATCACGGGACAATCCTGGTATTTGTTGACACCATGGCGATGGCGCTCTATGGATAATTTATAGGATATCACAGATTACGACTGGTTATGAAAGGTGTATCCAGTTCACACATACACACCTTAATCGGGCTTTTTAATAACCGCAAAGCGCGCTCGTGAACCATACATGAAAGTGGTGGTATTGGTCAAACTCTTCAGTTGACCAATACCGATCCTCCTCTGGAAGGTGTTTAAGGGAATTGAGTCAATCATCCACACAAATTATAGTACCTTGGGAGGCTCGAACACCCTTGCATCTCTAGATCTTTTCTACTACATGCCTGTATGCTTTGAAATGAGCTACTTGAGCAAGGTATCGTTTTTGACAAAAAATAAAAAACAACAAGCCCGACTTTGGCGAACTCTGAAACATCAGGTTTTTTATTAACATCTGGTGATAGACATTCATTCATTTATCTGGTGGTTTTCATCGCGTGTCTGAAAAGAAAGAAATATTAATTATTACTTCCTTTTCAGACCGTCATACAGTGTTATACATTTTTAAACATCATGCCTTGGGGTCCATATCGTGGTGGTAGGCACTGCACATTTTAGCAATAAACGCACGAAAACATCTCATAAAATATTAATTTCACGTGACGCTACACGGATAACTAAAGACAGTTGAATTTAATCCTAATTCACATTCATCTTTGTTGCGTCGGAATGTACAAATAAATAGTCGGTTTGCTTACAACATCGCCTAGAGCCATGACCATGACCAGCTATTGACTTGGTGCTAAGACTAACATAGTGAGTTAGTATCCAATAAGTAATAATTACACTATGCCTGAACTAGGAAATCCTGTGTCTCAGGCGATAAAAAATGAAAAGAATAACACGTGAATTATGCCTAATACATAACTTTATTGTCAGGTAACGCTTGAGGAACAAATGATATGCGGCGCGCTCCAAACTCTAAACGAGGAGGCGATGGAGGATGTCCTCGAGTCGGAGCCCCCCTCCCACCCAGGTGAGCCCCTCCGCACCATCCGCGAGCACCCCCCCGCCCCCCCCACACCGCCCCCCGACACCCCCCCGCCCCCGGAGGACCAACCGAGAGACCACGTCGTACTCAACCTTGGCGACGATATCTTCCTTTGAGGTGCTATCTGTACGTTCGCTCACATAGGGCTGAGTTAAGCACACAGTGACGTTTGTCGTTACGAGTGGTGCTCGGGCAGTTTAATGGTTTCTGTGTAAAAGATGGATATCGCAAGCGAAATTCGTGACGACAATCGTTGTGTCCTGATTTGACCGATCCAGTTCTGAATTAGCTTTAAAGTGGCAGAATAAATTAATTTTTTTTGTACGTGACCTGATGGACATTAATTTTGCAGCAGATTATTATATTTTCACGGCGTATTTGGTGCATCAAAGATGTAGGTTTGTATGGTTTCTCTTTTTAAATACTACAAAAAATTAAAACTAAATAATTTATCCATTTAGCATTGATACACCAAATATGCTAAAATACATCAAAATCTAATCCTGAACACTGCTTGCAGTCTATTAAAGATGTCTTGGTAAGATTTTCGAAAGCATTTTCAATGGAAAGGACTCGATAAATCTTGATATTATCATCTGATGTCGAATCTCGCATTACAAGAATACAATGTATCTACTGTGTAAAGAAATGAATGTTTAATGAATAAAATTATTATTATTAATAATAATTATGATACCGTAACGATGAAGCCGTTGTTAAATATTCGTTTTGTTAACGCTTGTTAATTTTAATCGAAGAGCAGCTTAATTAATTATATTTTAACTTGTTTTTATTTTTACATCGCTTCATTGCCATTTTATCTCATTTTCAGTGAGTTTAATAATCTAAATTGCTATGTTTACCTTGCAGTGGGCTAACTTGGCAACAAGCAAAGCTAGTTTTGAGTATGATATATGTTTTTAGGGGTATATCCGCCTATTTATTATTTGTTTCTTATTAGTACATTTGTCGTAACTTTCCACTAGTATTAAGAATTGCTTTGTTCTTGTAATGAAAGACTGCGTGAGACTGTATTCAGTTTCGTCAACGGGGGTAGTATTAATTTGTGAATTGTCAGCCTGCCAATAGAGGCTTGGCTACACCCTCGCTGTGCACTCGGTGTATTTGTCATTAAACTATAATTAGTGGTAATTAGTGATTGACAATATCATAGCGTACAAGATTTATTACGTTGATGACGGATCACCTTGTGATAAAATTTTAGAAAAATTAGTGATTCACACATTCCTGTTAACATTGGTTGTGTTGTGTAATTGGATTCGTTTGGATGATTTAAAGTATATTTGTAGAAACTTTTAGGAAAAAACTTGTCCCATGAAGGAACATTTGATAAACTGCGATCTAACAGTATTCTAGTTCAAATTTTATAAAATAAACCATGTTACTTATAAGTAAATGGGTAAATAAAACGATATGAACGCATTTAGATTGTGTGACATTATAAAAAATGTCTTTTCAGCTAGTTATAATTTTGTTGATAGCGAATTCTCGTACTTAACTAAAATAACTTATATAATTACTCTATTCCATTAGTTTTTAGGAAGTAAATTATATAACAATGAACATATCAGTAGTCTCGTTTGTAAGTATTTATATAGTTAGACAATTTACATTTTATTTTATGTAACCCTCGACCCATCCAGCGTTCTATCGCCGCATTTGGGTTTTAATATTTTTAAAAGTAGTTGAAATTGTCAGCCCAGTACATTATTGTAACTCAATAAACGCTAAAACAATGCTTGTCGTTTAATTTACACCCTCCGTTTTTCAATATGTAACAATCAGTGAGCAGGTGGTGTCCGGGGGCGGCGCAGCGGGGACCGGCCGGCGCGGGCGGCGACGCGCGTCTCGCAGGTGACTCCCTCCTCCCCTCCCCTCCTCGCGCCCCGCTTTTTATTTATTTTTCTCATAAATTTCGGATAACACAGGGATGCTTTTTTCAGACGAAGAGATCACGCTGTATCGTGGCGCGGATATGGGATCTCGCGCCGGCAGCGCAGCGCCCTCCCCGGGGGGGTCACCTCGAGCCCCGCGCCGCGACCCCTCCATCCTAAAAAGCGGGGGGAGCTTCCGCGCACGCCGCGACGCGCCCGCCGTCACCTTCAACGTGGAAAACGAGCGGGACTCCGACGACGAGGGCCAGATCACGTTCAGCGCGCGGCCGCGGCGGCGCCCGAGCTCGCTGTGCGCGGCGGACGAGGCGGGCGCACCGGACGCGCCCGGCGCCGGCGCCGGCTCGCCCGTCCTCGATCTGAAGCTCCGCGGGCTGCGCAAGACGGCCGCGATGCTGCGGAAGGTGAGCTCCGCAGAGCGGCTCACGCGGCTTAAAGACAAGATAGTCCGCGGCGGCGGGTCGCGCGACCGCAGCCCGCCGCGCGACGACACATTCAGCGACGACGAGTCGCAGCCGCTCGTGTCGCCGCCGTGTCCCCCCGGCGGGTCGGGGTCCCGCCCGGAGCTGGGCGTGGAGTGCGGCTCCCCGGGCGCGGCCGGCTCGGCGGATCCCTCCCCGCGCTCCGACCTCACGGAGCTGGAGTCCCCGCGGTCGCCGCACGCCGCGCTCGACCTGCTGCCGGAGGAGAAGCGCGAGCCGGGGAGCGTGCCGCGGCAGGCGAGCGGCGCCTCGCTCGGCAACATGGTGGAGCCCTACAACATGCGGCTGCTGGCGCACGGCACGTCTGAGAATGCGCGCGCGCTTTGGAGGCAAAACGCGCTCGATTCGGGCCCGCCCTGGCCCTGGGACGAGCCCGATTCCCCCGTCTGATGTAATTCTATCGAGCCTGTAAGCAGACTCGCCGAATTATCCGAATGGTATATTCGTCCCCCAGTGGTCTAGCTTTAACGTTCGAGACCCCGTCGTCCCCGGTAGATGTTCAGTAGGCGCGCACGTACATACCCGACACGGTAGCTATTATTATCGCGAGTACTTAATTTAAAACACAATTTTGTGATTGCATTTACATGTAATTTCTCTGGCCCAGATTGTGATATTACTTAAGTACTTAGGTTAGGTACAAATATAATTTTGTCCCTGTTTGATGATTTTCATTTAACTTCCTCTCCCAACTCTGTGTTAATGCGAGAAATATTTTACAAGCTACGCTAGCCCTGAATAATAAGGAACCAGTATGTGGTAAATAGCTTTTGGTACACTAAAAGAGCCTTTAAAATCGTTACTTGATTAACTAACTAACCAAATCACAAAAAAGTTGGTACTTTGGTAGTAACGGTGCCAGCAAAGCGAGGCCCCCGGTTCGACTCCGGCCGGGACAAACTTTGTGTAGTGAGCCTATGTTTGTTCTCGGGTTTTTGTTAGGTTTGTAAAAAAAGTAGGTTTTAAATCATTCTTAATAAAACCAAGCTTAATGGCTTAGTTAAATTTGTCGGATAGCAAACCTTATCTAGGAAGCTTTTACTACAGATGGGTAATGGTTTTATACGAAGCTAGAAAAAATATTCCATAACAGTTGGCTTCGTGACGTTTACGATTCTTTTGATGTGAAACATCTATAGCCGCACGTAAAACCTATTTCTGGCGTGGCGACGCGTCGCCACGGCATGCGTTGCATATTACTTTTACAAAATAATGTCGATGTTTCACATCTGCCAGGCGTCCCGTGACGGCTCACATTTTTTTTTTCTTCGACTCTTGTCGTAACTAGCAGCTACAGAATACCTAGTTGAAATCTGGATCAGGCATGCACAAATAAATGGCGGATTTTGGAAATAACCCCATATACATTTATTCGTTCGAGAGCAGAAAGTAGAATCACAAGTCGAAATGAAATACCGATACGATTTTTAGTAACTTTTATTTAACATTCACAGCTACCATTTCATTGAGTGAATCTTACAGAAATAACATTACAAAAGGAAGAAACTACAAATGACTAATATTCAATACATCATGAAACAATGTTAACAAGATAAATCAGATTCACTACAATCTAAATTCTAAATCATAAGCCAATTTGGAATGTTAAACTATGAAAAAATGTTAATTAATAATAATTTAAAACAAAACTTCAGAAGCCTCAACTTCTTTAAGGGGATATTGATTACTGCATATCTACCCCGATGCCAGGGTAGAGGGCAGTAGGTGGGTGGATGGTACGGAGGACTCTAGACGCTATCTCTTAAAAATCAAACAGTTGCCAAAAAGATCACAATATTTGAGAGATATTTCATGTTCTAGTTAATAATTGGAGTATATCTCCTAGCTACAGTCGAAACATGACCTCGAAGTATTAAATTCGGAATCTTTTCTTGTTCTTTGATTTGAAGAACCATTCTAGTCTGAGCTACAACTCTTAAACTATGTAACAATCGCCGATGTAAAACGTTATCTGCCCCACGTTATCATTACTATCCCCTACTAAAGTGTGGGAAGGTCGTATCGCATTGCACCTGTCATAGTGAGACTCGAAAATAAAATGTTTCATCTTACAGACACATTAGATCAAGCATACAACAAAAATGACGCGTTTTAACATAATTTCGATGCAATATTATAATATTAATCTAATTATCACGATCGCGCCTCGTTCATATAAAATAATATCAGAGAGCTTATACGTTATATAATATACTATATATATTATTAGCCTACATGTCTTAAAATACGCTATTTTTACATATCAGACAAACGCATTATTAAAAAAAATTGCCATAATATTATCAACAATTATTTTAGAGATCACTTTCTATGAAAACTAAATGCTAAGCACTAATTATACTACTGCCTAACTGAATGTGCCTTTTCTATACAAACCATTATTTTATGAGACATTTGCAATTTTGAACGTGTAATAATTAATATTTTGCGCAGCAAAACGAAAATACCGACTTTATCGCCAATGAACGAGAATCATTATCTCGTATTTGGCAGACTTTTCAGATGATTTTGATTTTAAAACCAAATAAGTGAACCGAAGTTGATGAAATCCCTATGGGATTGTGAGATTATTTCAAATATTAAAAGAATTTTCGAAATCGGTTTATAAATGAGGGGGATATGAGGTAACAAACATAAAAAAACAAACTCATTGATTGACCTCCTGAAGTCGGTTAATAATTAGTGACAACAAACTCATTGTAAACAAAAGGAAACGCTAAATATTGTGCCGCTGCCGCTGGTGGTATATTTGCAATATTTTTACATTCATTGGTAGTAACCATGTTTAAAAAACAATTATATTTAAAACTAGCTGTGCACGCGGCAACGCCCGCTTTGGATTCAGATTGTGACTAAAAGAGTAGCTACGTGGTTTAGTCATTTTTATCAATTAATGAAGTAAAAGTAGCCTAATTCAATCTTTGTAACATCAGCTATCTCGCCAGTGAAAGTCCCGTCAAAATCGGTCCGCCAACAAAAAATTAATTTTTTTTTGTTATAAATACTATATGCATTTAGTAAAAAGCTGTTACTTGGAGATTACAAACTCCAATTTTACATATTTTTATAATAGATGAGTTATTAATAGAAAAGTTTAATATAAATTTATAAAATTAATTTTAAAATGATTAACTGTTTCAGCATTTATAAGTGCATGAATAACAATTAAGACTGGCTTCACAGCTCAGTTGGTAATGGCTCTGCCTTCTGCGCTGTAGGTCGTAGACTCGATTCCCACCCAGGATAAATGTATTAACATAAAACGTCTATTATTCTATCAGTTATCTGGTTCTCGTATTACAAGCTATGCTTCTTATTTCGGGATAAGATAGCGCTGTGTGAAATATCCACCGATATACAAAGAAAAAAAACTAACTAAATCTAATAAATAATCTCACCAAAGGATTCTTACGATAAGTACATTTCACATAGGTTATAAAACGCTACATATGCTAATAATATTACACAATTTACAAAAAATGACTACAGTGGAAGGATGTATGCGGCCGCAGCGTCCGACATCCTATATCCCTGTCACTAGAATCAAACACTAGAATAGAAATTGGCTTAAAATTGCACCCGACCATAAAAATTCTTGAGGACAATGTTCTTGGCAAGTATATAACATATTCGACTGGCCTCGCAGCTCAGTTGGTCAGTAAGTCTGCCTTCTGAGCTGTAGGCAGTGGGTTCGATTCCCACCCAGGACAAACATTTGTGTGACGAACATAGATGTTTGTTGTGTCTGGGTGTTTATATGTATTTACAAAAAACAAGTATATAAGTGTTATATCAGTTGTCTAGTTCCCATGACACAAGCTGTGCTTAGCTTACTTTGGGGCTAGACGGCGCTGTGTGAAATGTCCACCAATATATTATAACACCATTTGCGAAAAGTTGTGCTGAACTACTGTTAGATTCATACGATTCTAATGTTGTTTATGTTGTCTGTGGCGTCGTCTATGGTTTTGTCTGGCGGGTCCGGGGTGGAGGGGCGCTGCGTTTTGTTGTCCTCGTCTGTTTGATCCACCGCCTCCGAGAGGGCACACTTGTCTTCACCTGCCGATCATATGTCGTTGGTTTATCGACGGGTTAACAGTCAGCATCGCTTCGCGTTCAAACATCACTCAAACGACTCAAGATCAACGTTCGATGTGTGGAGCTCCTAATAGAAAATATTACAACTGCAAACTGTCGCGGCAGTGTCTATACACCACTCGTGTCACTGGCTTTCTCGAACCAGTGTGGTGAAAGTATTAAAGTGCACCTTAATGAGGCTCCCTTCGTGCAATTGACACGTCTTCGAATTTCTGGGTCGAGGACATGTCGGTTTACTGACTGTTTTCCTTCATCGTTTTTGAGAACTTAGCATTGCGTACATCAATTTTAAAACTGGTTCACACAAATGTCTGTCCTGGTTGGGAATGGAACCCACGACCTAGAGTGCATAAGGCAGAGTACCGGCTGAGGTGTGAGACAAGTTACCTATGGATGATGTGTCGGAGGGTGCGGTGTTGTGCGCGGTGGTGAGCGCGCTCCACCACCCGGAGAGCGCGCCGCGCGCCTGCGAGAGCGCGCCGCCGACCGCGCGCGAGGTGGTAGCCACCGCGCGCCCCGTGCTCGCCACCGCCGCGCTCACCTTGCGACCACCCTCCGTCGTCGACATTGTGCTGCCGGACAAACAACAGTTTAAATATCTATACAAATAAATAAAATTGGAGTGTCTGTTTGTAATATTAAAATAACCGCTTTTTACTAAGTGCATATGGATGTATACACGATACATATAACAAAACAACATTTTTTACAATTTTTGTCTGGATGTATGTCTGTTTGTTCCGGATAATCTCTGAAATGGCTGGACCGATTTTGACGGGACTTTCACTGGCAGATAGCTGATGTAACAAGGAGTAACTTAGGCTACTTTTCCGAGGGGTAAAATAGGGGTGCGTGATAAAACCGAATTCCACGCGGACCAAGTCGCGAGCAACAGCTAGTTTATTAATATAAATAACTTATTAATATTAGTCACGTCGACGCATCTTACTGGATCCAGAATGTGATACATTTGAACTCGCTTACTAATCAGTACGTTACCAACGAAATAAGAATACATAATCAGAAAATAAATTTAAGTCATTACAAAAAGAAAAATAAAAACAGCTCTTAGCTTTTTCCTTGGCACATCTAAAATATTTTGTGAAGAAAGATGGGAGCAAAGGGTCAAAAATATAATTTGATTTTTTAATAATATCTTACACCAGCTTCAGTTTCATTTGAAGAGCATATGGCCCGATATTAAACATTTTATTTTGCTGATAACACCAATATACTAGTAGTAGTAAGTACCTAGTTTTTCCTTCCTAGGTACGAAAAGAATGAAGATTGAAATATTACAAGGGTCTAAAATTTTTACGGTAGATAGATACTTACTGTGCAAACTTCAGCTTCATATCAGCGACCGATAACTGGCCACTGAAGGGGTGTATTGGCGCCAGATTCATAAAGGACTCAATTTCACCATTGTTTGTATTCTTCATCCATTTCTCGTAGGCCGGAGTCGCTTTGAACGCACTCATGAATGAAGCATTGTATGAGTCCAATTCCCGGCTACCCTCTGTAAAATGAGACAGAATTATAATTTGATCACATAGAAGAATAAAATAAAATAAAATTTAATTAAATTTAATTTAATTATATATATATTTAAATGTTACTGTCAACTTTTTGTTATTCCTAATGCCCAATCTTTTTAGTTATTTTTATGTCAAAACTTTTTCTTATCCCTAATGCCCACTGTTCTTAGTATCTCTGATGCCCACGTTTATTTCTAAAAACATACCGTCTCATGTCCTTGTATTGTCACTGGGATCAAAATCAAACTCTTCGAACCGAAGTCAACTTTGGCAGTAATTGGCTCAAGTACTTCTAGATAGTACATAAATGTAAAACGGAAACATAACTTACCAGGTAATAGAGAAGTCCTGAGTAAATAAATAAGGTACGTTGCAAACTGGTCGCGGATCCACAAGTCGCCCTGCGCCGCGCCATGCCGCACCACGTGGTCAGCGAACCTCAGGTCCTCAGTGCTGAGGGCCAGCAGCCGGCGCAACGTCAGGTCACCGGTCTCTATCCTCATCTCGTTCAGTTCAACCAGAACATCAAACAGTTGTCGCTTCTGCTTGAAAAGCACATTCGAGGCGCCGACGACGAAGCCCCGCACGGCCGGGTCGGACAACAGATCTAAATAGTTCAACGACAGGTAAGGCAGACAGAGAAATCCTTCCTCGAACAGGGGCAACGGTAACCCACATTCAGTCTGATCTATCTGGCCAGTCAGGTTGTACAGTCCGTCGACGCTCATGTCTCTGGCCATGGTGGGGCTCTGTTGGGCTTCGGTCAGCCTCTGAGGCTTGTATTTCTCACCGATGCTGTGGCACTTCTCTCTGCCTGTCATCTCCTGTCTGTCCACTACGTCCGTGAGAATAGTCTCGTCGAAACTCTGTCGGCTGACTCTATCTTTTTCATCTATCAGGTTGCCGGTTTCTTTCAGGGTGAGTTCATCGGCGAGACATGAACCGTTGAC
Source organism: Chesias legatella (assembly GCA_947359385.1). NCBI lineage: Eukaryota > Metazoa > Arthropoda > Insecta > Lepidoptera > Geometridae > Chesias > Chesias legatella. The sequence goes on along the minus strand of OX375786.1, from coordinate 5,401,280 downwards.
TAACTTGTGATCGGGAATCTCGATGTTCGAGTCAGCCGTGTCTTTATCGTCATCGTTCTCATTTTCAGGAGTAGTGAGGTTGGGCGACAATGGTCTGGTCAAGCTGCAATATGAAGAATGCAATCAGATTTACAAATGTTGCAGTTAATTAAATCGTGGCGAAAGTATTGGGCTACTATCACAATACTTGGGACAGAAATATAATTAGATTTTAGGTTCCGGAAAAAATCGATTTAAAGTCTGAGATTACATGTTGCTGATATAAGTTTTGTAGTGGTAAAATCTTATCTTTTACAACAATTAGCAACTAAAGAGTTGGTGTCTATTGATAGCAGTAGAACTTATGCCAAGTTCGTCCAGGGAAGTACTGCCTAAATAGCCATTTCTGTCACCAAACATGCATTCGCATTAGTGTGCCTATTTGAAGGGTGTGCATGCCGGTGAAATTACAGGCACATGAGACATTCCACCCTCACATCTCAGAGTGACAGGCGTAAGTCAGATTGCTATAGGTTTACCACTTAGACCACTTACCCTACAATTAAGTAATAAAAAATTCATTACAACATTCACAGCTGACCTCTTCATCTCCTCTTCCTCTTCATCATATAGTTATCAATGACTCAAATAAAATTCTACTTCTCAATTCACTTACACAACATTAGCAGCATGTGAAAGTCCGCTCTCCAAGCCCTGTGGCAACAGAGACACGAGGGTGAGCACGGCCGTGGACAAGGAGCCAGCTGGAGACCCGTATATAAGTACCTTCCGCCTCAGTAGGAGCAGTTTGAATAGCAACACAGCTTTGTGCCTCCAGTTCTCCAATAATCGCTGAACTGACAAACCTTCAAAATAACATATTAACATATTATTCTAAACTGCATAAGAGTAATTTTTCCATTATTTATTTTTCTATATTTAAGTATCTAGCATAAAAAATAATTTGGATAATTTTAAAAGCATATATCATCTAGCATATATAATGATGGTCCAATACAGAACCTTGTGGTAAACTAATTGGAACTTTCATTACATCTTTACGTTCTTAACCCTATAAATTATACAACTGTTCACCCTGAACTAAGAACTCACAGTTATTACTATTATGAATATTATCACAATAATGTCCAAAATTAAATTTGTAAAGTTTTGTTTGTAATTAGAAGCGCCATCTATTTTTTTATTCTGGGTACCAAAACTGCAATGTCTATTTTATGAGTTCAAATTGTACCTTGTTGGTATCAAGACACTAATTAAAAACAAATTAGTCCGTTTTTGTCTCAATAATGTACGAAATATATTCTTTGTTTAAGATAGTTTGGAATTAATTTATTTACATATAACTATTACGAGGGTACAATTTTTGACATAACTAAGTGTTCAAAAGATTCTAAAGTTTAAATAAATGAGTATATGTGTTAGAAAGAATTTTCTGTTAAAAGGTACTCAATCGACACAAAAAAGACCCATGAAGGACTAATCTGACAGGGAAGATGATATAAAGCTCACTGCAGCTTAATTGGAGACATAACAAATGCTTGACAAAGGACAATAGCCTTTTTCAAAAGGCACACTGGACTTAGGGGCATATTATACCTAAGCAAATGTGAGGAAACAATAACCTCAATATAAAGGCTACGGAACCCAAATTCCTAATTCCACTAATGTCTTCTATATTTTTAAATCAGATATATAACATATAACTCATAATGAAAACAAGGGACACAACAAAAAATAAACCTACCTTCTAGTGTCTGATCAAGTTGTACAGGGCAACTATTCAAATGCTTGTAGGCATCTTCAAGAAGCTTTGTTTGTGAGAAGTCGCCTTGCAGGAACCACGCCCTCACAACCAGTTCCATCTTAACTGCTAGCCGACCAAACAAGGGCGCTCGGCAAACAATACACACACTTTTCTGGACAGAACTTCTGGTCATATCCTCAGTCTTCTGTACTACTTGCTGAAAAATCAGATAACTAGGAGAATATGTGACACACAACTTAAAATAATTCACAGTCCAATTGATTGAATAAATATATTATTTCTTTATTTTTTTTTATTATTTAATTTGACACTGTTAAAAGTTGGTTATGAAGAACTCTTCATAACCAACTTTTAACAGTGTCAAAAAAAAAACCTTTTATATTATCAGGTCAAGTGCCGAACCATTGTTTTTTTTAAATCAATTCTTTAATTGATTCATGTAATGTAAAATATATGTAATGCTGTTTTTGTCTGTGAAAGATTTGTCCTGGCTGTGGACTGGTAAGGAATGATTTCAAGTACCATTTTGTAATTTCCTATTAAGAGTTATTCTTGGGAAAACAAGGGCACATTACTTATTACAGCTACGATTCCTCAACGGTTAACGATATGCCCAATGGTGTATTTTATGTATGTAAAATGTATACAAAATACTCATCAAAATATAAAGTACATTTTTACCTCAATAGGAATCTGTCTGAAGCATGATATCCCATATACAGTGTGCGCCGGTTCAGTTAATCCAGGAAGGTTGAAAAATATTGTGTCAGAGAGATAATTGTGGGATCCATCTGGCAGAGCCAGAGCCGGGAGATGTTTCCAAGAGGGTGGCAACTCTGATGGGCGACCCGGGACTAGCTCAGGGTAGCAGTGTTCAACCTGTAAAGGTTCACAATACATTTTCATTTCATTAAATTGATGTCATAGACTGAAAATAAAACTAAACATGGAAAGCAAGTATGTTCATGAATACAGAACATACATGATCTAATCTATGTTCTTATTGACTGCTGTAAGCAAACACGTATTATAATTAGAAATAAAAATTAATTACCTGGCACCCTTTTTTATGGTGGAATCCAACAACAATAATGTTCAACACTGGGTCATTTAGGAAGGCCATTATATGGTGGAATAATTTATTGCATACTTTGCATCATAAAACAGTCATTTTGATATTCACAAGACACTGAAATAACAAACTGAAGGTTTATTTCATTTATTAATTACTATTTCATTCAACAACGAAGATCCAATATTGATCAAATCTTGAAAATTTCGGCTGTCACCTACGATTTCCATTCGTTCCCTTCTATTTCATTCTAGGGTCAAGTCAGCAGTGTCATTGTGACGTGCCAAAATTATAAATTTGTAATAATACATTAATTATATTAAAAGTGCAGAAGAGATATACGAACGAACAAAAGTAAAGTTATTAGTATGCGATATTTTTCTTCATAGTCAGTTAGTTTTATTTATTCCATGCTCTTTGCAAACGAAAGCGAATGTCAAAAAACATAGTTGACTGGGTCACATCGACTAAGGGTGCATTGCACTACTTGTTTATGCACAGCACGATTCTACAGTATTGATGACACTACATGGTACGATATGTACCTGCTCCGATATTCTGAATAATACGATACATACTTGGCCATACAAAGTTAACAGTTTAAGATTGTAATGTGTGGATAATATCAAAACAATATAAACGTTAAAGAAATACCATTCGATATAAATTATTGCAATGGCTTATTATATCTAATACTTTAATGCTTCTTTCATATTCAGTTAGCGGATCGCTACTTAATTAATATGTAATAATGGCAAGGTAATCGTTACCTAAATATTTCACTATGTACATGGTAGCAAATACTAAAGAAAATTACAAGCACAGTACATACTGTACACAGGTTGGAACCTAGTACCCACATGAATGAACGTTTTTAAAGACGTTTCATGTAAAAAGTTACGTTCTACTGAATTGTCACTTTGACATTGACATTTTTTTGTTTACACATATATTGAATTCTAAAGAAAAGGCGGGAAAATTCGAATAGGTATATTATAATAATAATCTTAGCTAATTAATTTAATATAAATAATTTTAATCTTAATATAAATTTTATTGTAACAAGTGAGTAGGGTATTATTTTGCATAGTACAGCAAGAAAATTTATGTTAATGTTATTATACATTTAATTAATAAATAATATGACCCTTTTATTTTTGCCTTGGTTACATGGTTTAAACCAGTCTCTGTCTTCAAATTGCGTGGCTTCTCCATTTATCCTTTATTTCATGGGAAACATTGCCATCATCTTCCTATGGTAGTGATCATTTCCCTATAATAAATGGATTTGGCTATTTTTCATGTCAAAGTGTGGAAAAATCTTAACATAATCATTATAAACAAATGGAGTGGTTTTAAAAACACTGTGGGGAACAAAGTTTCATCTTTAGCTCACATCACCACAATGTTTACATACAGTATTGTTACTGCAAATTATCAATGCTATATTATTAAAAAATCTGCCAATTCTAATTTTCACAATAAAAAATACTGCATCAGGAAATCTTATACCACATGTGGGATTCTGATTTGCACTGAAGCTGTGTCTCAAAGAAAGGAAGCAGAGTGAATTTAAACCATTATATCAGAAACTAAAAATACTCAGCGAATTAACTCTATTAACCACAACTCCTAAATGACCTTCATCTCCAATTGGACATTGGGAATCCGATACAAACTGTTATTTCAAATATTCACGATACAGCACCTAGAAAAAAAGGGGTTCCATATAAATTTCCGAGCATTTTGGTAAACTCTATAGGTATTCCTAGAGTTCTATTAATAAACTGTCACGCTGACAGCTTTCATACCATTTTAGACATCACAAATAGTGTCACCATATCAAATAAAAATAATATGGAATCTGCCAATGCTTCAATGCCTAATTGCTTTGCCTCCAGTTATAGTGTCTACCTCCGTGCTCAAGAGCATAAAAGTAGTAAAGTAGTATAATTAGTATTAAGTTACTTTTATTTTAGTTTTAGTTTAAGGTAGTTTGGAAGAGATCGTCTACCACGATAAGACCGCCTATTGATCCACACCAAAAGTACTATTAGTATTAGCACCTGTCTTTCCAATAAAGAATTCTTATTATTATTATAGTAAAAATTGCGGAACATTTAAAACGGTTTTAGAATAGGCAGAAGTTCCATGGCTATTTTAACAACAGCCGTTCATTAAGATGTAGATTCAAAAAAAAAATTACACTTAAAGAATAGGTCATACCTGCGTGACCTGACCTGAGTGATGAGTGACAACTTTTTTATTGTGCTAGAGACTAGTTTCAAGTACAAATACTTAACGCTATTCGTATGTAGCCGTGAAGGGCCGCTAGTTAATATATCAATAACTTTACAACAGAGAAAGTACAACAAATTTTTTAGTCTGACTTTGACCTTAACCGCTTTGCTAAAGATCTTTGTCACAGGATAGCAGCTTCTATCCAGTAATTTAGAACTATTAGTAATTAGTTCTAATAATGGCGTTCATTTGATTACATATATAAACGTCAGTACTACACTTTATGCATTAAAACGGTAGTGATAGCTGAGTGTTGTGTGATAATTAATCATCCAGATGGTAGAATACACTCGTCACTTAAATATTCATTAAAAACCACACAACGAGCAAGTAGGTAGACCCCTAAAACTTATGGTCACCCTAGAGGGAGAAGCGAGAGAGAGAACTCCGTACTTTTACTTCCCATTTGCTATGTATCGCTGAAACACACTGATTTGCGCTGTGGAATCGTAACGTAACATTTAACATTCTCTTCTCAATCAATCATTCTTTCATTCGTTCTCTTCTGCCTGTCGCAAGTTTGCGAATTTGTCGGTGATAAAATAATTTGTTTATTTTTATCACATAGTTAGCTTTTTTCAGAAACTTTAATTTGTATACGGAAGTGGATAATTAAAATTGCATATTGCTTACTTTTTAGAAAGTATTACGTGATAAGTTAATAAATAATAAGTGATTTTGATGAAAAATGTATGTCGCCATTTTTAGACTATTGTGTTTCTGCCGTGAACTATTGAAATAAAATTGATCTTGACTTTTGAGACACTGAAACTATTGTGATTTCTGTCTTGTGGCTGCTGAATTAAGCTGGTTGTTTTGAGTAAACAATGACTGCATACTTCAGAACTAAGGTTAGTGAATTCACATTACTAAAATGTGGGAATAAGTTTATTTTCGTGGGTTCTGCTGCTTTCTAATGCTTCATAACACTACTTATTTGTTAGGCTCGGGTTTGCTGACTCTACCATTAAAGATCTATATTGCATAGCTTGCCCTATAACTGTTGTAAACATGGTAATTAAGTTTATGATACCACAATTGTACCCTGTACAGAAAAATCCGTAATATGACGTAAATATTATGAGTCAAGATGTATTAGGGTGGGTTATTCCCAATGTAGGTCCACATCTTTCCAAAAGTATTTAAAAAAAAAAACGAATAAATCATTTCAATTAATTCAGTTATGGCCAAATTATAGCCAATAGCCAGTGTCAGAGTTGTTGATTATGTATTGTTAAAAATTGGCAGCTTAATTAGCCATTTGCAATGATTATTATGGCGTATTATATATTATGTAATGTACATAAAGAGACGCAATATTCTGCCAATATAGGTAGTATGCTTTATTAGATTACGAAAGTTAAAAAAACTACAAAAGTGTTATTTATTACCTACATATACATCCATTACATATGTACTTATTTATTTCCATTGTTTAATAAAGAAATGACTTGGAATCGTTGATAAGTAATATTCAAAACTTGTTTGTCCCACATACATATTGCTAAGTTTGATGCCTGTTTAAACTCTATCTGACCGTCCTTGAGGAAGAACAGACTAAGAGGAAATCCTAAAGAGGATTCATTTCTTTTCATGAGCATGATCCTTGTTACAATTTAAGTACTTAAATCTATGTTACATTTAGTTTACTACTTTAATGCTTATATACTTTAATGCTTATGCTTATAATACTGTAATGCTTAAGATATTACAGACATTGCGTTTCATGGAGCAGAACAACGTCAGACCGTGGGGATTTATCATTTTGATAATCATTTACAGTGGAGTAGCTTTCTTCGAAGTCATTTTACTTTGCTTTACTGTTTTGGACTGAAGTATTATATTGTTTTTTGTAGTAGTAAGTACTTCTTAATAATTTGCCTTTCTAAAACTTCAACAATGTGTACTGTTTGGTTTCTGTACAGAAAAGATAGACAGGTCTTTTATTGGAACAGCTTGTGATTGGGAACTTGTCAAAGTTTTACATTAAGTAGATTTATACAGTTAATTTATGTAACACATATTATTATATATGTAATGTTATGTAGGTGCTAAATAACAATTGTTACAGAAAAGAGGATATTAGTATGTATGAGGTATAAGATGGATTCCACATTCTAAATTAGAATTTTATTTACTTTACGTTTAATATGTTTGGTAATCTATTTAGTGTATAGTTTGGAGCATATCCAGATGTGACTAACCCATTAGACTAACCCCTCGTAATATATGTATGTGTAACGAAATTAATTTACAATTTATAGCGTGCTATCCACTGCTGTAGATTTGACTTCATGAATGTAATTTGTTGTTATTTAATAAGTAAAAAATCAGAAAACTTTTGATATCATCAGTGACATATATTATTTATTTGCATTTATGAAAGATTTGATTCTAAATTAACAAATATTGTGTCCAGCAGAGTTTGACCAGAAACTGATAGCTTAATATAAGGATCTTTTACTGTGTGCTGTTGTAATATTTATACATAATTATTATTCGGTATATTTCTGTGACACAAATGTAGATGCACTCTGTTTATAGCAAAAGTGCCAAACTCGGAATCAATCTGGTCTTCCTATGAGTTATCCGTCCTCAAGAATAATCAGTATTTTGGCTGAATTTTATAAACCAGAAGTGATGGATATATCAACACATGTTACCAGAAAATGTGGCGATAAGCTCGCTCAGCACCTAATGCAAATTTTTGTATTTGAATTGGTAGTCTAGTGACCGGCTGCTGTTAGGTATTTTATGAATTTTGTGTTTCATTTAGTTGTGTTTGAGATGAATTCAACATGAAACATTTCACACACCTGATGGGATTTACCTGTGCTGTGAGGAAAATTATAAACCAATTAATGCCGAAGTGCCCATTGATGTAGCTAATTTACCAATGGAAGTTGATTCGGGAGCATCAAGGTCTATATATTTATCACTGACTATAGGATGCAACTGTGATATGTGCTTCCTGCATTGAATTTAAAATTGGTAACCATTACTATTTCTGTTGTTCTGTTATGTTCTGTTGTAAGATGTGAATTGTTCGTAGTATCAGGAAATACACCAAGTTTGTTGGGACGAAACTGGTTTAATGCACTAAGTGCATTGCACCCGGTGTCAGGAAAATATTGGTCTGAAAATAGCTAAAATTAGCTTTGGCTAATTCTGTTTCCTGAACTATTTAGAGATGGACATGTAAAGGTCTGGAGGTATCTTTGCATGTTCAGATAGAAGCTATTCCTCGATTCTTCAAAGCTCGCCCAGTGCCATTTTGTCGCAACGAGTCATTGAAGAGCTCCCGAAAATGATTGAAGGTGGTGTGTATTGACTCCCCAAAAAATATTCTAAATATGCTAAGCCTATGAGATTGTCAAGAAGGATAATGTTCACCCCATATAATATGTTGGGATTACTTTGTACAGTCAATGCAGTGAATATAATATGTTGACAGATACCAAATGCCAACTTCTGCCGAGACCTTCGTTAAGTTCAATTGGTAGAGTGATTACTTTTTCTACTTTTTTAGCTGCTCAATTGAAGGTTGACAGTAATACGGTAGAGCTGCTTATATAAAATACTCTCGGTGATTAGATGAAGATGATCATCTAGCTTTTGGCAAGGGTTAGCGCAGGACCTGGAATTTTCCAAATATAGATGCCCACTTGTTGCCTGTCTGTTTGATGATGTAGCTATAATGAGCAGTTATCTGACTCCCACCATTTGTCTTACCTGAAGTAAATGGGTTTATGGGCAACAATTAAGAACACAGTATAGATGCAAGGGCTGACGGTGACGGAAGTCAAAGAGAAACATGCTCCGACAAACAAAGAAATACGTCGCGCCATTTTAGGGGCCATAATTTGTATGACAAATTTATACCCAAAAAAGAAGATACATTGTCGAGGCCCCTGTACCGATTAAATCGAAAAGTATTGGTCTGGAAAATAACAAATATCATTCGATAACGCCAAATGCTTCCTCAGCTATTTTTGATAATGTGATGGATGATGGAGCATGGAGCAATAAGTTCAGTGATACACAATGGTATCCGCACGTTTCAGTCACAGGAAAGATGTTCTTATAGTGTGATAAGGAAGCACAGCCATCATGATACAAGGAATCCTAATACATACGTATGAATGTGTAAGCGTTTGTTTTGATATCAATAAACACCACTTTATTTTCCGTTAACTGGTTTCGTTTTCGTGGCAGTGATTTCGAAGAAGTGACCGCCAGACTAACGAAACAAAATTCAAAGTAAATAAAAATGTATGCACCTAACATTCCATTAGAAGCTGCATAAATTGGAAATGTTTTTATTGAATTGGAATCACTACGCTTTAGTTATTTTTAATGCGATGTAAACTTAGATATTAAACAATATTTTTATCTGTTAATGTAAATTTGAGCAATCTGTATCGGTCAGTAATTATCGACACTAAACATATATATTGATTACAACACACAAGTATGTCGATTCTATGAAAATATATAAATACTAGCTGTTGCCCGCGACTTCGTCCGCGTGGAATCCGGTTTTATCACGCACCCCTATTTTACCCCTCGGAAAAGTAGGCTAAGTTACTCCTTGTTACATCAGCTATCTGTCAGTGAAAGTCCCGCCGAAATCGTACCAGCCGTTTCGGAGATTAGCCGGAACAAACAGACAGACAGACTGACAAAAATTTAAAATAATGTTGTTTTGATACATGTACCGTGTATACATCCATATGCACTTAGTAAAAAGTGGTTATTTTAATATTACAAACAGACACTCCAATTTTATTTATTTGTATAGATATTAATATGAAGTGTGTGTAATGTCAAAATAACAGCGTTTTACTAAATGCATATGAAAGTGTATAGCAATTTTTCGAAGTCACATCATATCCATAAAAGTAGGATACTAGAGGTACATAATAGGCGTCTGCACGGTTCCGTTATGACTGCCTATAATAGTACGGTATGTAGTCGGTAGGGATAGAGCGCAATCCATTTGTACATAGAGTGCTACCTTCTCTTTCATACTGATGAACTACGTGAGCGATAGAGATGAAAATTGCATTATTTAAACTCTCTAGTAGATGGATGCGGTTTGTGAAAATGTATGATGAAAAAAATGTCCGATGCTCTCGAAGCTACTCCATTGGTCGTGTGGGCAGTGGGAACGATCAAGAAATTATATAGTCTTGTTATATTAATTCTATCTAATTAATAAGTACTTACTACTGTCTAAACTAAAATAAAAGAAACCAAGACGGTTCTCAAGATTTCACTGATCATTTATTTAATTTTAACAAGTTGAGTGGAAATTTTTGGCCTGTCTTTGGCTATGCTCTGGTTTGGTTTGCTTTTTTCTTAACTCAATTCGTCCAATCACCACATAAGTGATAACTGCATGCTTGACTTATTTTTACCGTGGAGCGGGCTCCGATGGAAATTGAAAACTTATTAGAACACTTCAATTCATTCCATTATTATTGATTGATTTGGCGATGTACGATGTCCTTGTGACGACATCGCAGCAATCGCCAGCGCATAACTAACTACGTGTTAACAAATAAGAATGAAAATTAAAATTTTCCATGTCGTAATCGTAATAATGTGTAAGTTTCCAAGTTAATACAATGTCTGCATCTTATATTAATATAATAATAATAATATTGGTGGACATTTCACACAGCGCCATCTAGCCCCAAAGTAAGCTAAGCTTAGCTTGTATCATGGAAACCAGACAACTAATATAATACTTATATACTTTTCTTTTGTAAATACATACATATAATACATGTTAACACCCAGACACAGAACAAACATCAATGTTACAAATGTCACATGAATGTTTGTCCTGGGTGGGGATCGAACCCACGACCTACAGCGCAGAAGGTAGGGTTACAAACCAACTGAGCTATGAGGCCAGTCAATTATTAATCAATCAATATTGTGTGATATATGGTTGTTTTGGTTTTCTATTGTTTACTATATTAATACTAACTTAAGAATATTTGTTCCAGGACTCGTGGAAGAGCTTTTTAGAGCCATAGGCATGACGGAGCAAGTTTTGCACCCAGGTTAGTCAAGTTACTTGCACAGCTACGTTCGAAAGTCGGTAGTAATCAAATAACCAAACAAAACAATATTGCTAGGAATATTAATAGGTTATTTTATCAATAACGTTATTTTATCAATAACGTTATTTTTAACGTTACTTATAATAGTAGATATTTTGACACGTTTTGAATCACCACGGTACACCTGTGTACTTGATTTTACCTTGTGTAATAAATAATTTTTCTGAGTATCTATCAATCTACACCACTATATAAAATTTGTATTATTACAATTGGAACATCGATTTTGTAGGGTGTTTTTAATTTGTATGATACATTGCCAACTTCATTCACATAGCAACCACCGTTCGCTGATTCATTTCAAAGGTTTCAAGTAATTTCAATTAAAATAATATAATTAACAACTTAAATGCTAATCTAAATATATGTACTTTGTTATCGGTATAAAGAGTACCACACCTATAGGATTTTTACGTGTCTAAACCTAAACAGGTCACGTGATTGTGTCGTCAGCGACGATAACCCGTCAACGGATCAATAGAGACTCGAGGTCATTCCAGCTAGTCCCTGACTCCCGACGAATAACTACGCCGCGTCGCGCCGCATACATTATTATATACAATGGAGAATACCATTATAGAGACGAATCTTAAGAAATATGTATCGTGTCACATTTAAATCAGGTTTATTTTAAGGCGCATTTACAGGTCTTTATAAATTATTACGTAGTCATTACCGTAGTACTTTGTATTCGCCCAGTAGAATGATATCGGACGCACCAAATCTTCCTCTGATTCAGGAAAAAAATTGTATTACAAATATGTTCTAGGATATTTAGTATTCTGTATAAGTAAATGAATTCAAAACTATTAATCAAAAGTTATACCGACTAAAGCGGTACCTTTATCGTCTTTTTTTCAATAGAAACCTCGTTACTAAAAAGTTCAGTTACAAAAATATCTTCAGTTACCATAACTTAACTAACAAGTTGTTTCAAAAATAAAGTCTTATAAAAAGGTGGTAGGTACAATAAGTTAAACTTAAATATTACACCCTAGGTATATTATGAAATGACAGAGAATGGAGTTAAAGCCAAAATAAAAGACTATTTTTGAATACTGTAAAATTCTTGTAACATATTTTATTTTCAGTGGATACCAATTATTACATTAACATTGTTAATATTGAAGCGATAAAATGCGCGGTGTAAGTTGCGTTTCTCTTAGCGATACAAAGGTCATCGTTTCAAGGTTGACGCTATAAAACGATTGGTTCAATAAGTATTAAAGCGATGTCTCCGGTGAGATCTTTCCGAGAAGCTGGTGCCGCGCGCGCGGGGGGGGGGGGAGGTGAGGCGGGGCGCGAGGTGCATATGCCTTGCATCAGTTGACGCATCGCGGTTGAATCCCCACATAGAATGCGAGGAAGTATGTAAAGAGCCGTATATAAGACGCGGATCGATGCGGCGTCCACTCCCGCCTTCAACCAGCCTCGAATGTAGATCTATTACTATACATTATACACGCAACCATATCAGTACGTTGGTAATAATCATCGAATCAACTTCGACGACCGTAACCGGTTTGCGAATTCTAACATGCGTTCTCTTTTAACGTTTTCGATTTTATTGTTGTATTTGTTAAACGGTCCAACTCGTAGTTATTTTGAAAGGATTGGCAAGTCTCTGGAGATATCTTCGCCGTGGTAGGTCTCTTGTTACATGAAAAATCTTTAACACCCGAGTCACCGCACATGCGCATTGCGTTGACCTTGACAAATTGTGACGTACTAGCCACCTCTTATTCGTCGTCAATGATACTGTGAAGGGGTCTGACATATTGTTGTTTCTTTTTTTTTAATAACTGCTAAATTCTGCATAAAAACAAAATGAGTATTACCTTAGCCATGAGATCAGAAGGCTAACTTTACTCACATCTATATTTAAAAATTGCGACAAACTTTTTTCTCGAATTTACAATTTATTTAAGAACTACTCATATATTAATATTATTCTGGATCGTTTACCGGTGTAATATTTATTTCAATCAGTCTCTTGTCTTCGCAGAATTTTTTTACAAGATTTGTAGGGATTTCATCAGATTACTTCCTTTTAAAACTGTGTTTAAAATATCAGGTAAATTCATATAATTATATTTCTTACATTAACAAGTGACGTGTAAATAGGTATCGGAAATACATCTCATGTTGCTAAGTTTACGTAACGTAATAATATCTGTTATAAATAAACTTTCAAAGTATTAATAGTCTGGGAATAATTTAACGGTTACTATCGTCTGAGATTTATTTACCATGTAATATACATTAATGCGGAGTTTAGATGATAGTACCTATCATAGTAAGTAATAGTAGGGCCACTGAACTGGGTGCTGTGCTGCTGTACGAGTGAAACCAGGCCCGCTTGAGGTCAACGAACTGTACATTTCGCTGCATCCGTTGCAAATACTGTGCGACGCCGACGCACTATGCCGCCACCAATTCTGTTCACTGAGTACCACTTTTTCATTTAACCGTGTAAAAAGCAGTCTGATATCAAACAAACTATTAGCGCAGCTTGCTTGCTAATAGAAAGTTGTGTTCGCTCGCGCAGTTAAAATAGTTTTCTCTATTACTGGCGTTGTCTTCTTCTACCTAGATTGGTAATAATCTAACATTAAACAAAATACAATCCAATAAATCTACGATATAATTTATAAAAATAATATTCCCGTAGGAAAGTCGCTAAAATGATTAACAGTGAAGATGTTAGGACATTGTCGTCAAATATCAAACAACACGGGCTCCAGAAATGCTTCTTCCAAATAGTTTCAGAACATTTCAATATATTCCTGTACCTGTATGTAGCAGTTTATTCTGAAAATGTTGCCATGAATAGGTCATAACCTATTTCCAGATATTTGTATCACTTTCTTATTCCAAAGCTGCCACCACTTCTAAACTTTGCTCCATGTATGAATTTGTTAAACATTTCAAAGGCATATGATACAGGAGCAAATATCGCACGCACTTAAAATCACCCAGTTCTTTAAAGCTCAATAATGTATTAATTATAAAGTCGTCATACAATAATGTATTCTTTAGTTGTCGGCGTTTGAATTCACGATGCTTTCGTTACTAAAACTGCAGATACATATCCCGCTACGGGAACTTATCGTCCATTTCTTAATTAATTAATTAAACATATAAGGAAGAGCGAAACCACCTTATACAGGTATTTCATACTTAAAAGTTGGTTTCAAAATTGTTGTTGTTTTTAATATTAAGTTAAAGCAAATAAACATTTTGTATGTGTCGTTACGATCGATGCCTCGAATCACTACACCAAAGCGAGGTTTCTGATACAGTGGGATCTATGTAATCCTTCCTTATTCTGGGAAAGCCAATGAGTAATCTAGTATTTGTCTAATATCGACATGGCAGCGGTGGAAGGCCACTCACACATATATTTAGAAGTTTATCCGTATTATTTCTTTGCGTATAGGGAACGATATAAGTAATGATTATCTTAAGCACTTTAAAATGGCTTATGGATTCTAATCTAATCTTATTTTCTAAAAAACGGCACTACATTTTTTTGTCTCACCCAAATGACATTTCTCTTGCGGATTGGGTTGGTCGGTGGACAAGGAAAAAATATTTCGTATCGGCATTGGCAGGCTGCAGGGAGAGCTTTGGGTGTTTAGGGGGAGATTGTGGTGGGAGGGATTATATACAAGCCTATGTATAGTAAAGTGACGCGATCACGTGTATATTTTGCAGCTGTATTGATCGTACATTCTTACTGTTAACCTGATTGCGCTTTTGACAAAGCAAATCACGCAGATACTGTTTGTACGTTTAATTTGAAGAATTACTTGGTTTGAGAGACAGAATGAAAATCACAACATTTTTCATATTCTTCAAGTTGATTATTACCTGAGTGGATATTAGTTTTAATCGAAACTCGGATGAGTAAAATGTAAATTGAAACTTTCACATGATCTTTACCTTCGATCGGCAATCAAACGACGCGTAAGTTTTTATTGAATGTCGACAAGACGTTGTGAGAGCTCTATTTCGGTGTGGGTTGCGCACTCGGTAGCGGCTAATCGTCGCGTCACGTGATGAGCGCCGGAAGGGCGGGGGCGGGGGCGGGGGGTGAGGGCTGCGGGCTGCGGGCGCGGCCGTCGGAATGCAGTCACCACCGCTCGATGCACACCATAGCTTGTCGATTGATTGTTTAACCAGCTCTAAAGTTCTATTTAGCTCCAGAAATGTCTGCCTTACCATCTTAAAGTAGACTAGTCAAAAATTTCAAACTTAATTATTAACAGGCTTATATAAGTTGTCGTATTTCATAATGTCAAAATTATTGCAAGGTTACATTCTGATACATGCTCTTTATTTATGCATCCATAATAAATATTACTTGGATTTATTAGATAACTGGCATATGTTTTCCCACGTATAATATAGGACTTTTTTCTTTTTCTAATTACGATAGGTTTACATTTGACCGCAATCTCACCTGATGTTAAGTGACGATGCGGTCTACAATGATATTACTCCAGATTATAAGACTAGCGCATAGTTCGGCTAAATCCACGTGAACTCATGCCCCCTAAAGAGCTCACCGTTACCTTACATCACATCATGGCAATATTTTCGGTTTGATTAATATATTATCTATTGACTCATAAATATCATAAAACCTGAAAAGAAGTCTGCCTTTGAAGAGTTTGAATTTTATATTTCAGTCAAGAGGTTCCAGGTATGATGTGAATATATGGGTTACATTCTGGCTTGATCTTTAACAACTATGCAATGTGATTTATTTCACAAGTATTATTTTCTTCAGTCGTAATAGTATGAAAAATGGAATACAAAGCCGTAATTGCAGCGTGCGGATTGCACGATTACCCCGGCCCCGGCCCCCGCACCCCAGCGCCCGACCCCCCCGCACCCGGCACACCGTCCCGCGCGCTCGGAACACCGTAAGTAAACAGTCTGGTGTTTATCCGCGTCTCGCTCGCACCGACCGACCGCGTCGCGCCTCTGAGGTGCACTCGGTGTTCCTATTATTTTCGTGACGGGTATTGCGCCGAAGCCGATTCCCGCATCCTCTCGCCCCCGAGACGCGAGGTCCGGTCTCGCGGCGGAGGCGGCGCCGACGGCCGCTCGTATCGCGCGCGCTCCTCCGGCCCCGACGTCCGTCGACTCGATGTTCCCACTCCGTGTGTCCACCGACGTGTTGTGCATAACGTTCATTTGTTGAAATCGAGACACGTTTTGTGTCCGGTGTAGCGATGGATGGATGACGATCGCCGCTGAGACTGTAATCTGTCGGTACGGTGCGGTGTCGCGTCGGGGACAGTGTACGGATTGTGTATCGGCTCGCCGATGGTACACGTTAATGTGAATGGATTACAGAGTGTTGTCGGAAGATGCATTTCAAGGAGGCGTTCGCGATGAGCGATCGTCCATCGGAACGCGGCCGCCGCAACTCTCGCTGCAAGGGTGGGTGTCCGGTGCGACGGTCGCGGACCGTCTGCGCTACTTGCCTCACAACACAACATCATAATAAATACAACCGGCGCGGCGCGGCGGCGGGCGCGCCTCCGTCACATCGACGAGCACGCGCGCGCTCTGCATTTTTACGTATCAATTTTCTTCATCTGCTTACATCATGTTTATATTTTAACGTGCAAATTACTTAAGTCTCACCCGTGATTTTCTAATGAGCATAATTTTCATCAGGTGTATACCACGTTCTCAATACGGTGAACGAAAACATCGTGAGGAAACCGACATGTCTTAGAACTAAAAATTCGAAGACATGTGTCGAATGCATCAAAGGAGCCTCTTTGAGGCCCAAAATTCTTTCACCACACCGGTTCGTAAGAACCAGTGACTCGAATAGAAAAAGAATCAGGTTATTCTTTAAGTACTTTATTATTTCATTATTTGTGAGTCTCGAGAGGAGTTTCTCTTCAATTGAACGGTGAACTGCTCAGTTCCATTTCATTCGGAGGATTACAGAGGTCAAATAACATTTTGTTGTGTGATCTAGAGTACTTCCGGTTTACCTGCCCTATTAATTTCCCGGCGAAACCATTTACATGAAGGCGCATGATTCTCTACTTTCTAGTGTACAACCGAGCCGCCGCGCCGCTATTTCAGATCGGTTAACTGCGAAATCCGATTCGTATAACGTGATCTAGTCATTGACATCTTGACGTGATACTAAATTAATGTATATCTTTATAGATAAAATATGCTTTATATAGCATATTGCATCTTACCCAATGATGTTTCTTTGGTTTCAGTCAAAATACATTTGTTTATCAGAAAATGTTGATAAATTTTTCAGATTTCAGATTCATATTACCCGCGATAACTATCGAAAATTGTTGAGTATACGCGAGAATTTAACCCGGAGAAAATTTTAGGCCATTTCAATTTCCAAATATAGTATTCAGCGTTCAGCAGTATCCTATATTATATTATGTATTAGAACAACCTTAAGCTGCTTAGTGAGCACTGCAATGTTTTTTTAGAATGATGTTATTATTAGCATATCACAGTCTACGGCTTAATAAGCATAATGCAGTCATACAAAATTATCAAGATAATTAATAACAGGTATGTTAGATTGCGATAGAAGAGACATACGTTTGTGACTTTCGTGGTGAATTTCGATGTTATTTTTTTTTTTGATGATTCACTCTTTGCTAATCGACGTCTGGTCGAGTGTTAGTAGTTAAAATCATCTTCTGCTATATATGCGTATTCATGAATTATCTGTTTATGACAGAACTCATTTTTTCTACTACTTAGTCTAGTACTAACTAGGTCATATTATATGTGTGACATTCGTTAAAAGCAGCCAGCAAGTGCTATGGCGCGGCGCGGCGCGGCGGAATAAAAGGCGCAAGGGGAGAGACTCGAAGAGGATGGAGGTGAAATCATAGTGGCGAGTGCCCGGGGAGGCGATCAATATGTACATTGAACGTACATACGTATCTATATAAATAACTGTACCTAACTTCTCGCAACTCGACTGTCTGCTCCAGATATTGCGCCAAAACCCCGCTCCCCCCCCCCCCCCCCAGCCTCGCCTCCTATTTACCTATTCTCTTTACTGAAAGATCAATTTTTGAAACAACCCACGCCTGAAACAAATTAGGACTGAGCCTCGTGAGCTAAATAGTTTATTTGTGAAAATGTAATGTTTATAGATTGAGTCTTGACGAAGGCTTATATTTTGTTGTACGTAATCAATAGAAAATATTTCAGGAACATTCATGAATTTCATGAACACTAATTCACATATATTAAACATTAACTAACTAAATCTACGTTTATATTTTACCACATCCACTCCACACTACACAAAGGTTAGCTGGAAGAAAATGCTATTTAGTATTAAGTTCGCCCATGTACTTGTTTTACCTTGTGCAATAAAGCATTTTCTATCTATCTACGTTTACTACATTTTTCAAGTGCAGTAGACTCATGCCAAGTTCGTCCGGGGAAGTACTGCCACCATGCCTATTTCTGCCGCCAAGCAATAACGCTTTCGCGTTATTGTGTTACGGTTTGAAAGGTGTGGTTGCTGGTGAAATTGCAGGCACATGAGACATGCCACACGTCTCAGAGATACGGGCGCAACGATGCGACTTGGATCTAATCTCACCTAAGTGGGGGAGGACTCAAGTGGCATCGGTTGTTATGGGCCGAGGTTACCACTTAACACCAGGTGGGCCGTCGGATCGCTCTGTAGCTGTAATACATAAAAAAATAACTATTGGGACTGCCTGCAAAGTATGACTTTTGCTCATTCTCCTACTGTCTGTGCTTCTACAACGATCTCAGATATTATTAAAATACTACTACTCAGCTAGAGTCACTGGTTCTATCGAACCAGTGTGGTGAAAGGATTTTAAATGCGCCTCAAAGAGGCTCCTTTCGGGCACTTGACACATGTTTTCACATTTTTGCCTCTAGGACATTTCGGTTTCCTCTGGATGTTTTCCATCTCCGTTTTGAGATGCGCAAAATATACGCAAAAAAGAAAAACCAAGCCTATATTGAGCTGTACTAGCTAGTATACCTATTGACTGTGACCTATGCCAAAAATGATCAGTAAATTGTACTAGCTGTTTTTGTTTTCAAAAATATTGTACAGAAACGTTATGTGCGCAATAAACACGTTGCAAAACGGTGAAGGATAAGCTCGTCAGGAACCGGATCCGTTTGGAGGGGTAAACTAAAGTCCATCTTTATCTCTTTATCTAGAGTATATTATTATATATACACTAGCTGCGTCCCGCGGTGTTACCCGCGGTGCATAAGTAATCACACGGGAACACTGCACTTTTCCGGGATCAAAGTAGCCTATGTGTTGATCCAGAATATAAGCTATCTTGGTACCAAATTTCATCCAAATCCATTCAGCCGTTTGAGCGTGAAAGAGGAACAAACATCCATATAAACTTTCACGTTTATAATATTAGTAGGATTTGATGCCTTAAGTCATGCCGGTGACATGTCAAGCAGTTAAAACTTAACTCGCGCATTAACTCAGGGTTTTCCGATAACGATATACGAAATTAATAACTAGCACATTCGGTCGGCTGACTATAGAACTACAAGCTCATTTTCTAGTAACTCTTTAATCGGGCCTCTAACCAATGAACAGTAGCTCCACTAGACATAATTATAAAAAAATTGTGATTACGCAGTAATGTCTACTAAGTTGGAACTGTTTTTACGTTCGTATGTAAATAGCTTTCTGCTTTCGGTGAGTTGGCTTTACCTGCTCACCAATCACACGGAATAATAGAACAGCTGCATAAATGCTTAACCGACGCGGATTTCTATAAAAACGTTCTGTTAAAGCTAAATCAAAGTTTTTTTGTAGTAAGTTGTGAAACTATTGTCCTGTTTACTGGGCGATCTGATAAGGCTTCGCGAAAGATAGCCGAATAAAAATTACAAAAATAAATTATATTCTATTTGTTTTCATTTCTAAAACTTTGACACCACTATCCATTATTATCAGATAATCCATTCCATCCAAAGGTTGTCTGGAAGAAATCTCTTTAAGCGATAAGACCGCCCATTGTGCATTTCTGTTTATTTTATATTAGATTAATTTAGTTTAAAATGTAATTGTTTAGTTTAGGCGTTATGCACAATAAAGAGTTTATCTATCTATATATTCCGAGCATTTAATTCAGTTGATGTACATACTGATGTAATAGCCATTGTAAGTTTCGAACGGCGATACAAAAAATATCTCATAGCCGTGAGCTGAAAGTCCTTGAATATAAAAATATTTTTGTTTAATCAGTAGGGATACCCACCTTCTGTTTCATGTTCTGTCTTATTAAAACTTGTATCAATGCAAAAATTGCATCAGTGTTGCGGATGTCCTTGGGTAACGGTGACCATATTCCATCAGGTGAACCTTCAGCTCGTTTGCTGTTATCATGAAAAAAAACATACATACATTTCTTCAATTATCGCAAGTTATAATAGAAAGAGGTAGACTTCAGACTTTCATATCTACAGAACTAGACTTGTGTAGAGATTTATGTACGCGTCATTTTAAGTGCTTCACAGTTCATGTAAAATGGCTAATACATTTAAATATCATGTACATAATACATGGCAGCAATAAATTAAACCTGCACATAGTCTAGCACTAAGTTCCACTAAACAAAACTACGAGTTCCATGATACCCATTTTTAGATCAGTGATATTAGCGGGTAACGCCAACATTTGTCCCGTGCAGGAATTGAATCCGCGATTCTTCCGGCGTTGTCGCTTGCTCGAATCACAAGGTCGCAAAACCTTTACTTCATTTAGCTTATAACACATAATTATTTTGATTCGTTTCCTACTTTTGAACCAAATGTTTGATATGAAAAAATACTTTACCAATTTCCCCACGTATCAATTTCTGCTACAAAGCAGTAGTATCTCGTATACTAGAATCACAATATAATGAAACAGACTACTAAGTCAATCATTTCTTTTGTCAATTTTGAGATCAGTACCGCTTGAGAAGATTGCTGTCTATAAATGTATTATTTTGGACAGGTGCTGGCGTCAAAATGGAGCACTTCCAGGCTGCGTTGGATCCACGCAAGCAAGAGCTGCTGGAAGCACGTTTCCTAGGTGCCAAGGTCAGTCCTGCTGTGCTCATAAAATACAAGTAACTCGAAACATAAAGTTTACGTTACGTAACCAATTTCAAGGATGCGTTTATCGTGACTATTTCTAATTTCATTCCTACTAACTACTTCAGCAAATACCCATACCAAAATATAACTGTAAAATAATGCTTGCTCTAAATTCTCATAGTTCCACCAATCTTAAGTACGGTGTAACATTTTTATATTTAGCGTCGTCACAAAGTAAATAAACAACGGATCACAATAAATAATAGAAATACAGTAAATACCTAATAGTTACATTTTACTGATAAAAGTTCTATGCTTTGAGTCATTACGAAATTAAAAGCAAACAAAATACCTCTTTGTCTAAACCCCCACTAGTAATGCTGCGCAGTACTGTCTAGAAATGTTGGTTTCCTGGCTAATCGATCGCGGGCTCCAACTCGAATTCTATGCTTTTTGGAGAATCCGGAAGGTAGAGCGGGTTCTCAATATTATTCTGAATTATTTATGAACGGATTCTCGCTTTTCATATATCTTGGTATCCGATAGACTGCTGATAAATAAAAACTATATTCAAATAACTTCGCGCGATGTATGCTGATTTAGGCTTGTCGAAAGTTAGTATTATAGATAGTATGCGTGTGGGTACAGTTTGTAGACATGTCAATGTTACTAAATTCTAATTAACTTCGTGATATGACTTGTGTGTGATAGCTGTGTGTATTGGTGTATCACATAACTGTAATAACTGTCATATTCTATAATATGGTTAGTAGTTAGTTACGCGACGATTTGGTTGATCACGTGATTGTGATAATGCAACCGAACTGCTTCCAGTAGTGAAGCCCGGTCACACCTGCCCCGCCGCGCCTCCCCCTCGCCCCGCGCGGCCCGCGTTGCGACCACGTACGATGTGCACACATCGCGTTCTCGGGCAACCAACTGATGTTGTATATGTATTATGTATGAACGTATGTAATTCCATTATATACTTCGTCTCCAACCCCACCCCGCTCGCTCTTATCTCTCCCCCTGTGTAGTCCTATTGACGCGTCACTTGGCCGCGCTGGCTAGAGCATTCATTTTATTCTTTGTTTTGTAAGGCAGGTATTAAATATTCTAACGAATATGTTCTGTGGATCACATTTACTTTTATTACAACACAATACTTTATCGGGTGTCTGATACGTCTTTACTTATGTATAGTTATCATAATTTAATGATTAGACAGAATAAGACGGAAATGTTTATTGTCTGTTTCATATACCTCAATACAGAGTATTGGTACCTATTATAATAAGCGGTGTAGGTTGTTAGAGCGATTGTTAATGTGACTATGATTTCGTCATGCGACGACAAAATGGCGCGGGACATAAATAGTCCGTAGGTAGAGTCTACTTTCGTGACTTATCGCCCTACTAACAGATAGCGTCATATCTACCTGGCGTACCTATAATGAATGACCAAGTAGTGTTTTATACTTATAAAAACTATACTTTTTCATACAGATGTTGTCTACGTTTAGGTTACGATAATGCTAGGATATATTATATTATAGGTCAGAAATCTCATAATCAGCATCAGTATGATACTAAAAAAATACGTGTGTTGGTATCACTGTGTGTGATGTGATTAAACGGCAAAACATCGGTATAGTGGGGAGACGTTTCTAATAGGCCGGTTTACATTGAGCGCATTGATCGCGTGTTTGCAGGTCAGCGCAAGGGACATACTTGTACAAACACGGCGAACACCAGATTTTCAAATGGTGAGTTTTGATTTCACAACCGTTTCCTTGCTTTAGTTTATCTTGATATCAACTCTCAAGTCATATAGGTACTTAGTATAACTTGCTTTGATATGTTCTCTGTTACCTGCTTATTGTAAAGCCATTTTTTTTTAATGTAATACATTTACGTAACGAGACGACGGCCCACCTGGTGTTAAGTGGTAACCTCGGCCCATAACCGATTGCGTTCTCCCCTACTAGGTACGACAAGACCCAAGTCGCATCGTATGCGCCCGTAACTCTGAGACGTGTGGGTGGAATGTCTCATGTGCCTGTAATTTCACCTCCAACCACACCTTTCAAACCGGAACACAGCGTTACTGCTTGGTAGCAGATAAGGGCATGGTAGAGTTACGTATTGAGCAATTTGTTTCATCGATAGCTAGCTGTAGAGCTAGTTCACAACAGACCGTTGCATGATGGAATACATTATTAATAGAACTTATTATAGTGGTGTAGCTACGTACCGCGCATACGACGCCTGTATTCACCTTGGTATCGATCAGACTGCGTCCTCTGTTCGTAGAGGTACATTCCGTGAACACACGATTAATAAAATGTTGATTGTTTTAAATCGTAAATATGTTTTGACGTCCTTTGCTGGGGCACTTCCGTCTTCTTTCCTATTAGTGATTATGGTATGTGTAAAAAAACTTATCGTCTGTAAATCGACGTAAAACATAGAAGTATGGCAAATATTTGTGTATGAATTTTATGACTGGAAATTAAGATATATGACCTCTAATTTAAAAGATATATATATACGTAATTTAAAAGGTTTTTTGTTGTTGTATCATTTGTAACGTTATCAAAACGATACCAACGTTGTTTAAATAATTAAACATGTAAGAGCATTTTAAGAGCAGTAAAATTCACGCTTAATTCGTCCGGGGAAGTACTGCCACCATGCCCATTTCTGCCGCCAAGCAGAAAGTGTTCAAGTGTGAAAGGTTGATTGCCGGTGAAATTACAGGCACATGAGACATTCCACCAACTAGTCTCAGAGTTACGGGCGCATACGATGCGACTTAGGTCTTGTCGTACCTATGTAGGTACCAAGTCGCATCGCTTGTAGGCAGAGGTTACCACTTAACACCGGGTGAGCCATAGGCTCATTCCGTAACTGTATCCAAAAAAATTTAGATAATTACTTGATTGTTTTATTCGAATGGGATGGTTGTAATGGAAAGTAAGAAAATTATCGTTGCGTTTGCGAGAGTTGCACAGCACCGTCTACACGGCAGCTTGTAGAGTAAACATTTCTATAAATAACTGCTTCACAAATAAACGTTCTGTTCGTAGGTACCTACTTAACTAGAGCCGCACACCGTGTACCCAAACTATTTCAGTTTAAAACTTGTCACTCGTAGTTGTCTATGTATATTTTTCGCTTCTAATTTCATTCCTCTTCCTATTTTTTATGTAGAAAGTCATAGTTTTATGTATCTTTATTGAATACCTACTGTTCTCTGTTTAGCCTTCTTTGTTTGAACTAATTCTTGTCTGTTCTTCCCCATTGAGGGTCGGATAGGGTTTGAACATGCGTCAAACTTAGCGATAAGTACGCGTGATCTTTTTCTGAATATTATTGACGTTTCCAAGCCATTTTATGAATTCTATGAAAATAAAGTTTTTTTACTTTGACTTTAATGTAATTTACAGATGTTTGTGTATTATGTTTTACATCAAGTTTGTATTTTTCAAATTCAAAACTGTGAGTTACTAGAAAAACAGAATGACGATGTTGATAGTGGTATATAGTGCGGCGATGGTGAAGAAAACAAGTTAGGAAATGTGCTGCGGCCTCGGAGCACTAGTTCGTCGTAGTGTGTGGCGGGCGAGCTGGGGCCGCGGGGTCACCGACACGGCGCGGCGCTCCGCTCACCGCTCCTCCGACCTGCCCGCCCCCCCCCTACCCTCCCCACCTCTCCCTATCGCTAAAATACTTGAAACCGTGGTTTGTTATTCTCGGTCCTTTCTACAACTTTGATATAAATCGATATTGTGTTGTGTCACTGTCATCTCGCCAACCTAACTCTATTCACCATATCGTTAAGGTACTATTTTCCGTGCGGTTTCGTGTTCGCTTTACGTAATTACGATCACGACGCTAATCAGTTATTTGTGTACTTAACTGTTTTTATATCGGTTCAAATGGTTGCTATCGATATTACTGTGCATTGTACTATACGTATTTAATTCTAAATAGGTATGTTTCTCAATTTCCCCACTGCAATTAAATAAAAATAATTATTTCCTTTCATACATCTCTAGGCAATTTATCGAATATGGTTAATTGATTTTTGTAAAGGGGCTACAAATTTGCCATTTTTAATTAAATAATTATTTCACACTGTTATCATTAGATTAAGATTAAAAGATAATTCTCTACAGCTGACCAATCCAATTAGAGTTTCATGCAAGCGTTTTTTATGTTATACAAGTTCCAAAGGTACGATATAAAACATTTAAGAAAAAAATAGGTTTTAGATGTACTCAAAATAATACGAGTAACGGTTAGAACGTCATCCTACACAGGCTATAAACTGCGTTCAATTTTACTAATGACAACACCGTTTATACAATTCATTATTTTCCGACGTCACACAGCTACATCGGCGCGTTGCGGCCGCGGCCGGTTTGCGGCCACGAGACACGGTTGGTCAATATAATCTCGCTCAACGAGCTCTACTATTCCGCACTGAGAGAAAGAGAAGTAGTAACAACGCAGTGTTCAGTCAGTCATTCGGCTCGGTTTGCACATTCGACGCGAAGGGAAATTATAACATGGCGCACCACGGCACACGGCCTCGCCCCGCCTCGGCTACAATGTGCCGCGTCAAACCTCATTCCGACGCTTAGCCGCCCGGTTCCGCAGTTATTTTTACACGGCCCGACCTTTCGCACCGGTTGTCACCGCACTCCGATATAATGTATAAATGCACCATCCATCTTTGCACTCACTGAACAGTCCTGTGTTGGTAAATAACGCACTTTGGACACGACACAATATCATTTTGTTATATGTTATTTCTACGTTGAAGTTGTATTGGTCGTTCGTATGATGAATCGTAATTGTTACGTGTGAGAGCATTCGAGGCGTCCGCTCGCTTGTGACGCCGCGGAGGCAATGAACGGGCGGCGGGCGGCGGGCGGCGTGCGGCGGGCGGGCGGGCGTCGTCAGCTGAGCGTCACGCCGCCGCCCGCCGACGCGACATTGCAAGGTCCGCCGCCGGTACTGCTTCGCCTGACCCACTGCGCTGTACAACTAGGGTTGCCACACATATTTTCGGTTGTTGGTATTTTTGAGAATGAGCTAAGATAATATATATGTATAAGCACATCCATCTTTGCACTCGCTGAACAGTCACAACAGTTCAAAAAAATATAGTATTTTTTCGAAAGATGAAGGCAATGGTGTAAGTTTGCTATCTATTTTTTTTTTTGTAAAAACTATTTTTTTGCAATTCGTGCATTATTTAACAATTTACTGTCTCGAAATATAGTATATTTGCGTAATATATATTGTTCAACAGTATATCGTACGGAGAGCCGAAATATAGTAAAATACTATATGATATAGTACGCTTGGCAACCCTATATACACCCGACGCGACGCGGCCCGCTCGTTCGCTCTCTCTCATTCGCATTTCAACGTGTTACGTTTTTTCATATGGCATCATAGAAAAAAATGGCTGATTCCTCAGTTCTACTCTTCCGTTAATTGGAATTATAATGTTTCTGCGAAACTAAAAGAATTATTAATCCGCAGTTATGCAGTTACCCGGTGGTTTGTGAATGAATTTTTGCGCATGCGCACTCGCTTGGCTCGTGTAGAGCACTTTATCTTTTTTATACAGTTTGTTTTTAAATTTAGGTACGTAAAGAAATGAAATCACATTATTTGCTTTCATATTGACAAGTCGAATATAACAGTACCTAAGTAAATGGTTGTTCCTCTTAACCAATGTTTATGGAGCTCTGCGAAGTACCTAATTGCAATGAAGTTTTTCGGTAGAAGTGGGAATAAGTTTATAGTGGATGCATTACTTTATTAATAAAAAAAAGGAATCCCTCCAGTAGGGGTTTCTTGTTTGTTCTTCCCCACGGAGGGTCGGATAGGGTTTGAACAGGCGTCAAACTTATCGATAAGTACGCGTGACCTTATGTTTTGAATATTGACGTTTCCAAGCCATTTCTTTATGAATTCTATGGAAATAAAGTATTTGACTTTGACTTAATACCTCGGTAAATTTTAATGTTTCCAATTTTTAAGTACATATCTATTATATTTATTGATTACGACTTAACCTTACATTGCCCTCCTACCTTACCCTCTAGTAATGGGGGAGGGCAAAAGAATTAGCCATACAATTAAAAGTATCAAATATCCAAATAAAGCTATAATATTTATTGTTTATTCTATGCATACTGAAAGCAAATCACTTACACATATAACTTTTTTAGCTACATTGAACCATTGTGCTTGAAGTTGAAGCACTATATAGCGAGCGTCGCTGTGCTCCCGATAATATTTTTCGTTCTGAGAGAGATTCTACGCAAATCATCGGATTCATGATGACATTACCTGCGGGAAATATCCCGAAAAAATTTTTGTCACTCATGAAAAATCAGTTTAAAATATTAAGTCTTATATATCGGATTAATCAGCTTAAATAGCTTATAATTACGGTTCCGTACAAAACGTTACAAATCTAAAATTTCACGTCATATAGTCCTACTAGCTGTTGCCCACGACTTCGTCCGCGTGGAATTCGGTTTTATCACGCACACCTATTTTACCCCTCGGAAAAGTAGCTTAAATTACTCCTTATTACATCAGCTATCTGCCAGTGAAAGTCCCGTCAAAATAGGTCCATCCATTCCAGAGATTAGCCGGAACAGACAGACAGACAGACAAAAATTATAAAAAATTCTTACGGATCCCTAATTTTTTGAAAATAAATTATATCCTATGTTACTCCTCGATAATGTAGCTTTCTATTGGTGAAAGAATTTTTGAAATCGGTTCAGTAGTTTCTGAGTTTACTTCGGACATACATACAACATACATACACCTTACCAACATTATCTCTTTATAATATTAGTATAGATTTCACTGCAGAAGTTAGTGAAGGTATCCCGTATCGTTCCCCTCCCCTACGTACCCCCTAAAACTAGAATATTGGGTCGTGTAGCACGCAGCTGCGGTGTAGATGTGCCTCCAGCCACACAGCACCGGAAGAGAGGGGATTTAGGTGGCCGTGTAGCTGCGCCTCGACAATGAACGCGGGGCAGAGATGTGACCGAGAGTATTGATTGCTACCTCGCGGGGTTGGGGTTTGCGATTGAGAACCTCTCTTACGGCCGAAATGCACAAAACTACCTACTTTTTTATAACATTTATCAATGTATAACAAGTTATTAATATAACTGGATTGTTTGATGTGATTGTACATTACGAAAATAATATTCAAAAGGTTTTTTTTTTTACGTGGATAATTAATTCTTGTCATTTCGGAATTATCCTGTTGACATTATTATGTACCTGTAATTAATAAGAATCCTTTCACACTAAAATAATAAATGATTCCATTCACTAATAATTAATGTTCGCAAGGTCGTATAAGATAACTGGTCGACTATACATCGTAGATTAACATAATATCGAAATATTATGAGTATTTTAATTTACTTGTTAGTATCGATAACTATTGCTGGTTCAATATTTTCCCCCTCAAATGTACCTGTAAATGTATATCTTTGTTATAACTTATTATTTTGATGGTGTGAGTGCGGTGCGGTCACTGTCGCTTATTTGCGGCTACAATGCGGTATAATTTATCTAGAGTACATACTTGTGCTGTATTTCCAGCATACAGTGGATACGTTTGCAGTTCAATGAATTAAACAATACTTATGTTACTTGTGCTTATCCATATCTATGTTTTATCCAATCGAAATGCTGTCCGTTCGATGTTACCTCCGCTACGTCCGATGGCGACTTGTTTCTAGAGCGCATAAATGTTGGTAGACTCAAATCAGGAGAGGTGGGGGCATGAGGCACCGAAGGGAGCATACAATACATAGCGGGCGATAGATAATGCTAATACACTTTGTCTCTTTCTGTTAACCAGATTCCTTGCTTTCTCATTTCAGTAATACCTTTGTTTGGAATTAGTCTCGAAGGACTAAAGTTTTCTCTTTGTATTTACGATATTCTTCGGACAGCTGCTTGACTTTATCGAACTAGTATATTTTTATAAAAAAACTTATTGATTTGCGTCGTGATGTATTGATAAATCAACGTCAATTTCTAAATTAAAATCTCTAAAACTGTAACAGTAGAGCAGCTCGGTAGCTTATCAGTAGAAAGCAGATGGGAGGTGGAATATGTAAAAATAAAAAAATGCTATTAAATACTTGTACTTGTTAAGCTAGCAAGCAGTCATCATCAAAAATCAATAAGGACAAAACGCGAGACGTGCGCAGTCAAACTAATCCAAAGAATGTTCAAAATTATTTTTATCTGCGGAAGTTCTAAAATATCATGCGAATCTTGCATCGATGTCACTCAGTACAGGCTGAGCTGTACGTAGACGTAAGCAGGACGCTCCATTGCTAGTTTCAGTAATGGTAGATACCTATGCTGCCGTCCTTTAACTAGAAAGCCGTTAACCCTCAAAAGGTCAATTTTGACTTTTTAATAGGAAGCGATACAGTTCAAAATTCTCTATCTTTCTGTCTAAGAAACGTTTGTAAATTACAATTATTTCCGGAGATATCAAAAAAATTGTAGGCCGTTAAGTAACGGATTTAAAAAGAGTTCTCTGAACATATCTAGTACATAACATAGCTAATCAATATGTTTTAAATGAAATAGGTAATTGTTTTTAATATTGTAAACCATGGCGAGAAGGAGAAGAAACAAACAATTTTTTAATTAATTTACGTAAAATGTATTAACTTTTTTTTGTATTCTTCTTTTTTAATAAATGATTGTTCTATTCTATCTCAAAAACAACAATTTGGGCTTAACGGCCTTTTAGTTAAAGGACGGCAGTATTGTAGACGTACCTACACAGTCACAGTTTATTATGTTGATACGTGGAGTCGCGGCTCGGCTCGCACATCGCACAGTAGACGCCTACGTAACGCGTCCAGTAAGCAGTATGTTGAGGGGCACGAGCGCCGCGGGTATCACCTACCAACTCGTTCACCGCGGTCGGACGGTGGCATGTGGCATGCCGCCCGCCGCCGCCACCCGCCACCCGCCACCCGCCACCTCACTGCGGGAATAATTGCTCAACTCCAATTCGTACCAACTCTCCTATATCCCTACCTGTCTACGTACTCAGTAGCTGTGATTTTGGATAACGCCGTCTCCACATCGTCGACGATGACGCGTCACATAAAAATAAAGTGAAACTTACGTACCTCACTTATTATTGGTACTTCGTTGCATTGGAAACTTTATCATTGGATCTAATCATATTGTGCTGTGAGTGAATCAATTAGTTCATAATTATAATTTATTCCATTGCCCAACAAAAACAATACCAATCCGTAGGCTGTTGACCTGTGTAGCTACGCGAGTGCGAATGAACCGACATTCTTCAGAATCAATTATGTATGCCGCTAAATGTAAAATGTACTGAATGTTAATTTCAACGTAGTTGATGAATTTGAATCTAAGTTCGATTTGTGTGTGTATTTAACGAAATTTAAACAATACTTTGCGGCCTTGTATCCTTGTAAAATGGCGCCTCGCCTGTCGGCATTATTATTATTACATTCGGAGCGAACTTCGTGACGATCTCGGCTCCCCCGCCCCCCTCCCCCTACCCCTCGCGCCCCGCCCCGCTCCCCGCGCGGATGCGTATCCGTCCGAGTATCGCGACTCGAGCGAGCGAGCGAGACTAGCGATCCGTTCATAAGTTGTCAAACTAGTTAGGTTATTTGGATATGTGAAAATAGTAAATTAATTGATATGACCGCAATGAATAATATTTAATCAGTGAGTTACGGTGGCACTGTGCTCGTATACTGTGATAAACGCGAGTGAAATCGTAGGTAACTGGGCGAGTCATATGTAAAGACGCCATCTTTCTTTACAGATGTCAGCTGGGTCACAAATTCAGATGGCACCACAAACTGTCAACACGGGGCAACCACTACACAGTCAGGACTCCAATATGAGCACAGGTAATTGGTGAATTGGTGCTAAAAGTGATACAGAAGTCGTGTTTTGTGAACAGTGTATCAGTGTTTATATGTGCCGGTTGCGCGTTGGAATGTCTAACCTCTCTCACTATCCCGATACGAGAGTAAATAGGCGAAAACTGACAGCAA
Source organism: Chesias legatella (assembly GCA_947359385.1). Classification (NCBI taxonomy): domain Eukaryota; kingdom Metazoa; phylum Arthropoda; class Insecta; order Lepidoptera; family Geometridae; genus Chesias; species Chesias legatella. The sequence continues at coordinate 5,369,742 of OX375786.1, read as the reverse complement.
ACCAAGGATTGTGTGACGTCACGTGTCGTGTATGATGCCGAATAGGAACCGTGAAAGTGCCGTTTTTGTTCCCGACACACAGGACTGTTGCGTGCCACAATGCACGATTATAAAAGCGGAGCTAACTTAAATCACATCGGCTTACTGAGCTCCTTGTCCAAAAGTGAGTTGACTGCTTACATTCCCATTGAAACATGTAAACAATTACCTGTATCGTTAGAAAAGTCTGCGCTTTAGAAGGAAAATAATATAAGCACTTGCCAAATGATGATTATGTGTCCTAATATTACTATAACACATAATTGTTTTCACCTATTAGTAAAAGTTGAATGTAAATATTTTGTTTGTCAAAGTGACAGCGCACTAGACGATGTCACTGTCGGAATTTAACTAATTTCTACAAATGAAAACTATCTGTGCTTGCATGCCTACAGATAGATTATGCTATTCTGGATGAAACTATGATAGGTATTTTTAGTAGCCACATTCTGTTGGCAGCAAGCTAATATAAAACATATTGTAGGTAAATAAATAAAACAAGTATTTCTTTGTTTAGATAATTTTAGTCAATTCTCTCATATATTATTTGATATCGTTTACTAATGCTCTCTAAAATTTTCTATGAATGCTATGTTTGATAGCTTTCTTTTTTCGTTCATTAAGGAGATAAAGAAATCGAACCTACAATTAGGATTCATTTGTTCAATAACCACCATTCTAATCATCATTAAGCAAAATCATTGAATCTGTGCCTGTAATTTTATCAGATTAATTTGCCTTAGGTATATAGCTAAGTGAATGATAATAATGGAGCTTTTCACTTTTTGTGTGTGTGAGAGATTTATTCTAAAGCTCATTTTATTGTTGTTTAAGGGTCATCTCATAGTGATAAGGAAGTAGACACATTAACTCCAGAGAAGTCAGCGGCTATGCGAGGCTCAGCAGTTGCCCCTAGTGCCGCTTTAGTGCCACCGAGTGGTGCTGCACCCACAATAGCAATGCCAGAGAGAAAAAGGAAACGAAAAGGTAATTCAGTGGCTCAACAACCGTAAAGATGCTTTTTGAAAATTTACACGATAACTCTTTGACTTCTGCGTAACGTCTCCAGTCTTAGGGTAACTTGTGTTACCCTAAGATACCCTAACACCCTACCCTAAGAAGAAGGCTGCTGAAGGTATTATCTTTGCAGCTCAGCGTACTTAATAAATGATGGTTATGTGGCATACTTGAAATAATATTTTGAAGAAAGTAAGATAAAAAAGATAAGGAGGGCCATTTTGTCTTATCCTCTATCAGATTTATTACAAAGGGCTTTGTTTTTAGGCTTGTAAAGTAGATGGAAAGGTAAAGCCTTTTTTTGAGGCCTTAATTTAAGTTTCTTTTACAGGTTATGGCAGTTGTCGTTATTATTTTATGGTTTAACAAAAATAATATATATATGTTACAAAAACAAAAATAAGTATCTGTTCTACGAGTTATCAGGTTCCCATGATAGCGTTGCTAAGTTTGCGGCTAGATAGCGCCATGTGAAATACCCACCAATATTTATTATTATTGTTTTATAATTTTCATATAAGTTAATTTAAATATTTCCAGGAGAGGAAGGTGTCGGAGGGGGCGGGGGCGGCGGCGGCAAGCAGCGGCACAACTCCGACAAGAATATTAGGGAATATTTCTCTAAGCACCCCTCAAGTAGTCCTGTGAGGCATACGGGCGCCAAGTCCCCCTCCCCGCAGAGCGCCAACTATCCTATGGTATGATAACTTTAAACTGCTTATTGTCGTTTAGACCAGCGTTACTTAAGTAGCCTCTATGTTGATTCCTGCACGATACGGGGTTGAAGATAAATTAATAGTAAAAAAAGGCTTTAAAACAAAGCTTCTTAAGTCTTTTGAAGTTCTTCTGAAGATAAATTCAACGAGCCTATTTAATATGACTGCTGTAAACTATTGAGGAGTTGCGTGGTCTGCAGGTGGCCCTGACAGCATCAGCTCCAGCTCACCATAATATTGCATTGTTATCAGGTTTATGAATGAATGCAAAATTTCAGCCTATTTGAACTATGAGAAATGCTTTTAAATTCAGTTGCAAATTTTGACCAAAACAAACATACATACAAACATTGCAAGTAAAATGAAAGTTTAAAAAAAAAAAAAAAATACTCATTACCTGTAAACAGTTCAGATTATTACAGAGTACTTAAGTGTACATTATGTTGAGACAGATTTATACAATTGGCTTAATCCACTGTCTCCACAGTAGGCTAAGCCTGTATTGTGGAGGCCATAAAAGGAAGCTTATGTTTGTCTGTCTATCCATTAATAATTGAGCAGTTTGCAAATAGTTTTAGCGTAAAGGAGTAACAAATATTCAAAGTTACATTTCTGATATTGTAGAGAGCATCTGGAAATTGTATGTCTTATAACAAAAGTTAATATAATCTAATTTTACAATTTCTAATCATCTGTCTCTTTCGTGCTTGGTGGTTTGTTCGTTTCGAGAACTATTTTGACCACCCGAAGAACAAAAGTTATATTTAATTATTTTGCGTTAAATGTATCAATTATAAAGTATTAATTCTTTCAATACTTTGTGTATGCTCAGAACTTGACATGCTCTTGTAGAAAAATGATATACTCATACGATTTTTATGGATTTATATTTTCCATGTCTCAGGATAGACGGCGCAGTGATACTCAATACTGTAGACCTTTATAAATCCTGTGTATCTGGAAGTATCTTGTATCTGTCTTGAAGAGATTGCTCATTGCAATAAGACCGCCCTTTGTTATTCCATATTTAGTGTACACATTATTATATTTATATAAATGTTTCTTTGTATTGTGGTTTACAATAGAGTTATTGTAATGTATTGAGTATCAAAACGAATTTATTCTACTTACAGATTCCATACTTAAATTTTATATTCTATCTGAAAATAAATTTATTTCAGGCTTACTAAATTCTTTCCTCCGACACTGTTGTAATAAATAATGCATTAACATATATTTGATGAGGTAATAAGGAATGGTTTGTTTGCACCTGCAGTACCCACCATCACCCTCTTCATTACTGCCTTCGGGGGCAGACTTTATACGTTCTACGTCACAGCAACGACCACACACTACTGTTAAACAGGTTGGTGAATTCAATCAAATATCTCCATCTTTGATTCTGCACACAGAAAATTGATCTTAAGAGATTACCTAGATTATAAGGTTTATGCTCCAACATTTATTGACTCACTATTATGTTTATTCATTACTTTTACTTATATTATTCAATATCCTTCACAATTTTTTTTTTATTTTCGCCTATTCTAATGCTCTTCACTTCGTCTACCTATTAACAGGTGTGTTTCATCAATAAAAAGTATTTTCGGGCAACAATTTTATTATGTTTTTTCCATCTGTAACAATTTATCAAATAATGTATTCTATGAATTGTTTAGTATTACTGAGCTTCCTATTCTGAATTGTTTTGCATCCCTTATATATACTGTCTCCCAGCTATGTTTTCTATATCAAAATGTTTGTTGTTTATAGGTTCAAACAGAACTGACGTGTCAGAGGATACAGGAGTTGGAAACTCAAGCATCTTCTGATTTAGAGCTAAGAAATAATAAAATAGATGAATTAACTACATCTAATGAAGAACTGAAACATCAAGTGCAAGCGCAGAGCAAGGTATAACTTAATTCATTACGCGAAACTTGATGTGAAACTTTACATTATTTTAGTCGTTATTGCCTTATTCAGAAAGTATCTGTGTGTATGTATAATGAGTGTTTATTTATTACCTCCTGTAGCCTGTTATCCTCTGATGTTTATTTGTATGCGATATGTCTAGATTTGTGTATTAAGAAGTTTCATGTTTCATGATTCATAATGGTGACATTACAAATACTTCGCTCACAAACCATACTTGTGTGCAGTTCAGTCATTTCAATTTATTACAACATTTAAGTTTCACGAAAGCCGTTTCGTAAATTATCGCAATAATTGTTTGGCTTTGAGTGAAACGACAAACCAAAGAGAATATCTTAACTCCCTTCTTATGAAATACTAGCTGTTGCCCGCGACTTCGTCCGCGTGGAATTTGGTTTCATCACGTACCCCTATTTTATCCCATGGAAAAGTAGCCTAAGTTACTCCTTGTTACATCAGCTATCTGCCAGTGAAAGTCCCGTCAAAATCGGTCCAGACATTTCAGAGATTAGCCGGAACAGACAGACAGACAATAATTGTAAAAAATGTTGTTTTGGTATATATACTGTGTATACATCTATATGCACTTAGTAAAAAGCGGTTATTTTAATATTACAAACAGACACTCCAATTTTGTTTATTATTTATACTGTTGAAAAATAATTTACACAAAGTTACTCATCCATTTTGATTGTTTCAGGTTATAGATCAACATAAATCACACATAAACAAGTGTATAGACGTTGTTAAGAAATTGTTAAATGAAAAAAGTACTATTGAGAAGAAAGAAGCGAGACAGCGGTGTATGCAGAATCGTTTAAGGCTCGGCCAGTTCGTTACGCAGCGAGTGGGCGCCACATTTCAGGAGAATTGGACTGACGGATATGCTTTCCAAGAACTCACAAGGTATCATCTATTTAAAACCAACATATTACTAGATTTTTAAGAAATTTTTCCCGTTTCTATCCTACTTAACTGCTCGTAAGATATCGCTTTTAGCTATAAGGCATTGTATTACCTTAGCTTAAATATTATTTACGAAATTGCCATGTATTGTGGTCAGTAAAGTATTCTGAGAGCGTGGTGGTCTAGCGGTACTGACCCCCGAGTTTCAATCCGGAGGTCGTCGGTTCAAGTCCCGACGTGCACCTATGAGTTTTTCCATTGAAAAATTTATGTGCGCAATACCACGTTCTCAAAACGGTGAAGGAAAACATCGTGAGGAAACCGACATGTCCTAGAACTAAAGATTCGAAGACAGGTGTCGAGTGCACGAAAGGAGCCTCTTTGAGGCGCACTTACAATTCTTTCACCACGCTGGTTTGACAGAACCGGTGACTCGAATAAGAAGAAGAAAGTATTATCTATCTATCTGCTCTGAGGTAACTTTCATTAGGTTGTCAAATGTGTGAGAAATATTCTAGAAGGTAATTCCAACATATTAAAATTGCATAATAAGTAAGAAAAGGAACGTGTTAAAACTTACATAATTATTTACCTATGAACGCTTTAAATTCTTTGTTAATAATCATCTCCCAGCTCAGTAAATATCACACTGATAATTCACAATTCGCGTTATTTCAGTTTAGAATTTTCAAACGAACCTAAATTGTATCCTCTAGTTTTAATATTATACACATATTCATTCCATGTGATACCATTATACATTTATTGCCACACGAAAAAAAATGTATAGTTAACAAATTTTCTCTGTATACTGTTGTGTCAACGTTTATTGTGCCTATGTTATTTTCTTCACTGTGTGTTTTGGAGACACATTATTACATATGAATCTTATCATTGTCAAGCAATAGATAAAAAACAAATAAATAAATAGATGACGCGTCGATAGTCTCCCAATACAATAGTTAACACCCTAAGGGAGAGAAATTATAATATTATCACGAAAATGTGTTTGTCGAGCAGGCGGCAGGAAGAAATAACCGCAGAGAAAGAGGAGATAGACCGGCAGAAAAAGATGTTGTTCAAGAAACGGCCGGTGAACAGCGAGGGCGGCGGCGGACGCGGCAAGCGCACCTCGAGCGCGGCGCCGAGCACGCCGCAGCCGCCGCCGCAGCCGCAGCCGCTGCACAACGGCACGGACGCGCCCACCTTCCTCAAGCCGGACCCGCTGCCCAGCATGACCTCGCAGGAGTACTACGAGGCAGATGAAATACTCAAGGTAACCCCCTCACCCCACCCCACCCCACCCCACCCACCGTCAGCCGTCGCTCCTCACGCGCGCTCGTTGTGCACGCTGGCGGCCGTCTGTCATCACTCCCAGCGTGCCCACTTCAAGCCCCGCCCGCTGCCCAGCATGACCTCGCAGGAGTACTACGAGGCAGATGAAATACTCAAGGTAACCCCCTCACCCCACCCCACCCCACCCCACCCACCGTCAGCCGTCGCTCCTCACACGCGCTCGTTGTGCACGCTGGCGGCCGTCTGTCATCACTCCCAGCGTGCCCACTTCAAGCCCCGCCCGCTGCCCAGCATGACCTCGCAGGAGTACTACCAGGCAGATGAAATACTCAAGGTAACCCCCTCACCCCACCCCACCCCACCCCTCTCACCGTCAGCCGTCGCTCCTCACGCGCGCTCGTTGTGCACGCTGGCGGCCGTCTGTCATCACTCCCAGCGTGCCCACTTCAAGCCCCGCCCGCTGCCCAGCATGACCTCGCAGGAGTACTACGAGGCAGATGAAATACTCAAGGTAACCCCCTCACCCCACCCCACCCCACCCCACCCACCGTCAGCCGTCGCTCCTCACACGCGCTCGTTGTGCACGCTGGCGGCCGTCTGTCATCACTCCCAGCGTGCCCACTTCAAGCCGGACCCGCTGCCCAGCATGACCTCGCAGGAGTACTACGAGGCAGATGAAATACTCAAGGTAACCCCCTCACCCCACCCCACCCCACCCCACCCACCGTCAGCCGTCGCTCCTCACGCGCGCTCGTTGTGCACGCTGGCGGCCGTCTGTCATCACTCCCAGCGTGCCCACTTCAAGCCCCGCCCGCTGCCCAGCATGACCTCACATGAGTACTATAAGGTTTATTCAATTCTCAAGATCGTCAGCTTTCCTATGGGCACGGGTTACAACATAAATCAGGTGGACGATCCACTCGTTCCACAACTTTTTAACAACTGAAGCACTGAACTTGACCACCCCATCGGTTACATATTTTTACTATAACGAATATATTTTTATCTTGAGTAAAAGAAATGGTGGCTTTTATTGTCAGTGTTTTCCAAGTCGCCAAAATTCACTTTGGTATTATTAATTGGGCGCTTGTATTGATTTCCAGTTGAGGCAGAGCGCGCTCAAGAAAGAGGACGCAGACTTGCAGCTAGAAATGGAGAAGTTAGAGCGAGAAAGAAATTTACACATACGAGAACTGAAGCGGATACACAATGAAGACCAGAGTAGATTCTCCCAACACCCCGTGCTCTCCGATAGGTGAGTTACCACACTGCACCGCCACTATTCATACTAGCTAAGAATCCAGTCCTTCAAAATAATATGGTATTCTTTTTGAAGGACTGGGCCCAGTTTTCTCCATCAGCTACGTAACTTTAAGAGATTGAACCAGATGCACAGTGAAGACCAGAGTAGATCCCAACGCGCTTTCCCTGAACGGTAAGTGTCACCTATGTTGGAGAACTACCACGTCCCCCACTTTTTTTATAATGTAACAAATAAATAAATATTGGTGGTCATTCTGCACAGCGCCATCTACCCCCAAACTAAGCGTAACTTGTACTATGGGAAGTAGATAAGTCATATAATGCTTTTGTATATTTTTAACTATCACCCAGACAAGAACAAACATCTGTGTTCGTCACACAAATGTATGCCCTGGGTGGGAATGGAACCCGCGACCTGCAGCCAGAAGGCAGTTACTACCAACTGAGCTGAAAGCACAAAGTGTTCGTGTAAGCTCATTTTTTCCTAGTGTACACCATAAACTCCCTCTCTGTGTTCACTGGCCTTAAGCTTTGTAAACGGATTTCGTTTTAAAACTGTTAGCAAATAATACGTAGTATTTGGTAAAGGTAGAACATCTACTTGATATTTATAACAAGTGCCGAAAGTATACCAGGAAAGATAAAACCATGACTCACGATTACTAAAATTATATAAATAATGATATTTCGGATGATAAATTTTAGCTATTATGTTACCAACGAAATAATTTCAAGTTAAGTTACCCCTTTCCATTTTTATTGTGTTGATTTGATATCCACTGGAATTATTTTCATATAAAATTAGTGTTTATGCATGCCCATTTTAAACATAACACTGCATTCTGGAACAAGTTACCATTAGGTGTAGATAATGTGATTTATGTAGGATGGGCCCCCCTATAGGTAAGGGAATAGCGGAGTTGCTAGTGAAAAATGTTAAAAAATTATTGTAAAGAGAGTTCCTAAGGCCAGTAAGAAACTTGGTCTTGTATATAATTTAGAAATGGTTAGAGCAGATAGCAGTTTTGAAGGATGGATATTGCTTGGATTATTTTAATATTGCTGACAATTTAATGAGAGGAAATAATTATAATAAATACATTAATTGGATGTGAGACTTATTATGAATTTCAACAGAAACAATATTTATTTATGTTGCAATAAATCAGTGTTTGAGTCATGATTAATGCCTAATAATGTCTTCCAGTATACATGCCTTATCTAGGCTCTTTAAAAATTCAAGTTCTTACATGTTCACATATAAGATAGTGTAACCAATACTTAAGTATATACTAAGCTATATTTATCTTGTTGTAAAGGATGTTATGCAATGAAATGAACACTAAAAAATGTGTACCTAATTACGATAAGCGTATCTATAATATGTTATGTCGCAGGAAATTAGAAACAAAAACCTAAATAAAAAACTAAGATAATCGACATTAAAAGGCATGTGAACCAAGAAAACGAAACTGTGGAAGTTTCTCCATATCAATGAGCATTACTGATAAATTCTGTGAAAGTCATTTTAATTCGCTTGGTGTACTTAAGCTGCTAACTTTAGACATACCTGCTCAGGTAAAAATAGCTCTGGCGTGAGCCCAGACTTTATAAATACCCCGCTATATATACTACAGGTGACTGGAGAATTACAATAGTTGACATTTCAATATGTCTTTTTTTACAAGAAAGCCTTGACAACTTATATTATTGGCAAGGATTCGATAAAAAGTGCGTAGGTAATCTGAAAATTTAATAAAACGACAAAAGTTTAATTATTTTAGTAATATTTGAGTGAATCAGTAGATGTCTGTAAATAATATTTTTGATCAATATGTAGCTCTAAGTAACATTGTTTTGTTAAAAAGATAACTTGTTGCTAAGATAAAATACCAAATGCGGATGCCACAATAGATCATAACAAACTTTACTTAGAATTGGGTGTTTCTTCCAAACATATTGTATTTCTATGATGTATATTTTGTTACAAACCGTAGTTCGACCGAATGCTTCGGGCGGGTGCCCTTATCAAGAGGCTATTTATTTGTATAATGGTGTTTTAATGTGTATTTTTATCCTCAGGTACCTGTTGTTAATGCTACTTGGCAAGGGTGGTTTCAGTGAAGTGCACAAAGCGTTCGATTTGAGGGAGCAACGCTACACCGCCTGTAAAGTGCATCAACTAAACAAAGACTGGAAAGAGGATAAGAAGGCCAACTATATCAAGTGAGTCCGTGTATGATGACATCAGATCGTCTTATTTACACGATTAGTAGTAGTAGTAGTAGTAGTAGTAGTAGTAGTAGTAGTAGTAGTAGTAGCACAGTAGACATCGTCATTACTCGACATCAGGTGAGATTGCGGACATATGTAATACTAGCTGTTGCCCGCGTGGCTGAATGTCTTATGTGTCTGTAATTTCATCGGTAACCACACCTTTCAAACCGGAACAGTAACGCGAACGCATTACTGCTTGGCGGCATAAATGGGCATGGTGGCAGTACTTCCTCGGACGGACTTGGCGAGAGTTCTACTGCTGTTGACCTTGTTCCTTCTCATGACATTATTTTTAATCCAATCTACCCAGAGGCTGCCTGGAAGAGATTGCTTTTAAGTAATAAGGCCGCCCATTGTACCACCTTGTGTACTTCTATGTATTTATGTGGCGTACAATAGCTTTCAATCTATCTATCAAGGAACTAAAGTTCTAGTACTAACAGTATGCAACGCATCACGTTTGTCCTCGAATCGGGTCGATACAAGTGGTTTGTAGGTCGCGCGATAAAACCGGTGTGCTTTGTGATAAGATGCGCTGTGGCAATACTTGACTGGCCTCATAGCTCAGTTGGTAGTAATGCTGCCTTCTGCGCTGCGTGGGTTCGATTCCCACCCAGGACAAACATTTATGTGACGAATATAGATGTTCTTTCTGTGTCTGGGTGATAATATGTATTATATGTATGTATTTACAAAAAATATATAAATAAGTATTATATCAGTTGTCTGGTTCCCATGATACAAGCTATGCTTAGCTTATTTTGGGACTAGATAGCGCTCCGTGAAATGTCCACCTATATTATATTATTATCATTATTATACTAATGGGAATTTTTGGATGCACACAGAAGGACAATTATGTTGTGACTGTAAGGAAAAGCATATTTTATGTTACAAGTATATTTTCATAGAAACAAAATGAAATATGATAATGCATATACATGGGAAAAGATAACCATGACATCAAATAACTCGGCACATGCTGAGTCAAACCTTTTTTCGTAAAATATAAATTCTAATTTTCTTTATGGGAATAAGTTACGGAAATAAAATTGAAGAACAAAATCTGTACCTGAGTTCGTGACAAATCTGTTTAATTCTAATCCATTCTACAGACATACCGAAGATAAAATTATTCTAACGCAAGATGGTCCAATTGATGTTAAACCATAACCTTTGGTCATAACATAAGCAAAACCTCTTAGGTATCTGCCCTACTTAGGTATGGGAAGACCCAAGTCACATTGTAATGTATCTTTGAGAAGGTGGAATGTCTCACGTGCCTGTAATATAACGCATTGATAACATACTGTTTTGTTTCTTGTTTAGTATGTTTCAATGTATTATCTTGTTCCTATGTGTAATTTGTGCTGAAATAAATGTTTTATCTATCTACGTCATTTCCTGATTTAGTGGTGACTTTATTTGCATTTAAAACTCATCTCATTTAGGCATAGTGAAACAAATCAGGCTATTTTCTATTTGACTATCACAACCCTTCAGTTCAAAATATGACAAAATAGTAACTTAGAACATGACTTGCACGTCTTAGAAATGGTTGATATTGATTTCACGCCAAAGAAGTGTGGAAGTGTGTGAAAGGAATTTAGGGAGAGCATTGTCTACCAGACGATCCTGTTGGGAGAGAGTCTATTGGGGTTATTATTATAAAACTATCATAAGTTTGCTTAGCGCTATATCTCTGATATCTCGGTTTTATTACAAACTAGCTGTAGTCCGAGACTTCGTCCGCGTGGAATTCAGTTTTATCACGCACCCGTATTTTACCCCTCGGAAAAGTAGCCTATGTTACTCTTTGTTACATCAGCTATCTGCCAGTGAAAGTCCCGTCTAAATCGGTCCAGCCATTTCAGAGATTAGCCGGAACAAACAGACAGACAGACGGACAGACAAACATTGTAAAAAATGTTGTTTTGGTATATGTATCGTGTGCACTTAGTAAAAAGCAGTTATTTTGATATTACAAACAGACTCCTATTTTATTTATTTGTATAGATGTTGAACTGTGTCTTAGGTATATGTATATCATATTCACGTATATTTTCCTTTGTTCCAGACACGCGTTGCGGGAATACAACATTCACAAGGCGTTAGATCACCCCCGTATTGTTAAACTTTATGATGTATTTGAAATTGATGGAAATTCCTTTTGTACAGTTCTTGAATATTGTAATGGACATGATCTCGATTTTTATCTCAAGCAGGTATGTGTCACTATATTCGTTGTATTATCATGAATGTTCTTGGAACTCTGTATGGGCAGTAGTATATGTAAACAAGTCACTAGGCCTACCCACTATGTAGGATATAGATGCAACTCGGCGGCCTTCTTGAAATAATCACACGCTCATCGACTTTCCTGCTTTCCTTTCTTTATTTATAGGAATGAATCATGTATTTTATTGATGCTGTATCGCAGAGTTGCTCACTCGATGATAAAATGATCATTGTTTGTAAAAATATACAGTTGGCTGATGTACCTACCATCATATTTTTCAGTACTAAAACAAATGAGATTAAAATTAGTAAATGTTGTCAAAATAAAAACACTCAGACAATTTTTTTCCAATGGAATAATGCGGGATGTGCATCTAACGTGACGATTTTAAGACTCTTCTTAATTTTTTGTGTGTGAGTAATGGAACAAGCAGATGGCCCACCTGATGAAATAGTATGCCCTGTCCACAAAAACAACTAAACTTGGGTCCTCTTCTTAAATGAGAAACTCAATTCACAACGCATTGCTTCCCCCTCTATTCGAGGTGGAACGTCTCGTGTGCCTGTAATTTGACCAGCACCCATAGCCCTACTACAAACGGCAATGATAGTACCTATACTATTACTCAACAGCAGAAATGGGTATGGTGGCAGTAACTTAAATGGCCCTTAAGTCATGACGTATCATTATCCTCTCCATGGAATTGGATGGTAGGAACAGGCGCCAAACTTATCCATAAGTATGCGTGAACTTGTAATTTTTAAGTTGACTATTTGACGTTGTCCCAAGTCACTTCTTAAGGAACTCAATTGAAGCTTAAATATTTTTTTTGTACATATATGTAATATTAAAAGCATCCGTTATCCCATTCCAGCATAAGACAATCCCGGAACGGGAAGCTCGCTCCATAGTGATGCAAGTTGTGTCCGCACTCAAATATCTGAACGAGATCAAGCCTCCAGTGATACACTACGACCTGAAACCGGGCAACATTTTGCTGACGGAGGGGAATGTGTGTGGAGAGATTAAAATCACTGACTTTGGCCTCTCGAAGGTCATGGACGAGGAAAACTACAATCCGGACCACGGTATGGATCTCACCAGCCAAGGGGCCGGTACCTATTGGTGAGTATATACCTGATAACGTCAAAAAGATGGTTTTTACTGATATCTTTCTTTGTTTCTTTACATTTCTTTGATCCAAAATGGATAAAACTTCAAATAGTCTGACTTCAGTGTATAGTTTTAGATGAAAAATGGTGTAATTCGGATAGTAATTGGCTTCATGATGATTGTATTTGATGAAATCTATCCAGCTGCTTAAAAGTTAGGAGCTCTCTTCCTAGTTCATGGTATAATGTCACATGAGAATTTTTTATCTTTTTGAGGGAAGGGAAACTGACATTGTAACCGAAATAATTATTCTGGACTACATAATAATTAGAATAAATTGCCACTATATAGAAATTAATATATTTTAATGTTGCCTGCAAACTAATACATACTATGCAAAGCCATAAAAGCCAGACTTACGTTTAGGTCTTCTAGATAGTCTAACTTATATATTTAATCAAAAATCTAATTATTGAACCATCGGGATGAGTAAGGGCAACAACACCAAATTACACACATGGGCGGTCTACATAACTCTTAATTTGAAACAAAGCTACATTACTAAGGCGTCACATTTTTTACACTTACCACCGTCCTTAGTCGTTAGAAGCCAGTCTTGTAAATGCCCAGTTAATATGGGCCTGCCCGACCGCATTGTGTCATTTTGCGGGAACCAACCGGTTGTTATTTTAGCCCAAATGTATCGCGTTGTCCTAATATTTATCATGTTGTATGTCAGGTATCTGCCACCGGAATGTTTCGTCGTCGGCAAAAACCCACCAAAGATAAGCAGCAAGGTGGACGTGTGGAGCGTCGGTGTGATATTCTACCAGTGCCTGTACGGCAAGAAGCCGTTCGGACACAACCAGAGTCAGGCCACCATCCTCGAGGAGAACACCATCCTCAAGGCCACCGAGGTGCAGTTCGCCAATAAACCCACAGTCAGCAACGAGGCTAAGGTATGCTCCACGGTACTACCAAGCGACTTGATGTTCTACTTATTAATACTCAAAATGTTTTCTATTGCAACATCTGCTTTTTTTTATGTAGTACCTAATAGAACGAACTGACGGCCCACCTGATGTTATGTGGTAACCTGCTTATGGAAGATAACAAATATCGCCATTGTAAACTGTGATTGCGGTGGGTCACATTTTAAAATATACTGTTTTGTAATTAGTGGTCAGATTCTATTTTATTCTGTTTGAGTCACTAGTTCTCTCGAACAAGTGTGATGAAAGGATTTTAAGTGCGCCTCAAAGAAGCTGTACGTGCACAGTGGTCAGATAGTTGGATACAATACCTGGATTGCATGGGTTGGATATGAACCATATTGAATAAGGTCATCTTAAAAATATAATCACTAAAACAAATAAATGACGACTGTCGCATTGTGACAGTCGCAACGATGGATGTTTGCAACCGTTTTAGGGTTTTGTCTCTTACCATGCACGATACATATAAAGGGACAATAATATATTTTGGCCTGAAGGAGCTTTACACTTGCCAAAGTCCTTCGCCTGACCTGTACTGGTCAAATGCGTTGAATGTAACATATTGTTTTGTTGCAGAGCTTCATCCGAGCGTGCCTGGCGTACCGCAAGGAGGAGCGGATCGACGTGTTCGGTCTGGCGCGGCACGAGTACCTGCAGCCGCCGATGCCGAAGTCGCGCGGCGCGGGCGCGGGCGCGGGCGCGGGCGCGGCGGCGGGCGGCGGCGCGGCGGGCGGCGCGGCGGGTGGCGTGGGTGGGGGCGCGGGCGGCGGCGCGGGCGCGTGCGGGCCGGCGGGGGGGCCCGGCTTCAGCGCCGCCATGTTCGGCGCGGGCTCGTCCTCCTAGCCGCGCCGCCGCCGCCCGCGCCGCGCGGCTAGGACCCCCCCCCAGCACTGACGCACACGCGCCCGCGCGCGGCGGCACACACACCACACACACGCGCACCGCGACACGCGACGCGCGACGCGCGACGCACGCCCGTTACGCCCGTTGCGCGTACGCCAGTTGTATCACGTGTCGTTCCGAGGACTCACTCTTTAGTTTCCGACTACTCGTCGGCAGTTGTAAAATGACTATCATTTACAGATTTAAATTGTTTAAGATTATGCTTACTGTTGACTGTATTTATTGAGCGGATAGTGATCGCGGACGGCCGCGTCCTATTATCACTAGAAGATCGGGTCTATCCCTTGCATATTAACTAAGTTATCCCTATTAAAAAAGTTAAATATTATCTCTGGATCTTTTTATTCGATGTTTTTTACCCGAGTTCGTTTGTGAATTTTATGAACTTTAGTGTATTATGTAAATAATGAATAAATGAGAGAAACATGTCGTCGCCTGCTTAACGGCTTCATCATTTGATGTCCCACTTATTTTAATATATTTTTATGGTGTTTATTGGAGTTTACTCCATAAGAATCGATTTAGTTTGAAGCCCTCCGTACGAAAATTTAGTGGTTAGTAAAATCGTGCATTAATAAAAAGCGTTGATTTTAAAAATAACGCTTCTTGTGTTATTCAATTATTCAATAAAATATTAATATCTCATTAATTTATTCAATGATAATCACACTTAAAGAGTAAACTCCAGTCGTGCGTCGGAACTGATGCGCACAATTTTGTGTTTATAGTATTTATTTTTATTTTTATTTAAACGCCTTAAAACCTGTATAATGTCCATAAATTTTCCTTCATTCCATTATAGATATGTCGAAGTGAATTTCGATCCCGCCAAACCTGACTCGATTCAAACAATCTAAACATTTGCATAACAAATATAGATGTTTGTTTATGTGATTATGTTCAGTTAATAATTATTATATGTATGTATTCACAAATAAATTTATAAGTATTGTATTAGTTGTCTAGTTCCATGATAGTACAAGCGATCCTTAATTTGGGAGATAGATGGCGCTGTGTGACATATCCACAAATATTTTTGTTCATACTAAGTACTTCGTACTAAAGTAATACTAAACGTACTATATGAGGTCTAGTAATTTATATTTTATGTTTTGCATATTTATACATAATTTACATGACTAGGAGCCCTATTTCTGCGCTAGTAGGAACCTAATTGCACGGAAGAATAGTGCGGTTGGACCGTTGCCGTCGATTTCTATGGCTGCACTCACCCAGCAAGCTCTTGTAATTGCGAGCCCGCGCCCCGGGGGCGGATGAATAATTAGAGGAAATTTCCAGCTGCAGAAACTACCATGTTTAACAACTGTGTTCATGACGGCGGAAATACTTTTCAAAGGACTAGAGCTTTCTCAAATTATAGTCAATTGAGTTCGTTTTTTCTAGAGCAATACGCCTAGTTTATTCTTTGCAAGATGTTTATATTAAGTGCATCGGATCCTTTATTATAATTATCCGTTGAATAATAATTGAAATAACCGTCTGAACCCACAGATCCGATCCCAAATCATTTAAAATAAACGAAGAACTTGTTGACCTTGTAAAATATGACTGACGCGATTCTTCTGTTGGATGTCCGCAATCTCAAGAATATATTGCACTCAAATTATAGTTTAAATTGTGTTCTAGGTTCTTCAAGACAGCTGAGCCATATATACAAAATCTATTCGTAATTTAGTTTCTTCTGTATATGAAGAATCTATGAATGATTAAAGGTATCTAGGTAAGAGCTAATAGTAGGTAGGTAGGTAGGTACGTATCGGTATCATTGTGGATAATAAATTGACAGCCCTAGCCTTTCAGCCCTGGGTTGCCGCAGGCTACTGCTTTGTGTTTCTCCTCAATAGTTTTCAGCTCCTTTAGCATCGCTGATTTGGGTCGAACGACGGATGAAATCTTACGGTAAGTTTGCGCACAGTTAAAAAAAACAAGGAAAGGTTGAAAACCATCTTTCAATGTATCGAAACATTTGCGTTGTCGCACAACTTGCCTTAACTTATTTTATAAGGCATGTTTAAGTCTACTTTAATTTCACGATGTTTTCCTTCACAGTTTATAACTAGAACGTGGTATCGAGCCCATTATAATAATCATTTTTGTACACGCCTATCGCAAATAAGTATAACCTGATAGGTATAATAACAATCAATTTCATGAAACTACGTGGCGTTCTTGCATCACTTTAAATTACGAGAAACTGAAATATTATAAATGCAACACCAAAATCTAAGTGTAATTAAATACCAAATTTGTTAAGTAAATAAAAAATAATATATAAGCGAACTAAACATTTGTAATTTAAATATCGAAGAGTATACAACACAGAAGATTAATTATCTGCCGCTGTCGGGTAAAACATCTAACGGTGAATTACAGTCAGCCAGACGTGAGTCGGTAAAAGCGGAAAGCATTCGCATGCCATGCACAAGGACTTCGGTATAAAATTGCGTCGCATTTAGTTAAGCGCGAGCAACCCCACAGCTTTGTTCGTTCGCGTGAATGGTCCACGGAGTGTGCAACCCCTTTCGGAGAAATTAAATGCTCGTTGCATGTGCAGCGAGCCTGAAGTGTGACTTTATTGTCTCTCTGTGGCGTAATCTTTCTAGGCGTGAATTAGAACGCCTTTGAAAATGTTTGCGGTACACGAATGGGATGACACAGTAGATATAATGAGAGGTTGCCGTGGCTTGTTAAAGCTCTGAATAAATTTAATAGCAGAAACCAATATTTTCAGACTTAAATTACCCTTATCGGACTAGTTAATTGTATTAGGTAATGTGTATTTTTTTACTAAGATATGCAATTACGTGATGCATAATTTAGAAGGTTGTAGGTAGGTACTATGGTAAAAAATGTAGGTAAGTCGATTACTTTAATCATGACTTGAAAAAAATAGTGCAAAAAGAAGACTCCTTCGAGCCGGATTTGAACCAGCGACCTATGGATATCAGCATTATTCCTCTACAGTCCACCGCTCTACCAACTGAGCTATCGAAGGTGATATTCTAGCAGCTGAAATTATAATACTATTATATTAGAAGCATTATTCATGCCTTACGAGGTTCGGTACGACGTTTCAGCAGTAAGTTACGTTGGATGAATAGGAATACAAGTACATACTACGTATTATGTTTTACTACTTTACGATACAATCAATCTGGTCGAGGTATGTTTGAGTATATGACTGAACGATCGCTGCTTAAGTCTGTGTTTAGTAGGTACAATTAGTTGTATATTCTGCAAATACTTCTGCCAGGTCACCGTGTAATGGTAGCAGTAAACTCTGGTCGCACGTCGGAGCTGACACGCACCATTTTTTTTTTTATTAAATTGGTCGTCTATAGTTAGTATTGCTTTTATACACTGACAGGCGTTACAATCGTGTATTTGTGTCCAATCTTGGGTTGGCTGCTTATTGCGGGGAATTTAACTGCTCGCTGTATAGTACAGGCCTAAGATAGAATCTGAGACATTCCTGCGTAGCAACCTTAAAAATAATGTATACTATACAAAACCAACACAAGACTAATTTAAATAATGTAAACGCCTATAATAAACTTAAGAGCAGAGGAAGAAATTATACTACGCAACGATCCAAATGAACCGAAACAAGATCAGGTAAATGACTGAAATTGATTTGTTGGGCCGGCAGCGGATGAAGATTTATTAATGGGAAGTTGTTGGGCGCACACAGAATTACTACGGAAATTGGGAGAGAACAAGTAGCGATGATAATTTAGACTCCCTTTGTAAATATTTAGTCGGGTTTGGAAACGACGTTTACGCGATGAAGTCCCTGGCAGCTTGTATTGTTTGATGTACAAATAAGTGTTAATTTGATCATAATGGAAAATGCGGGATTTGAATTTTGCCTCCTATTATTTTATTCTACTTAAGTAGATACTTAAACTCCTACTGTAAGGTAAGATACACGGTGTAAGTTTATTAACTATAATAAATTTTTTACTATAAAGTTCTTACCACTGTTGATTACGAACTTTTTTTGTTAGAACTACCTGCATAATTAAGTTTTCTCTTGTTGTGCATCTATCATACGATAAAAAAATAAACAGTAACGAAAATGTGTGTATTAGACCGAGAATCGGTACACAATCTACTAGCGAAATCTATAACTTTTAGAGCAGAACTTACGCAAAGTACGTACGGGGGAAGTACTGCCACCAGGCTTATTTATGCCGCCTAACTGGAACACTAACGCGAAATGCATTCGCAATAGTGTTCCAGGTTGAAAGGTGTGGTGGCCGGTGAAATTACGGGCACATGAGTCATTTCAATTTCATTTCTTAAAGTTACGGGAGCATGCGATGCGACTTAGGTCTTGTCGTACCTAATTAGGTAGGACCCAAGCCACATTGTTTGTTATGGGCAGAGATTATCACTTAACACCAGGTGGGCCGTCTGCTCGTTCAATGTATCACATATAAAGTAGGTAGTTGGCCTGTCACGTCATTATGTAAGACGTAGGTAGGTAAATGAACACTGCAGATAGGTAAGGTGATACTTATCTATAAGGTGTAAGTAAGGTGATACCACTCTGAAACCAACATTAATCAATGACACAGAACAGCAGGACATTCGCAATTTAACTGAAAGCCGGTATTGTGACTGGTTATTGTCATATCGTAATGAAAGTTGCGTGCAAGCTCGCCGTACCTATGCCAGCCGAGGGGGATTGACAACTGGATAATAAACTGTAGAATGTGGCGAATGCAAACACCAGCACACAACCAGCACACGCTCAGGTAGACACCGCACCGTTTTGTGACTAATTTATTACTTTATTGATTATTGTGTATTGCCTAGAATTGTAATAAATTGTTACATACAAATTAAACGTTATTTTCTTTTCTTTTCAAACGGTCTGGATACATCCGCTGGGATTAAGCCACTGAAATAAATAACTTGCACAAAATAGATCCAATTTTACTACTTTGTGACACCACACATTAATAAACAGTATATAAAACAAAGTCGCTATCTGCATTTGTCTTTTTCTCCGCTTACTTCTTCAACACCACGCAACGGATTTTGATATTATAATAAAAGAGCGATAAATGAGGTAAGCTTGTGTATAATTTGTGAATTATTGCACTCGTGCGAAACCGAGGCGGTACGCTAGTATAAAATAATTAAATGGGCCGTTTCCTGTTGTGTTCTTCAAAATTAATACCTGCGGCCGTCATATTTATAAATAAATAAATAATAAATAAATATTGGTGGACATTTCACACAGTGCCATCTAGCCCCAAAGTAAGCTAAGCGTAGCTTGTCATGGGAACCAGACAATTGATATAATACTTATATACTTTTTGTAAATACATACATTATAATAGATACTGACAGTCAGACAGAACAAACATTTCTATTTGACATACAAATATTTGTCCTGGGTGGGAATCGAACCCACGACCTACAGCATAGAAGGCAGGGTTAGGTACTACCAACTGAGCTGTGAGGCCTGTCTATTATATATTTGTTATCCTCTTGGTAACTAACGTGGAGAATATTGAATTTTTATCTGGTGGGTTGCCCTGTCCCGTAGGATTTCCTTAACCCTATATCTTATATATAAGGGCTTATATCTAAGGGTGTTGTACAAATGCCTCTAAAACATGCACACTATCCTTGTGCGATCCTTGTACATTGAATTTATATAATTTACCTTGGCTTTCTCTTGATCATAATATGTGCCCATTATTCCAATTGTCCCTTTTTTAAGATAAATGTGGTCTCTTCTAATATTGTCTCGAGTTTTCGGAGGGTAGGTGTTTCTGAGGAAGTTTCTCACATCCATTGTCGGTCTTCTATATCAGTTATTTTATAAATGACTGTTGTTTACCTGAAAGGCTATTACACGAGGCTGCTAATGGCAACGTTCAGCGTTCAATTTATCATTGCCGTGGTCGCATGTGCTTGACCTATTTGTGTGGTCAGTTGGTTGTACTGATAACATTGTTGATTAAAAAAATAGCTCGTTTTTTATATTGGTGGATGTTTCACAGCAACATCCAGCCCCAAAGTAAGCTAAGCATAGCTTGTATCATGGGAACCAGACAACTGATATAATACTTAAATATTACTTTTTTGAAAATACATATAATACATATTAACATCCAGACAGAACAAACATCAAGGTACATCACATAAATGTTTGTCCTGGGTGGGAATCGAAACCACGACCTACAGCACAGAAGGCAGGGTTACTAACAACTGAGCTGTAAGACCAGTCAATAGTTTTGGGTCTTATTTTCCTCTTCCATAAAATCTATTTAACCCCTGAGTAAAACATATTTAGATTGAAGTAACTCATCTAGGTATATTACAGGTATTTCTGATTCATAATATAGTTATGAAATTTGTCTAAAATTCCAGATTGAGAGCCTTACCCGTGCTCGGCGAAGAGATTAATTCAGGTGCTTTGATGTTCAGCGACCCTGGACGGGGCGGGGCGGGGCGGTGGAGCGCACATGCAGAGCCAACAACTTGACCTTTATTCGCCTCGCGTGCTCCATGGCCCGGGGATTGAAGACGCATTCAGCCTCGCAATAGTTATGACACAATATGAAATTCAAAGAAATTTCTCCAACTATCCCGCAACTAATATTTTTATCGGCGATGCGATACATTTGTACAATTTGTGTAGAAAACACGACTCATTACTCCGGGTCGGGGTACAAGGGAAATCAGCACTTGCTTGAAATTATAGGCACATGAGACGTTACACCTACACGTCTCAGAGTTACGAGCGCATACGATGCGATTTGGGCCTTGCCGAACCTAGTAGGGGAGGACCCAAGTCGCTTCGGTTGTTATTGCAGAGGTTACCATTTAAAACCAGGTGGGCCGTCGGCTTGTTCCGTAACCGTAACCCATAAAAACAAACTTGCTATTGGCCTGGTCAATCTAATTGTATGTACCTACATATTGATTCTGCTTCAAGGTTGTTCAGCGACTTTTTTTTTGTTTAATACTTTATCGCACACATAAAACTTATATGCGTTTTGTGATTTATGGAAGAGTTATATCGACAGCTATAAAAATCTTCACTAATATCTAAATAGGCAGGTACTTTTGAAACGGCTGTTTAAGAGAAACAATCCAGACATATTTTTCTCACTATGTGATCTTGTAGATCGTATTGAACGGAAGAGATCAAATATTATTGGTGTCCATTCTAGAATCACTTTGAAGCGTATATACCAACTGTATAGCTTCATCTATTTATGGCAAAATTACTGTCTTCGTTCGGAGAATCCAATTTTGATGTTAAAGAGAAAGTTGAGATCGACATTAACTGAGAAATACCCCGTGGATGAAGCGACAATTTTTGCTTTGTTTTCTTTGTATGAAAATCACTCTCGCCCTATTTCTCTTACCCATCCAGCAATAAGTATATCATGTGCACTGTATAGGCAGATATATATTTTGCGTATAATACCTAATCAAAACATAAAACGTGGTATAATCGTCGCTGTATTTCACTCATTGGTTATTAAGTTCTTGTTTAATATTTTTTTACTTATTTACTTTATATTTTAATACATTGAAAGTTTGATTAAAAATGTAAGGTCTATTTACTTACCTTAAATGTGTTCAGCGATAAATATACCTGCTTTGAATTGACTCGGTTCATCCGTGAACTAGTGGCATTTATTATAAAAAATCTACACTTAACCTAAACCAACCAGAATTTTATTTATAGCCGATAACTGAAAACGGGAAAATAAAATATACGGCAACATAGGCAGATCTACAATTTTCTTTATGGACGACTGAGATGAGGTCTAATCTAAGAGTGCAGTGAAAAGTTTGGCAGTTTGTAGATTTGGAGCTAATATTCAGTTACAGTTCACATCTAGTGATAAAGTTATTGGTATACCTACTGGGCTCTGCTTCTGTTATTCTCAGTGCTTATCCGAGGTGGAAATGCGCCGAGCATTCAGTTCCTTTGCAAATGCGTTGCAGCTGTGAAATTCTCGCATTCATTTTAATGAGAAAAGGCATGAATGTGATTTTATTTTGCAGAAAATATGTTTACTTTATACTATAAATATATGATGTATCTAAAATGCAACACTCATACAAAAAATATGTTTTAGAAGGAATTCAAGTAAAAGTAGAGTTGTCAGTAAACAGTTCCAAGTAAACGCATTTAGTTTCGTGAAATCGCAATTTAGGATTTTTTTTAACCAAACTTTTTTATCTGTACTCACAATTTTTACGAACTGATAGAGCTAATAAATGAGGCGTCGTAGCTACGCCATTAATTTTATTCTGAAGATACGTGATTTCGGTATATTCATAATTATATATAATGTTAAACAATACTACTTTTATGACTCAGTCAACCTGGTCCGAAGCAACGAGGCCGAAATTAGAGTTTGTTAGTTTTCAATGGACCCTTTTGTCAGCTGCTATTACAGTTCCTATCCTAGTGTTTTTAACTACTTTTATATTAGTTTTTATATTCATCTATTTTCCTTGCGAGTAAACTATTATGTTCCAGTATCTAATAATCTAACAAATCAGAATCTACCTCTATTCTTCAGCAACAAAGATAATGAACGCTCAATTTTAGAAATCTATACGTTGGTTAAATTATCGGGCGAAGTTTTCACGCAGCCTTGGCACTGCTGTTATTTCCGCGATGCCCTCCAAGAGTGAGGGTTCGCGTGCTCGGAACTCAGTATTACATATTCCCTGGCGCTTGGCTCCAACCCCATGACCTTACATTGCCTTACCAATGTCAATGTTATCAGATCAAAGATACTGTTTACAAGTTGGGGCCGTGTTGTTGATCGCACTATTTTCGTCAGCTGGTGATGATGTTATCAAAATTAATGGCTGAGTAATGGTCAACTTGGTTCCTTGTGTAATAATAATTATAATATTGGTGGGCAATTCACACAGTGCCAACTAACCCTAAACTAAGCATAGCTTGTACTATGGGAACCAGACAACTGATAGAATACATATATGCATTTTTTTGTAAACACATATTAACACCCAGACACAACAAACACCTATGTACGTCACACAAATTTTTGTCCTGGGTGGGAATCGAATCCACGACCAACAACGCTGAAGGCAGAGTTACTACCAACTGAGCTGTGAAGCCTGTCGTGCTGTGTGTACGTGAGATGTTCTAGATTTTTGGTGATAGTGTAGTATAATTAGATTATCTATCATAACCAAAATCCCGATCTATTGAACACATTTGTAGACGAAAACACTGGATAAGAGACCCATTCCAAGGAAGATCAGCTATCTGCCAGTGAAAATCCCGACAAAATCGTTCCAGCCGTTTCAAAGATTAGCCTGACCAAACAGAGAGATAGATAGACACATTTTTTTATTATTATATGTATCGTATGTATATACTTTCATATGCATTTAGTATAAACTGTTATTTTGACATTACAAAGAGCACTTCAATTTCATTTCAATGTCATAGCAACAACGTGTCCTTGTCCTTCAAAGATCGGAACCTCCTGAGGGATTAGCTAGAAGTAATGTAATTACCCACGCCTCAATCGAACGCGAATAATCCATCGGCCTTTGTTTTGCCTTGTATTTTAGTCTACGAACGATGAAATTGTTTGTACTTATTTGTGTGTCCAATCGCTGAAACCTGAATCAGAAGGCAGACTTACTAATCAACTGAGCTGCGAGGCCAGTCGTATATATATCGTAGTCCAGACTTTCGGGGATGAATCATTCGTCAATCCACCAACAAGCTCCAAATGTAATTTTTAGAGGCAAAAATGCCTTAGTTTTTCTGTAGAAAGCTGTTGAGGTCGTTTATCGAAAAGAGCTGTTCTACCTTGTAATTTCAGCGACCTCGCAAGAACCATTGTTTAAACGAGTGAATTCAAATTCCAATGCCTATCTATCTACATGAGTCTTTAACACGCAACAGTAGCCGTCCTGAAATAAACAAATCAATATCTAATGGAAGGTTATAGATAATTTCTGCAATAGACCCTAACTAATATGAAGGGTGAACATTAGGGATGGTGTTTATAAAAATATGATGACCAGATCGTGACGACCTGGAGTCCTAATCTCAGCACAGTTCGGACATGATTGCTGTCATTTTACTTATTGAAGAAAAAGACACAAAAAATTTAATAGGTTTCAGTATTTACGTACAATATATAATAAATAGTAATATCCATCGGAGGCTCAATCGGTGATTCGGTAATCCAAGTAAATTAATTCAAGTACAGATTATTAAAATCGTCCATCCCTTTTGGATGTTGGAGGGTTATTCGGAATCCGGATGCGGCATTTTACATTTTTACGGGTATGTTCTACGTTTAAAACGATTACCTTTAGGAAAGGTAAACCTACTGTTTACGCAGCCATAAAAAATAAATGAGCTTCAATATGCAGCTGAATTCATTATGAAGGAGCTGGGTTATTATTGTTGGATATCAAAAACGAAACACACATAATGCTTGGATATACTTTTTGGGATATCAGTGTACTGTTTACCAGATTTTTAGTTCCTTTGTGTTGGTTGGTACCTATCAGAATTGAATTTGCTCTACATACTTTGAATGAAAGTACTAGCGAAAGCGATATCTAAGTCTTCGTGGAATGGCAACGGTGGCTATGAACTTATACTTGCTAGTTAGTTTTCATTTAAAAGCTTAACTTATCGCTTTGTTACTGGAAATAAATAATATTCATCGTGCGATAACAGCGAAAGTTGGATCAAGATATGCGTGATCTAATGAGATAGACCAAATTATTCCGCTATCCACTAAAAATTTTATTATTTAATTAATAACATGAAGAATATTTTGTAAAGCTGTCTTTTATTTTGGGGCATTGGTACCTTTGTAGAGCTTAAACAAACCAATCCTATCTAAGCATCAATCTCCGTATCTTCCAGCCTGAAAACAAATTAATCTTTAAAACCTCAATTAATCTCAAAATTATGACAAGCGAAAGCTGAGTACCCTTGTAAGATGAATAAGATCTTAGGGAGAGCAGCTAGTGGGCAGGTATATACTTAGCTGGAAGTTGCCTTACTCCATTGTTGTCGGACCGTTAGTAACAAATTAGGCACTCGTTAGAGACCTCGCTATCAGGGAATATTGAGCAGTCTTACACAATAGAAGAGAATAAGGTCACCAGAGAGTTTTAAGCTTCCTAACTTATACATACGAGTAGCTTAACTTATATAAACATGTAAGTGCTTTATATTGTGGACAGAGAGAACAGAAATAAATTCAATAGTGGGTAATTTTACATTGTTGCTATTGAAACGATCGCCATGAATGTTAGCAACATACAACGATATCTGATAAATTCACACTATGGAAAAATCTATGTGATCTGATGTGTACTAAATGACTTCAAAATTCCACCTTCATGAACTTAGGAGAAATAGCTAGAATCGATTTGCTTTTAGAAAACGACATTCTTCTATACTTCGTGAATTCTGAAGTCTTTTTTTTTATTTTTTTATTATTGATCGGACAATCTTGGGACTAACACCTGGGAGTAACCGTGTTCTGGTTTAGAGGACATTGTTAAGACATACGTCAACGTTGATCCTAGTCTATCCCGTAATGAAAATCGCTTCAGGTTAGTGATTAATGGTTGATCCAAGGCCTTGTACGTTGACCTTCGTAATCTTGTAAGGGCGAGTATTATGTTACGAGTGGGACATGAATAAACCTAACTCAGGTTTCTTTTTCGTTAATAAACGTTAGGTATATAGCCGTCGACGTCCCAGTAGGGAGATTTTGAGTCATATTTCTGAATATTAAAGCTTGGACGGCGCGGCGCTTTGTATATCTACATAGATACAAAGAGCTATTAACAGTTAGGTACCTCTTGCTGTTGCCTTCTTTGCTTTCAAGAATTTGTTTGATATTATCAGCCAATAAGCACACCCTAAGTTACCAATCCTACTAATCTTAGCTATTTTCTAAGAACTCCGGTACTCACTTTCCAGCTTTAATTAAACGGAGATTGGTTTCATCGACAAAGGATATTGATAGAATTATTCCGGATTCCCTATAACAAGGGTTAATTACAAAAAGTTGTATTGTTTAGATTTTGGTGAAAAGTTTAATTAACTAGAGCTTTTCTATTTTTGAATATTCTTTTAAATCTACGATTGTGAAAAAAATTCACTTGGCCTTTTTCATAATTTGTTTCATGCGGCGATGGGGTTAAAAACTGCCACTTGCTCACTTTAGATGGCGCTACTTTTGAACTAACAAGCTGGCTTTCATTCTCCATAGTAATATTGTGACAAATTGTTGTTTTTATAAATCTTTAGTCACCAAATGTGCAACAAAGCTGTTAATTTATCAGAGAAATCGAAAGCGAAGTGACATACATACAAAGTGCTGTCGGGTCTTCTTCTTAAAATAAAGTAAGGAATAAATGAATGAAGGAAATAAAGTTTTTGACCTTGTCTGGTCTGGTCTTTTTAAGTACATCTGATATTATTAGCGCATGACAAAAAATAACTTCATACACAGGCAAATCTTTTCGTTAATAAATAAACATATATGTCATTTTCTAAATTATAAATGGTTTCTCATTCTTATCTGTATTATTCTTGATAGCAAAGTATCAACAAACCAAATTTAACTGACCTGGTGGCGACATCTGCGGCGAGCTTTTTTTTATCTCTGTTGTGGTTATTAGATTTCTTTTTGGTTATTAGCATTTTTACACATTTTTAATATATTTTTTGTTTGTAAACATCGTGCCACCCAAAAGTTCCAAAGAAACTGTTGAACAAGTATGTTGATATTGACAATTCACTAGTTAGGTAGGACTAGTTAGGTACTGAATAAGGATTCAGTACCTAACTAGTAAAGAACAATCGGATACAAAATTAAAAGTCAGTTACATAATAAATTATTTTTTAATCATGCATCATTTGAAGGAACCTTCAAACGAAGTTTAAAAAATAGACTAAATCTTATCTTGTGGATTCATTTAGTTTTTATTCTATGGCATTTTTTAGAGAGAAAGATAGATTTTATGAGAGCGCCGCGCCGTACCACGATTCATTTTCTTTAGGTTGGTAATACCTAAGGAATTGGAAGAAAAACAGGAAACAAGAAACACGAGCGTAATATCGAAATCATATTTCGTATTCACATTTTGTGTCATCCATGTGTACAGTGAAGGGACACACACCCACCCTGCCCTCGACGACATATTTTCCTCCGTCATAACATAAACGTACTGACCCCTCACCGAATTCGAAGCGAAAAACTCGTCGGACCGACAACTAAAACGGATAATTCGGGTACCGTTTTTGAATATCAGAGTTCATCAGCTGGCATATCAAACGTTAAAAACGCGGAACTAGCTATGTTTTTGAAAGATGTTTTCGAACGATCCGGAACGAGGAGAGATATTTTAGGAATTGAGCAGGTGGTTTGTTTTCGAAGCTTCGAACAGGAAGGATGTAAGCTTTTAAGAAACAGTTCGAAAGACGGAATGGTTTGTGATTTTTCTGTAAGTAGGTATTAAACGAACTGTGATAGACTTTAACCAGTTAACTAGGTACACGACATAAACAGAAACCTGACGTCTCTTCAATCAATCGTGTTAATTGACATCGTAGAAGTAAATCAGTCCGAGATACACGCCAGCCCAACGTAAGCATGCCAAGCCAACGTTATTTAGATGTGATGTAAATTTTATGTACTTATGATTTATTATTTCTTTGTTGTCAGTATTTTTGTCATTGAAAAATGACAATGTTTCGCTCGTCACCATTTTATATAAACAAAATATATCTATATATATCTAATCAAAAGTTCAGAACTCAAATTGATAATACTGGGCGGTTCACACATGTTTTCTGAAACGGTTTTATTGCCCCTGAAACTTCTGCGCACCTTCTGTGCCGACCCTCAAACGACGCGTCCGTCTCTCATTAAGGACAGAGCAAGCTTGACAAAACTTGAACGCACCCTGTTTATCATTTGTGTGGTTCCATAATACCCCATTAGCTAAATTCCAAGAAAACTGTAATGTCCAAGCGGTTTTCTCAGGCTCAGCTAATCGATTAGCCCTTATTCAATGGACATTTCACACAGCGGCATTTAGCCCCAAAGTAAGCTAAGCATAGCTTGTATCATGGGAACCAGACAACTGATATAATACTTATACCCTTTATTAATACATATTAACACCCAGACACAGAACAAACAACAATGATCGTCACACAAATAATATTTGTCCTGGGTGGGAATCAAACCCACGACCTACAGCGCAGAACGCAAGGTTTTTTTTTGCTGTGAGCTTTGAGCTGTGAGGCCAGTCTGCAAATGTGAAATGAGCATATAATTAATGAATTCTGAAGAATCTGTAAACTGTTCATATATTTAATTTACCTACCTTATAAGTACCTAAATGTGCTTGCTTTGTGCCCCTGCTCCAAATGGTGGACTACAGCTAGTTTATTGCCACAGTCATTCCCACTGCTCTAGGTCAGACTGAAGGCTATTTTCAAAGACAAGTGCGCACAAGGGTGCCAGATCAAAAATAACCTGTAGTTCTATTATTCTATAGACCGAAAGGTGAAGAAGTACATCTAATTTGCCCATATAATTTACTCGCCACCTGCGCAGAAGAGAATACTTCACTTTCATTAAATACTTTATCAGTAAATCATTTATTACCTAACTTAAGCTTTCCATCACATTAGGTGAGAAGTGACATGCACAAGAGACATTCCTTCGACCCTTTTCATCTCAAAGTGCAGTACAATGACTTGGGTCTTCATATACGTAAGTAGGGGACAGCCTGATACGTATTACTGCCAAGTATAAGGACGTGTTCTAATCTAATGAATCTATTGTACTAATTCTCCAACTTTTGGTGTGGTGTTTAGTGTTAGATATAGATAATAACGCATGTTTTAGGTATTCACTTTCTATGGGCCATTTACATGCATATTTTTGGATTGTAATGTTGCTTGGAATAAACGGATAAATAAAATATACTTTTGTTATTGGCAGAGGTTACCGCTTAACATCAGGTGGGCCATATTGCTCGTTCCACAACTTAAGCACATTAAAAGAGATGTTTCATGCAGCAGAATATGATAATTATTAATTATGGCTGCTAGTTGCAACATATACTCGTAAATATACAGCATTAACCGGTAAAATAGACAAAAAACAATTCATCTAAATACGTCCAGTTATATTTCGTGATACCCGAAAAAACAAATTGTCAGTAAACTAGTTTATATTGGACGGAAAATGTTAATATGCTTGTAAATAATTCAGATGAAAAACGTTTGTCGAACCAACCAACTAGATAAAGTATATATGTTTTATTCAAGAGAAAATTTTTAAATTCAGGAAATATAGACCTAACTTTGCTATTTTCATTTTATCTATTGGTTATTGGGTAACGAACAGGGACATGAATGGTCGTTCTAGAGCGTGCTTCTACCAATTTCCACCTACGTTTCAGTTTAGCATGTAAACATTGATAAATATATGAATATTGGTGGACGCTTCACACAGCGCCATCTAGCCTCAAAGTAAGCTAAGTAAATAGCTTGTACCATGGGGACCAGACAACTGATATAATACTTAAATACTTTTTTTTTGTAAATATAATACATATTAACACCCAGACACAGAACAAACATCTATGTTCGTCACACAAATTTTTGTCCTGGGTGGGAATCGAACCCACCTACAGCGCAGAAGGCAGGGTACAACAAACTGAGCTATGAGGCCAGTCATACATTACACAGGTGTTGTAATTAATTTAGGTATGCAATTACTTCAGCGTACAATTCGCAATAAGTAAATGAAAAGCAAACGTGAATCACCCACCGAAATGCAAGCTGTGTAATAATATAATAATAATAATAACTTATTTGCACCTTATATAGTTAACATAGATACTTAAAAATAGTTATGCTTAAGTTATAGTAACAATTTCAGTGAAAACAGCTAGAACCCAAACTAAGACATTTAAATATCATAAGATATAGGTACTAGCCACTAGCGTCCACCCTCAAATACAGTGAGGTTAGCGAATTTATCAACGAACGAGCTGTTGCCCGCGACTTCGTCCGCGTGGAATTCGGTATTATCACGCACCCCTATTTTACCCCTCGGAAAAGTAGCCTATGTTACTCCTTGTTACATCAGCTATCTGCCAGTGAAAGTCCCGTCATAATCGGTCCAGCCATTTCAGAGATTACCCGGAACAAACAGACAGATAGACAAAAATAAAAAAAAAATTGTTTTGGTATATGTACCGTGTCCGTCCATATGCACTTAGTAAAAAGCGGTTATTTTAATATTAAACAGACACTCCAATTTTATTTATTTGTATAGATTAAACGACTATTTAAATCATTCAACTAATAATATAGTAATATAGTAGGATAGGATATAGTAATGTTACATTTCAAACATCGTACCATCAGAAGTAGGTTATCGAGATTGTGCTCCTGGGTTCTGTTTCCGCGTGCACGTGCGTCGGAAGCTGCACACAGGATAGCTGGAACGAAGCTACTTCCGCGAAGGTCGATATCGCAACTTCCTAGCTCGAGCACATCCCTCCAGAATGGATAGAGGCAGGAGTGTACGCAGGGGGGTCACAATAAATTCGACTGGCCTCACAGCTCAGTTGGTAGTAACCCTGCCTTCTGCGCTGTAGGTCGTGGGTTCGATTCCACCCAGTACAAACATTTGTGTGACGAACATAGAAGTTTGTTCTGTGTCTTGGTTTTAATATGTATTATGTGTAATGTGTAATGTCCAATAATCAGACAATACTGAAATTTGGCGTGCGTTTAGTTTTTATGACATAAATGGAAAACGTTCTGAAAACTGAGATATTTTATTTAAGCCATCAACTAAGAAAAAGGGATACTTTATTTTTTACCCTTAATCCGCGTATTTTTAGTTTTTTCTAAATAATGGTTGATCGTGCATTCTTGTGAGAAATGGTCGATATAAGTTATTAATGTTTCTTCAAGATTTTTTACTATCTTTTGATTGCGTTACAGTTCGTTCCATAAAACAGAAATTACAGTTTTTGTACCAAAAACTATATCGCTGCTAAGATCAAACAAAAGTTTGATAATTTGTATCGTCGTGTTATTGTTAGCAATTAGACAACAGACATCGCGAGTTCTCATTTCGGGTCGAACCAATAGTACAATTATAATAGCGTACTGGCCACTGACCCCCCTTGAACTGTCTGAGTACGCCCTTCACACCCGCAGGCGTACTATTTCGTTAGTTTCCGAGCATCCTCTGCATTTAAAACATGCAAGGTAAACTTTTATACGTGCACGAGTTTTCGAGTCCTATTAAATACGCTTTGTATCTGTATATTTTCTCTTTGGTTTCCTTTGTTCTCAATCAAAACATCGAATTTACATCGAATGTAGAACGTATCGACTTTAAAATAGCGGAATCTTACCCAGACATCATTAATTCAGGAAATAGTGACAAAACAACGAATGTTTCCAGATCGTTTCTGAGAGGTCACCGATGGAATAATGTATTAGAATGTTACATGTTAGATGGAATAAGGTAGGTAGATTTACAACATTAACATTCGACCGGGTATCAACTCAATGCCGCAGGGCTGTCGTGTTTCATACATCTCGAAGCCTCCGAGTGAGATGAGGGAGGTGTGGTCGGAATAACAATTAGCAATGCGACAGAGGTCACCGTTTGACACTTGACCTTCGCTGCATTATAGGTAATTTGAAATGAGTACTTTCCTAACCTAATTGACATGATTTCATTCGATGTGTCAAGCTAATTAACATGCGACTGTTCAAATGTAATGATGGTAATCAGCATGCAGGGTGTGTAGCGGACAGCGGACGGATATAGCGACCGCGCGATTGTATCACCAGGTGTATGTCGGTGTGGTGAGTGGTCTGGCACGAGCGCCGCTCATCGATATTTATGGACCGATTCGCCATTGGCATTTGCATTGCAAGAGGAAAACTTTAGCGGACGTCAAAGGTGCCTTTGTAACTAGACAATACGTTAATAACTCCCTAAACCTAATATGGAGGTTGCCAAAAACGAACGGTAATAGAAAATTGAAGAAATGTTCGCTGTCTGTAATAAATGAGGTTAGGCGCGTCTCGGTGGAAGTGTTCGTTTTTCGACGCTTGAACCGGGAATGCAAATTATCGGAGGCGGCTGCTGACAAATTTGATTCCTGCTGGCTCGTCAGCGCCGCGCGAGACACGGCTTTGCTATACCGGATGCCATGTACATATTTATATATGTATATACGTAGACAGATAGACACATAATAGAGTTAGGACACATTGATTGGTTAAGACAAATTGTGACCCATCCCAGAGACGACTTGATGATGAATGATGATAGAAGCTTTCTTCATTTGTAATCGGTGCTAGATGAAAGGCGGAAGTCCTAATTTTTGAATATTTTAAATTAATATAATGAATGTAGATAAAGATTAACAATGAAAATATAATTTGATACTATCTCGAATGAAGCAAATATATCAAAATAAATTGTTAAAAAGACAAAAATGTGTTCTCTCCGGCCGGGAATCGAACCCGGGTCTCCCGCGTGACAGGCGGGGATACTTACCACTATACTACCGAAGACATGAGAATAGTGTATATATTTTCTTATTACGTTTGCCTTGTTACTTAATTTAGTTGTATTTATTGTCAACAAAGATAAGACCACTATAATTTACTAATTCAGATCTATATTTTATGCTTCTACTATAGCGTCCCTTCCTGGCTAAGCGCGGATAGCACACTAAGTATTTATAGTCGAAAACTTGCAATTAAAATTACACAAACATTTCTCTATAATTGGTTTGTCTAGTAAACACAGTATCAAAATCCCTACCCTCGGTCGTTTCAAAGATCCGAGGATAGCTTAAATAGAACCCACGGAAAACGCGGCTGGGAACTTTAATTATACTTAATATGACAAAACAGTCGTTTTTTTTTAATGGCTTAATTTTCTGTTGGACACAGATGGCCTTGACAGCGTTTACACGGGCTTTAGTTTTGTAATTTTGTAATTTTGAACTTTTGTAATTGCGTTGAATGTGTTTTAATCTATGGATCAAGTATGGGTCTGAAATAAATGATTTATTATTATTATTATTATTTAGACGAAGCCATGGAAGTTAGGTAGCCTAGCCCTAACAACTATGGTACTTATAAGGTGCTCGATACCACGCCTTTACCGAATCAATTTCACCGTGGGTTATAGTGTCATAGGAATATAGACGTGACAAGTGTTAAACATGTGCAATGAATAAATAAATAAATGTTCAAATAAATAACTATTTATGTAAATAAGCCACAATTCCCACGAATAACTGGGCTAATCGTTTTTAGTGTTCCGTACCCGTAGAAATCTACAAATATTGCATTCACTCTGTCCGTATGTCACGTAAACAAAATGAGTGACAGATCTCAAATTTGATTATTATGGATAGAATTTTAACACAAACGAAATATAGGATTAAAAATTACAGTAAATTAGGTAGATAACAGGGTGAGTCACTGATGATACGTAAAATCAAACCGTTTTTTTTATTCTGGCAATTTGGTTTTTTCTTTGTATACAGCTCATCGGGTAGGTATCTACCTAGTGTTCATATGTAGTAATTAGCCAAGGTCTACTCCAGAATTATATCTACAACAATAATAAAAGGCAAATCTTCTAATCACGCAAGAAAGGAGCCTTTTTGAGGCGCACTTAAATCCTTTCACCACTTCAACTAGTAGTAAGGCAATATTATGGGACGGTTTTTAATTCCTACGTCCCGACAAATCATTCCATAATTTTGACTCATCCTCAAATTTACAAATTTCTCCCTGTGCCGACTGAAAACACTATTGGGTGCATCGGCCGCACTGACTGACGTAGGAGCTGGTTATTTCCGTGCACCTGGTTACTGTCGAACTTAAGTTGCAACGGGAGGTTTGGTTTGGACAGCATGCATCTTGGATTGTGCTCCTTCGCAGAACAAGTACGTATTTTATGTGAATTTGTTCCGGCACTTACATGTTTAGTGGTACCCTCTTCCCATAACAAATGCAACGTGACTTGGTTCGTCCCCTTCTAAGCTATAAAGACCCAAATCGCAATGTACTGTGCCTGTGACTTTGAGACTTAAAGTTTTTTTTGCTCGTAATTTCATCAACACCTTTCAAATCTGGCAAATGCATACCTATGAACCTGCTTGGCGGCAGATTAGTTATGGTGGCAGTAGGTAACGCCCCGGACGAACCACAACATTTACTGCAAACATAATTACGTGTGACTGGCTCAGAATTCAGATTTGTGAAAAGATAGATAACGTAGGACTTCAATTGGTGATCCTCTAAAAGGCCTTTAAATTGTTAGGTTTCGCAAACGTTTATAGGTTTTAGCACTTTATGTCACTGTTATGTATTTGTAATTTCACCAGAGAGCACACGTCAGTTTTTTTTGAGGTCGCCACAACTGACCTCTTCATGCACACAGCTTTGACAGTTGGCGCCATTTTTGAATCTTTGTGACGTTTATCAAAGGGGTGATACATGAATTCCTTCCAGGGTACTAAATAGTTGTGCAAAAAAAGTTTTTATGTTTGAGACATTTTATGTTTTTCACTCTGGTTGCAATTCCAGCATTTAGAAAAAAAAAACAAATAAGTAGTATTCCAAATTCAAATTCCAATTTTTTTTTCAAGCTCAAGTCCTCTTGACTTCCTATTTTGTTAGACTTGATGTCGCAAGGTGTTTTTTTATGATTTTTAATGTCGCATAAACCGGGATCATCATATATTAAACAATTTCCAAAGCGGTAATGTACCTACCTCTGGCATATCGGATTCGCGTGCGGTAGAATAACAAAACCTGTGTCAAGATGCTTTGCTACCAAGATATTCGTATATTTGTCTTGTTTGTAGTATCATAAACAATAATTGTTGGTAATTTCCATGCACCTGGCTTCCATCAACTGATAGTGCACGCAGCAAGCATCCTATCGCTCTGACGGAATGCTCAGTACAAAACATTCTCTGAACAAGACTTAATATTAATTAATTATAAAAAAAACTATTATTCTAACGCAATGGAGTAGATACTGTTTCTAGTCCAATGTTTATAATTACTTAACATAGTTATGGGTTGAGTACTCATTCATTGTCCATTCATTCGATTCGGTATAAAGCAACCAAATTAGGAAGGTACGCCCCCTGCCGCCTTCGGGCCTGCAGCTCTGCTCCCTACGCCATAGGGTTACCCGACCGCGGTAGCGAGCGCGCGCCAAGCCAGCCAGTCAGTCATCGAGCGGCCTGCTTGGGAGACGCAACGTGGATTGTTGTAACGCTAACGGGGTACACCTGACATGAGCGCATTATTTCCTGAATTGTGAATAAAAACAAACGAACTTATTGGATTTCAGTGATCGAATCGAGTGTGTGCGCGGTGCTATAACTATTTCTGATTCGTGTTCGGCTAAAGAGAGTTTGTTACATCGGATTGGTGCAGTGTTTATGTTGGGTGCGCGGCGCCCGTTCCGTCCGGCGTGCTGGAGGGACGTCGCCCTCAACGATTCCTAATAGAGGTAAGTCGCCAACAATATTTTTTTTGTTTTAAATTTGATTGTAGCGGTCTCGGACGCGCCGGTGAGAAGTGATTTATTACTAAAAGCCGGTTCCTGTGTGACGACGCGTCGAATGAATAGTTGTAAGAATTTTGATTCGTTCCGCTATCGAAATGCATATTATTTTTGTACGATTATACAGAAATATTATTTATACATTATTAAATCCACCGCCTATTTTATATATAATATCTCGCAGGGATATTGAGGATTGCAATAAGATAATAAGAAACTCATCCACGATTATATGACCCGACATTCTCTACGTCAAAACAGTGCCATCGTTAGTTTTGTCACAGAATACGAAATGATAAGGTTCTGCCTAATACTCTCGGTCAGCAGCCCCACTTCAGCGAGCTTTTATTAGTGTTCACCTAGATGCAGAGGTGATAATTTCAGTAGGAACATGGTTAAAGAAATACCTGTAGGTATATAAACTATAAGAAATACATACCTATTACCTACCAGACAGGCCGCCCCAATGGAAAGCCAACGAAATGGAAGCTTCGCTTAAGGAATGGACCTCACATATACAGTCCTCATCTTAGTAACGAACACAATTTGAAAATAGCTTTTGATCGAGTTTTGTGACGATAGATCATGGAATGGACATTACGGGAAGTCCTCTGTCTTAGTAGGTATCTTCCCCCAGCACGCCTTCTATAGCAATGTCAGAATTGTTTCAACTTGTGCCATCTTTTGGATAACAACGCCAGATTGGTTGAAGCGTACATCGATAGGTTTGTTGTTTGCAGCCCTAAATCGCAGCAAGCTCCACACAACCACAGATTATTAATAAGTTAGTATGGTATAACCCAGTTTCTCGGGTGACGGTGCCGCGCCGGCTCACTGATTTGTACGGCGAGATGCTCACCCGCTCCAATGCTCGTGATCATTCAAGATGACAACATGTTTTTATTTTTTTTATTAATTACAATAGGCTAACATTTGATCGCAATCTCACCTGTTAAGTGACGATGCGGTCTACGATGTAGCATGTGCGCCTAGATAATTCACTCTCCTCTTGAAGACCTCCAGATTATAATTCTCGGGAATTACAGACGCAGGCAAGGAGTTAAGGGTATGTTATCAAGAGAACGCCAGTTTTGTACCACTTACCGACTGTTTTTGCGGAAATGTTTGAGATTTTCGGCCATCCACTCGACGACGTCCCAGTTTCTGAGGCTTATGAAATTATAAACTAGGCTACAAGTCGCTGATGACGACATACAGATTTTCTAAAATGATTATTGGCATGAGATTTGAACACTAACACATTTTTGAGATGTTCAGTAATTTTTCCAGAACTGGATTCATCAATACGGCTGAAGAGATTGTTTTTCTAACCTATTTTATTATACCTATTCCTGTTTTTCTGAAATCCTCTAGAGAAACTGTTTATAAAGCTTCCTTCCGAAACTGACTGAAATAACGTCATTGTTTAATGTACTTGTGAATCCAGCTATAATTATATCACACTTTGTAACAAAGGTTTCGACTTCAAAGCTGTCGGGTATTACACTTCCAATACCGTCACGCGGAGGTTTCATTCAAATCCATAATATCAATTAGTGGGCAACAAACTGAATATTAATTTGCTTGTTGATGTTAATTGAGCAAGTTATTTAGGCCGGCAATTATGACCACAGACTGGCTAACATAAGCAGCGATTGGTTTCGTGGCTTGAGGCTTACAAGCGATACTATCTCAACAATAAAACCAGACGAAGATGAAGTCATTCGCTACGCAAACAATAAGGCAAGCGAGCTCGACCGTTTATTGTTCGAATAATATTGGTAAGATTAAACAGTCTGCCTTAAAAAATGTATCCGTGTCAAAAGTATTTAAGCTATGGTGAACACAGCTATCCAAAACGACATAAAAACAGTAGCTCTCGTGAAATATATAAAATTCAATAGACATAAACTTGAATTCAAAATTACTACTCAAGGTGATTTATGAATCTACGAAATAGATAACTCAGGAAGGTAATAATTATCCATAGTGACGCTTGCGATTTAACTCTCATTACTCAGGATGAGATGAGATGAGAATTCTTAAGAGTGTGGTAATTACTGTGGGGTTTATTTACAACTAATAGAAAATTATCAATCGAGACGATCTCACTGGGTTAGTGCCAACTCAACACGTTCTCAACTCATCACGAAATAGATTACCGAATAGGTGTAGATACAGGTACAGTCGGGACGGGTGAATATTATTTGAAATAAATCATTAGTTTTATTTGAAAGCTATTCGCTCTAATAGTTTGTATTCAACAACGAAGGAAAGATCCGATTAACAGCAGAAACTGGTTATTTTTAATGTGTTGAATTGAGAACGTGTCGAGTTGGTACTTACCCTTATTGTATAAGTATGTCTTGAAAATACGAAATATTAGGGGAATATCACCAGTTTTATAATTATAGACGTGGACTTATCAAAAAATAACGTATATAATCGAAGTGGGTCACAGATAGGGTTGCCAACCGTACTATATTATATAGTATTTTACTATATTTCGAGCACAGATTTTCACAGATTTCGAGACAGAAAATTGTTAAATAATGCAAGAAGTTCAAAAAATATACTTTTTAAAAAAATAATTAGATAACAAACTTAACATTGCGTTTTTTTCATCTTTCCAAAAAATATTATATTTTTTTAAGTGTACTATAAATTTTCTTACCTTATTGTCGAAAATACTATATTCAACCGAAAAAAATTTGCCAACCCTAGTCACAGCTGACACAGACAGCGTAAACGATATTCACTTCAAAAAGTTTAATGTATTTTTATTTGACAACGGAGATGTTTGATAGGACTTATGCTAATTTAAATTTTCTGAGACGCAAGCGATGAGAATTCTAACTTGACGATGTAGGCTGTAAGTTAATAATACCTATGCGAGCAATTCCGAATAAGCACTAGTGAATTCTAGATAGAAGTTTGCAGATGCACAGAAGGTTTCTGACATTTCTTTATGAATACTGTCTCCAAAAACGTACGACGAATCGATCATCAACTCGTGTTTGAGGAGGCTATTTGAACACACCAATTCAACAGATTTGAATAATTGTTGTTATAAAATATGAAAAATACTCACTTATTTAGAAAAACGTATATTATACGTACGTTTTGATCAATGGAGTTTGGCGAAGTATGTCATATCAAGGTTTATGAGATTTTTTATAAGATTTATTTTGGATCTCCTCATCAGTAAGACATACTAGTATACGTAAACAATCTATATTTCAATCTAAAAAAATGGTTGTCTGTAAAGTCGGTTTACTGACGATAGTTGAACGTGTCAACGTCTTAAGAAAATACTGATGGAATGGTAGCATTTTTCAAAAGAAAATTTTAATTTCATTTGTTTAATAGATTTTTATGTATATATGCACTTGATACTCGATCAAAACATGTAAATGTAAGTATTAGCAGCTGTCCACGCAGACGCATCGCTCACTCAAGTAGGAGAGAGACGGATGTCGAACGCTGCCGAACGCAAAGGCCGATTGTGCTTCTTTGTCGCTCGTTCCGCGCTCTCGCTTGCACTTGCACAAGCCTTACATGGAACGCCTCAGAGCGAGGTAACGCCGCATGAGTCATGTTTTTTCGTGCGTGCAGCCGGCTCTATCGAATTATAAGACGTTGACACGTCAAAAGATCAAAAGCGGCAATCCGAATTGTTAAAGTTCTCAAAGTTGATAAATTGATCTTACTCTTTTAGGTCTTAAAAAGAGAACAATATCAAAGAGTGCTGTTCTGTTTGGGATCACATTAACGGCGCTTCCTCTTCACGTACTCGTATCCTGCTCGTAAAATGTTAAGTGTTTTGCTTTGGTTTGTCGGCAAACCATAAAACCCTTCCCCGAGTCATTATCCCTATAGAAAACACGTGCCAGGATAGAGAAATCTATTGAACACTATAATTCCGCATATTCTTACTTTGATGGAGAAGACTTGAGTCGTATTGCTGCTGTCTATGGGTGACGGTTAGTACTTAACTGCAGTCGGGCCATCAGCTCGTTCCGTCACTTATATCACATAAAAAACCAGTATTTTCGCTTTGAAAATGCTAACATAGGAATCAAGAAATCAAGTCGGTTAAGGGGTAATCCTAAACCTAAGGGGTATCAAATTTTGAATGATTTTCTGGAAATGTCGTATATGCGTCACTAACACAATTGTACGATATATAAATCTAATCATTTACTTATTTGGCTAACAACTGTTACACATAACAACATACTTTGCTTCGAATATCCAATTATGTATATATTTTTTGTAAGCCAATGTGTTTAGGCAGTATGAAGATGACCTTAAATACACAGTCGCCTTGAGACCCAATGTGAATATCAATAAGCCGCCGCTTGTATTAAGCTGCGATCTTTACGTCCGCCTTTTTGATAACGATATAGCAGATCGATGATAAATTTAATCACGGTAAATAGTTAGGTGTATTCTCCAAGCCATTTCTTTATGAATTCTCTGGAAATAAAGTTTTTGACTTTGACTTCGTCATATTTTTAATACCATTATTTTACGTTGGTCTTTTCATACTTTATTATTTGAATGAAGCATATTATTAAGTTTTTCTGAATAATTTAAGTTTTAGCTCTTTCATTATTAAAAATCATGAAAATATATATACTAACTAGGTATGCATAATAATAACCTTTCCGTGTGATCTTTTCACTGACCGGTTCAGTTTGCAATATATAACCATCCGAGCTTCATTTCTTAATTGCTTGTTGCTAAAACTTTATTACTTATTTTCCGAGATTCCCTTTATGGCGATTCTTAGACCGCTTTTTCACGCGCATTTTTGTAGTATTTCTGTTTCTACATATTTTATTTATCGTCGACTTCACTTCTATAACATTTTAATTATTACGATGAGTCTACAGTCGCAGCAATATTAATCTGGTTTGTTATTAATTTGAGTGTATGTGTACACACAGTATTTGTTAGGAAAACAATGCTAAATTAGATTCTTGTTTTCCGCTGTGTTCGGCTTTGAGGATTCGTGATCAGGAATCAAAAACTTTGCTAACAAAGTTTATAATTAAAACAAGACTGAATAGTCAGATACCTACTATCCAACTCAAAACATCGCCTTATTAAGGTATAATACAAAATTCTTGAATAATTTTTAGCCACTTTTTTAAACTAGTCTCAAAATATTATATGACCTTATTACCTTATGCATTAACTGCAGGTAAATTTGTTTAAAGGTATGAAAGGCGAAGACAATAGATATTATAAGTCAAATTATTATTGTATGCAAGCTAATTAAGACATGATTACTTAGGAACCTAATCTCATTTACATAATATCTTTACTTGGTAAATATTACCGCAGACTATTAATTATGAATACCTTCTACGTATCCAATTTGAATATTTACACCCGATAGAAACTTCGTGGTAAATCTCGCCAGAGTTGTTGAGGCTGTTTTAATGATTTTGAAGATATAGAAGCGGCGCGTTAGATGGAAACAATGTTAAACTTCTGTTTAATTCTAAAAACAAGTTACGATTTAACCATAATTTTGTTTAGAATTTACAAGCACTTATGTTTTTACTTTTAAATTGTTTAGCATGTATTGTTTTCTTTTCTGTAGTGTTCCGGTTTGAAAGGTGTGGTTGCCGGTGAAATTACAGGCACACGAGACATTCCACCTACACGTCTCAGAGTTACGGGCGCATACGTTGCGACTTGGGTCTTGTCGTACCTAGTAGGAGAGGACCCAAGCCGCATCGCTTGTTATGGGCTGAGGTTACCACTTAAAACCAGGTGAGCCGTCAGCTCGTTCTGTAACAGTATTACAGATTTAAAAAATAAAAGGTACCATATCCTAGATGAAAATCTGCCGCTAAGCACTATCATATGGCCTTTCGGTGATATGTAGTCAAAACCAACACGCCAACACAAAAAAAAAATCTACTTATAATAATTGTTATCAGTTAGGTGAGATTATATATAATAACAGTAGAACAGACCCAGTATCGGAGTCCTTCCGTCAAATATTTCAATGAATGAACTTGCGACCGCGAAGCTTGTCTATTATTGCAAAAATATCGAGCCACTACTATTTTAGAAAACGAATATTGACCCTTACGGTCTTCATCCTCTTTATCGTTGTGGGGTGAATATAAGATCAGTTTTCAGAAGTCGATGCTTCTAAGGTTTTCTTTTATCCTCGCTAGCACCAGTGTTAAAGTCGCAGGATGTAGTAGTCACAGTTTGGAAATTTGTATTGTGAAAGAATGGCATGCGTGACAATTTCGAGCGGAAGCCTTAGCGAGACGTTTTCATTACGAACTTAATGGCCTCAGAATACGCACTCATGCTCTGCAATCAAATAAGTGGTTTTTCGATCGGTTTTTTTTGTTGTTACAAGACTATTTTGACTTGATATAAAATTGTATGTTAAGACTTAATATGTAATACTTATATAAGTATATATATTAAGTGCTTACATAAATATTCCAGTCAGTGATAAAATATTTATTTTTATCAGTGCGAATAAAAGGTGCACAATGGTCATTGACGAATGAAAAAAAAAACAAGTTTCACTCTTAATAATGTAATTTTATTGCAGTTACTTAAAGCGTCGTCAAAATTTGGACCGACAACAACGTTTCAAGTAAAAACGAGTCCATAACAGCAAGTCTGCGAAGTCGTTATTTACTTAATTTATCTTTATTAACTTACTTGACCGAGTTACGAAGAGATCGTTTATTTAAATAAGGTTCCTTGAAGCAGCTTGAAAAATTAGATTTTAGAAATAGTAGACACATTTTGGAGAGCAATTATTGACTTTTCGTGAAAACTTTGGATGTCTAATTTTTTTTTGATTACGTTTGTTATATTAATTTGCACACTTTTGACTAAGGGCTGCTATTAAAAAAATATTTTATCAAGCATAAACATTGTGATAAAGTAAACTTAAATATTAAAATTGGGAAGAATTGATGACATGAAAATATAAAATATTTAAACTTAGCACTTGAGAACGTCGACAACTTGGAAATTATGAAGAAGTGATACTAACTTTAACTCATATTTTTTTTCCA
This sequence comes from Chesias legatella, assembly GCA_947359385.1. Taxonomy (NCBI): domain Eukaryota; kingdom Metazoa; phylum Arthropoda; class Insecta; order Lepidoptera; family Geometridae; genus Chesias; species Chesias legatella. Next base: position 5,326,278 of record OX375786.1, on the reverse strand, counting down.
ACAAGTAAGTTTTCTGGCGATCTTGGATAGTGGCTACTTGAGTTTTGCGTGAAACATATGGTCACATGGGAGGTGCGAAAGGCAACCCAAAGTAGCAGTATACTTGTCGAAGTTCACCCGGAGAAGAACTGACACAATACCTGGTAATCTGCCGCCAGCACTCGTAATGCTGTGTTCTGGTGGAAGGGCCACTCCCTGCGGGTGAAATTGCAGGCGCATGAGACGTAAACTCCCCGTCTCGGGGTGATGGACGCAACGCAATGCGACTTGAGTCATCTCGTACTTTGGTGAAGACTTGAATCGTTCTGCTATTGTATTGGACGGCTGTTACCACTTAACATGAAAATGACATAAAAAATATATACAGGGTTACAGGAAAAGTCGTGCTAGATCCGTTAAGGGCGTGGAGTACCCATCATTTCTGACTTATTTCACTATGAAACACCCTACCCTAAACTTAACCCTTTTCGAGATATTCGACTTTTAATTTTTTATTGAATAATGCCGATTTTTAGGCTACGAAATTTATTTTTGTTTATTTTGTGTATCTTATTATTATTATTATTGCATTTTTACATGTGTAATAAGATGCTTTAGGACATCAATCATTAAAATAGTGCATAAGTTAATTGAATAGACCGTAGTAGACAAGTGAAAGTAAAAAAATAAAAAATATATTAGCAAGCTTATTTTTCTCTAAGGGATATCTAAAAAAAATATTATGACACTTGTTCGGCAGATATTTTTTAAAATATCTACGTTTCATCAGCTATCTAACGAGGTATAATAATCTAGGGTTTTATTCAAATGCATTGGAAAAAAATTAGTTTCATAGGCGACAGTGGAGAAGAAAATTTATACTTAGCCCTAAAAAGTAAAATAAAACATTAGGTATGCATGAAATGTCATTTATTAAAGGTTTTCACACAACTTTTTCTTATTCTACAGTTCATGTTCAACATGGCCGCCTCTATTTCTGAAACATTGTCGCATCCTTCTACGGAGACCAGTCTTCACTACTCCAGTGGTCAACGTGGTCCTCATTTTATTTGCTGCATCCACAATCCTTTCTCTTAAGTCTTCCACAGACAAAACTGGATTCGGCTCGCTGTACACAAGACTTTTCATGCACCCCCATACATGAAAATCCATGGGAGTTAGGTCCGGACTTCTTGCTGGCCATGGCAACGGCCCACCTCGTCCTATCCATTTGTTTGGATAATTTGTGTCCAGCCAGTCTCTGACACTTCTCCTGAAATGGGCAGGGCAGCCATCGTGTTGGAACCACATGTCCCTGATCAGGTTGAGTGGCAGATCATCCAGCAAATCACTCAAGTCTGCTCTCAGGAAATTTTCGTAGCTTTCCCCATTTAGATTATCCGGGAGAAAGTAAGGTCCAATCAAATGATTAGAGATAATGCCCATCCACACATTCACGCTGAATCTTCGTTGGGACCCTTTCACTCTTTTCTTATTGGGATTCCTTAGTTCTTTTGGGGCCCAGTAATGGACGTTGTGATAGTTGGTTATGCCATCTTTATCAAATTTGGACTCATCCGTCCACAAGATATTTCTTAGAAAATCTGGGTCTTCTACGTCAGCATTTAGCATAAATCTGCAAAAGTCCAATCTTCTCGCGGGGTCTCCTTCTTCAATAACGTGTACCGGCGTGTAATGGTACGGGTATAGGCCAGCAGTATGCACTGTAAACCACACTCTCCATTGCGAAAGTCCCAGATCACGGGCAACAATATTAGTGGAAGTAGTCGGATCCGCTCGAAAGCGTTGCACTATCTCATTGTCCTGTTCTTCGTCGTCAATTCGTGGTCTTCCCATGTCTGTATTTCGTCTCAAAACAGAGCCAGTTTCTTTAAGTCTTCGATAAACTCTGTCAAAACAGGCCACATCCGGCACTCGACGACCGGGGTAGCGAGTTATGTATTCGTTACGAGCTACCGTTAGAACTGCTACCTGGAGCGTCCCAACTACTTTTTTCCACGAAATGTAATACAAACCCTAGATTGTTAGACCTCGTTAGATAGCTGATGAAACGTAGATATTTTAAAAAATATCTGCCGAACAAGTGTCATAATATTTTTTTTAGATATCCCTTAGAGAAAAATAAGCTTGCTAATATATTTTTTATTTTTTTACTTTCACTTGTCTACTACGGTCTATTCAATTAACTTATGCACTATTTTAATGATTGATGTCCTAAAGCATCTTATTACACATGTAAAAATGCAATAATAATAATAATAAGATACACAAAATAAACAAAAATAAATTTCGTAGCCTAAAAATCGGCATTATTCAATAAAAAATTAAAAGTCGAATATCTCGAAAAGGGTTAAGTTTAGGGTAGGGTGTTTCATAGTGAAATAAGTCAGAAATGATGGGTACTCCACGCCCTTAACGGATCTAGCACGACTTTTCCTGTAACCCTGTATAATGAATAATTTTAAAATTAAAAGTAAATAGAAATACAAGCTTACATAGGTACTCAACTCATACAGGACGGCATGTACACATAAATTATACAACACAACATTTCAGCAATGAAAACTAACTTAGTGCTCACACGAAAGTTTGAATCGACTGCGGAGCGACCCCTTAGGTTAGAGGAGTCGTCAACTACTGATTAGTCGTGCTGGATATTCTCAGTAATTTCTTGAACAATAATCAAAGTTAGACTTGCCTTCAAAGTTCTGTGCATACCTTTCTCGTCAAACTATTGAACCACATGTTATGTATGCATAGTGCTCGGTTATAATATAGTTATTATTATTATAATGAATGTCACAGAGTAACAAAAGTCCATACTAATACATATTATAAATTCGAAAGTAATGAACTTCTTAATGTCTGTTACCTTTTCACGCCTAAACCACTCAACCAATTTTGATGAATTTCGGTTTTGATTGGACCTTGGAGAAGGACTTGACTTGACTTGGTTAAAATAGGGGATGAAAGTTTGTAAGAGGAATCAATCGTTTCTCAGGTAATCCTTACCTGTAAGGAATATAAAACTTACTATAATTATATGTTTAGAGGAAAAAATATTAGCTTGGAGGTGACTGGTGTATCCTGGAGAATTTCTATTACCTCTCAAGTTTTTAATGCTCCCGTGTGGTCAAATTATCCGACAGAATAGGCCATTCACTTCTCCTAAAACCACGGAACATCACTTAGCTAATTGCTTTCTGGTCACAATCAGTTGGAATTTGAGCACATTAAGATTTACTTACACTTAAATGAAACTTGGAAGTAACTTTATTTTCTGGTCAAGTAATTAGTCTGTGATTAGACGTTACTAATACAATTATTTGATAAGGCTTACTAGCAGTGTATACAAACTCTAGTCTTGGTTTCTTCCTATTATTTTTAGGTATGCTTATATAATAAAAAAACTAGGAAGTTTGTTCATTGACATATCGTGACCAAAAATGCAAGAAATATTGAAAACTATTCCTATTGGGGGTTAGAATCGCTTTTGTGCATGCGTTTTGGTGTATGTCTCTTCTCTAAATCCTATAAAACAAAGTCGCTATTTGCATCAGTCTGTTTGTCCGCTTACTTCTTCTAAACCACGCAACGGATTTTGATACGATTTTACTAAGAGGAAGAGTAATAAAAGGGGAAGGTTTCTGTTCCTTTTTTATTCAATCAAAAACTTTCTGGCTAAGTACACTCTTTATTTTCTTTATTAATGAACTGCGCCCGTGCGATACCGTGGCGGGTAGCTGGTAAAGAATAAAGTAAGAAAGTTTACGCCGGCCAGTGATCGAACCCCCCGGTACTGCTTGCTTCAAAAGCCAGGGGATTTGACAAAACTCACGTGCCTGTGATAAATGATAAGTGTGACGTAAGCAGGTGTTCTTAAGTGAGTAATTGCAGCATGTAGCAACAGCTAGCTGCCACCCGCGGTTTCATAGTTTGAAACCTATAAAAATGAAACTGTGATATGAAGATGTAATGTTTTTAATGTTAAAATATCTTGTAAAGATTCTACTTGACTTGAAGTTGGTGGTAAAATCAAGTGCGATATTTCGCTGCCTTAGCCAATACGTTTTGTGACGTCATTTTGTTTGTTTTCTGTAAGTATTTTGAAATTTTTGGTGTTTATTAATCTATCCACTAATACAAAATAACTTGGCAAATTTTATCTGTATAATAATATTATCGTTTTAATTTGTTTGCCTTTAACGAGCGCAAACTAGTTATAAAATCTAGTTACGCCAAAGTGTCTGAAATAATTTATGCAGTTATAATAAGCTTATAATTAGAGCTTATACCGAATAAATTCTTTTCAATTGACAGGAGAATTGCAACTAATCCAATTGAATAGCGGTTGGACCACTTCACTCATGCAGTAACGGTCAAATTAATTCTAGTTTAATTGAATTCTGTGTAATTTTTAATGAAATAAGGAATTTGGATATTATTTATAAGATTTTCTTGAAAAATAAGTAACTAATTTAACGTCGCAAGTCTAATTTAATATCCACTGATTTAGAATCTTTATATAAATAATCTTCAAATTTTGGAGTGTAGCTACAGGAATAAGTTTTTGAACAAAACGGACTGAAGTTTGTTAGCATACGTTGAAAACAAATCAATAAAAAAATGGTTCAACACATTCTGTGGGGTCGGAATTGTGGGATCAGATGGGTAACCCCGATTATCGCATGAAACAAACTCTTCAAATTAAATATAAGTTAAATATTATACTATTCGTTGGTAAACGCATCACTTGAGAATTGGTATTTTAATTTGCAGCCTTTGAAGCCTCAATACATTTCAAATACACACACTATTACCTGAATTATTATACTGAATTATTTCCATTTTGTAGAACATCTCAGTAGTATGTTAAACGATACGCTATTTAATTCCTTAGCTATGAAGTATTTTATTTAACCTTCCGTTCGCTCAGACCCTTTTAATTTTGCATAAACAAAGACTGTTTATTTTATTACATGATAAATATAAAATACAAAAATATATATAACAATACGACTTCGACGGTCGACTTTACCAGTTTTTTAAATTTTGATTTTCACACCCACTAAGATAGATTTGATCCCAGAGTTCCAGCGGTCATAATAATATTAGTTATTTACTGCATGGAATCGATATTTTATGTGAATCTTAGATTTTATACCATTAGAATGTGAACAAAACAAATTTTGATAGTAAAAATTACTGTTTTTAAAATATTTGTTTATTAGTTGGACGGAAGTTAGTTTCGCTTTATTTTTACGTAGAATTGCCTCCACTACTCATAATTTCGAGGTGACAGTTATTTATGTTCGCGTCCACTCGCAGAGTTGGTTGATGACGTATGGCGTCATGTACGGATTTACATTTTCACACGACCATGCCAAAATGTTAATATTGTTTCATTGATTCAACTAAAATAAGAAAAAGACATAATCTTAAATCTACATCATGTATAAATATTTACTTTATCGTCTACAACTTGGTTGGTGACCGTGGTTTTATTAATTCTATGGAAATAAATCTGACTAGTTCAAAATAGCCAAATCGGTTCAGCAGTTTTGGCGTAAAAGAGACATTCACATTTACTCGTATGATGTTAATATGTAGAAATAAATTCAATTATAAATTGTCTTTTTCTTTCAAAGCCCCAGTTTTCACTCCCTGTCTTTATTTATTACAATGATAAAGGTTTTCACTACATCTTTACCTACTACGAATATCACTATATTGCACATAAAAAAACTGAATTGTTTAACTCGTTTTTCTGTCGTTCTATCTGTTTATATCCTGATCTCAGAAAATACAGTAAGGATTTTAACGGTTTTCACTAATGGATAAACAGGTTCACGCGGGAGATTTTTATATATAATTTAGAAATATTTAATTATTCCAAAATAAATTATGAACTATACTTTCTTTCACCGTGAAGCTTGGTCGGAACGTTTTTTTCCATACTAGAAAAGTGTTTTAATTAAAATCGTTTGGGGATTATTTAACACTAATTACACGACTATAGGGTTCCACTATAGTATGAACATAGATGTGGCAAGAGGTGAGCTCATCATCGCTGTCATTGCTTACCTAAGAATAAAAGGAAGTATGTGTAAAGAAAAGTAGCAGTAGAACTTGTGTTAAGTTCGCTCGGAGAAGTACTGCCACCACACTTGGTAATCTGCCGCCAAGCAGTGATGCACTCATGTTGCTGTGTTCCGGTGGAAGGGAGTGGGTGCCGGTGAAATTGCAGGCGCATGAGACGTAACATCCCCGTCGCGACGTGATGGACGCAATGCGACTTGAGTCATCTCATACTCTGGTGAAGAGGGCTTGTGTCGTTTTGATGTTGTCCATGGGCGGCGGTTACCACTTAACATCAGGTGGGCCGTCAGCTCGTTCTATCACCTACATAACATAAAAAAAACTCTAAATAGCATAATCTCTAAACTAGAATCAGCTAGGAAGGTCATCATCTGCTACAGACAGATTACCACAGATTATTTGCAAAATATATATGTGTAACTGATTGTACGAATAACCTAATGGCAAACATATTTGCCCGTGGGCATATCGCCTTGACATTGTCGCCGCCTTTGTGCGACTGCCGAACTACCAAGTCATTACCATATGAAACAGCAACTTGCTCACTAATGATGTGACACCGGGCTGGCGTGGAGTGTCATTAATGGTATTTGCTTACGGATATTTATGATACTTGCTGTGTTGGTCGCTTGAGCAGCGGGATGGCCTGGTAAGCAGTTCTATTCCCACTCGCGACATATTTTTTTTTAAGAGCAGTAGAACTCTCGCCAAGTTCGTCCGGGGAAGTACTGCCACCATGCCCTTTTCTGCCGCCAAGCAGTAACGCATTCGCGTTACTGTGTTCCGGTTTGAAAGGTGTGGTTGCCGGTGAAATTACAGGCACATGAGACATTCCACCTTCACGTCTCACATTTACGGGCGCATACGATGCGACTTGGGTCTTGTCATACCTAGTATGGGAGGACCCAAGTCGCATCGGTTGTTATGGGCCGAGGTTACCACTTAACACCAGGTGGGCCGTCGGCTCGTCCCGTAAATGTATTACATAAAAAAAAAAAAAAAAAAAAAAAAATTTTCAAAAAGTGTTTTCTCGAATCTTGGATGTTTTAATTGCAAAGATATATGTTTATCCCATCTGTGACTAAGATAATTCTAGTGCTGAAGTGTTTGTCTGTTTTCAAATCTCGCATAAAACTAAATGTTAATGGTCTAATGACCAGTATAAATATAATAAAACAAAGTTACTAATACAAATCTTAGCGATAAGTACGCGTGACCTTATATTTTGAATATTATTGACGTTCCCAAGCCATTTCTTTATGTTTTTTTTTTACTTTTACTTTGAATCTTGCACACTCTCTCTCTCAGGTAAAATGGTTTTAAACGAAATTAAAAGTAACAAAAATTTCTATTCAGTAGTTGAATTAAAATAGCAAGGGTAAGTAACGCACTAATTTAAATGTCTGTTTAATGATTTTTATACACACATGATACTGTTCGGTGTCGGATTATACGTCACATCAACAATTCAACGGAATGATTGACAATCTCTTACGCTCCATAATCGTTAGTAGCCACCATCAATGTGCTATTAGAGGCTTAATATACATACGCTGAATGTATAAGCCTGATATAATGTTCCTTTGTTAACTCTTTTGTGAATTGAAGCGAGGACGGATGATCGGTGGTAACGTCAGATTACGATCTTTGAGTCGTGGGTTCGAATCCTGCACTGAAGTAAAGGAAAACATTGTTCTCTTTCTTTTTTTCTTTTTTTTATATAGAACGGATAGCATTATTGGGTGTGAATAAGTAGTTTAAGTTCATCAGTTCAAATTGTTATTATGTATAATTATATATTATTAGAAATGTTAAACCAACTTCAATAATTATCACTTGTGTAAGGGAAGGAACTGGTTGCCGACATACAGCTAACGCTAGTTCGGAAACCAGGGCTATAACAAAAATGTATAATGTGGTTTACTCAAATAAAGTTTTTATTATTATTATTATTATTATTATTATTGTGAGGAAACTATAGCGTGGTGGTAAATAGTCGCCTGGCTTGAGCTACCACCTTCATGTTGGAAATCTTACGTTGTCTCAGGTTGTGTGGAAGAGATTGTTCATTGCAATAAGATCGCCTATTGTCATTTAGTGTACACCAAATTGTTTTTTTTTTATAAGTTTTTTTTGTATTGTGGTTTACAATAAAATGCTATTATATTGTATCTTACCTTGGAGTCAGTTCCGAATCCAGGGAATCGTTGCGCCATCATCGGCTACATAGTCGCATCAAGTGATTACATACTCAAACGCGACTGACAGTAGCAGAAAACTTCCCAAGTTTCTATTAACAAAGCATGATTCATATGGTCTGACCTCCTTGTATCACAAGTACATACAGAACAGGTAATCTCCAATATTTGTAGGAGATTACTAGAAGAATTGTATGTAGATGGCATATCCTCTATTCTTAGTAATATATCTTGGGCCCTCCTATGCTAGTAATGGAGGATCCAAGTCTCACTGTATTGCGCTCATCAATATAATTTCACCGCCACCCACAATTTTCAAATCGAATAACAGCTGTTAAGCGCTTGGATGCATGTTCACAGCACTTCCCTTGTGTAGTGACGTTTTACATTGTTGCAATAATATGATGCTTATTGCAACACTACAGTTATATATACATTGTAATACACATTGAATTGGTTACATACATAACTCATGCACGTTTCCTTGCTTCGTTACGCAGAGCAACATAGATTATATATTTCCATAGAATATTTCATTATAAAAAAGCGTTGTATGCTAACGAACTGAAAGTTTTCGCTCAGTCTGTTGAACTTTACAACTCACAACAAGTTGGTTTTCCGTAATTAGTTTGTTTGCTGTTGTTACTAGGTGTGTTTTATTTGTTCTGGTGCATAAGTTAAATGTTTTTATTATTTATTTGACCTGATTTTGCTTATTTGTTTTACGGTATTAGTGTTATATTTAGTTTATGTATTGGGTTATGCACACTAAAACTACGAATAATATTATAAACTAAAAATAAAATAATTTATGCCCTATTTATTGCAGTATCAAAACCGTAATTTTACAATATTTTGGAATAATGGCGAATAAATGTCCGTCTTTAAAGTGATCACTACCGTGCCACCTACCTTACCTATATCAGTTTCTTGTTTCTATAGTACAACTGCTTAGTTTGGGGTTCTAGCCATGTATGGCGATGTGTATAATTTCCATCAAAATTTATTAAATTTATTCATTGGATAATAAATATAACTTAGTGTATGCAGGCGACACCGCGCCACCGCTAGCGTAAAATGGTCAATACTAAAGTGCAGTTTTAATAATAAATGTTTTCAACCTTTCAAAAGATACGATACCCCCCCGTACCTAACCAAGACCCGTTCACGCTTTGTCTAACATCCAAAGTAAAGGTCGTATATTTATATATATATACGCAGTATTTATTTTATATGTTGAATATAAATAATGTGTAAGGCGACGGACGAGTATTTCACGAAAAAATTCTTGAATTATTTAAAAAAAAATATTAAACAGCGATTTGCGATATGTCAATGCAAACTTATTTATTTTATTTTTTCAACAGAATCTACAGCTCTTAAATCTAGGTATCTATTCACTTAAAAGTATTCTTAAAGCCAATAACAGATTCAATTTTTTTAAATATTCTAGTATTACGACAACACAACTTATATAATTAAGGACAATATGTCAAAACACTAACTTATACTAACACAATTTTGTGAGTGTGTGTGTGTGTGTGTGTGTGTGTGTGTGTGTATTTATATTTATATCTATTATTATAATTACGCTAATAGGCATCTAACTTGTGGAGTCACGTCATCTAATAAGCCATTTTACATAAGAACAACATAAATCTCATCAGCGGATTACTAGCATACATTTAGGTAGGTACTACATTTTGCCACACTTCATACATAATTCAGTAACAGCTTACAAACGAGAGTAATCATTTAAAATCAAGTAGATTTCCCCTTATGGCCAAGTGGACTGTAATTGTGGCAAATTCATGCGTACTAACTTAATTTACGTTAGCAATTTGTTTTTACTGTCTTCACCCTGTAAGGCGGATTTTAATGAATTCACTGGTAGCCGCGCAGGTACTTACAGGTACTTACTTTGTGCTATTTTTTGCCAAATGAGATCGTGAAAGACTGTAGTGAAAGATGTAATACTTTCACGTATCTAAGAAATAAAAATAATAGATAAAAACATTAATTTCAACACAAGCATAGGAACAACAAATACATTAAATAGCAATATAATGAAAAAAAAAAGTCCCTATGTGCCCTGTGCTGAAAAAGGCTCAGCATATGCTGAGCTTTGCGCTGATTTTCAGCCAATAATTGACGACACGGACAAGGTCCGGCGGCCATGGTTAACATATAACTTAAAAATTAATCATTTAATTAAAATAAATACAACACAAAGAGTGCTAGACAGGCTAAAAAATGAAACCCCTTATTCCAGTAGAAATATCCAATAACTTTGCAAGTGTATAGCACAGATGAAATTTTCAATTACAGTGTTCGCACGGACGAACGTAGTTCTCGAAATAGTAATAACGGTTAGTTTGCTGAACCTGAGTTTTCATTTCATGGGCGTCGAGTGGAGGTAGGCGTCGTCTGCGCGCCGCGACTTAGGCCTGCCGGGTTTATTGACCCGTCGGCCGTGACCCCCCCCTACCCCCCTCTACCCCTCCTCTTCTATATCAAATGTTTGCAACTGTTATATTATTTGTGGAACAACTTATTTGGCTCTTCATTATTTGAGATCTTCCCCGAAATAGGTTTCACTTTGTAGGTCGGATATTTGGTTGGCTGTTCGTGAGAAAGCAGCTCACCGCTTATCACGGATTTGGTTTGCTATAATGTAACTGACACTGAAAAGAGGTTGAGTTAGGGCTGTTCTATTATTGAGAGCGTGGTGGTCTATTGGTACTGACCCCGAGTTTCAATTCGGAGGTCGCAGGTTGAAATCCCGACGTGCACCTACGAGTTTTTCGATTGATAGATTAATGTGCGCTATACCACGTTCTCGAAACGGTGAAGGAAAACATCGTGAGGAAACCAACATGTCCTAGAACTAAAAATTCGAAGACATGTGTCAAGTGCACGAAAGGAGCCTCTCAGAGGCGCACTTAAAATCCTTTCAACACCCTGGTTCGAGAGAACCAGTGACTCGAATAGAATAAGGCTATTCCTTCGGTGAAAAAGGGATGTGACAATCGATTCTTTTTACTTGTTAAGCTGTGTGCATGATCCGTTCCCAATCGATTACACAATCGGATTATCGTGCTCATTATTACGTCATGAAATAAGTGAAATTAAGTCTGATGATATTAATTCTTATGTAACATACTGGATTGTGTTTGGAGCGTATTCGGACTCTTTTCCGATAGTTGTGTTCTTTAGTTATCAATTGCGGATACCACCTAACTATGACTGCTCATTTTGTACTCGGAGTTCGGCGCAGGTCGTAGGTTCGATTCCTACCCAGGACAAACAGTTGTATGACGGACAAAGCTGTTAGATATTTGTTTTGGTTCTGGATGTTAATATGTATAATGGTTTGAGATATTTAATAAAAAGATTTTACAAAACAGCTTATCTATAGCTCGTTTGAACTGCAGCTGTATATATTAGCTCAATTGGTTCTTATGTATTTTTTTATATCTAAAAAGACATGTTTCTGATATTAAGACAGAGTTACATATTTTTTCAAAACATAATCATAATACAGAAGTCAACACATCCAATATATTTACACTCTTACTTTGTGCCCGGTTTCCTGTTTTATGTGAGTAATAGCGGAACTTTCATTCCATCAAATCGATGATAATACCCTCGCTACCAAAACCACGTTAAATAAAAGGGCTAAATATACAGTTAGGTTTCATTCATAGCTTGATCCTGGTAGCAAAATAATCATTTTGTCTTTTATACAATGCGTTATAAATATATAGATGTTTTTTGCGAATACTGTCGATATTTACAATCGATACTCAATCCGACTGGCTTTTGAATAACCACACAGTAAACCAAATTATCACCTGGAAAAGAATAAAAGTACTTAATGATAGAAATTTGTTTCCGAAATATCTGTGATAAGTAATATAAATCCTAACAACTAGAAGTTAGGGCTGCTTCATGAGATATTACATCTATACATTACACTAGCTGTTGCCCGCGACTTCGTCCGCGTGGAATTCGGTTTTATCACGCACCCCTATTTTACCCCTCGGAAAATTAGCCTGTTACTCCTTGTTACATCAGCTATCTGCCAGTGAAAGTCCCGTCAAAATCGGTCCAGTCATTTCAGGGATTAGTCGGAACAAACAGACAGACGGACGAAAATTGTAAAAAATGTTGTTTTGTTATATGTACCGTGTATAAATCCTTATGCACTTAGTAAAAAGCGGTTATTTTAATATTACAAACAGACACTCCAATTTAATTTATTTGTATAGATTTCCTAGAGAAATGGTGTGGGTAAAAGCCTACCTGTGGTAGGTGGATAGTGGTGGTCGCCAAAAGCTTCTCAACCTCACTTAAATCCGTTCTTTCTGATTTTCACTTATACAATTTCTCTTTTGGTGCGCGGCGCGCTCTTACGAATATATAACATTATGTGAGAACCGGGAGCCACTTATAAAATAGAAAATGTCTTATAGTGAGTGCTCCTTTGAAATGACATCGTTATAAAGTTGAAAATAAAAGCTCGATTCGTATATTATTTATTTACCTTTAATGCTACTTCTTTATAGGGTCGGCCTTGTCACACCTACACGCTATGATAATGTATTTAATTTATGAAGATGTAAAACTTGTGGGCGGGTGTTTACATAATTTAAAAATCCACTGAGTCTGTATGTAAAATTAAAAATATTCTAGTATAGAAAGCTTAGAAAGCCTTCTTATAGTAACTCTATGTAAGAATCATTAAGTATTTTTTTTAATTTTTTTTATGTGTTTGTAGTCACGGATCAAGCTGACGGCCCACCTCATGTTAAGTGGTGACCGCCGCTGGACAACAGCAAATACCACTCAAGTCCTCTCCACCAAAGTACGAGATGACTCAAGTCGCACTGCGTTGCGTCCATCACCCCGAGACGAAACGAAGTCGTTAACAAAATACAAAAAATATGCAGATACTGAAACTTGACTTTTTAAGTATTTCGCAGTTATGAGGAAGAACATAATTATAAGTAGTTTTTTTTTTAAATATCGGTGTACATTCTACACAGCGTCATGTAGCACCAAAGTAAGCTAAGCATGGCTTGTATCATGGGATCCAGACGACTGATACAGACATATTAACACTCAGACACAGAACAAACATCTATGTTCGTCACACAAATGTTTGTCTGGGTGGGAATCGAACCCACGACCTACAGCGCAGGAGGCAGCGTTACTACCAACTGTGAGGCCAGTCAAGTCAAGCAGTAGTACCTACTGAAATATTATATAAGGGATAAGATATTTACAAATGTGTGTTGTGTTGTGTTGTGTGTAGATGAAGCGGCGATCGTCGGTGTGGTGTGTGTCGGCGCCGGCGGCGAGGTGAGGCATGGACCACGCGGTGAAGGCGATGTCTGCGCGCGGGCCGGTCGCGCGGCTGGTGACGCGGCGCCGCTTCGAGTCCGCCGAGCTGGAGGAGCTGTACGCGCGGTACGCGTGCAAGCTGCAGCGCGGCTCGGTGGGATCGGCGCTCGCGCTGTGGGCCGCCCTCGCCGCTGCGCTCGCCGCCGTCGACGCCACCAGGGGCTGGAGGCGGGCACCGCAGGTGACGACTGTTCTCATGTTTGTTGAGAGCGTGGTGCTCTAGACTGACCCCGAGTTTCAATCCGGAGGTCGCAGGTTCAAATCCCGACGTGCATGAGTTTTATGAGTGATTTATGTGCGTAATATCACGTTCTCGAAACGGTGAAGGAAAATATCGTGAGGAAACCGACATGTTCAAACAGTTAGGCTCAGCAACACATAGTAAGCCGTATTCTGTTTTTTGCGGCGATATAAAATATTTATTAGCAGATTCTGATTTAAAAATAATTATTTGAAATGGCTTCTGGCTTTCTTGCTTTGTTCGAAACTGAAACGCTGGCCTTAACAAAGTATATGTGAACTTGACATTTTAACTTTATTCAGTAAACTCTCTGCAAAACACTTTCTTCTTCTTACTCAGTAAATCAACATGTTTCATGCTGCTTAATGGCGATAGTCAATTGCAAATAGCAATTCAAATATTTGAAATTAATCAAATAATGTGATTGACTGGCCTCACAGCTCAGTTGGTAGTAACTCTGCCTTCTGCGCCTAAACTAAAAAACTGTAGGTCATGGGTTCGACTCTCACCCAGGACAGACATTTGTGTGTCGAATATATATGTTTGTATGAGTCTGGGTGTTAATAGGTATTATTTATACGTATTTAAAAAAAGTTAAGATATAAGTATTTGTCACTTTTCTCGTTCAAATGATTCAAGCTATGCTTACGTTGGGGCTAGATGGTGCTGTGTGAAATGACTACCAAAAATAATGTGGCATTGTATTTACTTTGTCCAACATTAAGATGTAAAGTTTCTTATGCCTGTAATTTTTCTTAGGGTTAACTTCATTTAGTAGTAACATCGATAAATATTACCCATGAAAAGTATGCACCTTACTTATGCCGAGTTAATTTATTTGTAAGATGTGCATAAACAGTCATACATGTCAACCTTGAAAAATTTGTGCTATCCATCCGGGACCAATTTGATATTTGACCAACAGGTCGGAGTTCTAAGTGCCCATGCGGTGCTCTGTGGCGGTCTTGCTTGGTGGTGCGGGCGGGCCAGTGGCGTAGCCCCCGAGCGGCGCCTGCCCCGGGCCTGCTGGCTGGCTCTAGCGGGCGGGGGCGCTGCCCTGGCCACGACATTACCGGCCTGGAGCCCTGGCGCCGCCGCCGAGGGTGCCGTCCACGTGGTCTGGGCGGTGTTCGCAGCCTACGCCCTCCTGCCTGTTGGCGCCCCGGTCGCGGCCGCATTTGGTATCCTCTTGCCAGCTGTGCACACCATCGCGGCGGCGCTTGTCGCTCATCGGTTTCCCTACCACGTCTGGCAGCAGGTCAGTTACCCTTTTGGGATAATTTAACTGTTTAGATCCGTGTATCTGTATAATTAATTTCACCCACTCCCTTATGTGTTAAGGCAGTGGGTGCCGGTGAAGTTACAGGCGCATGAGACGTAACATCCGCGTCTCGGGGTGATAGACGCACGCATTGCGACTTGAGTCATCTCGTACTTGAGTCGTATTCTATATGTATCAGGTGGGCCTTCAGCTCGTTCCGACATCTAAGTGACGTAAAAAATTAACAAATTCACATAAAATAAAATAACTTTCGAAAATAATTCACAAAAAAAATTACTCTTTAATTTTATATTGGACTGCTTCCGATGCTAATCGGAAACATATCGGAGCAGACAGCGATGAATTCATTTCGACAGTGAAAAATGGATGTCTCTTCGACAAGTCATGTCTCAAGATCCAATCAATAACCTCAAATAATTTAGGCCGAATATTCGTCCGGTAGTTGCGTAAGATGGTACGAGGGATTACGGGTGATGCCAAGTTTGTATGCCACTATAAGATAATAGAGCTGCACGCGATCAGAGAACCCGTTTTTAGTGAAGTGGAATTATATATACATACATAACTAGCACAAGGGAAGCCAAGGGGGTGAGACTTGAATGATGTGTACATGTATGCGCATAAGGAAACAAATTTTCTTTTCATTGACTTACATGACGATTTCCGGGCGAGCAGTTTTTTTTTTTTTTATGTAATACATTTACGGAACGAGCCGACGGCCCACCTGGTGTTAAGTGGTAACCTCGGCTCATAACAGCCGATGCGACTTGGGTCCTCCCAAAGTAGGTATGACAAGACCCAAGTCGCATCGTATGCGCCCGTAAATGTGAGACGTGAAGGTGGAATGTCTCATGTGCCTGTAATTTCACCGGCAACCACACCTTTCAAACCGGAACACCGTAACGCGAATGCGTCACTGCTTGGCGGCAGAAAAGGGCATGGTGGCAGTACTTCCCCGGACGAACTTGGCGAAAGTTCTACTGCTCTTAAAAGCAGTTAAAAGATACACTGAATGCTCTCGACTTTTTGACCTGTTGACTTTTGCTGGCGCAGTCTCTTTTTGCGCTCTTGTTTTCTTGTTGCCTGCCGCAATTCAGCAAAACTTGATTTGTCAACTGCTCCAGTAGAACGTCTACTCGAAGAGTACCAAAGTACGTCGCCAAAGCACAATGAAAACTGCATACGTGTCCCAATGAGCAAGTTCATCTTCAAGGTCTCTAAAGGTGCTCGGTCATGAGGCGCAGGGGACAAAATACGAGTTTAACGAGCCCACGATTTCTTTCAAGCTTACTGCGCAGTTTATGCTCATTTGTAGGATTTCGATTCCAGTACTGGTAGTAAATTATTGGAGAAATCCTACTAATATTATAAACGTGAAAGTTTGTATGGATGTTTGTTACTCTTTCACGCTCAAACGGCTGAGTGGATTTGGATGAAATTTGGTACCAAGATAGCTTATATCATGGATTAACACATAAGCTACTTTGATCCCGGAAAAGTGCAGTGTTCCCATGGGATTACTTATTGACCGCGGGCAACACCGCGGGGCGTAGCTAGTAATATATAATTGTTATCGTAGTCACAAGAATATGGCGCCATCGAGCTGGTGTGATAATGGAGCCATTGTAAGTCTTACAATGGAACACAGAAACTTCACAACTATAGTAACACGTCCAGTCCATTAGATATGGTATAATGATGTCACTGATGAAATGAAAAGACAACACTTACTATTCTGTCAACATTTCATTAAGTCGTATGTCGATGACACGATAATTATGTGAATATGAATATACCGCATTTATTTTTCGGCTGGTACGACGGTGTTTACTTAATTAATCTTGAGTTTTTTTGATTTGAGTAGTAAGTTTAAGTTTTAGTAATAATTGTAGAATTAATTCGCTTAGGTAGTGATTGCCTTTTTTTTGTGTTTGCTATAGAGGCGAAAACACTACATCTAAAATAAAAATCAAGTTTATGATATATTATCAAGTATATATATATCTTCGAAAATTTGAAATGAACTTCAGTTTATTTGATATTATCGAATTTTACGAAAGTATATAAAAAAATGTATATTTCAACATAATACACGTACCTACTGCTAGTCAGCCTTTTGTCTAAAACGTGAATGTTTCTCGTAAAATAGTGGTTTTTCATGTTTTTATGTAACTGAGATGAATTGACACAGAGATTACTTTACAAAACCCGTGAATATAATATAAACAAAGTGTTTTACTTAAACAGAATGCAGAAACTTTCAGTATGACCTAAGTATTAAATCGTCGATTCCACTGAACCTAACCTTTCCATTGCGTATTGATTAAGATCAACAAAGCATCAGTTAGATCTGTTAGAGAAACATCTGCTTTATATTAATCCATCGAATGGCTGTTTATTTACAAATTTGCCTCGGGAAGTAATGTACATAATGGAAACGTAATAGCAGAAGGGAAGTTATTCTAGGAAAAATCGTGCGTGTAGCCGAGCCACCCCCTCTCATCCCCATCCCCATCTTACCACAACCTAACACACCTACCTCGTCTCGACCAGTGAGAGTTGTCTAAAATATCTACATTAGGAACATATTGCGGATAATATCATACGCAGTCAAATATCACTATATAATATATTCATATATAGAGAAGCACTTAATTATTGTACACACAAGCGGTTAAACTAAATACCTGGTACTGAAATTCAAAACCTTCGCTACTCGCTTACGACCTCGCTTCGCTTTGCAAAATTACGAGCAAATACCATCATTCAGATTAGTTATCAATCAAACGCTTCCTAAATACAGACCCCTGTTACGTTATTTCAAAGCAAATACACGACAAAATAATGTTTCCTTTTCAATATAGTGTCTTCCGGGAAATAAATTGGGACTCTGTATAATGGGCCACGTAAAGACGCAATTTCTTTATGCTGCTACTCTACTGTTAGCCAAGTGGGTAATAGGAAAATTGGCATGAATTTGAGTATAATAAGTACATAGATATATTTTGCCATTTTTTTTTTGTTTGACACTGCGTAATGGTGTGTTTAAATTTAAAATAAATAAAATTTCAATGAATAAATTCTGTGCATGCTAGATGGCGATGAGCCAAACGAAAAGCAAAATAAAGTCCAGTGAATCAGATCTTGCAGTTTTTCCTGGATTCTACGGCCCACCTGGTGGTAAGTGGTAACCTCGGCCCATAACAACCGATGCGGCTTGGGGCCTCCCCTACTAGGTACGACAAGGCCCAAATCGCATCGTATGCGCCCGTAACTATGAGACGTGTAGGTGGAATTTCTCATGTGCCTGTAATTTCACCGGTACCACACCTTTCTGCGTACTGAACTATGATAACTTTACCGTAGTTCTAATATTTGAAAGCTGACGATCGATGGCTCGTCTATGAAAAGAGTTATTAGGAGTAATTACTTTAATGGAAGAATTAATCGTCCTGCAAAAGCTCTCAACAGTTGAAGAACTTCACACTTCACACTCATGTGCCTGTAATTCCACCGGCAACCAAGACCTTTCAAACCGGAACACAGTAACGCGAATGCGTCACTGCTTGGCGGCAGAAATGGGCATGGTGGCAGTACTTCCCCAGACGAACTTGGCGAGAGTTCTACTGCTAAGTCAAAACTATCTTGCTATTATTCTTGCCGAAGGCGCATTATCGCTGTTTTGAAGTGTATTGGCCCTCACTCATAAATAGACAACGATGAAGTAATTCCAGGCGTAGATATTGAACAACATAATGGATGTTTGCTAGTTAATTTAATTGGACTGTCACGATTTACTTGTATACGTACATTATTACTACACTTGAACACACGACAATGTTTTACGAGCAAATTCCTTTCTCTCAAGGGTCAGAAGGGATATAATCCTTGCACAAGAGAATGGGTACATTCTTTGGAACATACTTGACAAATTATTTGCGAGACATGCGGTAAATTCCTCTAATCGTTTTTATTAAATTTGAATTATGTTTATTAGATAGCCCGACCTGAGTCCGGCCCGAAGCCCCGCGGCTATTACCGCTTATTCAGTATTCCGTCGCGGTATCTTTTGCACCTGAGAATACAGCTACACGATTGCATTACTGACGACCCTGCTTCGCCTTATCTTACTTACTTATCAATATTCCCGGTTTACGTTAGAGAGAAGGGAAACAATTTCGTAAGTTTAACAGGCGGCAAACATTATAATATCTCTCTTGTCAACTTAACCCCCCATCCTCGAGGGATGCCAAAACACATTTGCCTTAACTTACGGGCTCACCTCCAATTTCCATAATAATAAATAATCTAAGTGTGCTTGGAATATATTCTGTGCCTTGTTATGTACAACGGGTGTGTCGGGTGTAGTGACGTCAACCAGTAATTAATATTTCCAGTCCGTTTATTTCCAATTCATATTTACTTACAAACTAGCTGTTGTCTGCGACTTCGTCCGCGTGGAATTCGGTTTTATCACGCACCCCTATTTTACCCCTCGGAAAAGTAGCCTAAGTTACTCCTTGTTACAACAGCTATCTGCCAGTGAAAGTCCCGTCAAAATAGGTCCAGTCATTTCAGAGATTAGCCGGAACAAACAGACAGACAGACAGAGAAAAATTTTAAAAATGTTGTTTTGATATATGTACCGTCGACATCCATATGCAATTAGTAAAAAGCGTTTATTTTAATATTACAAACAGACACTCCAATTTTATTTATTTGTATAAACTAGTTCTTCATAAACAACTACGTGCATTTGTTTCACGTTTTGTATTGAGTTTCGTATTAATTAATTGAAAAAGCGAGCAAAACAAGCGAAGTTCTTCAATAGACTTGGACGAATCGGCATTGTACGTATGTTCGTATGTCCGACGAAAACTTCCAAATGTTTTCCGATCCTTGTCAGAATTGGATTGGTTGATATGGTGATCCAGATGGGGTAAAAACAAATTGGTTTATTGAGTTCGAGGAGAAGTCATGTGAAAGGCTTCATTTCATTTCGAGACGATTTTGTCTCACAATTTTGTTTGATGAATTTTTTGAGATTAGCCCTTGGAGTTGAAATTACCTCTAGCGGGAGTGGAATAATTTATATTCTTTGCCGCTAGATTACTTCTAAGAATACTTCTTGGACGTATTATATTAACAACTATAATAAATATATTAAAAATAAATATTATAGTTATCAGACAACGCAAAAATTTGGCTTGCGTTAACCAATGGAGGCAACAAGAAAAAGTCTATTTTAAAAATCCCCTCTAAAATTCCCTAATCTGAGATTAATGGGCTCAAATTCGTAAATTGTAAGACAAACTGGCAACAACAATTCTTTGGTAGTTATTTTATTTTATTCAATGCATAAAACAGAGATTCCAGTTTCTAAGTACCCATAATTATAAATAATAATAATAATAATAATGTTGGACATTTCACACAACGCCATCTAGCCCCAAAGTAAGCTAAGCATAGCTTGTATCATGGGAACCAGACAACTGATATAATACTTATATACTTTTCTTTTGTAAATACATATTAACATCCAGACACAGAACAAACATCAATGTTACAAATGTCACATTAAATGTTTGTCCTGAGTGGGGATCGAACCCACGACCTACAGCGCAGAAGGTAGGGTTACTAACCAACTGAGCTATAAGGCCAGTCAAATAGATGGTAGGTACTGCTAATTTAAAAAGGTTAATAATTCACGTGTTAATATAATAGCTATCAAAGATTGCGAGCTGAGGTCGGGGCAAACACTAGTTATTGTTTAATGAAATGAAACAATTCCGGTAAATGAAAACAAATCGATGGATTACTTGATCATGGAGAAGGTTGGTTAGATACAGTAACAGTGATTGAGCAGATGAGAACAAAAAGGGAAATGCTCCATTGCTTCTGTTATGCTTGTACTTACATTTATTTATGTGGTTTATGTGGTTCAATTCTCATACAATTGTCTATGTGTAAGAACCTATTAGTACTTAGTAAAAAAAAGCGGAAAAAAAACGATTCCCTCCATTAGGGGTTTCTTGTCTGTTCACTCCATGGAAGAGCGGAGGCCTCTTAACAAAGGTATTTTATACTTAAAAAGAGCTTGTTGTTATTACCTCCTGACATGAAGTTTGGTGTTTAATGACGAAAAATATAATGTCACAAAGTAGGTTTCCTACATATTATGTTACTGGTAGGTTTTACAACCGTTCAAAGGTAGCCTCCCATAGCCCATCGGTTTTAAAGCCACTGTGATAAAGCGCAGTTTCCATTGCAATTAATCGTTTCACAGCTTTCGAATAACGATGGCCTGGTTTTAGAGTCTAACAGGAATTTAATACTAAAATACCTTTACACGTGTTAATTTGCATCCGTAAATACTTGCAAATGTGTAGCGGAAATTGAATGGAAAATACTTCCAATCGAGCTTCTGTTTCGTGAAAGCTCGCCAGTGTACCTACTTTTGACACAATGTATGCACCAGGCAGTAAGGACAAGCGCATAACATTACACATGAGGAGATTGTTAATAAATCAAAATTAAAAAACTTTTTTAAAACAAGCTTTTTAGATTCCGCCATATTGGATAAGAGTGACGTCATTTTATTTTTCGAGTTATTCTCAGCAAGCCCTTTCATTTGATACCCACATTGTAGGAGTGCGTTGAAATTAGTCCGCCATCTTGGGTATTCCGCCATGTTGGATTTAGAATGACGTCACACAGCTAACCATGCATCGTTATCCAAATTAAACGTGCATACAAAATTTCAGCTCAATTGGTTGAAGATATCTGCTTCAAAATTGAGTTGCAAGATTCCACCCGAACAAACATAGTTACATACGAGTACATTGCAAGTTAAATAAAAGCTTGTAAAAAGTGATCAATGCAACCACATGACATCGATGAAAACGTTTTAAAAGATCTTCAATCAAGAGTTTGATGGCGGGCCAAAACTCGCCTACACGATGACAATTTTAAATGAAAGATCACGGCAAATGCGGCTCGGCTCGGTTTTGTCCTAAGAAAATATATATCAAGGTGATGTGATGGAAGAATGTTCATTTTAATTCAATAAATCCGCGTGACACAATCAAAACGGCTGATAGTATTATTTTACAATAATGTCTATTTTTAATGTCTATTGTCTTATTCCTTTTACACTTAGAATAGAATTAGAACTTAAACAGTTCTTCAGTAAATACTTAAACAGAATAACTTTTTCAAAATTTATATGTTGTTTTGCTACGTTTGTGATAAAGATTTAAAATTACATCGAACACGTCACAATCAGTTGTGTCAGATAACTGACTCTGCTCTCCTTTGTTGTATGAAATTTCAATTAAGCAATGATTTGGAATAATACAAATACACCGAATAACTTGATATAGAACGTTAAAGGTATCAAGTTGAAGTTGAATATTCTCTGTATCATGAAAATTTTACATACGACCTATTTTTTGGCGCTTTTTCTTAATATATTTGGTGACTTTGTTGTACGCGATTTATTTTCTATCACCGGGCTAATATTTCCCAATTTAATTCGAGTATAATTATAAATAATAGTAAATCTTATTGTGATGCAGACTGTACCACCATGCAGTCTTATCTGTCTTGGCTACCATTACCTTAACATTCTTAACTCTCAAAAGCTTAATTATTACCATTAACAACACATTCAAAATAACGATAATATCATTTGACATTTGAGATAGGAGACTCCGGGCTGTCCGTTTAGAATAATGCTTTAACAGACTTTCCGACTTGTGGATACTGACATTACTATATCGTTTCAAGCGATTTGTTCTCTCAAATGAAAATAAATAGTTTGAATATACATGAGTCAGAGGGAGGTCTAATTGGATCTTCTTTATTCTTTATTCACAGAAAACATAATACAAAAAAGTCATAAGTAATACATGTACAAAGCCAAGCTTAAACCTAAAAAGAGTTCTCTTCCAGCAAACCTTTGAGTCTAGAGAGTGGCGATTTTATAAAGGTAGGACTTTTACATAATAAAGATAAAACTAAATTTTTAATCCTCCCACAAATGTAGGGAGGACACAAGTCTTATTACTTATATTATTGGCACAGGTTAGGTACTGCTTAACATGAGGTGGACCATCTGCTCGTGGCGTAACTTACTCTTCTAAAAAACAAATATTTCCATATTTACTGACATACATATATTAACTATACGTTTTATATTTTATTTAGGTATTACAGTGTTTTGGGACGTTCCATCCTCATGTTACAGGGTGACGGGACCAATCTCACAATCTACCAATACCCGGGCCTTCAGATCGGGGGTATACCTCAGCCTATTTCTTTTCCACTTCCCTTCCATTAACACTACTTTGTGTGGACAACACAGAACAAATGCAATATGACTTACCCAATCAGACCTATGCTATACGAGACCTAAATCCACCTAACCTAAGTCATGTTATGGGTAAATGACACCGTTTAATTCAAGTGGGACATCCGCTCATTGCCATTTCATTTATTGTACAAAAATGCGTAAACGTTACAGAGAGGAGAACTAGAGACTCCACAAGCAATTTTTAACCCGCACGCTTTAATTTATCGGATCAGACATGTCTGATCGTCTGTTAGTAGCATAAACGTTGGAACAAGATTATTCCTTCACCTGCTTATCGGCGAGTACATCAGAAAGCGTAAAGTGTGTCTTACAAGCAAATAAACACGTCTTGCGTCTGATGGCGGTCGTTTACAATTTCACGTTCTGTCTGGACGGCTGTTTTATTGTTAATGCTGATGTTGAAATGCGTAACTGATTACTTTTGTGCCTCTCACAAGAGAGGACCAAAGTTAAGTCTTACCATACAAATGTTTTTCTGGGCCGGGAATCGACCCCAAGACTTCACTTAAGTACGGGCTAATTTGTATGTAAAGTGAAGTCATGGGGTCGATTCCCGGACAAACATTTGTGTGGTGAGCTTAAACTTTCTTCTCGAATCTTGTATGTTTATATTATGTACTAGTATTATGTATATGTGTCGTTATTCCATGTGCAATACAGAGAATAGTGCAGTGGTTATGAGTGAAGAGGAGATGAAGTATTTGTTTTATTATAATAGTTTATGTATAATAGTTATTATTGACATGAAACATAGTTTCATTAGACTTGATGAATTTAAACCATTACTACGATGACTAACGTTCTTTGCCTTTAGTAGTAGTAATTATTGTTTAATATTCTTATTATTGAACTTTATAATAAATTGTAGATTCTTGTTTATGTTCCAAATAAACATTTATGGTGTTTCTTCATAATGTACGTCAAATACAATGCTTTTTGGCGAATAAGGCTTTTTATGTGTCAAATCATGTTTTTGTTACCAATGTCAATAATAATAATGAGATAACTTTAGTCGTGTAGTGAAAATATACAAGTCAATTTTTATTATTTCTATTTCATTGCACTTGGTACCATAATTCCGATTCTGTCAGATAAAGGTTAACCCACGTTTCATCGCCAGGATTACTATATTCATTTATTCGACCTTTTCTTGGCACCTTTATTAAATTTCACAATCAGGCCTGCCATTGTCAGCATATATTATAATGATTTTAGTTACAGGGAACGGTTTAATATTAATGTTACTTTTTATTTACTGATTTAACTGCTGTTCTAATCGAGTCACTGGTTCTATCGAACCAGCGTGGTGAAAGGATTTTAAGTGCGCCTCAGTCAGGCTCCTTTCGTGCACTTGACACATGTCTTCGAATTTTAAGTTCTCGGACATGTCTGCTGTATATTCGTTTGGCTTTAGTTCGTTTTTGTTCAAGTATTCTCTACATTACACCCAACTGACGTTAATATGAACTATCTGCATTTTAAAAGATACGTTTTAAGTCGTAATAAACAACTACTAAATATTAAAAACAGATGTCTTTAGCTTCCCAACGTCCGTCTGTCACAGCTATTATTCCCAGAGGCAAATTAATTCTCGACATGATATAAGAGTGTAGATCGGTCCGTCCAACGTCTTGCGTATCTAACGCCTAGCGTCAAGTGAATGATGTAATTGGTCAATCTAAAATAATTGGCACTTATTTACTGTTATACTATTAAATCGCATTTGACAGGTTGAGAGCTGTTTTGAGAACTCTTTCGTGCGTAACAATCGGTGTAAGAATATTTCCAACCTTGAACCGTCGTGAAAGTCCGTGCCCCTACATTATTTTTTGGTTTTATTACTTAATACCGTTCTTAGATGAGTCAGTCCGTGGGGGCAAAAGAGATGAGTGACACTGTGACAGATTCTATTTGCATAACATGGTAAGCGAGCTTCTCCGAATGCTTGACGTAAATATGTAGTACAAATAAGTGGATGCATTTGATCTATGGTTTAAATATGTGTTACTTTGATTTTATATATTAATTATTATATATATAAATATTATATATATACCACACTCGGAATTCTGCTTCAAATCAGCTCATCTGCAAACACCTATGTCGATTCTGTTAGGTATCTGAAATGGGAACAATGAATTTCGTGAATACGTGACTCTATCGTATATTCACAGCTCAGCTGAACGACACTGTTTTATTCCGATTGTTTCATTTGATTTACTCACGGTTACATATAGTTAAACACAAAATTATAAGTATAAAAATAACGAAAGCTCTGAATAGCTACAATGTTTTCGTTCACTTGATATTATGTTTCGCTCCGCGTTTCCCCAGCTTATAATGATGCTAGTGAAATACAAACATTTCAGTTAAATGAAGTGTACTAAACTGACAGTCCACTTTATTTCCTTCATTACAGAGAAGAGCTCGCGCCCGCGTCCTCGCTTCATAATCACTGCATAATGAGTTTTGAAAAGTGGTCCGCGCCTTTTTACGAGTTTCTGTTTTATCTGTGCATTCTCGTTACGTACACCTGATCCCGACATTCACCCCTCACTTGAAACTTCTGTGTGTTTACAATTACGTTGTCCGCGTCTAATTGAGTTCCGAATACGAGTTCATACTTCAAGTTTCACAGGGAGTTTCGTTTCTCACTCGCAGCCCCTAGTATTTATTTTACACCCGCTGAAATCGGATGAATGCGTTCACCGATTAATTAGGCCACATCGAATATTGAATTGAATATGATGGAATTTAAAATGCATTGGAATGTGAAATTGAATGATTTTATATTTGGTATTTAATCCGTAATTAATATTTCAAAAATGAAAGTTCTTTATTCGGTGAGCAAATAACAGCCACGTAAATAAATACTGGTACTGTTATTCTGACCGAATACTATAATAGTATCAGGATGTCCGAATAACGTAGTACTAAAACAGGCCGGAACAATGATAGTATTATGTATTTGTCAACTTGAAAATAGGTCATTGAGACCTATCTCTATGTAGGAAAAGGAATCTATACGATGTTAGGCGATTTTCCAGACGGTTGCGAACAATCCCAGTCCGCTTTGTTATTTGATGTGACAGGGTCATGTTTCGTGACATTGATTGATAGTGGTTGGTTTATATTCCATCTGGTTTTTGCTCTTAATAATTTGCAATGCTAAATACCCTGTTATATATTATACAATATAATTACTGATACGTTTGTTTGAAATGCCTATAATATATTTTAGCTACTATTTCTGGTCGATTTACGTATTGTACAGCCCCAAAAGTCCTACGCAGTAGCGTAATTAATTGAAATAAATTCTTTTCGATCTTTAAACCCTCTTCCGATGTCAGATTATCTCCAAGACAGTTAATTAATTCGTTAGAATAAAATTCCAACTAAGAATATTTCTAACATTGCAATAGATCAGTTATTATGTACGGTTTATTTTGCCAAAAATATACACATAATGCTTATTTTACTCGGCATAATTGTAGTTTACCGTGTCACTAAACATAGCGAAGCGATGTTTTAAGTTTACACCCATTTTTTTTTGTGATATAGTATGGAGCGAGCCGATGGCCCACCTGGTGGTAAGTGCTAACCTCGGCCCATAACAACCGATGCGGCTTGGGTCCTCCCCTACTAGGTACGACAAGACCCAAGTGGCATCGTATTCGCCCGTAACTATGAGACCTGTAGGCGGAATGTCTCATGTGCCTGTAATTTCGCCGGTTACAATCACAACAGGAACACAGTAACGCGAACGCGTTACTGTTTGCCGGCAGAAATGGGCATGGTGGCAGTACTTCCCTGGACGAACTTGGCGAGAGTTCTACTCCTCTTAAAAACCTCTAAAAAACTCATTAAAACATAGTTGTAATTTGCCGAATGGGTCACGAGCTGACCTGATAAAAGTGCTGAGTTTGAACTCTATACGAGATTTTATTCAGCTAAAGCCGATTGTAGCTAGATGGGTAGGGTTATTCGTAAAGTTGAGGTTGACGTTGCAATAAAGATAGGGTAACACACCTTGTACTGAGTAGATAAACTAGAGTACGTGACGATGTGGGTTTCATGCTTCGCGTAAATATTCTATACACGTAGTGTACATTTAAAGTTTAAGATATATTTGTGTTGTGCAGTTTTGCATTTTCTTATGTAAAGCAAAATAAAAGGTCAAAAGTCTCACTCGGACTCAGTTTACCTGCTCACATAAAATGCACTGAATAGTGGTGTAAGAACAAGTCTAATACACTCAGTGCCTCGTTCCTTATTTTACCATTTTCAGAGTAGAGTTTTTGTCGTCTTATCACCTGATTTTAAGTTATAAGTTAACCTTTGTTATCTACACGTAAAGTCTGGATTAAGAACTGCCTTTCAAGCGAGTCTATTGGACCTTCTTCTACACTTCTACAACAGCAAATAACTCATCCTCTCACCCACTAACTCATTACAAAATATACTCTGTAAGGCCCAAGAGTCTGAAATTTTACATGAGGGTTCCACGTTATGGTTTTTTTAATGTGATTGTTTTAATGTGATGTGATTTTGATATGATTATATGCAAACAAGCATATGGCCAACCTGATGTTATGTGGTTACCCTTGCCTATTGGCATTTGCATCCTAGGGGATGCCAATGGGTTGCCTACCCTGTAGTACCCTGCTTGTTAAGGAGTCTTGGTAAAATTCACCCTGTGATTGAAAATTGTATTTCATACCCGTTACTACCAAAAAAAACCTAAAATTATCTTATATAAAAAAAATGTACAAAGGAGCTTAACCCTAAAAAGGGTTTTCTTCCAGCAAACCTTTGAGGCTAGAAAACGTTTGTTAACGAATGGTGGGTATGATGTATACACGAAATAACATATGTATACATGTTGTTGGCAGATGGTAGGCAACGTGGTGGTGTTCGTGTGTGTGAACATAGTCGGTGCGCTGATGCACTCGCTGATGGAGAACGCGCAGCGGCGCGCGTTCCTCGACACGCGGAACTGCATCGCCGCCAGACTCGACATGGAGGACGAGAATGAGAAGCTGGTACGTAACGTTATCTGATACAGTTACGGAACGAGCTGATGGCTGACCTGGTGTTAAGTGGTAACCGATGCGACTTAGATCCTCCCCTACTAGGTACGACAAGACCATCGCATCGTATGAGCCCGTAACTCTGAGACGTGTAGGTGTAATGTCTCATATGCCTGTAATTTCACAACTGTTCCACCATAAGAGTGACCCAAAATAGGTAACAAAAATGTATTGTATAGGGACACCAAAATTTTCGTGGATTTACGTTAGGTGTATGTATGATTAGGCGAAGGACGAAATTGACGTTAATACATATGGTGTCTATTTTCAGAATCAGTTTTCGAAAGGTATACACCCTAGAATTTTGTGTTTGTTTGTTTCAATATTTTCTTCAGTTTAATTCAGCTTATAGATATAAAAAGGTGTCAAATTACTTTAACTAAATGTTTAGAAACTGAGGTATCGTTATATACTCGTAGATAATGAAAAATCAAATTCGACAACGTTCAATTCATCATAAACAAGGTTCTAATTCGTTTTGAGTTTAATATAAATAAGGTTTTATAACAGCAAAATAAAGTTTCTACCTAAAGGCCATACAAAAGCGTTTGTTTTGTGTATAAACAGAAGGCGCTGGGTGCTGTTATGGTATCCCCTCTCGGGCTTCGGCCTTGTCACCTTATTTAATAAAACCTCATTGTTGTTGCTTTCAGGAATAAAGAAAAGTTACAAGTTATAAATACTTCCATTCAGTAACTTTCGACCTCAGTAATAGTATCTACTAAAACTCATAAAGCAGAAGTGCTTCTTATATGCTTCATTACTGGTTTCCAACAATAGACACAACAATATACTATAAAATGTTTATAATGTGAGGATTTCCTGCAGTAATACTACTTGACGCGTAAACCCATCTTGAAATGGATTTGGGAAAAATATTCCGACTTTTATTTTCTGTCAGTTCTATTTCAGGCACCGCAATCCTCCTTTCATTACATTTTATGATATTTTTTCGTTAAATTCTTTCTGTATTCGAGAAAATCATTCAATTGGAATGAGTCTGTACAAACATCGCAGGTATGAAGTATGAGAGCGTGGTAGTCTAGTGGTACTGACCCCGAGTTTCAATCCGAGGTCGCCGGTTCAAATGCCGACGTGCACCTATGAGTTTTTCAATTGAAAGATTGATGTGCGCAATACCACGTTCTCAAAACGGTGAAGGAAAACATCGTGAGGAAACCGACATGTCCTAGAACTGAAAATTCGAAGACATGTGTCAAGTGCACGAAAAGAGTCTCTTTGAGGCGCACTTAAAATCCTTTTCGAGAGAAGCAGTGACTCGAATAGATAGATAGATCGCAGGTACAAAGCATTCAACATAAAGAAGTTGTTAGCTATAAAAGCGGTGGACAAATTGAATCGACGCGGCGCCGGCGTGCGGTGGATGACTTGTAAATGTATTTGCAAAGCGTCAATTGATGTGTTGTGTTGATAAATGGGCTTCGCTAATAGCTATTTCAGTAATTGTTGATTCAAAGCAGAACAGTACCAGTGTAGTCTGTACAGTAATCGTGAATGGGCCTTTGAATCAGATTTGCCGAACATAAAACGAAAGTTAGGTTTTATTTATACATTGCTAAAAGCTCTTGAATAAGGTTATAACTCAATCGTGTAATTGTTGGGAAAGTCTTAGGCTAACGAGATTTGTCTTCTTCAACTTTTTGGTTCTCGGTCATACCCGTTCCTTTACGATCATTTCCTTCACCGTTTTAAGGATATTTTTATTTTTAAAGCGAAAAACTTAGTGCTCATCTGGATTCGAACCAACGTTCTCCAGATTGAATATCGAGGTCTCCACAAAGAGGTGTGAGATGCGCCTCAAAGAGGCTCCTTTCATGTACTTCGTATATGTCTTCGACATTTTGGTTATACAACATGTCTGTTTTCTCACGATGTTTAATTCTTTATGAGTAATTTCAAATAAAACTTCATTAAAAAAAATACATTATCATTAATTGCATCCATTGGCATGAGGCATCTAATTTCATTACCCATAGATTTTATTCAACCAAGACCACACATAAATATAAATGAATGAAAATTTGTGATAATAGATACATAATATACTTATTGCCTTCATTTGATCCCAGACTTTTTATCGGAACACCTAATAAATTCCCAAGTATCGTGTACCGCGATAGTGATGAGACAATTTGCACATTGCAATAATATATTGATCTAATAATTGTCGTTTAGGAAAGACTGCTGCTATCGGTTCTACCGCAACACGTTGCCATGGAAATGAAGAACGACATCATCTCTCCGGTCGAGGGCCAGTTCCACAAGATCTACATTCAGAAACACGAGCAAGTCAGGTACGTATCAGAATAAAGTGGCCATTAAAGGTTGCCTGCCAATTTGGTCGGAACGTTTTATCGTATATTGACTGACACGACTTTGGCCGGGCTCCAAATCTAACTAGGAACTCGTTCGATACCTTGTTACCTGCGGGCATGATTTATTAACGTGGCAAGAACTTGCATTTTTTTTCGGAATTATCTTAAGGTTTTTTTGGTAAATTCTCCAAATATATGACGACAGTCCTCAAGAACAACCACTTATCCGAAGTATTTAGGCACTCAAAATAATACTCCGTTCTACTTTGAGAAAGCAAGATCGAAATCGGTTTTCAAAATTAAGAACAAGGTAAATTGCCACTAGGATCGTTTTTAAACCAAATAAGGATTGTTTTATTTAAATTATAAAGCTATTATTATTTAAAATTGTTCCATTTTATAGTGTCTGAATTGGAAGTAGCTTCGGTAAAAGCATTCAGTCATAAAAGGTAGTGCTTCCTTTATCTTGCTCTTTAAATATTATATAAGTTACTTAAGATATGAAACTAGGTGTTATGTGGTACAAGCGCCATAAAATAGCTATCCTATTACCGACGTAAAAGCGAATAGCGATCACCTCTCTCAAGAAATTTACAATTTGTGTTTATATGTATTTCTAAAAGCTGTAGGTACATGTATCAAATATACATTACTCGCTTCTTGTAGTTCATAATTGATGGTTAGCAATGGAATAAGAACCAGAACTGGTTAATTTGATTAAAGCTGTTTGTACATTGAAAGTAAATAGCTCGCAGTCAATTCACACCTAATGAATAATTATTTGATATCTATATTTAAGGGCAATTATGGATTTGGCAAATTTTATCTGGTTTTTCTGTATTTTATATACATTTAGTATATAAGAATTAATACAGTCGTAATATTGTAAAAATTTATCGTTGATATGATTTTATTCGGCTTTGAAATGAGAGTTAAGTAGTCTGTGTTCACTTCAGGAGGTAAGTGATTTTTATTAAGTCTATTTTTCTGTAGCATACTGAAATTAAATTGTTTGTATATGCTACTTATTGTTTCACTATTTCGAAATTATCTTTTAATCATTTTCCATGTCTTATGTATATCTGTTGTAAATTGTTTCGTACGTATAAGTGGGTGGCAATATCCGACGGTTACATTTCGGTGGAGAGTAAACATGATTTGTTTGCCAAATACCTAGTATTGCGGCTGTGTGATCACAATCTTCAGTTTATATTTGCATAAGAACGTCCTGTTCCAATTAAATTGGGCCTTGTCTACATTACTACATACGGTATTTGAGTTATTTGCTAAGTGCTCCAGTGATCCAGCCTAAATATTTTGGATCCAACAAATAATTATATACTACTATTCGTGACTAAATTATATTATTTGGATGGAATGTTATGTGTCTGACATAAATTCATAATCATCCGATAGAATATCGGCCGAAAAGATCTGAAAATTGATTCACCTAGTAGTAAAATTTCGACAATTTCGCGAAACGTTCTTTAACAGAAATCTTCGCCTAACCTAATAAGTAAGGAGCCAGACAGACATCATACCTTATCCTAGAACGAACAGTTACGCAATATATTCGGCCTTTCTAGGTAAATGTTGCTTAGGGGCTAGGAACGTGTAGTTGTACTATTAAAATTTGTACATTTGCCTCTACCACACTTTTTTAAAATGACGTTTTTGACACATCTTTGAGTTAACAATCGTTGTACGCAAACCTAATATTTTGATTGTTTTATATTAAGATAGCAGTTGATGCTGTAATTTTTTGCAATTTTGATACTCATTTATGACTTATTGAGATACAATTGTTTACTTAACACACTGTTTTTAAAATCAAACAGTATAGTTTTAAATACAATTTTTTTTAAGCCGGTTTTATTTTGCCATATTCAAAAACAAGTTATTTAGATTTATGAATGAAACCTATTTCGTTTATAAATAGGCACCAAAAATTGCATGAATATGATCGCAATAAATAGCCGCTCACAGCCTGTAACCATCCGCTCTCCGTCTTTTTTAAAGCTAAATACGGATTGCCGATCTTGGTTTCTTTGACAAACTTGTAGAACCAACTGGAAAAAAGAATAATATTTGATGTGCCCAAACAATCCATATCCGATAGTTTTCCTAGTCGAGGACGTACGAGATTTACATTGATAATAGTGCACGAAAGGAGTCTCTTTGAGGCGCACATAAAATACTTTAATAATTTAATACTTTAGGAATAGAATAGAATTAATTACAATTTAGAAGTGACAGTCGAAAACAAGATAATAAATTGTCGGGCGACTGATGAGCCCAACTGGCTTGAGTACATCCAAAGTAGTAATTTATCAATTACCCCGCGGAAGGAACGTTAAGCGGCCCACTAGTTAAGATAAACTGGAACCACTAATAACTTTACCATACTCTTATAACTGAGTTGATGAATTTGTTTACATTGTATGTACTACGTTAAGTAATATCGTAGTAGTTGGCAACTTTACTGAAGTATCTGTTATGTAATACATGCTTTATTTCAGAGATACCACCAGACATTTTAATGAGTGCATAGTAATGAGATGGCCATTTAAAGGTCTCTGATATAAAATTAAAAATATAAAACTTTGTAACCTTCTTGTAAGAAGTAGGGACTGAAGAGAAAAAATAAGATGATTATATCATTTGAATTTAAATACATTCGACTCCAAAAACATCTTCCGGAGGACTAGTGTCTCCCTAATAGTATTATGAGTGATTTACATAAAAAACCATTTGTATTTATGTCATCATAATTATTTTGACATATAATAAGATATTAGTCGAGATTTTCAGTTTTTCCATGATTGTGGCGTACAAGTTAATGCGTCTAAACATAGCGAGCCCAACAAGAACTTGGAAATATAGGTAAATATATCGTTAATATCAAGTATGACCACCTAAGTACTCAACATAATGTACATACTTTAAAATGCGTCTACCTAATTTTATAATGTATTTTTAATAAAAAAAAACTTTGTGTACAATAAAGAGATTTTTTTTTACGAAAAATACATTATCTTCGATTATCTATCTTTCTATCTACAAAATATGCGTACTAGTGTCAAAATTCGCGAATAATTTTTATTTAGAATAATCTTTCACAATTAGCAGAATAATATTTTGTTTACCTTCCTGACGCCTGATAAGAAAATAACTTTTTTTTATTTC
Organism: Chesias legatella; assembly: GCA_947359385.1. Classification (NCBI taxonomy): domain Eukaryota; kingdom Metazoa; phylum Arthropoda; class Insecta; order Lepidoptera; family Geometridae; genus Chesias; species Chesias legatella. The sequence goes on along the minus strand of OX375786.1, from coordinate 5,292,066 downwards.
GGTGATGGTGGCTTGTCATGTTAGCAAGGAATTCTGCGTGGGCAGATTTATATAACAGCCTTGACACCGCGTCCCATATCAAAACATCTTAAATCGTTCAGGAATAACGTGTTATATAAGCTCTACTCCCAGTTAAGCCGATGTTTATCCCCGATTCATTTTCAGTCTGAACGAATAACATTTTGAAGATGCCAATTTTTTCAGAAAATTAATCAATTCTCTATGAAAGGATTACTTTCTTGAAATACTCACGGCGTTTATCTCGCGGTACAACGTAATTAGGACCCATTAAATGCAACCTACGCCGGTTAATTAAATCGTCCGTTTTATTAGGTACTCTATTTTTTATTGCAATCAGGATTTTATTGGATGAAATAAAATTAAGAAACCGTTTTACTTTGGTTTAAGAAATCAAAATCATCAATTTGTAAAGTGTTTAGTCCTGCATTGCAGTCAGTGCTTTTAAAACTGAATTGAGATTATTAATTTTCTGAATATCATTTAATATCCTGATTATCTGGTCCCAATCATACGCGTTCTTAATCCGTCAGCTCTAGGATGGTTTTATACCTCTATATATTCAAGCAAATACTATTTCTTAACTTCTACAATTATATATCTTCACTAGCTGTTGCCCGCGACTTCGTCCGCGTGGAACTCGGTTTTATAACGCAACTCTATTTTACATCTCGGAAAAGTAGTCTAAGTAACTCCTTGTTACATCAGCTATCTGCCAGTGAAAGTCCCGTCAAAATCGGTCCAGCCATTTTAGAGATTACCCGGAACAAACAGAATGACTGACAGACAAAAAAAAAAATGTTTTGGTATATGTACCATGTATACATCCATATGCCCTTAGTAAAAAGCGGTTATTTTAATATTACAAACAGACACTCCCATTTTATTTAGTTGTATGTATAGATTTCATTCTTAGTAATCTGAAAATTTTGAAAGTTCGCTAACTAATTTGACAACAGTGTTGCCTTGCTCATTGGATTCTTTGTAACGGTAACCCTTAGACGCAAATATTCCCACGTTCATTGACTCAGACGATCGACTCTGTTGGCTAGCGAGCCCGTCAGTCGCCTATTATCGAATATAAATAGATGCCTGATTAATGCATCCATCTTGTACTTCATCATGATTGCACTGTCTTCTATAATTTGTGCACTTACTCTCTTTTGATAGCGTTCCAAGAATCACGGACAGAATCAATGTTGGATTCAGAACGTGGTGGTCTAGTGGCACTGACCCCTGAGTTTCAATCCAGAAGTCGCCGGTTCAAATCCCGACGTGCACCTATGAGTTTATAGCTTGAAAGATTTATGTGCGCAATACGACGTTTTCAAAACGGTGAAAGAAAACATCGTGAGGTAACCGACATGTCCTAGAACTAAAAATTCGAAGACGTGTCAAGTGCACGAAAGGAGCCTCTTTGAGGCGCACTTAAAATCCTTTCACCACACTGGTTCGAGAGAACCAGTGACTCAAATGGAGGAAAGCTGGATTCCGTATGGATGTAGTATTACTTGTTTTTGGTAATTTACTTGGCTCTAGCCGCTGGATTATTATGAAATGGATTACCGGTGGTAGAATGTGTTAGCTGGGATATTCTTGAGAAAATATTGGTGGTGACCAGCTCACCAATTGTCACGTCTACGTTATTACGATAGTGGAAGCCACGTGGTGAAATCTGGCCCACTATTGCTCTGACCACCCCTTTGGGGAAAAGGCGTGACTATGTGGACATTAAATTAAATTATATGTAAAAGATGTTAAAGTATGTATTGCTCTGTTTTGTTGATAATAGACGCGTTTGACAGCTTTTTTATTCTTATTCTTAGTGGGGGTGACATAGAAATGCACTGACGTCTAGTATTGGGATATTTTGTTCTGAGTATCTCATGGCATATGCTGATAGCGAAACTAATATTTATCACTTTCGAAATTATGTCTCGAAATTTCTCTGTATCTAGTCCAACTCTTTAGGCACTATGGGCATTCTTTTTGCAGCAGTTTTATAGTAGCCGAGGAGGTATATAATATTGGGCGAAGGCAGTGGAGAGCCAGAATTGATCTTTCTAAGCCTGACTTTGCCCTCGGTTAAATTCTCAGAGTTTTTCTTCCTAGCTCATGATTTACTAATACTCGATAATTTCGGAAATAAAAACATTTTACGTAAATGCAGAAAATACATGAAAAATACAATATTCGTGATCCAACGTCTAAAGTAAAGAAAAGTGCGAGTTTACTTTCGAAATTGTCTTGTATCATTTAAAGACTGAAGAACCAGTTAACGACAATCTAAATGTAAACACTTTTATAGAGCCACTTCATAAGAAGTTAACATCACGTTCATAAGAACGTGATGTCTGTGATAACGCTTTCCATTTCAAACAGTATATTGAGCTTAATTACATTATTAATGAGGGTATTGCACAAGAGAATTACAGAAAATATGCTTGATAGACTCTATAATTTGACCTACTGCCAAGGCACCTGTTGCAAAATATCAATAATCTCATCGGTTAGATCAAGAAGATATGTCACATTACATTAACGGCTTCGTGGCTAAGTTGATAACAGATCTACCTGTAATATATGGAGTCCCGGGTTCTGTACCGGCCGGGGCAGTGTGTGGTATGTTCTCGTATCTTAGATTGTCGCGTTGTGTATTTGTGTTTTCCCAAGCAATCTGCGACACCGGGAATCTAGGATTTACGATAATGGTTACACACATTTACACACTCCTGCCAGTAAAAGTGGCATGAGTGTGTAAATTTTATCGTTATAATTAATTATTGTGTCGGTTAGTTCAGTAAATGGAATCCCTCAGTAATCCTAGCACAAGTTTATATTTATTCCAATCATGGTTTTTCAAAGATGCCAATGCCACGCTAGCTTTAAACTTATTATATGGCTGAATTGTCGTATCGTCAGTGTAAGCTTGAATGCAACTTTATCGTGAATCAGAATAATTTTTACTACCTCTATATAGTATACAACCACAACCGGATTCGTTTTGTAGCTTCAATTTTGTGTCATTTTTTCCGGCTGTAATGATTGTATCTTGTAATGGACCAAGCTTTATCCGAAGTTGTTACACATTTTGTCCTAAGATTGTTTACAACATAGCAGGCATATAAAGGTTTCCTTAATACCTGTAGGTATTAGTTCACATGTATGTGAACTACAAAAATTAATACAATAAGTTACTAAAAAACTACCAATTACACATACTTCATTAAAATAATTGCCATGTAATTGATGTGCGATAAAGGCCATAAACTTTAGACGGAATTTTGTACACAAATGAACGACATGTTTAAATTGCTCAGTTCGCTCGTAAATGTTCTAAAAATGTTTATGTACTCGATTTATTAAAACGCATTCTTGTGGAAATGTATCAGGTCGATTACAAATGTCAAATTAATGTTCTTGCTAATTAATGATTTTAATAATATATATGATCATTTGATTCAACCTTTAGTGCCAAGATTACAATGGTACTTACATTTAGATGTCATAATATAGTGACTTTTTTGCGGAATAACATAGTGTGTGTGTGTGTGTGTGTGTGTGTGTGTGTGTGTGTGTGGGTGTGTGTGTGTGTGTGTTGGCGTGTGTGTTTGTGTGTGGGTGTGTGTGTGTGTGTGTGTGTGTGTGTGTGTGTGTGTGTGTGTGTGTGTGTGTGTGTGATGAAGTACAGTGATAGATGATATATCGGTGTAAGCATCTGTGCGTATATTTATTGATGTTCAGCAGTCTAGTCCGCCTCCTTGTCGATCCTAAAAAAATGTGTAAAAACTATTAATCGATGGAGATCATTACGCCGAGCAGATTAACGCTTGAAATAGGAACCGATGTCCCTAAATTCTGGTTACAAGTAGCTCTCTCTCGTCTTTGTTCTAGCATCAAAAGTGGGCAAAGTCTATCTATTTATCCACAAGGACCTGCTATTTAATCGTCAAGGGTATCGTCACTATGTATGTAGACGCTAACTGGTAATGTGACGTCAAGAATCCTACTTTATAATCTCCGAGCCCGGCTGAGGTTATTTGATAATCCTGAGAACGACCTCTGCCTCATTCGTTATTGTGTACGATAAATATAATCTACATAATGCCTGCGGCGTTATATTCGTTATTCCAGACCGTCATCTCACTTATGTTCAAAATGTCAGTCAAATTCACAGGCCTCACAGCTCAGTTGGTAGTAACCCTCCCTTCTGCGCTGTTGTCCGTGGGTTCGATTCCCACCAAGGGCAAACATTTGTGTGACGAAGGTAGATGTTTGTTCTGTGTCTCGGTGCTAATATGTATTTACAAAAAAGTATATATGTATTCTATTAGTTGTCTGGTTCCCATAGTACAAGCTATGCTTAGTTTGGGGCTAGATTGAGATGTGTGAATTGTCCACCAGTATTATTATTATTGTTATTATAAATTGTGTCTGTATGGAAAGTATGACTGATTAGTTCTTTTTTATCTTTTTTTTTTAATTACAATAGTCTCACATTTGACCGCAATCTCACCTGATGTTGACTAGTTGGTGTGAAAGAGTAAAACACCTGAATTATATGAAAATTTATGACTATAAGTCCACTACAATATACACCGTACCCGCGAATTTGTTCACGGCAATCCTTGCAAATCTTTGACGTTTATTTTTTAAAATATAATACGGTAATCTTAGCATTTGTTTGAATTACATATATGGCTCTTATAAATGGCATAAAGATTAACACATCAAATAAGTATTAAGTATTAAGTATTTTTTTCAATGTATTATATTTTTTTACCTTATAACATCAATTTGTTCTTTTTCTTTTCTAGAAATAATAGATTTGATAGTCATTTTACCGATACGATTCATCATTTAGCAATTGTACCGGATGACTAATATGTACTCGCATACTCCATGTTTGCTCAAACTCTTTACATTGCTTGCTTTGTTCATCCTTTATCTCGTTAAAGACGAATCATCTTGTTTGCTATTCTTGTAAATATGAAGAACCGGTATAATGTATCTCCTGGTCAAACAAGCTTTGTTTTCCTGCAAACCATTATGCCTTTATGTTGTAGCCAGTACAGAAATTCAATTATTATTATTTCTTGCTCTTAAAAGTTATTTCAAATATTACTACATCTTACTCGATACCGATTTATGTCTTTATTACAGAATACTGTAGTACTACTAAGTACTATTCGAGTCACTGGTTCTCTCGAACCTATGTGGTGAAAGTATTGAAGTGCGCCTCAAAGAGGCTCTTTTCGTACACTTGACACGTCTTTGAATTATTAGTTCTAGGACATGTATGTTTCCTCACGATGTTTTTCTTCACTGAGTTTAATAATCCAATTCTTTTAATCTATAGTCTTAAGACAAGATGAGGATACACATCCTAATCATGTTTTAAATACAGATCAAATGAGATCGCGTACATAATCGTAGTACCTGATCTCATTTGATAGCGAATTATTACTGTGTTTGTTAGAGTGCAATTAGCTTATTCTATGACGGCTTCGCACACATGGTACTAGAAAAAACATGAAATTCAATATGAATATCATGTATATTTATTGGAAAAACCGTTAAATAATCTGTTATGGGACGGTTAAAGCTATTCGTAGGAAACGTCAATAAGTAGTATTAAAAATATAAAGTCACGCATACTTATCGCTAAGTTTGACGCCTGTTTAAACCCCATCCGACCCACTATAGGGACGAACAGGCAAGACACCCCTAAAGAAGGGATTCATTTTTCTTTTCAGTGCGCAAACAATACCTGAAAAATTAAATAATATAATTTAAGACGTATTTCGCCTCACTACTTGGCATCAACAGGAACTTAGGCTCAAGATGTAGCCTTGCTGTATCTGAACTCAGTCTAGATTTGATTAAGCTAGGATAGACTTCCACAAAGTCATGGCTGAATCCATGAACAAAGTTGTTACTTGTTTTATTATTTAGATACTTTGATCAAAACATCTTCAGACGAAAATAATTTTGTGGAAACTGTCTGATTGTGTGAGTGAAGTAATGAATGATCCGTCAATAAACTGCAGCTCAAAGTTTACATAATAACATCATAAAATATGTCTATTGAAACATCCGCGAGTGAAGACATTTTTCTTGCTTTTGAAATAAACATTCAATTTCCTTCTTCTGGCGGATATATAAATTACCTAGTTATTTGAATACACTCCTTGCATTTCAATGCAGAATAGGAATCTTCATTCTTCTTTATTCATAATAGATTTCAGCTTATTTCTGTGGTTTCTCCAGATTAACAAATGTAAAGCACAAATGGTTTTAGTTGAAGGTACAATGTTAATTGTCAGTACATTATGACATTGATGCAATGTAAAATGATACTATTGGACAGGAATTCAGTGAACACAAATATCGGTGAAATCAGGCAAAAGTACAAATAACGTTTAATGTATCAGCACATGTATCGTTTGTACCTTCTTGTTGGTAATTAGTTCGTTTGGCACATTTCCAAACAATTATGACTAATTACTGAAAATAATCAAATATTTTGAACAAAGTTCTCTTAGACTTACAGTGTTTACTGTTTATTAAACGATTTACCAACATGTGGACGGGCGAAGGATGCAAACATGATATATACTTATTTATTGTTGTATAATTATTGATATGTTTATTTAAATCGTATTAGTATGGGAAGGCCTTTGCCCAACAAGGTCCTCATAACTTTGCCGAACTTTGATGAACTATTGCCGAATGCCCGGATAACAGGTTCTTCAGACACTGATGAGAATCATAAACCAATAAAATCTAATAATAATTAATTAATCTTAAAATGCTTTGTGTATGTGATATATTAATATTTTGTAATATGGACTAAAATTTATAATTATTATGGTTTGCCACTTTATACACAAAAAAATAATAATATATGTCGCATCGAGGGTGCCTCGATTGCAGTATGGGTGATTGTCGTTCACAGTTATGGTCGTTATCGCCTTGTGAGTCACTATCCATGTTTTGCAGAAAATACTGTAAATTAAATATGAAAATATATTATTTGCCTAACAACTATTTGGGTCTCAAAAACAATCAATTCCTACAAATAAGCTCAGAAACAGATCGAGATAAATAAATCATAAAACAAAATATAATTATTTAGATTTAAGATCTTATCATTAATCGGTTATCGAATTTAGATTGAAATAGAATATTTCGATTCAGGCGTGGTCCATCACAATTAAGACGTGTTGACGGCCTGGCTGCCTGAGCCGAAGTGAAGTCCGAATGCGGCGCTCGCTGCTTATAAAGCCGGCCGTGCGCTCCGAACCGGTCGCCCCACTTCAGTGCCGACAATGACGTCACCTGAATCGTTGAGTGGTCCGACAATAACAAGTTCTAGTCAAAACAATTATTTCAAATCACAAAAATCGCATCAAAATAGCAACTTTTGATTGCTAACGCCGACACGGCCATTCTGCAGTAAGGTCGCCCCTGACCTTTAAAATAGTAATTTTCACACATCAATTGATACACACTAGGCCATCTGCATGACATGACACTTGAGCTAAAATATGCAAATTCAAAGCAGGAAGGGAGACGGTCCTCAACCTTTGAAGCATAGAACAAGAACATAGCAAGATTAACAGAATCTGTCCTCAACAGATTTTTATAAAATTTGAAGGCCCCTGTCCTCAACAAATTCTTATAATATTTGGAGGCCCCTGTCCTCAACAAATTCTTATAAAACTTGGAGGCCCCTGTCCTCAACAAGTACTTATAAAACTTGGAGGCCCCTGTCCTCAACAAGTACTTATAACATTTGGAGGCCCCTGTCCTCAACAAATTAATGTAAAACTTGGAGGCCCCTGTCCTCAACAAGTACTTATAACATTTGGAGGCCCCTGTCCTCAACAAATTGTTATAAAATTTGGAGGCCCCTGTCCTCAACAAATTAATGTAAAACTTGGAGGCCCCTGTCCTCAACAAGTACTTTTAAACTTGGAGGCCCCTGTCCTCAACAAGTACTTTTAAACTTGGAGGCCCCTGTCCTCAACAAGTACTTTAAAACTTGGAGGCCCCTGTCCTCAACAAGTACTTATAAAATTTGGAGGCCCCTGTCCTCAACAAATTATTGTAACACTTGGAGGCCCCTGTCCTCAACAAGTTTATATACAATTTGGAGGCCCCTGTCCTCAACAAATTTTATCAATAACTTGATGTTTGGAGGCCTCTGTCGACTTAACAACAGACACGTATATTCCAGATTTAGACAGTATCGTCAATACCTTGTAATGTTTCAAGGGTTTCAGTTTCACAATGTAAAGTGGTCATACATTCATTAAGTGTATCTTCTCCTGACGCCGACACTGGATCCTGGACAATGCATTCACCTGCTTTTGGTGCCAACTGTAGTTGGTCATGCGCAACTTTCTTTGGTCTTCCTCTGCTAGTGACTTTTTTCACTTGGTAGTGGTCGTTGGGTAATACTTTATATGGATCCTTCAGACGAAGGTGTAAACTTCCAGTCGTCACCTTGATTTTAGGAATTCCACTCACAAAACAGTAGTTATATTTCGCTAGTACAGATTGAAGCTCACGTATTTCTAACTCATTGGTTAAGTCGGTGTCTAGGTTTCCAGAAGATTCTTCGGTCACCTGGGTAGAAAAAACTGATGGTTTCTTGATAATCGAGGCACTTTCTTCTGTGACGAGTACATTCAATCCAGTGCCTTTAACAATCTTTGCACCAATTAACAGGTCACATGGGGTTTCATGATCTTCCACAACATGAAATGCTATTTCGACATAAACATCGTTAATATTTGCTGTCACATTAATTTGCTGGCAAGACAAAATTGGGACGCTTTTACTGCCGATTCCTTTTAGTAGTAAAGTACATTCTTCTCGTTTACCAGGTAAAGAGTAACTAAGTGATCGTCTAACTAAAGACCGAGAAGCACCACTGTCGTAAAATGCAACAAATTTGCGGTCGTTTATATTCATATTCATAGGAGTTAATATTTCATCGCTTTCTGTCATCAAATGAACCTTTTCAGCTTCGTCGCTCATTTTTTTGAAACACATAGTTTCTGTATGGCCAACCTTGTTACAATAACTGCATTTAGGCTTTATATGCTCGGCTTTGTTTGTAGAAATGACCTCATTAGCCTTGGTACTCAGCAGTGATGTTGGTTCATTAATTTTGTCGTTTGGCTTGTTGCAGTTCGTTTGGATATGTCCAGTTTTTCCACATCTGAAACACACTGCAGATTCTTCTCGATCATTCCTTAGTCGAAGACGTTTCGCTGGCGGCTCACCCATTCTAGATTCTCGTGGTCTGATTGTCGATGCTACAGATATCAACTCTGGAACAGTCATACATTTGCTGGACAGTAAACGCAATCGAAGAAATTCATCATCCACACAGCCAATAACTGCTTCCACTGCATCTTTGTCTTTATTGCCATTTATAACACGCTTCCAAATTCGCCAAGCTTCAGTGATGGATTCGGCTGGATTAGATGAATCAAACTTGAAATTGCGCAACTTCACAATGTCATTAGAGTATCTGGCTTCAGGCTCAAATGTTTGTATGAGAGCTTCTCGCATATCGGCCCATACTGGTGACTGGATAAGCCATGTGTCACCGAGCGTTTTGGCTCTTCCTTGCAATAGGCCAGCTATTTTGGTACATACCTCGTAATTTGTTAAGCCCCAGTGATTCTTAGCTTGATCTACATGTTCACACCAATCTCTAATGGGAACATCTCTGTCTGGGTTAAAAGGAGCAATGTAAATATCACTAAGCCTTGGTCGTTGCACCGGAGCAACAGTTTTACTGAGTAATCCTGAAAGAAACTCTTGGTTTGCTTGCATATTTGCTTGATGTTGTCGATTCATTGTCTCCAGTATGTTAGCCAGTGTGAACATGGTTTGCGAACTTCCTGGTAATTCAATTCCTTCTTCACGTGTAGCTGATGAGGCTGCTGGATTCATCCCGCTTCTGATGTCGCATCGAGGGTGCCTCGATTGCAGTATGGGTGATTGTCGTTCACAGTTATGGTCGTTATCGCCTTGTGAGTCACTATCCATGTTTTGCAGAAAATACTGTAAATTAAATATGAAAATATATTATTTGCCTAACAACTATTTGGGTCTCAAAAACAATCAATTCCTACAAATAAGCTCAGAAACAGATCGAGATAAATAAATCATAAAACAAAATATAATTATTTAGATTTAAGATCTTATCATTAATCGGTTATCGAATTTAGATTGAAATAGAATATTTCGATTCAGGCGTGGTCCATCACAATTAAGACGTGTTGACGGCCTGGCTGCCTGAGCCGAAGTGAAGTCCGAATGCGGCGCTCGCTGCTTATAAAGCCGGCCGTGCGCTCCGAACCGGTCGCCCCACTTCAGTGCCGACAATGACGTCACCTGAATCGTTGAGTGGTCCGACAATAACAAGTTCTAGTCAAAACAATTATTTCAAATCACAAAAATCGCATCAAAATAGCAACTTTTGATTGCTAACGCCGACATATACGAAACATGAAACGCTATGAAAAGATTACGTATTATTTGCGGCTCGTAAAGAAACTCAAAAAACGAAATGCGGCGTTGCTTAATTCTGATTGACCGTCCCGTATCCCGGGTGATCCCCTCAATTCCTGGATTCACTCAATATATGACCGAAATACAATGAATTTGTTCAAAGTAATGCATTCTTGTATATTGAGTCGATTTATTGTGTTCAAGAGAGATATCCAATAACTTAAAACAGGGAGCTTAATCTACATACCTACGTATGTAGTTGATTCAATCAACTATTTGGAATTAATCACTGATTTACTCCGTATGGTAATTACGATGGATTTACTGCAAATTGCTTTGTGTTCAATTGTTGTTCGCAATCAAAGTTTACGAATTTATTTTACTTAATATTGTAAGCGTTTTTTCGAAATCATGCACTGATCTGCATACCTATGGAAAGCGGTGTGCGTTTAACTTAATATGATATAAATTTTATGAAACAAAAGTCGTTTCTTAACTTAAGAGCTTTATATAAGTGCATAGCTTTGATAATGCAAGTGTCTGATTCCATCGTTACACATCAATTAATTGATAACGATGGCATTTTTTATGACTTCAGACAGTGCCACTTAAGAGCAGTAGGACTCTCGCCAAGTTCGTCCGGGGAAGTACTGCCACCATGCCCATTTCTGCCGCCAAGCAGTGACAACTTCGCGTTACTGTGTTCCGGTTTGAACGGTGTGGTTGCCGGTGAAATTACAGGCACATGAGTGTGAAGTGTGAAGTTCTTCAACTGTTTGAGAACACTTGCAGGACGATGAATTCTTCCATTAAAATAATTACTCCTAATAACTCTTTTCATAGACGAGCCATCGATCGTCAGCTTTCAAATATTACAACTACGGTAAAGTTATCATAGTTCCTGTTATCGTATTACATGTTAAGTAGAAGCCCTTCGCTGCCCATTAGGTGTGTCTACGAATCGATAGAGTGCTGCATGCCGTGCCTCACGCCTTCTGTTTATCATATTATGCTGAGTGCGTCCATCCATCATTTTCAGAATTAAACGACGAAACGTTTGATGCGACCGCATCGCATTTTGTTTCAAAGAAAACACAAAGTGTTATATTTCGCTACATTTAGCGATTGATGTGTGAAAACTATTCAGAAAGGCGATACAATAAGTAATCATTAAATATTTTTAGGTATTACTAAATGATTAATGCTCCTATCGTAGATTCCTAAAGTATCTTGTGTACACAAGGTTAGAATCCGCATAAGAGGTTAATCAGCCAAGTTTTCGGTGATGAAAAAGTTAATGATAAAAGATAAATAATCTAAATAACCTGAGTTACAATTAGGCAGAAGCTTTGTATGGTAACATGTAAAGTTTAATAAAAAAACAGCGATGTCGGTCGACTTTGTTCTTTAGCGATGTATGCTTGTATAAGGGCTTAATTTAAATTTTTAAATGTAAGGTTTGTTCCGGAATTCTATGGCTATACTTACAAACGAGTAGTGGATAGAAAAGCAAGTTTGGAACTTGTTGGGATCAACAATCTTGTCAGAATTTTCAGACCGTTAAATAGTTATAATAGCAATAACAAGCACAGTGTTCCATGCATTGGTTAATTAGCATTGTACGCAGAGTACCTATGAATTTTAACTTTTTGTAGCCTTTGTGGCCAGTCAATGAGTCCGTATATCCATATAAAAGAAGCTTTTACCGTCGTTTTCATTGCATGTTAATAATAATGACACGAAATACATTTTCTGATTTCCCACAAACCTTACGCTGCGAGGTATTCGTCAGGGCGGTATTTTAGCAATGATGTAAGGAATTTATATGCATGTTTATTGATCTTGCTCATAAATTCCTTACATCATTCCTCAAATACCTATATTTTGCACAGCGATATTAGCTTGTTGTTGCTTGACTTAATTTTAGTTTTATTCCTCTTTATAATTAATTCCGTTTTCAAATTTATCTTTTTATAAGCTTGCAGCCAACGTCAAAATCAACGAACTTAAAAAGTTAATAAAAAAAACTTGCAAGCTTCGTATAATATACGGCGATTGCTTAAATAAATAGAAGACGTAATATGTCTTTATAGGTTCAATATAAAAACATAAGGTCGATAGGATCATAAAGCCCTGATGGTTTCGTTGACTTTTCGAGAAGAGTCTGTTTACGCCCATTAATATTTGCTCAATGTTCAAAATACAATTTTTTTTTTCAAGTTTACAAAATATTCACTGTTTCTGCGCAATGATGTAAGAAATGTATTGAGGCGTCAGGTTAATAGATGTACCTATTCTTTTTTATTCTATTCATACGATTGTATGGCATCAGAAATGGTATGGTGGCAGTAATTACCCGAACGAACTTGGCAAAAGTTCTACTGACTGAAAGAATAAAAATTACCCTAGATCTACAAATCCGGCGGGCGTTCGTCCTGTTTAATCTATAATTTAATTGAGAGTATTCGCGTACGCTGCCGTCCTTTAACTAGAAAGCCGTTAATCCTCAAAAGGTAAATTTTGACTTTTTAATAGGAAGCGATACAGTCCAAGATTCTCTATCTTTCTGTCTAAGAAACGTTTGTAAGTTATAATTAGTTCCGGAGATATAAAAAAAAATTGTAGGCCGTTAAGTGACGGATTCAAAAGGAATTAAAAAGAGTTCCCTGAACATATCTCAAAAACAACAATTTGGGCTTAACGGCCTTTTAATTAAAGGACGGCAGTACGTACCACCTGACAAACGTATTGTCTCTCATTATTGCACAACCGTCTCGTGTGGCGTCACGCCCGGAAGTACTGCCGCGCTTGATCCTTTTAGTCTAAACGGATATACAACGGTTCGTTGGGACAGCCTTCTGAAAAAATATTCTTATCGCACGTTACCTAATGTAAAAAATATAATAAGTATAATAATAATAATAAAAAATACTTAATAATAGTCTGCCTGCAGCTTCACATGCGTGGGCCTGGATAAAAAGGAGTGTTGTTCCAAGTCGTTCGTAAAATTATTGCCAAATGATTTCATAATTTTGACGTGAAAGAATACCCAGTTGCAGTCATACAAACAGATGTACTCACGCCTTTGCAGTAGTTTCACGATCTTTATTTAAATGGAAAGACATCTTCAGTGGACACGTTTTCCTCTGCACACATTTGTTCTGTAGGAGAATCCTGAGCGAATGAGAGAATGATGAAGAGAGAGAATGATCTGAGCTTGCATCACAGCCGATTGCTCGAACCACAGTGACACGCAGGTCATCGCCGAGTCTAATAGACACGTAGATTCTCATCAGTATAAAACCACTATTGATCTTACTGAAGACCTTTTACTTGGAAATGATTAGGGTCGGGTCGGTGTTTAATGTGAGACATAAATTACAGAATACTAACTTTAACTCTAAATGTTTACCTCGTCGGCCCCTTCTTATGCAATGGGATTAAATTCAGATTATGTTAAACCACTTAGCAGACATTTTTCGACGTTACGACCTTCACTTGGAATAAAAATCGGTAAAAAAACTTTTAAGTTAAACAGTTTTATTTTATGTGCACTGAAAACTACAAAATAAATAAATAGTTACTTACCTATCAACCTACGTTGGTGATCTCGGTCATTAATATCTCTGATGGTAGTGGTTGTCATAACATGAACCATGTCAGCGGCCGAAAGACAGTTCATGAAAGAACACTAACACCAGGGTTTGCTTGGTAGGTAAACTAAGCAGCCCACACTATAACAAGTAGGTATTTTGACCTTCTAGTTCAGAAATATTTTAGTACTAGGCAGAATAGCTTTTAGGCATATTAGACTAAAATAAAAACGTGGGGCCCATTAACTATTTCTGTATTACTTTCTACTATACTAAATGTGGATTGCATCGACTTATTATAATCGTCATGATCATCATCCTAGCGGTTTATCCCGGTCGCATCCGAAACCTCATAGCACCAGAGTCCAGGGTCCGCTGAATCGACTAACTATAATCTAAAAACTACTATAATCGTAACTGGAGGTTTTGACCATCAATAACCAGCCGTTACGGCTTCACCAGCGAACGCCGCGCCGAGCTCATGATCTACCAAAGTATAAGATATGCTCTGCCATAGGTATGATTTCAGAGGGGCCCCACGTTTTTATTTTAGTCTAATATGCCTAAAAGCTATTCTGCCTAGTACTAAAATATTTCTGAACTAGAAGGTCAAAATACCTACTTGTTATAGTGTGGGCTGCTTAGTTTACCTACCAAGCAAACCCTGGTGTTAGTGTTCTTTCATGAACTGTCTTTCGGCCGCTGACATGGTTCATGTTATGACAACCACTACCATCAGAGATATTAATGACCGAGATCACCAACGTAGGTTGATAGGTAAGTAACTATTTATTTATTTTGTAGTTTTCAGTGCACATAAAATAAAACTGTTTAACTTAAAAGTTTTTTTACCGATTTTTATTTTCTTGTTTTTAGTATTTAGTGAAATTGTTTACCGAATATTCCTCATTCTATTTAATTCATTCAGTGCATCATTATTACATGGCTGGAAGATCTTGGAAGCATATTAGGTAATCTTTCACTGACCTCAAAGATATCTTGGGCAAACAACACTGCTTGTCCGCGGAAACCGTAGGTACTGCCCGTATAGCCCAGTAAATTTTACGATTTTAACAAACGGGATGATTCTACACAGCAATCGCTGCTCTGCTTGCGTCAGCGCTTGAATCTCATCTGGTATTGAACCTGGATCCAGATTATTCCAGTACGCTTTTGATGGTGCTATTGTTTTATTACTGGTCACATGTGTTTGGCAGCGCGAACATAAAAGTAATGTTGTTTTTGAAGACAGTTCTGCAGGTAGATATCCTAATGCAGCTGTGTTGTAACGTACAGTATGAATTTGGTTAGGATAACAATGCTTCGTGCAAATGTCACAAACGTATATACACGATGTGTTAATAGCATTTTCAAACGCTTGTACATGATTTTCAGCTCTGCGTTGCTGTGCACGCTCACGTTGGTTATTTAACCTATCGTGGCGTTGCTCAGGTGTTTCTGAAGCTTCTAACTCCTTTCGTCTCTCACGCCGTCCTGTTAACCTGGCCTCATGTTGCTCAGGTGTTTCTGACGCTAATAGCTCTCTTTGTCTATTACGTTGTAATCTTAGCCTGGACTCATGACGCTCAAGTGTTTCTGACGCTATTAGCTCTCTTCGTCTGTCACGTTGTGATGTTAGCCTAGATTCATGACGCTCAGATGTTTCTGATGCTAACAACTCTCTTTGTCTGTCACGTTGTGATGCTAGCCTGGACTCATGACGCTCGGGTGTTTCTGACGCTATTAGCTCTCTTCGTCTGTCACGTTGTGATGCGAGCCTGCACTCATGACGCTCAGTTGTTTCTGACTCTACCAGCTGCCTTTGTCTCTCACGTTGTGCTATTAACCTGGTATCATGTTGCTCAGGTGTTTCTTTTTTTTCTTCTTTCCGTTCTCTTCGTTTCTGTAGTCGACTATGGGTTTCATTTTCACTTTCCTTTGCACGTTTCGTTCTATACTTTTCTTTTGCCTTTTCGAGCCTTCTTTTTCGTTGTGTAGCAGTTTCGTTTTTATTTTTGTTTGCTTTTTTATTTATTGTTACCATGTTGTTCCCACGATTAAGGGGCATTTTGACGGTCGACCCCCCCCCCCCCTCCCCAGAGGTCCAGTAAAGGGACAAGGCTTAATATACAACAAGATGCGCCCAATCTTGAGGGGGAAGCGCTTACGACATTACATTTTTATCCACCCTAATGCCATACAGTCCTCGGCACGTTTTAACCTATTACCTTAACTTGGGTGGTATAGCTACCGCTTACTAACGAGGTATCTAATTACGTATTTTTTTTATCTGCCCCTCTAACGTCACACAATCTTGGACGCAACTGTTCTCGACACGACTAATCATGCCCCCACCTAATACGCCATTTTGTAACAGCGTCCATCTTGAGTTTGAAATTTTGACATAATGACAGTATTCTGCAGTGTAGTCCTATTATTTGATACCCATATTGTGGTGGTTGTGGAAAAATATGTACCTAGTCCGCCATATTGGAACGGCGTCCATCTTGAATTTTAAATTTTGACATAATCATCGTGTTTTACTAGTGTAGCCCTTTGATTTGATACCCATATTGTGGTGGTTGTGGAAAAATATGTACCTAGTCCGCCATATTGGAACGGCGTCCATCTTGAATTTTAAATTTTGACATAATCATCGTGTTTTACTAGTGTAGCCCTTTGATTTGATACCCACATTGTGGTGGTTGTGGAAAAATATGTACCTACTCCGCCATATTGGAACGGCGTCCATCTTGAATTTTAAATTTTGACATAATCATCGTGTTTTACTAGTGTAGCCCTTTGATTTGATACCCATATTGTGGTGGTTGTGGAAAAATATGTCCCTACTCCGCCATATTGGAACGGCGTCCATCTTGAATTTTAAATTTTGACATAATCATCGTGTTTTACTAGTGTAGCCCTTTGATTTGATACCCATATTGAGGGGGTTAAGAAAAAATATGTAATCCGCCATTTTGTATCGGCGGCCATCTTAGATTTATAATGTTATTGATTTTATTATATTGTATTGTCATCTAAATTAAATGTGTGTACCAAATTTCAGATCAATCTGACAACGGGAAGGTGCTTAAATTTTAATTTCTAATTTTGACCCAAATAAATTCCGTACGGGTCGAGCTAAATAAAACCGTTTAAAAATTACAGATTAGCTTACTAGGCGGCTAGAACTTGTTGGATTTCAATTAAACATAAGGTCACGCGTACTTATCGCTAAGTATGACGCCTGTTCAAACCCTATCCGACCCTCCATGAGGAGAACAGACAAGAAACCCCTAATGGAGGGATTTCTTTTTTTTTTTCATTTCCACCTGCTACTATCCTGACATACAATAGCAATACGATAGACGGGATAAATAGATACAAGCAGGTATGATTATTTCCAAGCAGCCCCGAACATTGCGTAACTTCATTTTCTAAAATAGGTTTGATCAAAGTTAAATGTAACCTTATGTAAACAAAGACTTTGTTAAAGTTTGTATTTAATTTCAATTGTTGTCGCTGTCTCTATTATGAGGAGGCGTGGCAAACTGCCTGTTTTGTTCCAAAGTTGTAGTGTTTTGTCATACTGTGTCGAAAAACATGTGTTCATTCAGGTAATTTCTCTTGGGAAACAATAGTATTCACACTGCTGTGTATCGATTAGGGAATTTAGTAAATACATTTCGATCTCTGCATGCCAACTATCAGCAATAATGGGAAATCCAGAACAAGACAGACAGTTCGGGGTGGTGTGAAATTTTCTGACGTATGGATATTCCCTATTTAGAGTCGGGTAGGGTTTGGCGCCAAACTTAGCAATAAGTACGCGTGATCTTTTATCTTCTTAGGGTTAAGCTCCCCTTTGTACATGATTACTTTGTCTTCTGTTTGTAATTTATCTGTGTACAATAAAAACAGGTGAACACTTTTTTTATTCAGTAAAATGTGGTCTATTGTCTGCTATACACACTCTTCTATTGTTCGCCAGGACCGATTATACTACGTCGCGTCGCTCCAAAGTACGGAATGCCACTAATAGCCGCCCATCCAAGTCACGACCATGCTTAACGTTACTAAGACTCTATCTACGCCGCGTAAAATTTATACAGCAGTATTTTATAGCAGTACAAAATTCATTTGTATTTTAAAAAATTGACCATTGTTGAGATACTAAATGAGCTGTTGTTATGTTTCCTTAGTTTTTGCGTTTTTATTCTAATGTTTAATCTCCAAAGGTGTGAATTTTGACCCAAGACTACGTTCGTGACATTCGAAGAATGATGTTGTCATGGGTAACTATTTTTTGTTTGACCTTGGGTCAAATATATTTATTAATTTTTTAGACACCACTGGACTTAACTTATAGAATTATATATCGTAATAGGTACATTAAACCAATTATAATCAGGATAATTCAATAGAAAATTTTCGTTGTTACACAATTTCGTTGTCGTTAATTATCTTTTAAACTGGTACGCTACATATTTTTTTCATTTAGTACATAACAACACATAGGTATTAAGGAGGTTTTGTGTATTTAAATTAAAAATATTTTAAATTGCGCGGCCCGGAAGAACTACGTGATTAATTGTTTTTCTAAGTTAACGGAGAAAAAGCTGTGTGTCTACCTAGAATACTAGTAAGCTACTAGTAAGTACTATATATTAAACAACTCAGTGATCAACTACAGTTTCGCAGAACTACTAGAATATAATAAATCTAAATCAGTTTGCTTGCTCATTTATTAAAACTCACTACAAAAAGGAGTTTTGTTTGTAGTTGGTCCGGAATTCATCTACTTTTTCGGATTTATTATTTTTCGGTTACAAGCGTGTAGATGCTTTTGATACAGGCACATGTGGTTTTATCTCATTTGACTCATGTTGTCTCTTCATATTTAGTTGGAAGAAACCCTAATATTGCTGTTTTTGATACCTGTGACGAAAAGTGGTTTTTCTGCTTATTTTATTACATAACAAACAGTTGAGAACACTATTACAAGGTAAAAAGATACGTTCAAACGTTTGTTCCTCACGTACAAACACAATTTTATCTAACGCTGTCATTAGAGCTTACCCAGTCGAGACTTAGTGAACTCATATAAGTGCAAAGCAAGCTTTCGTCGTTATTGCAGCTGAAAGCAGACACTATAAAATAAAAGTGTATCTAAGAGTAAATACAATCGGTAGAGCTAGCATTTGAGCGGGGCTCAACAAAGCGACTTTATTCAATTAAATGAACAGATGAGATTTCTTAGCCTATTGGCAAAACGGATCTCTTATAATTTCATCCTGTCCGTATCTCACAGTCATTTTACTCGGACATTTTTTCGCAAGGCATAAAATGTATATGCCACACATATGCCACATTTGCCCTACACAAACATAAAAGGGATGATGAAATGAATGACTACCTATACAAACGTACAATTTAATCATTTGTTAATATGTAGAAAACAATTATCCCCTACTTCTCACTTTGTTTTTGCCACTGAGATTAACATTGTTTATCTACTATATTTATTAAACGATATTTGCTGAAAGATTTTGAATTCATATGTTATGTTTGTTGGAAAAATTGCGATATAATATATGGAGAATAAGAAGACAATCTTTATAAGGACTTGTACGAAAGCTAAAAAGTTATGTGTTCTAATATAAACAATTCAAAAACTAAGTGGAAGAGATTTGCTTCTTACACTTATGGCTGCTTATATTGCGAATAAAAATGAGTTACGAGGTCGTCGTCCGAAGGAAAAAGGTTGAACCGACGATAAGCTGAAACAATGATAATATCTTATTGTACTAGATGACGAGATGCGAGCCAGAATTCACACGTTGGGGATTTCCAAATAATAAACAACAAGGGTTAAGTTATGAAATTGTTAGAATTGAAAATAAAGGGAGATATCCTTTGATTCGTTGAAGTAAATACCAGTACTATACCACAGTGCCACAGTACAAATACCAGTACTTAAGCGTCATTAGTATCTTAGTATTAGTACGAATTTAATGATTTTACTCGTTGCCCAGTAGGAGAGAGAGTTTTGGATTAAATGAAATAAAGGTGGCATGACCTGCTAAAAATCAACGAACTTTATGACAGGTACCTATGTCATAAGTGTCAAAGATTTCGTAAAAGTCAGCAGGAAACGTGAATATTTTCAATTCGAATGAAATAATATTTACACAGATGACTCGCTACCTTTTTCACTCTAGTTCAGTGGCTTGCCAATGTTAAAAAATATACAGATTTTTAGGTATGTGAAAAAGAACGAAACAATGGAAAGAGGTAAGGGACGCTGTGAAAAAACCTGGTCAAAAGAGTCCCTTACCTCTTTCCATTGTTACGTTCTTTTTCACATGCCTAAATAATCTGTATAATTTTAATATGGAATATAAGACTAAAAAATTAAATATAATAGAACTTGATTCAAACGTTCAATTGTAAGTTATTCTTTCAAATTACTTTTATTAATCAAATATTAGTAGATATTAATCAAAATTAATCAAATATTAGTAAGTAGCAATAATTTTGGCTATTTTCACTGTTATACATAACCAACTCAAATGATTCAAAATAAATCTGAATTCAGGATGGTATCATTCAATTTGCAGTAATTTGGCTTCGGTCGTCCTGACGAATAATCACATTTTATATGTAAAACCAAAATTACGTAACCGTTAAACAATTTTGAAATGTGCCGCGGAGGTTTTCATAATATTTTTCTTATCCTTGTGCGCATTCCCTGAGCGCTACAAGTTTATGGATGTTATTACAATGGAGAATTTCCGCGCTAAATCAGAAAGATTTTAGCTCGGGGGTAAAATAACACACACATGATTTCTTGAAAGACATACAACCGCTTTCTTTAGTACTTAATATAAATAAGCTTAAGATTTTTTTATAGAAAATCATTACACGTCAAGTTGTTTTAATCGGTAGCCTATAAAGGTCGACCGTATTACACCTTTGATCCAGCTTGATTTATCACCCTGTATATTTAATTAATGAGAAGTCGAGTAGCCAACATCAACTATAATATATCTTACTTTTAATTAGAAAAACTAGGGTCACAATTGAAACTTTTTTCAGTTAATTTACGATATATAAAACTTAATATCCAGTGAGCTCATGTCTTCGCGGGACATCGATTACACTATCGCAAAAAAGTTATAATGCCTTCCATATATTGTAATGCGGCGCGTAGATATAAATTGATATTGGTAATACTTATTATCGAAAAATATTGTTCCAGACGAGGTCACATTATGTCGCACACAGCTATTAGGCTTGTAAGGCCGGTATAAATAAGTTGCAGTAGGAACATGAGAAGGCTAGTTTGGGAAGTTGTGCGGGACTTAAGGAACACGTAATAATAATAATATATTCTTCTAATATTTGGAAAGTAGTCTGATTTTAAAGAATAAGTGCGAAAGAAGTGCACTGAAGCTTTGCGTATCCATTCTAGTAGAAAGACGTGATTTTGTGTCATGTTTATAGGGATGCTCAGTTAAGCAAATTTTTCCACTTTGTATCAACTCATATCTGTCTGTTCGGTACAAAATTTTAATCGAGTTTTAACTACCTTCCCGATAAGTTTGAAACTAAACAACTCAAAGCTGGAAGACAATAAACACGTTTTAAAACCATAGTACATTTATTATATATTTTTTAAAATTCTAATAATGAAGTATATTTCTCTTAAATAATTCCACAGTCATAACACTGTTTTGAGTGTTACAACTGTGGAATTATTTAAGAGATATATACATAATTATTAGAATTAAAAAAATATATAACTGTACTATGGTGACTATCATAGCAGTGTGCCCAATCTAAGGAGCCCATTTCAGACCAATTCAGAATACGGCCCTTCGGCCGATGTTTACCTTACGTTGTGTTGTTGCACGAAAATCATCATTCAGTCATTTTCCAGATTCAGCTCAGGCACTTGGGATACAAAACTAAAGATCGCATCTTACACCAATCACATGCTAGTCCAAAAAAAGATTAAGCAAGCTATACCTATATATAAGTTGTTCCACCTTGACATGGGCATTTCACCCTTCGAGAAACGAATAGCCTCTTGGGCGTTGTTCATTGGCACTGACCTTCAAGTCCGACGGTCCCTTGTCCACTTCAAATCAAGGTCTTTATTTCGTTGTTGGCTGTAAAGGGTTAATTGTCACCAGACCAATATTACCCTTATTTCTGTTAGACTAGCCTTACTAGACTAGACTAGCTTAAAACTCTGTGTTTTGCACTCTAGGTCTTGGGTTGAATTCCCACTCAAGACAAACATTTGTGCTAATATATAATTGCACAATACATATAAATTACATAATGGTTGCTATATAAAACTATGAATGTATGTATTAAAACTTAAAATGAAAGTGCACGCTCAAATAGACGCGATGTTTGAACCAAGAGGGATACTGCAAGGATAATAAGTTTCCTTGCGTCCTTTTGGTGTCTCAATTTGCTATTTCCGAGAGGAAAAGTATTGATCGTATTGATGTATTTGTTATTTTATGAGTTATCGTTAGGAGCGCACATAGTATGAACTATACTTTTTTATTTAACGCATTTGACAGAATGATCAGTTCTCATGATGTTAATTGGTATTCTAAGTATAATACAATTATGATCCTTCTCCACTTAGATCTGAGAAGGCTGGAAGGTTACTGGGTAACAGAAAATTACTCAACTATACTCAGATATGCAAAAAAAATGTTTAGCGATTTCAAAAGGTATTCGGCGAACTAAAAATTCGATTGAATGCCTTTAGGTCTGCGATATATACATGTAGATATATAATTGTTGTGTTTGTTACAGTATACTGTTTGCTGACATCGTGGGGTTTACGGTACTCGCATCGCAGTGCAGCGCTCAGGAGCTGGTGCGGTTGCTCAACGAACTGTTCGGGAGGTTCGACCAGCTTGCGAACGTAAGTCCATGCAGTCGTGATACGTAACAGTAGCAGTTTAGTTCACTGTTTTGAGTGAATCTTTATGTTATGGTGCAATAGCACATTCACCAATAAATGAAAATGAGGATATATAGTGAAAAACATAATATGCACTGTTTTTGTGACTGTCACGTTTTAAAGAGGATCATATCGTAAGAAATCATTTTATTTAGATTTGTTTCACTATCTTCTCTGGTGCCAGATTCAGATTAAATTTACATGTTAAATTGTTAAGAAATTGTATATCTAAAACAATCGTAACACTTTCTGTATCCGAATACAAAATTAGATCAAGGAATATCTTGGTGCAGCAGACCAACCTCCGAATCCATTAGTCAATGTTGGCTGTACACACTTACAAGGCTTGTACAATCCGTCTCTGCTTGAAGTCAGGCGAAGTACGCGACGTTCAACCATTAATAACTATCCAATGTCTTGTGTGTATCATTGAAAGAATATTATTTATTATTTTCTATTTATAAAAACTATATAATTGCTACCAATCTGTAAATTCGCTTCAATTTATCCAATTCACTGAAAAAAAGAACTGTGCTCAACACATTGCAATGGCCTCGCTGAATTTCAAACCATACCTACCTATAATCTAGAAGTAAGCCAGCTGTGACCAATCGGTAAAACGCAAGCTATCTTTTTCTACGGATAGAGGTCCAGCGCTATAATAATCATCACACAGATCACACAGGAGCTATTTAAAAACAAGAAGACTGTCGACTATGGTTAGATGAGAACTTTGGATAAAACATGTGATACATTCTCGCTCTCTAATAGGATACATTGCATCGTGAGAAAATGATGAAACGCATGTGGCATCTAGTGACACGCGAGTTATGCGGTGTAGTCCTTATAATTAATGAAATCATGATCTCATTGGCACTCTGCAATAGACTACTAGAGAGATACTTCAAAAAGAGATGTGACGATAATGGCTCTGCAGCTAAGTTAAGAAGTAAACTTAATTACAGAGTGAGGAGGTCCATTTGTCCTTTAAATTTGAAATTGCAGTCACATCCCCGTCTCAACGCGACTTGAGTCATCTCGTACTTTGATGGAGAGGACTTGAGACGCATTGCTGTTGTCTATAGGCGGCGGTTACTACTTATCATCAGGGCCGTCAGCTCGTTCCGTCACCTAAATCACATAAAAACACGGGCCTAAATCTATTTGAAATACATAACTCTTCACGTTGACGGGCCAGTGAGATTTGACGTGCCTAAGTAGAGAATGATCTGTGTCGTATTGCTGCCCAACTGATCGTTTGATCACTTAAAAAAACTTAATGATCAATAGGACAACCACTGCCTCCGCATCAAGATCCTGGGTGACTGCTACTACTGCGTGTCCGGACTGCCTGAGCCGAGGTCCGACCACGCGCGGTGCTGCGTCGAGATGGGACTCGACATGATCGATGCTATTGCGTAAGTCTATACTCTCATGTAAATTTTTTTTAAGCTATTGCATAGCTTCTATCGCGGGCCTTGAGCGTGGAGACCGAATCCAGAAATTCCGTAACGAAAAAACCTAACACCCCCCACTCCGACTGGCACAGCGGTGATACTTTTTAGTTCCATCTATCGATAAATACCAGAACTTTCAATGACTTTTTGAAATATCACGCGCAATAGCTTTACCGCGGCAGTGTCCGAGTGCCACACGTCTTTTTTATAATATTGGACATTTCACACAGCGCCATCTAGCTCCAGAGTAAGCTAAGCATAGCTTGTATAATGGGAATCAGACAACTGATATAATACGTATATACTGTTTTGTAAATACATAAATATAATACATATTGATACCCAGACACAGAACAAACATCTATGTTCGTCACACAAATCTTTGTCCTGGGTGGGAATTGAACCCACGACCTACAGCGCAAAAGGCAGGATTACCACCATCTGAGCTATGTCAGTCAGTTGTGTTCATAGATGATTGTTTTGCAATGTGATAGAGCAAATGCCTGCTAAGCTTGTGGTAAAGTGTTACCCTTGTGACAACTGTCACCGGACAACAAATTCAGCCATCAGTGACTCGTAAAAATATTCATCATAATCCGGATGTAACAAAAATTCACAGGCGATTTCTTACATTCATTACTTCAAGACGAAGAAATAATGACGTATTCGCAATTAGAATACAATCAGGTTTATAATATCGAATTTTTTTATTTATTATTCGCTTATATATGGCCTGACGTAAAATACCAGTTTACGAGTATCTAGCGTCGCCAACGTAATTAAGTGTAATTTAACAATTTGCTTCGTAAAGCATCGTTCGACATGATTCAAGAGAATATTACTGCCTACTTCAAATTCCCGCTTTCAGTTCAACGTATAAGATTGCATATTACAAACATTCAGGCCTATGGACTATTGACCTTCCCAGTGTGTCAGAGGCACAGGGCCACCCAGGATGTACAGACGCGTACACATGTATATTTAGCCGCTCCTTTGATGAGCCAATGCTCAGATAAGCTCGTATCGCGGCATGCGCCAATGCGTTCTGCCGCTGCCGCCCCCGACTGCGTCGCACGTGCGCGCTTCCTATTTATAGGCGTGCTACTGATTTAAATATTTGGCTTTAACATTGTCACGTAATTAGTAAGCGGTCAAATGATGTTTAAAATACTTAAAGTGCCATTTACGTATCAGATTCGGGCTGCGCACAAACCGCAGGCAGTGTGGCTGAATAGTTAACGTCAAAAAGTTACGCGATTGATAGTTTCAACTATGCAACATATTGCTGGTTCAAAAGTTTGTACAGGGTGTGATATAGTACAAGTTTATATTAAATCTATAGCATAATATTAACCAATTTAATGGAGTATGGAAAAATATATTAGAAATCCATCATGGTTCCTACTTATCGATGGAAAATTGGGAAGCCTCGTTGATAGAAGTAAATAAATATTACAGTGTTCTGCAATATTTTTCTTCAAAGTTGATCTTAGTAACAGGATTAGATTTGATACACTTACAGTGTAATTAAAAATAATGTTTCGATTCAACTAAAATTATGAAGTAAAAAAATATAGTACCTCAGACTTAGCTCTGTGTCGTGTAGAGTTGGTAGATGGTCTCGAAAAGTTTTGATAAGCTGACCATCCAGCTATCAAACAGTAGTTCATCGGGCTACTTATTTTGACCTTCTGTCGCAATGAGTTATCGCTGCAGTTATAAGGGAATAAAAATAAGCGACGTATTTATGTCACCGCATCATAGTATAAGCGTCAAGTAGTGCTTAGTCATATTCACTTTCTGGTCCCCGGAAAGTGCTCAATACGAAATAATTTTGTCAATAGAAATACATCATTTGAAAGGAGTGCAGAGTAAAACAGGCGACAAATTCTCTACGGCTATTAAAATGCCTAAATAATAAATAATTTTGAACCTTTCACACAGCGCCATCTACCTCTAGATAGATAGAACATAATATCAATATCTTTTCTTTTTTCTTTATTGCACAAGGTAAAAACAAGTACATAGGTGAACTTAATGCTAATTAGCATTTTTGATTAATAATTTTAATTAAATAATTAAAATAATATTAATTAATTAATATCTAATACATAGTTTAAAGAAAAAGGATAACTTGTGCTATGGGAACCAGATAACTGATAGAATATAACGCTTTGTTTTGTGAATACAATTTGAAGTCGATTTATTGATATATGTAGCTTTTATAGTAAAATATCAGTTGGAATGCATTTGAATTACTGGTGTTCATTTTGTTAGCATCTGCAATAATATCATGGGTTCTTGTGAAACAATTGCAACGGTTCTCGACCGCGAGCCTCGACCGCAGACCGCACACTATCAGTATTCAGGATAGTGTTTCAGACGCGCATTCCGACAGCTGATGCTGTTTTGACAAGATGCATGAAGATGATAAATGGTCATTACAAGTTCAAGTTTAATTCTTCTTCCAATAGTTATTTTAAGTTATTTATTTTCACAGTTTATTTTGATAGTTAGACTTAAATAAATTTACATGCATCCGGATTTTGGGTCTAGAATTATGCCAGTTTCCTAAAATGACATGCCTACAAATTTTAGGTCTGGAACTATGCCAGTTTCCTAAATTGACATGCCTCCGGATTTTGGGTCTAGAATGATGCCATTCTCCTGCCCATTTTCTTCTTACAATCCGGATTAGTCTCCCGTAGGGCATCAACGTCCATTTACAATCGCTTGTAATGTGTAGCCGATATTCCAGTGCATGCTTATGTAGGATTGAGTTAAACTTTTGCGCATAACACTTTTTCAAGCATATATATTGCATAACTTAAACATGGTTTTCTTGATTTTATTTCCAATTTATTTTTATGTAACCTTGAAGTTGTTTACCAATTGCATACATAGCTGTACATTGTATACTCACCGAAGAACAGGTTTCTTTAACAAATAAATAATTGTTCATTTTATATACAGTCAATCCATCAATATTGCTATTAGTATATTATATTCTTACGAGTTGAGAGAATATGACATAGGGACGTAATGTATTCCTTTTGTGTCAGCTGAGAATGTTCAGTTTGTCCAAATGTCAACAAAATATTTCTCTTGCTTCTTAAAAGATACTAAGAATGTTTGAATTCGTACATACTATAATAGTTTTGTGTTTAAGATAAAGGCATGTAAGCAAATGATATAATGGAGATACATTATACTCTCTTGTAATAAGGATACGAAGGATACTCGCCTTGTAATAAGGAAACAAAGTTAGTTTCTTTCTGATATTTCTTTAATAATTTTAATTAGATAGATAAATAGATTAACTGTTCATTGAACACCAAAGAAAAAACATTTTACAAACAATAGATTATAAAATGTGGTAGACGCATAATGGCCGACATCATTACTACAGTAATCTGTTCCAAATAGTTATATTTTTTTTTTATATATATTTAACTACGAAGTAATATTTTGGTAGACAATAAACAAAAATTAAAGTCGTTAAGAAATGGCTCAGAAACATCAAGTCGATCAAATAGAAAATTATAAGGTAACGCGCGTATTTATGCCTGTTGGTAATTTTTTTCTGATTCCCGTTGTTTATTTGTATGTCGGTATGTCGGTTATTTATAATCCCCTATTCAAAACACCACATCACAAATCATCTTCATACGTCACAAACTATTTGGCACAATCTTGACCTGAATTTTATTCCACAAATTCGTAAGCCGCGTACGCTACAGAGAGGCTGTCTGTCAATCTTTGAGGAAATAGCTATACGTATCTTTTTTGAATAGAAGCAAGATTTAGAACATGCCAGTCCATCACAAATGACTCCAAACTATAATGCGGATATTAATATGAGTTATAGACAGAATGGACTGAACATTCTCTAATCATCTGTAAATACCTAAACGGAAGTAGAAGTGTGAGAGAGACAGCAATCGTGAGGCCAGTAGTTCTCTTTTTAATATAATAGACAATAAAAAGATACGAACACTTTTTGTCTTAAAATCAAAGACAATTATATATATATATATATAAAATGTAAGTAACCATCTAACTTATTTATATTTTCCATATTGATTGATCATTTCGTCGCAGTCGTAGAACAAAGGCGGATCTGCAATACAGTAACTTTACAGTAGAGCACTTTAAAGTTTTTGACTTAGAGTTGATGTTATATTTTGAAAACGGCTAGTCCTATCATCGTCAAATTTGGATATGTAAAGCTTTAATAAGATTTTCTATGATATTTAAGGTCGATTACAACATAAAAACTAAATTTGAAAAAAATCAAAACCGTGTTTGATCGATGAAGAAGTTTGGTATACAACAGAGTAACATAAATATATGATATAATATGGTAATGAATGAGAAAAAATTTACAAATTTATAACATTTCATTCATATTTTTCATTTCATTTGTATTTTAGTTAGAAATTTTATTTTTATGTTTTCTTGTATGAGCCATGGGCTTGAAATAAATGTATTATTATTATTATTATCATAACTCTAGCTTTACGCAGTCGCTTAATGAAACATTATCCTATAACGCATTTTAAATCTTATTGTTACAAATTGTATTCGAAAGCACATCGGTGTAGAAACGACGGCTGTACCAACATGGCGATGCATAAACGAACATTGTCAACAAATTGTGTGCACTGTATATCTAGAACCGACTGGCCAACTGTGGTTTGCGATAAAATGCCGTTGTCTGTTTATTTTTCTACGTATTGGAGCTAGCCTAGCTCTATTCGAAGGTCTTCATAGAGTAAACTCTGCCACAATAATAGCAATATTATTCTCTTTGTTGTTTCGACCACTGGACCTGATAAAAGTCCAGGCGAGAAATTCGAGAAGTTAACCTTTTTGGTCATACATGCAATGCATGACATAGATGGTGAGTTACTTTTCCGTTCCTAGGCATGGGGAGACACAAGCCACTTTGCATTGCGCCCTTCACCCAGAAACACGAGAACCCATTCATATTATGCCAGAGATAGGAATGGCGGTAATACTTATTTTCCCCGACGTACTCAGCAAATAATTCAACCAGCTACTAATATTTGGTTTGATTAATAACCTCGGTTCTTCATAAATTCAAACTCATGAATGTTTGTTAGAGACGTTTTTCTTCGC
Source organism: Chesias legatella (assembly GCA_947359385.1). Lineage (NCBI taxonomy): Eukaryota > Metazoa > Arthropoda > Insecta > Lepidoptera > Geometridae > Chesias > Chesias legatella. The sequence goes on along the minus strand of OX375786.1, from coordinate 5,262,328 downwards.
ATTCCATCGTACGAACATTATCAGTAACGCAGTTGATTATTATTGTACATATATTACTAGCCGACCCCGCAAACGTTCTACCACATAAATTATCAAAGAAATCGAACGTAAGTATAAATCGAAAATGAAATATTATATTTAAAACTGAAAGTGTGCTGTTGTTGTGTGTCGCAGTTCTGTTCTAGAAATTTTTCGAGCCCGATAAATAACAAATACGGAATGAATGTCAAAGCGACGCGACACTTCACGTCAATGAACAACGGTTAAATTATTTGGATATTGTTCCTACAAAACTACTAAAATTGCGTAAAAAAATTGGGGAGGTTGGTAGGAGGGTGAAAAATACTTTACGACCTACTCTCATACCTATCAAATATACAAAAAAAAACAAAAATGTTCGAGCCGTTTCGGAGGAGTGTGACTACAAACATAGTGATTTTTAGATATTTCGATTTTATTGATTTGATTTTATTTTTGACCGTAAGTAAAAATTAACTGATAGGCAGGCAATTTGACGCATAATGTTTAGTATTGCGTGTTATTGCGAATGAAATACCTAAGGTGGTTGTATAATTTACCTACTATTTGGCTTAAAAGCCAATACGACAAACTATTGGAGCATTACCCATCCATACCAAGTTTCAGGAAGATTAAATAAACTGTGTAGGAATTCTCATCGGATAAATACAAAAGAGTTCCTACCAGCTTTTGAGAACCGGCCAATACAATAAATATCCATTAAATAATGACATCAATGGGACGACTTAAAAAACATTTTTCACGAATAATTTATGCGTTTCGGCCCAAATTCATTCCGTGATTGTAGCCCTTAATACTCTAGGTTGTCCAAACGACACCTGCTACGATTAATTTTACAGTTTGCGAGTAATATGTTGAAAGGATGTCCAGGCACTTATTTATTTCGGCGCTAGAATAGTTAGATTAGACTATGCTCCACATAATCCAAGAACAAAAATATTTTTAGAATAATTTATGACCAACAGCCAATTTAGATGTTTGTTGATTCAACATCTTCATGACTAGACATAAACGTACGTAGTGACTGACTAAGCTTTCATTTCTTGGTTCTTATCTTAATTTTTATTACGACTAAAATAATACTTCACGAGATTGTTTACGTGAATTCATTGGGGATATGACATGTGTTGGATACCACGCTCAAGTTAAAAATCTGCCGGAAAGCAGAAAACTGATAACTAACCTTACAGTCAGTTTCTGATCCACGTGTTGCTTGGCGAGATTATCATCTCTATAAACGTCATAATGTCTGGTGATGTGATGTGTCCAAAACACCGTGAATAAAAAACTTTACCAAATACTGAAACGATTACATCTGAAATAAAAATTATTTTACGCGAAAATTGTAGCGAAATTTTAAACCAAATTTATCCAAAAAAACAAAAATATAAGCTGAAATTTAATCCTTAACACTTGATCGTCCATAATAATGAACATGAATTTAAAAAGGCAAGAGCAAACAATCCTATACGTTTTCATATGAAACGGGCATGAAAATATTTTGCCATTTACCTATATGAAACAAAAGCTACACATTAAAGAATCAACCGACCCTTCACAGTGTTCTGAATAGACGCTTCTCGGGGCTGCCATCCAACCGGATAATTTAGAATTCAAAGGCAGCCACGTGGATTATGTCATTTGTAGAGCACTCACACCCTCGTACTCTAATTGGTTGATGTGAGATAGTGGGGCAAACTAGTCCGTGATAAATATAGAGACATAAAAGGCTAGGCTAGCCACTCTCCCGCATCTTCGTTGGCGTGGACTAAGTACCGAATTGTGGCACTCTAAGAAGCAGCAATGCCTCACATCAACACAGACTTCTCTGATGGCAAAATTCTTATCAGATATCAAATATGTGACATATATTTATTATATCGTTGATAATATAAATTCAAAAGGTATTGATTGGGCTCGTTTGTAAGACACTAGAATTATCCGTGTACTTTTCTATAGCGCTGAATTAACAAAATTCAGTTTCAGACTGCTACAATTTTTATTGTTTCTTTTAAGATAAAGTGTTTTCAGTGTCGTACAATAAATAATAAATACGTGTCGATAAATTACACTCTACGAGTAAGACCCAAACGATGCGGTGTGCCCCTGCTATTTACAAAATGATACATATTTTTAGCGTGGATTCAATCAAACGGTGAGTCATCCCACTGGCTTCCCTGCAAATATACAGAAAATCTATAACAAAGTGAGTTCAGCGTAATATAATTTGTGTTAGGCGTCTCTGGATTAACTCCTCATCTGCTTACGGTGGCTGAGAGTGAGCGCGCGGCCCAAATTGAATTAAGCTTGGAACAGGAACGGAGAATATAAGTTACTGCGTATTACTTGCTACCTGTAACATTGTAAAACAGATATAGTACGTTTAATAAGATTTCTGCATTAACACGATGGTGAAGAAGTGCCTGTATTTGCTATAGTTAGTATTAAATGGAACCAAACTACGAGTGTTTTAGAACCATTAGTTCTTTGAATAATAGTCCAGTCATAATTCTTGGATTATCTTCTCCCGAGTGTATCGTGAAATCGTGTTCAGGATTTAGGTGTTTTAGTACCACGGTATTACGTATTTTCTGATAATCATAAACCCACTTGTTACTTTGTTGAATTGAAAATGTCCTGTGTTTATCCTGTAGAATAAATGTACCTGAGAAACGATTGCGTAACTATGTCTGGAACACGTAGAAAACAGATTCTTTTATGCATTGAAATGTAAATGTGATGTAAAAATGTTGTTAAATAATTCCAGTGCAACTGCTATTTAAATGTTTTCAATGAAAACTATCCAGACAGGTAAAATGTTTATCTTCAGCTCAAGCGCAACGTTGGTATTGACAGACTGAGCGAAACCCAGATCATCTTGTTATGTAATAAACTGCTGACCCAATTCAACATGGAGTCCAATTAATTTAAATTTGCGGTCTGACGAAAAGTTCTATTTACACTTACGGAACGTAAAATGACAGCATTTCCTTTTGTTTAATTAATGGGTTTCATTATTCTGTCAATTACTTGATGAGCCTTCATTTTCGAGGTATTTTTCTAATTGATAAACCAATAAATAAGTGATAAAGCTATCTTACAATGTTTGTAGTATATTCGCTGTTATTCTTGGGAGTAACAGCAGTAGTAAAAAGGCGCCTACTGTAGTTTTAAAACTCAGGATTAAATCCTAATATTGATGTCCTCGTAATAAGATTGTAAGTTTTTTTTTTATTTATCGTCAAAACAATACATAAGGTAAACTACAAGCATTCAAAACAAGCTTGTTTTAGAAAACTGACAGTTACCTATTTTAGTCTTTAATTCGAATGCCAACTGTCGTAAACTGAATAAAAATAATATAAATTGTCTGTAGTTTTGAGTCAACAGCGTTTTATCAACTCGTGTAAATTGCACAATTGTCCACTTAAATCATGCCTAAAATTAGACATGTACATGGTTTGGTGGAGATATAAATAGTCAATCTAAAATGATCGTAGTAGAATAAGAATACAACCCTCATAACTTTTATTTCTCCCATTCGTAGTCACTTTATGAAGATATAACTTACGTGCATGTAATTTCATTGTTAAATTCACCGTAAATTAAAAATAATAATATTGGTGCACATTTCACACAGCGCCATATAGCCCCAAACTAAGCATTACTTGTTCTATGGAAACTAGATACCCGATAGAATTTATATATATATTTTGTAAATGCATACATATAAATAAATTTAACAACACAACAAAAATCTATGTTCATCATACAAAGGTTTGTCCCAGGTGGAAATCGAACTCATGACCTACAGCATAGATGGCAGAGTTACTACCAACAGAGCTGTGCGGGCAGTCTCTTCAAACCGGATCATTTATCAAGATTTTATTCTTCTATAGTAGATGTTTATTTACAACACTTATTTGCCAGATATTTATGAACCAGATTCTAGATGTTACACTGTCGTAGTTCTAAGATGAATCATGAAATAGGGAAAGCGACTTGTTTTCATCGCGATGTCAACACTGAAATCAACTTTATTGAGTTTCTTTACGGCATAAGTGACCTTCATCATTTCATAAAACGGAGTCGACTGTAACAACGCTCTAAAGTTCGGTTAATTTGTCAAAGATAAAGCTCCGTTGTATCACAACAACAAATAAAAACGACTGAAATAGAACAATAAACCTTTCTAAATGACAAGGTTCGCTATCAAATAAGATTTCGATATTGACATATATTGGTTGATTGTTTTTCTGCAAAAAATATTTTCACGGACCCATTTTACTACCCTACTACCTAAATTTAAAGCAGTTATCTTGCTAGTAAGTAGAATAGTGATCTCTAGTAGGCACATGATTTAAAATACCGCCAGGAAAGAGTCTTCTCCGAAGCTTTTCCAAAGCCTCCAGTGTCGAAAGTATTATACTGGTATCTAAAGTAAGATTTTGTATTGTATTTTTGTATTATCGAATATTTAGGTAGATACTGTATCATTCACGCCAGATGATGAGAAACGTTTTCTTACTGTTAAATGTTATGATGACCTCAGGGCATTCATAAAATCAATCAAATAAATTGAGCATGTCATGTAATTTCAAATATTTCACGTATTATTATTATTATTATTTTTTTTTCTTTTCAGATGTTGTCTAAAATTTTAATCTGAAAAGGAAAACAGTTCAAGAAGTTTTCTCATGGAACTCTTTATTTTGCGAGCTCAATTCCATCTTGACTCGTTTACAAAGCCCGTTTAAACACGTATAATTAAAGTTAATTGCTAAAATTACTTTTGTGTGTATATTCGGCGGCGCAAGTAATTGTTTCAGTATTAATAATATTAATATATCTTTGTACATTCCGAACATGAGTATTTTCGGAATTCTTCTCTTAAATGGCTATTTTGATTTGATGTTTTTTTTTACATTTGGATCCAGCTAGAGCTATAGGTAGGACCCGCGCTGTTATTGAGATTAGAATATTATTTCGTCAGGACGTAGATACTGTATGCTGTCTGCGTGCAGCTGGTACAAGTCCTATACATACAATGACATGCCGTGTGTGTACATTATATATTTTTGCAAATAATAAATTGGGATACGTTAGAAATAAGCAACAGAAAGAAAATAAACCAGTAAAAATAATGTATGTTTGTATGTGCGCGCATCACGCTCAAAAAGCTGCACGGATTTGGATGAAACTTGGTACCAGGATAGCTTATATCCTGGTATAAGACACAGGTTTCTTAGATCCCGGAAAAGTGCAGTGTTCCAGTGGGATGACTTATTCACCGCGGGCAACACCGCGGGGAGCAGCTAGTAACAAATAAAAATAAACAAGTAGCAAGTACTCGCACTCTTTACATTTTTAGCAAAACTAGTTGTTTTGAAATATATAGTTTGTATCTCAATGTCAATGTTACCCTGTTTAATGCGTACTTATTTTAACCACAAGGTGCTGTAGATGTGGCATTCTGGCCGCGAGGAAGTTTATGCCAAATTTACTGCAATTCGTCTTACCACGTTATCTACAACATGGAAGAGTTACATTTGAAGTGTTTTTAACAATGTTTATAGCAACAGGTAAATAAATCGGACAGAAATAAAGATAATTTCGTTCACTTGATTTATTTCTCCTGTTTCCACATCTGAATCAGCAGTCTTTACGCGCCTCCAGAAATAACAAATTAAACCAATTTTACTTGCACATATAATAAATCGCTTTTAACATCTGTGTAATATAAGAATATGTAGACGAATATATTTCGCTGAAATTATCGAGACATTTATGGCTTTCCACAGAAAGGTGCGTATTAAATAGCGAAGTAAAAAATATCAAGTTATTTAGTGCGTCTTCGGATTGCTCCTTTCGTACCACCAGAGTACATGTGTAGGGATTCAAAGGGTAATCACCAACGGACGCGAGTAACGTGGACCCCGAAAAGCTGGTAGACAGAAAGTCTGAGCAAGTCACGAGTAGCCTTCGAGTAATTCAAATTTACGATTGCAGGTCTGTAGTGGAAGCGACTGATGTCCAGCTGAACATGCGCGTGGGCATACATACAGGGCGGGTGCTGTGCGGGGTGCTGGGTCTTCGAAAATGGCAGTACGACGTCTGGTCCAATGACGTCACGCTGGCAAACAACATGGAAGCTGGAGGAGAGCCGGGGTGAGTGTAGAGTCCCACCAATTCAATGATGATGGCTGCGGTTGGTCTTCCATTTAAGGTTGATCAAACGAAAAACAGAGGGAAAGATTAGGTTTTGAATAGTTACTTCCAGCTTCAATAGGCCACTTTTAACTTTACTATCGAAGTCAAAGTTAAATACTTTATTTCCATAGAATTCATAAAGAAATGGCTTGGAAACGTCAATAATATTCAAAACATAAGGTCACGCGTACTTATCGCTAAGTTTGACGTCTGTTCAAACCCAATCCGACCCTCCATGGGAGAACAGACAAGAAACCCCTAAATGAGGACTTGCTTTGTTTTCGCGAGCACGCTCCTTTCAACAATCTGAGTACTTAGATCTATGTTACATTTATGACTACATTAAATACTGAAATAAGGTTTTACAGGATGTTTTGTGTGTCGTTGAGCAGAGCGACAGACCATGGGGATTTATCATTTATATAATTTACAGTGTAATAAGCTTTACTTATATACTATTGTGAGAAGAAGTCGTCACAAGTAGCTATGGTTTTCCCAGGAATAACTCAGCTAACATTTTATCTAGTGATACCTACACCTAATAAGTAATCTAATAAGTAATAAGTAATCTGGCGGCCATATGTCAACATTATGGAAATAAAAACGGGGTTACATTAGTACGATTCTTTTATTGCAACGCGACCCTGACATACTCCAAAACGACTACATAATCTATAAGACTAGTCGTAAACTAAATTGATATGATATTGTGTGAATATTTGACATTTGTCGTTATGGCATGGTATTATAGGCACAAGCTATAGAATCCTGAAACCTAATATACGTAATCCCTGAAGCTACGTCATAGTGAGATTTATATGAAGCGAGGGCGGCCCTTTCCCGCGCATGTTTTATAACGTCATTATCCAACAGTTAGTGGGAAACGCAAAAACATTAATTATCTTTGTTAGATTTCACTTATGAATACACATAGGATCTCGTAGATAATGGAAACCCGCAAAACTTGAGCATGAAGATAAATAGTTCAGCGCTTTACAAGAGCTTCCACTTTGGAAAGGCAAACAATCTCCTTTCTGTCTATTCATTGTTCGTTGTATAATATACGTTTTTACAGAATTGGCTAAAGTATTTCGAAGTATTGAAACACTATTCTATTCTATTCGAGTCACTGGTTCTCTAGAACCAGTGTGGTGTAAGGATTTTAAGTGCGCCTCAAAGAGGCTCCTTTCGTGCACTTGACACATGTCTTCGAATTTTTAGTTTAAGACATGTCGGTTTCCTCACGTTTTCCTTCACCGTTATGAGTACATGACATGACTGAAATATATGGTTAATTTAATTGTACAGCCGTGTACACGTGACGCAAGCGACTCTGGAGTGCCTCGGAGGCGCTTACGAGGTGGAGCCGGGTCACGGCGCGGGACGCAACGCTTACCTCCGTGACCACTCTGTGCAGACCTACTTCATCATTCCCCCACCTCGTCGAAGAAAAGTAAGATTATTTTTGTTTCATACAGTTACGGCACGAGCCGACGGCCCACCTGATGTTAGTGTTAACCTCGGCCCAACAACCGATGTGACTTGGGTCCTCTCAAGGTACGACAAGACCCAAATTGCATCGTATGCGCCCGTAACTCTGAGACGTGTAGGTAGAACGTCTCATGAGCCTGTAATTTCACCGGCAACCATACCTCTCAATCATAATATTTCAAGTAAATAACTTTCCTTGTCGGTTATGATGTAGATGGTAGAATGGATGCGAGCAACGACTGAATGCCTCGGATGCGCTTACGAGGTGGTGCCGGGATATCGGGCGTACCCAACGCGTGCCTCAGTTCTGTGTAGACCTGCTTCGACATTCCTACCTCCCGAAGAAAGTTATTCAATGGCTTTTGTTTTAACATACTTCAGAAAATCGTATTAGTGAGTAGGCATGGATCAACATAAACCAGTCCGTGATTTGATGCCCACTACGTATAATTTAATACGACTGACATCACAAAGGCGTGGTTCGAAATGCAGCTAGCCCACATTATTGATAAATAAATACATTCACACCTACATTCACGTTCCACAGGTGACGTTCTGAAGGCTTATTACATGTTTTCAGATGTGCCTGTCCGCGGGAGTGGGTCTCGGTTCAGGCTCCCGCCGAAAGCTCTCGTTCAAAAACGTTTCTAATGTAGTCGTGCAGCTACTCCACTCCATCAAGTTCAACGTCGACGTGCCCTTCTCCAACATGGCAGCTTCGCCCCAAGAGCTCAAGGCTAACGCAGCTAGAAAGGTATTGACTTAGCTCCAAATTCACCATCAGTACCGTTTACATTACATTCGGGACGTCAAATTCTTTGCATGGGAAAAATCTCTGCACCAAACGACAACTTCTTTATCAGTTCATGAAATATTAAACTTTATTACTATCTGCACAAGACTTAAATTCCGTTCTGCACTGTCGGACATGGCTACACGACGACGTCACTGTCCGCGACATTGACTTCAAAATATTTTGGCACGAGTGATATAATTCTCTCATCCTTGGAACGCGTTTGTGAAGGTAAGTCCTGCTTTTGTTTTTATTACTTTCAATTCAACTATATACCTTTTGTTTCTTAATCTTGATTTTGATTATGTAAATTGATAGTTTCCCATTAAGAGTTAAACCCACTGAGGGCATCCTGAGGGCCTGGCCCTGAGATTAATAGCACCTGCAAGCGTAGAATTATTTGAGCAAATAGCTTAATGTGTATGAATGAATTTGGAGCATGTGGAAAATGGTGGAGAGTAACATAGAAATCGAAAGCTTTCGTGTAAATACTCGCGTAGGTGTTTTTCCACAACTATCACGTTGCCATGCTAGTAGAATTTGTTATTTTGTATCACGTATGGGATTATGAGTGATGATGATACATGTTTTTTTAGCTCTGGTTTAGGCTTACTATATTCAGTCTATATAACTATCCCTACATTAAAATATAAAGTAGAATCTCAGATACCGTGTCAACCAAAAAAACATGATAACTCACATGACACAACTCATCATTAAAAGATCTTGATGACAATATATTTAGGACCAGATTTAAACAATTATTAATTAACTAATGCTATTATAATACTAACGATTTTATGACAGACAAATTTTGACATCATCTTATTAGTATTACTTTTATTTTTCTATTTCTTATTTTTATTCATATTATATCTTAAATTTTTGACATTGTTTAAAATTATAATATAGATTAAAATTAGAATACATACAAGATTAATTGAGTTAGAACTCACCCTAACATTTGCATGCTAATCTTAGTAGAACATAATTGAAACTAAAAATATTGTTAACATCTGTGTAATCTACATTATGTTCAAGCAAATAAACTATCTTTGTCTCTTTGTCATGGGATCCTATGTTGGAAGTAATTATTTTAGAAAAAGCTATTCGGTTGGCAGAATAAGGACTTAATGTTTTGCCTCACTTTCGGCCCGCAGTCGGTGCAAAGTGGGCGCTATTCATCCAGTCACATACCTAATCATATAAAAACAATAACTTCTACGCGAAGTTTCATTAATCACAACTGAGAGGCGTGTGTGGCAGGTGCTAACTAGCACACGATGTTTTATTGATCGACAGAACTGCGTCCGCAATGTGCTGAACACTAGACTTGGTTCACTGATCACAACAACGAGTTACGTTGGCAGATCCCTTGATTTCAACAGAGAGAAGTATGCATGCAGGTGCTACTCAACCCAAATAGAAATGATTGTGAGCGGTAGAGTATTTGGCAGATGGAAAAGGAAGCCCTCCATTTTTCCACACGGAGGGTCGGATAGGGTTTGAACAGGCGTCAAACTTAGCGATAAGTACGCGTGACCTTATGTTTTGAATATCATTGACGTTTCCAAGCCATTTCTTTATGATTTCTATGGAAATATTGTTTTTGACTTTGGTAGTTAGGAGAACTAGACTAGGAGTGCAGCGAGCGGGAGGCATGTTTGGCAGGTGCTAGTTATGCGAATAGATATATGAGTGTGTGTGTGAGAGTAGGTACGTGTCTGGGGGTGTAGGCTGTAGGCTGTAGCTAGTGTGGTGTGGCAGGTGCTGGACTTGCGGCGGGCGCTGCACGCGGAGCCGGGCTCGGCGGAGGCGCTGCGGCTGGCGTCGCTGCGGCCCGAAGACGTGAGCGCCGCGATGCGGGCCCCCCCGCCCCCGCCCCAGCCCCAGCCCCCGCCCGCCCCGACCTCCGCCCCACAACACCACACCTTCGACGCGGTCATGCAGCACCACGCCCTGCGCACACACGACCAACACACCGGCCTCATGCACACATACCAACATGTATATGCACTCGGTCAACTCATTTGTGCGAGTTATACATACTTAATTATGCACGGTTTTCGTCTTTGATCGTCGAACGGTATGAGTTCGATACGTTCTGTAATCGACAAAGTTTATTCTGTAATATAATATTGATATTTGCAATCTAACGTTTTCGCTGTATTCGTCACAAAATCGTAAATGTAACAAAATATTTTTTTTGCGTTTGTTACATTATTAGAAAAGCAAAATAATCTCTGTAGTATTCATTTCAGATAAGTTTGATGACTCAAACCGTATCGAATTTCATGGCAGCACTTTACACTTATATAATTTTAACTAAAGTCGAGATTTATTGTCAGCACAGATAAGTTTACTATAATATACTCTGTAGTGCTTATACATAGTGAGCGGAATATGCACACACTCGATACTCATTCTGCCCAGACGGTGCCTTAGCTTCCTACAGTGGGTAGTGTGCGCAAATTCCCAACACGCATTTAGGGAACTCTAGACTCACAGTTTATGATTTTACGCTTTACAAATTTTGTACATGAAACGTATCGAAACGACCAACTCCGATGCGCTTCATAATGTGTGTCGAATGATGTTCTCGCTTATGGTTTTAGTAGTTAGTTTTACATATGAGTGGTGGTTTTCAAACTAAATCTATGCTTTTCTTGAATTTCCAAGGTGCGCATTTGAAGCTTCTATTGCAGATAACAAACCATGCGAGTTGTTTGAAACGTATGCAGTTGCATTTACTCATTCCGAGCTCAAACTACAATAGTGCGGAAAAGACCTTTGAACACAAATGCTGCAAACACTTAGTTGGACAGATGTAGTTTACTCAGAGCCAACACGCAAAGTGCCTTTAGATTTTCATGCACAGTTCCAAAAAATTTCAAATGATGTGTCCCCGTTACAAATTCGTTTAGTTGCTGGTTTGTTGAAGTCTTATGCTGTTCTTGTGTTGGCACGTCTTCAATCTACCACATCAAATCAGTATCCACCAGACAAACATACTATTTTGTTTTGTATTCTTTAAACATATGCGTGGAAGACTTGAATACACCAGCAACTAACATTTGGCGTCTGCTCGTTGTTTTTCAGATATTCCGACCTTGGACATTAGTTCCACAACAATTACTCCCCGCTGAAACAGTAAGCGCAGACGGAATGTTGTTCGTGTGTATTATTGTTTTCCACCAAACACTTGGTGATATACACTTTTTAATTCCGATATTGTATAGGTGTACGACCTAAACCCTGATTGCGGAATCACCTCGCGATACAAACTCCCTCCACGCACCGCTATGTCACACGGTTCACTGGTGCAATATAAGGGAAAACGGGGAACTAATCAACGTGATCACTCAAACCACTCACTGCCACTAAGTTCACGGACAAAACTTTTCTTTCGAAATTGTCAATTTGTTTTTTGTTAATGATGTTTTGTTTTATTAAGTTTTGTTTGAGAATAAAGTCGAACGCACTGAATTGTGTTTCACTCGCAATCCCGACCGGCCTTGAGCACTAGAGCATGGCATGAACCCCGGCGTATCGACTAACTCGCATGCCGTGACTTATCACGTTTTCATAATATATATTTTGTGAGATGCTTGATCAGTTCTTAGCAGCTGCTTGTTTCAATTGAGTTAAATTGAGTAACTAATCTTCTAAGCTAAACGAGAACTAATCAAGCATTTAACATCTTAGTTGTACGTCTGCTATTTCTTCGACCCAAAATGATCAAAAAAAATGTTCGTTATCTGTCAAGTAATCTAAAAAAATTGTAACTAAATATGTTCCATTAAACTATAAACAATGTTCATTTCATTTGTTTTTACTATGTTAATAATGTGATGCTGCTTCGGAGTCCGGATCTTTTAAGTGTCAAAGGTCAGTCACGAATCAAGTTGTGAGCATGGAGTCTGCATGAGATGGACCCCATGTGTCGACCCTCGACCTCACCTGACCCTTCTGTGTCTCATTAAGTGTTCTCCGTAACTCTATCCTCTGTGTCTCCCGTCGTTGTTGTCTTCCTCTTCCGCTGTCGGAGTGTCGGTGGGTAGTGGTAGTGTGCAGTAACAGTCGCCGTTCGATGCGTCAACGTTACACCGTTTTCGCAGAATAAAGTGACGGAGAAATTTAAGCGGCCTCTGAAAAAGCGTCACTCGTCTGTGTATCACCAGCCGACTAACCGCGTGAACAAGTACCTCGCGCAGGCCATCGACGCGCGCTCCGTGCACCGGGAGAAGGCGACTCATGTGCATCTACTGACGCTGTGCTTCAAGGAGGCCGATAAAGAGGCTCAGGTCAGTGGTATTACCCCAAACTTACTGTGAACTCAACAAATCGAACGTAAATACCGTTGAATTCTAGTGCTAAAACAAATTTTCTAAAAGTTTTTTTTTTTGTTATGTGATTCGGGTGGCGGAACGAGCTGACCAACCACCTGATGTTAAGTGGTAACTTCTACTCATAGACAGCTACTTTGGGTTGCTCCTTTCGCACCACCCGGGGGACACGTGTAGGGATTTAAAGGGTAATCACTTACGGACGCGAGAAACATGAGCCCCAAAAGCTAGTTAGCTAGATATTGATATTTAGTTAGATATTGACTTATTTAATACTACTACAATTCAACTCAAACGTCAAGTTAGCAACCAATTTTTCTCGTTCTGAATTATTATACTATTTATCACTTCATTTAATTTAATATAACTTATCTTTGTATCAACAACTTTAACTTAAATATTTTTTCTTATATACTTATCTGTGGAATCTTTTAATTAGCCATTAGTCTTTAATTTATTAACCTATTTATATTAGTTAGCTGTAAGATTTCCTAAAATTGTAAAAATAAATAAATAAAATAAATAAATAAACTTTGCAAAAATTAAAATCGAATCCCAGTAAAATAAATCGTCGGTTGTTTGTTCCAGTACCGAGCATCGACCGATGGCGGTTGGGCCGGTTCACTGAGCGCCGCTCTCGGTGCTTTAGTAGCCACGGGCGCTCTTCAAGCAGCCATCCTTCCACGAACAACAATCCTGCTACTGCTCTTCGTGACTGCGTTTGCGTGGTCAGCGGCGGTGCTGGCGCTGACGCTAGCGGCGAGACTGCGGCTCATTCCCTGCGACGTGTCGCGCCCGTTCGCTTTGAGGAATGCGATCACCACTTTCACTATTGTGCTGGGATATGCTGTTGGGCAAGTCAATGTGGTACGTTCGTAACCAGCTGTGTTGTTGACATGTTCCGCTTTTTTCTTTATATTTCTTCTAAATACCAAATCGACAGGCAAATGAAACACAGTGGCCGTTACTTAATAAATGTTCATAAGTTCTGGAACTTAAAAGGTGGTGAATCATCCAACTAATTTTACATTAAAGCAATAGTACAAAAACCATGCTCCAAATTCTTGCAGAAGCTTTTTTTGCAGTACTTTATATAACTTCCAGGTTTAGTAAATATCCTTGGAAGTCATACCACTTCATTGATCATCTCTTCCTCTAACCGTTCAATTTATAACACAAAGATCACTTTGTGTTTTCAATTACCAATTCAACGAATTACCTCTGGAAATCTTCAAGAGGAAAGTAAATAGGATACTTCTAGGCAAGCATACTACATCGTAGACCACATCTTCACTTAACATCAAGTGAGATTGCGGTCAAATGTTTGCCACCTGCCGGAAATTAAAAAAAATATAAAAATTAGACTTTCCCTTTTCATGGCGCAATGCAATACGATGTTGGGTTTCTCCTAAGCAAAGCCTTTGAAATGCATAACCTGCATAAACTATGGTTATTTCCAGGTGACATGCCGACAAATAGACGTATGCAAGAACCTAACAGCAAACATTACGATGGATGAAATCCGGGCTGCTTCAGGCAGCGTTGCCGCTTCCTTGTGGAGCGACGACGACCATAGAGCATGTCCCGTCCCACTTTATATAACCCTGGGATGCTGCGTCAGCATGCTGGCCGTGGCGGTCTTCCTCAGACTACCGATCCTTATAAAAGGCATCCTGCTCTCGGTCATGACTGCTGGCTACATGGCGGTTATTCTCGCGTATCATAAGGACCTGTTCGATTGCTACGACCAAATGACTGAGTAAGTAGATTTACAGGTTGTTACTTTCATTACTGACATGGAATAGAATAGAATAGAATAGAATATATCTTTATTGTACATCATAAGTAAAAAGAAGTAAAATAAATATACTGTAGACATAAAAGTGGTACAATGGGCGGACATGGTTGCGCTGTCTGCATTTCACCTGATATTGAGCTACTTTTTAGCGGAGATTGTGCTACGCAACGCCTGGATCGGAAACCGAATGTAAACAAGGACGTCCCCCACTTAGGTATGGGAAGACCTAAGACGTAAGTCACAGTTTCCTTGACCGCCCATGACCTTGAGACAACAATATAGCAGCAATATAACTCACCAAGTTCGTCCGGGGAAGTACTACCACAATGTCCATTTGTGCCGCCAAGCAGTTCAACGCATTCACGTTACTGTATTCCGGTTTGAAAGGTGTGGTGCACGGAATTACAGGCACATGAGACATTCCACCTACAAGTCTCACAGTTACGGGCGCATACGATGCGACTTGGGTCTTGTCGTACCTCGTAGGGGAGGACCCAAGCCGCATCGGTTGTTATGGGTAGAGGTTACCACTTAACATCAGGTGGGCCGTCGGCTCGTTCCGTAACTTTATTAAATAAAATAAACCTAAACTTAAGGAACTATAATGACATTTGTGAAGTGAAATGTTTCCTATATTTCAGTCCGGGGCCTGTCGGATCAGCTTACGTAGCCTGCGCTTGGACGCTGGCTTTGGCGCTGGCGGTGCTGCTCCACGCGCGACAGACTGAATGGACGGCGAGGCTGGACTTCTTGTGGCAGATTCAGGCCAGAGACGAGAAGAGAGACATGGATGCATTGCAGGCGAGTTCTAATGGAATTGTACCTTCGCTTTAGTAATACATCATTGACTTAATATGTTGTTGTTCATTGTTACGAAGAAATTGCCAGCTATCGTAGCGGGCATCCCCTTCTCATAACGACTTGGGGACTGGAGTACTAATTATGCACACGGGAGATCTGTTCTATGGAAAGAATTAGGAAGTAATACTATTTTTTTTGAGATCTATGCTTTTTTTTTATAATATTTATTGCCAGCGTTGTCAGTTTTATTTTATGTAATTGCTATGATTGTTTAAATATTTTTTTTACCTGCGTTTGCCCTCAATGCGGTTTTCCAGGTCTCATGCCAGGACGAACATTTTGGGGTGTAGAGCATAAAGCTTTATTTGTGTGTTGTGTCTCTAACCGTGTCTCTTACACAAGGACACCCCGAGAACGCCTCAAATTTTCAGTTGTTAGCGTTTGGTATATAATGATTTGTACAAAGTAACTTCTCTTTTCTATTGCTGCTTTTATTTCAATTTCAGGCGTCGAACAAAAGGATACTGTTCAATCTGCTGCCGGCGCATGTAGCCACACACTTTTTGGACAATCAATTCAGGACTAACATGGTAACTTTTCTATGCTGTGATTTACACTGACATTGAAATATTTAACTGTTGATATTTATCATTTTAAGAGCTGCTGATTTGTGACGCAATAAGTTTTATACGATTCATCGCTTTGCACTAAGTTGGTGATAATTTAATCTGTTAAAGCTACATTTCGATGGGAAACTACTTTCTAGTAATATCAATATAAATGAGAGATAATTTTAATGAAATCAAAATGAATATAGATGATATTATATTAAAATCAAGCACAAACACAATGCACGCTCGAAAAATTCTCCATAACATCCACACTTTCATTTTTGTGCACTAATTATAAAATCTATCATCGTCATCCAGTCATGCATCCGTTAAATAAATTCGATCTGCTTTTAAATCACCGCTGCATCATACGCAGAAACGGGGTCTAGTGACAGATTCTGAATTATTGGGCAACACTGAATAACATTCCGATATCAGGCAACACATAAGTACATTAACAGCGAGAAATGCTTAGAAGAGGTTTCTACCCATAACTTGAGTATCCGCAGGCAACAGGATAATAACTGCATTTTTTTTTAATGTAGTTTCTCACTGATATAATCAAGCTGGATTGTTTAATTGATAGTTTAATTAGTTTAGTAAACAAAGAGGTTCTAACGTATTTCAAGTACCCAGTATTTTCTACTATCGTAAAACTGCTAATGCTTGTAATTTAGATTCTCATTTACTTCTTCCGCTATATAGTAACACGAGTGTTGGAGAATTATAGTCTGCAAAATCTAATAATTCGTCATATAACGCACGCGTTGGATTTTGACTACGGCCAAAACTAACAATCAAACAAACCAGCTAAAGATTTTAGAAATCTCGTAGAAATTTGACTTATTGTTCAACGAAACTTCAAATCGCTCCGGACATTAAGAGATCTAACGTAGTAGCTGTAGCGGACTATGGAGGAACCTATACACATTATCCCAATTAAATTATCTGAAGGAATGCTAAAGGAAGTTAATATTTACATAAAAACTAAATAAACCTCGTGTTGTAGCTGATGTAGTGGAATTAGTAGATCAGTTTGTTGTGATCGGTTAGCGTTGATTCTGTCACTGTCCCCCGCCTCGCACGCTTGCCCGCAACGCTGACGCCAGAGGCGCGGTTGGCAGGATCTGTACCACCAGTCGTACCAGCGCGTGGCCGTCGTGTTCGCCTCCATCACCAACTACCACGAGTTCTACATGGAGCTCGACGGCAACAACCAGGGCATGGAGTGTCTGCGGCTGCTCAACGAGATCATCGCTGATTTCGATGAGGTATTGTTTTTTTTGTTTATTAGTTCCAGGGAAACAATGAAATTGCATGCGGAAATGAATAACTAATTACATAAAAATAAACAATGATTAATAACAAATAATAAAAAATAATAGAATTTACATTTTTGCTGAATGTAGCTAAAAGGTTAATTAATAAATATGTAATTGTTGCGTTTGATTTCAATCGACAAGCAGTTGTTAAGGACTCAATCGACTCGTTAATGGAAAACGATTGACTATTATTCACCAATGGTAAATAGTGAAGTAAATAATTGATATCTTAATAATATTTTCTTACGTACAAATGACCGTGACGTGTCAAATAATGATTTTCTTGCTAATCCTACCCATAATAAATAGAATATTTCTAAGAACGAACTCTGTCTCGTTCGATTTCTTCTTCACCACATCCTTACAAAGTCCATATCATACCCATCATATTTGTAGGGACTATGATGTGGCCTGATCATTAATTTATCATGCCGATAATGAGGAAATGTTTCAGCTTCTGGGCGAAGACAGATTCAGCGGAATTGATAAAATCAAAACAGTTGGATCCACATACATGGCTGCCGTGGGCTTAATACCCGACAAGAAAATGTGTGACGAACAGAACACGCGCAAACATATGGCCACATTGGTTGAATTTGTGTTCGCTATGAGGGATAAACTGAAAGATATCAACGACAACTCGTACAATAATTTCATGCTCCGAGTTGGTATGTTGAATTCTTATTTGATCTTGTTATGTTAAAACACACTTGATGTCCCCCTCTCATTTGTTATTATATTTCTAGGTATAAACGTTGGCCCCGTGGTAGCCGGCGTAATAGGTGCCAGGAAACCTCAGTATGACATCTGGGGTAACACCGTCAATGTCGCCAGTCGCATGGATTCAACCGGGCTTCCGAACCATACGCAAGTTACAGAGGAAGTGTTCCAGTGTCTGAAAGACATGCCATATCAGTTCGTATGCCGGGGCAAAGTCAAAGTGAAAGGAAAGGGTGAAATGACGACATATTTCTTGACAGACAGGGTTCCCGTTAGTAGCAATGGGCAGACCTCTACAAACAATCAGCCTCAGAACCCTCCGACTGCGTACGGAGGTGTGGCGACACCCTTAGCAATGCTTCAGAACTCAGCACGGCGGGCGGCAGCGCAGCCCGTGGCAAGATTACCGCCTTTGAGAGAAGCCTCGTTGGCTTGCGAGAACGAGCCCCTCCTGCCTTCTAACGGCCATCAAATCAATAGCAATAACCTCAAATGCAGCAGAGAGAAAGGCCGAAGAGTACTAGAAGATTTAGATGAAACGCCTCCCCCGCCGCCTCCTCACGGGATGGTGGGCAATCCAAGATGGCCCCCGCCTCGTGCACTCGTACCTCCCTGGCCTCGACCACAGGAGCCCCGTCCTCCCGCCGCGCATAAAAGAAGACCCCCGAGATTACCGAGACCGAGGTCAAGTGAAAGCTTGCCGCTAGCGAGAAGTCCACGCGTTCATTCATCAGCGGACGAGCTGAGCTCACTCACGAGGTCCCCCAGCTTAAGCTCTTCGGACGAAAGCTTTTCCCGGACCACTGACGCCTCCCCTTCTCCACCCCGTGCCTCACAGTGGCTTCCCCAATGTAAACCGCAGCGCACTAACCCTAACTCCTCTTATGACTACCCACCTATCAGGGGCAATAAACCCATGCTGAATCACATAAACGAAATTTACGCCAAGCACAACAAAATTACCAAGAAACCATCATTGGAAGATAAGTTCTTCGATTCTAGTGTCAACTTTCAGAAGGAGGAGGATAAACTGCAGCGGAGTATCATAAACATGCTCCAGACGTCCGCGAAACGTGATGGAGCCTGTCAGACTGATAAAAAGGACGTTTCGGGCCGACACGGACAGCGGACGAACTCGTTTTCGAGTTCGGGAAGCCGACCGAACAACTTGAAGCATTTGAACCAGGAGGGTAGCAGAGAAACTTACACCAAGCGGAGTCCAGTGATTGACGTCGCTTGCGTGCCTCCGTTTGAGAGAGAAATCCAAAGGCTGCTCGATGATAAGAATCTTTTGAAAAATCCACCCAAAGTTGAGAGGAAAGAGTTGAAACTTGAACTAAGGTAACGTATTACCTTAACTAGATTGTGCCTATGTGTTAGTTTTTCAGGTTCTCATTCTATTTTTTTTGTTTTTGTTTTAATAGGGGCCAAAATCCAGCTCTCGAGCCGGTCCGTAACTGCAACAACAACAGCAGTCCGTTGCACGCTGTAGGCTTGGCGGCTATCACGCAACTCGCGAGGCAGGAGCCAAGTCCGGGCAGGGCTTCCCAACAGGCAGCGTCGCCCCTCAGGCCGTCGGCTACCGAATTCCCCGGAGTACTGCCAACTGACGTGGTCGTCGAACTCCCTTCTCCTACACACTCTAGAGAACACAACTCTAGGTACGTAGAAAGAGGATCACCTAATCTTGAAGAAAATCTTCCAATATTCCCATTAGAAGTCTTCAAGAGAAGAGTGAATAGGTTCCTTCTAGGCAAGAATGCTTCATCGTAGACCACATCATCACTTAACATTAGGTGAGATTGCGATCAAATGCATGCCTATCGCAAATAAAAAAAATATTAACTCCATTATCTCTGTCAAGTCAAAGTCAAAGTCAAAAACTTTATTTCCATAGAATTCATAAAGAAATGGCTTGGAAACGTCAATATTCAAAACATAAGGTCACGCGTACTTATCGATAAGTTTGACGCCTGTTCAAACCCTATCCGACCCTCCATGGGGAAGAACAGACAAGAAACCCCCGAATGGAGTGATTCCTTTTTTTTCGCGAGCACGATCCTTGTAACAATTGAGTACTTAGGTCTATGTTACATTTATGACTACATAATATACTATTACAGGATGTTTTGTGTGTCGTTGAGCAGAGCGACATCAGACCATGGGGATTTATCATTTACAGTGTAATAAGCTTTACTTACCAGATGACTTGAATTTTTGTATTCTGAAAACTTCGTCTTGCAAAGATCATCATTCACTGAATTCATGTTGAGTTTCTTCATATATTATTCGTATATATTCATGCCAATTACTATTATTTTTTCAGTCCACCTAGTGCAATAAAAGCGGAAGTCGCAACGAGTTCTGCGAAACAAGAAAAAGACATCCAGGATAAGCTACAAACTCGGGTAAGCATTTATACGTACGCCAATTGAATTATTTAATTATTTCACTTAACCGCAAACAATTGTCGTTCAGGTCATCGCATCTAATCATAGAGAAATTGGACTCTACGGGGAGAGTCAATCGGAATGGAGTTCCTCGTGTTCGGAGGGCGAGGGGGACGGGGACGGGTGTCACCCGGAGAGCACCGGGTACACGACCGACGACCCCGCGCTGGAGAACGTCTCCATGTTGAACGAGGCGGGGCTGACGGACGCGGAAGCGGCGCTCAGCGACGTCAACTCGTGCTACTTCGACCGGGACGACGACGTTTCGTCTCGCGCCTCCTCCCGCCTGCTCGACTCGGAGGCGCTCGTGTCTCTCGAGTCGCTGAGCGCGATCTACGACTCGGACGAGCCGGCGCACCGCTACCTCGCCAACATCCGCACGGTCAGCGAGTCCATCACCAGGAACTTCGGTCAGCCCGCGCACCTCACCGACGGCGAGAGCGACGTGTGAGCGACGCGGCTCGCACGGGCAGTGCAATTACAACTTGTCTCTCTAAAATCTTTCCTAGAGCTGCCTCTCGGTCAATTGTGATAAACTGGAATAGACGGATGACCCGAATACGGTCAGGAATAGTGATTAATATGGCTCTCTATACAGAAGAATACTCAGAATGTTATGCTTCACGTTGATTTTGTCGTTTACGAGAACCGCGTTGCTCCTAGTGTTTCTGTGATTGCTGGATCGATGTCGCCGATGTGTTTTCTGACGATTGGTTTGTTTGTAAATTGTGTCAATATGTACCTATTGTAATGATAATGCCGTGTGTATATTCGTGTACAGCCGATAGTGCCATGTGATGGCGCAGTTCATCGTCGGGAGTTTGCGATGATCTCTCTACAATTATAAGGTGCTCTGACTTAGAATTATTTGTGGTTTGTCTTGTGATAATGGTGTAGGAATTAAAATTCGAGCGACCAATCTCTGTTAATATCGATGTTTAGTCTAAGGGCTGGTCCCTGCGCTGTAAAATCTTATATCTCACATTATCGTACTTTTGGACTGAGATGAAGGACTTCGTAAGGTGAACTAATTAATAAGGATGATGCATTTCAATTTTATCTTTAGAGTTATAACGTTACCATAGGCTGGTAGATTTCGCTTGACAATGTTCTTTCTTTTTACACATATTTTTTGAGGTTATTCAGATATATTTCGTAGTTTCATTGCAATCTTTTATTGCGTTAGTATAATCCTTGCTTTTCAATCTAGTCACTTCAATACTTTTTCCATGTCCTTATTTTCGGCAGTTGTACCTAGTCTAATTGAATTTGCTATAAAGTTGTATACTTAAAATACTATAATTATATAACATATTTATGGACAGCTATTAGGTACCTACTGTATTTCAGAAAAGTGAGAGCTTAGATCTTGTAGTGAGTATAAAAACAGCTGTGAGACTTCAAAGTACAACCATTTATTAAATATTATTAAGTTATTATTTATTGTATCTGAAATTGATTTAATTTCACATAATGCCATAGTTTCTACGTCAATTCATATATTATGGATATTAATAAATTCAATAGATTACTTTTTTATTTGTACTGTTTGGTAAACACAATAATACGCGTAATATTTCATCATAAAATAATCTAAAATAATGTATAGAACCTTCCCGTGAACTTTTTCTGGTTGAACATATTGTATTTTGTATCACTGAAATGTTTTTTGACCAACAATCTCTACAAACACCTCAAAGAAACCGCTTTTGAACTATGACGTCATAGGCCAACAATTATTACTAATTCATAACCATGGATTTAAAAAAATCATTATTGCAATTATCTCGTGAAATAGTTTGAGTTTATATTGTTATTTATGTGATAATAAATCTTGATAGGTTCTTTGACCCATTTTTTATGTATGTAGAGTATGAATACGCATTGGTTGAGCATCAAAAACTTATGTTCCATGAAACTACAATATTGAAAACACTATTACCTTGTATATTAACTTACTTAAAATCATTTCTTTCATAATATTATTTTAATATAAGATGTCTTCGGTAAGGGGCATCCACTTAGTATTTGTAAAGGCTACGATATCTTGTGAAACTGTGTATAAATAAAGAATCACATTGAATGTGCTCAGTGATTCTCCTAGGACATTATTAATCTTTGTAAATATTGTTAATCATTTATCAAGTGCTATTCCACTTCAAGTAGTATTTAAATGTAAGTGTACTAAGCTGTGAAGAGATCATTATTTTTTTAAGGAATCCTTTATTTGCTATTATTGTTCACAGAATTACTATTAAAACTTTTCTTGTTAACGTTTACACATAGTGCCAAACTAAGTTTATGTGTATGCTTGAATTTGTCTATTATTATATTTTATAGCTTTTTTGATAATTAACCTGTGTTATGTACTTGACATTGTGAAAATAAATGTAGCTACTCCTCAAATTAACAAAATATATCTGAATATTAGCGACTTGCGTAGAATTTGTAGAATATAATAAATTTTGATGTCTTGGAGGAAAAATCTTATGATATTATAATATTCGATGTACACATCTGGTCAAAAGTAAGTAAACTGTTTATGTGTACCTACCGTGTAGTTGAAACTCAGTCATTTTGATAATACTCCGGTGGGTTTGACAAGTTCATTATAAACGTTATTCATATTCACATACAGTTATAATAATATATATAGTTACTTTCTTATAGCGAATGAGCGATTTTTTTAATACAAATAACAAAAAGTGACATAAACTACAAAATTACTTACTTTTAAACCTATAATTTATCGAGGGACTGTATTATTTCTGTATGTATTAAATTGCGCCTTAGTAGATAAAAAAAGTATTGCGTACGGTTATTTATTTCAATTCAATTTAAGCAATATTAATAATTTAAAAATATTAAACGTGGTGTACGTCACCATTACCTAAGAGTTTTATTTCGATCCGATTAACTTTGATTTTTATTGAAACGTTCATAAACATCATGTGTTTGTATTTTCAAGATGTAACTGAGCGTGAACCCAGACACTGGACAATGTTATGGTGTAACAAATTATATAATAGATATACAACAAAGTACACACACACAGTAACAAATAGTATTCTAGAAAAGGTAGGTACGACAAAAACGAACCATATGCAGTAGCTCTATTCTCAGTTCTTCTGGAACGTTTCAATCACAAATTCCATTTATTTCAAAACCATAACGCAATCAGTATTACTTCATTTTCTTACTATTTCGACAATAGTAGTTTTTATTTTGAAAGAAATTTTATTGCATTTAACGATGGAGGGATTAAATTAAAAATTTGTTTGCAATATTTAAATTTAATAGATGAATACCTGTATCACTAGAGGAATGTATAGTGCCAAAATTCATACTCTTGTTTGTCCGTAGTGTTCCGTTGAGATTATCAATAACCAAAAACAGCCGAGTTTCGTGACAAAAAGTGATCGTGTGCTCGTCAATGAAAAATACTTCAGCTAGTCAAAGAATTGAACACTGCCAGTAAGTGTTAAATTCCTGCTACGCATTAGCTCACGTTCATCCGAAATTGTTGTTCGTTATGTCACATAGGTTTGCAGGTCAGGTAGCCGGTGTCGGTTGACTTTGCGTCCCGCATACTAATGCTCATCACCTTGAGAACTATTCGTCAGACCGAACAGTGACTACCACACTACAGCACGCAAATAGTCGTAGCATTAGCGTGAATCTGTGACACATGCAACCGATATTTACTCCTAGACCTTTCGTACAAACGATGGGAAGACGAAATACAAAGAACGGTAGGTCCACATTGGATCGACCAAGCTTAGATTCTTTGGAGGAGGCCTTCTCCCGTGGAGGGGTTTTAGAGTGACAACGGATACTTAATTCTCAAGTAAAGCAAAAGTGATTATTAGGATGTACACCCTTTTATAATTACTTGTTTTCAAGATATCAAAGGCTTCTTATTTCACTTTATTGACTCCCTAAGTCTTCATCTTGCTGCAGATTAACGCCAAGCGAGGCTTGTTTGCACTAAGTACGCCATAGTGAATCATATACCGACGCGATAAAGCTCATGTGACATTGTAAGAATAATGACGGTTGGTTCAAGTGAAATAGGCCTGCCATACACGTGGTTTTATAACGTGTATCTAGTCTATTTGACATTTTTGCGACTGACACAAGTTAATTCAGGGTAATGTGCAAAGCAATAGGAAAGATGATCAAATGAATTCATGCTGATGTCGAAGAGTCAATAAATAATGGAATTGGGTCAGGTACTACTATTGAAGAGCATATTGAAAAACAAGTTAATAGTTCCCTTTCATTTTCACGGCTCCTCCGTAGTGTAAATATATTCAGCAAGTCGGCATGGCAACATTGATTATACAAACTAACTACGAGTTTTACGGTGCACGGAAATCGTACTTCGTTACTCGATTTTCGGGATTACATCAACTCCGCACGTTAATTCACATAATAGACGGACACTACGTGACTATCGTTAATACTCGTCATACCAGTGTTATAGTATAGTCAATGCTTGCGTGATGTGCAACTCGGTGAGTTTAACGGCAAATACCAATGCTCAGAAGGTTAAATGTAAGCCGAGAAAACTAACTTGAACTCAGGTTCTTATCGTGGATATCCGCAGCGTAATGACTCAGAGTAATCAGAAGTATTCTCATTCAAAATAATGTGCAATAGTCGGTATGCGAGTGAAATACAAACTACAAACTCGTGTGAGGTTGGTATGACGCGGCAGGCCGGAGTCGCCACACGAGCGACGCGCACAGCTGCCGGGCCCGACGCCGCCTCCCATTGGCTGGTGGCAGGAACCGGTCGCGTCCCCCGACCCGCGACCGCGGCTACCCCTGCGCCCTCACAAACAACTTCAAATTCTTATTCATGTTCCTCGCGACGACCGTTGCTGCCGTAAAAGAGCGCGCGCACTAAGTACGCCCGTATTTCGCGTAATCTTATCGAAATGTGCTCAATATTGGAAACGATACATGTTTAGTGTAAATAGTGGATGGATGAATATAGTGCGCCGTGACGGGTTATAGGTATCCGAGGCGATATCTTTGTTATGAAAACGCCCAGTCAGTCCAGTGTTTTTGCTCTTTTTGTATCGTCGTGGACGGCTTCGAGGGGCTACCTAAGCCATGTGCGTCAGATAGTGTTGTGCTCCTATTAGTTTGTGGACAAACTAATATGTCAGCTTGTACGTACTCGGGCGTGTTCCAGTGATTCATCAGTGTTCAGTGTGGATATGAAAGTGACAGTGTGTTTCGGTTCCGTACGGGTGCTGGTGCCTTGCGGAGCTGGCGACCTCCTGGTCAGAGATCTCGTGAGAGAGGCGACACATCGATACAAGAAAGCTACTGGACAGGTCTGTTACTAAACCAATTAATTCGTCTAACATGTAGGTTTTCGCGCGTTTTCCGCGGCTTTTCATTGGCTGACTCACAATTTGGTGACTTACACCCGTATTCTAAGTCGTTACCTCGAAATTTCCTCAACTCGACTCAACCTCACCTCAGTGATTTGATATTCATAGTTGTTATTTTTCTCCTCACCTCAATCAATTTCCTCACTCGAGGTGAGGTGGAGTCGAGGAAGCAACTGTCAAATATAAGGTACGTCGGCATCTACCTTGAACATTCCTCAGGGTGTATTAGGCAAGAAAATAAGCTTATTCCGTGAGTTATAGGCAGCAATGTCTTTCGAAGAGTTTATTGAATATATGTACGACAATCCATATGATTACCCATCGCGACGCTATTTACGAGATGCGGAAAATCCCTAGAGTTTTATTATGAAAGTGAGTTTAAAATGAGATATCGCTTTACCAAAGATGTTGTCATGAACTTTTTGCTACCACTATTATTTCAAGATAATATTAGCGGTGACCGATGTGGACTGCCAATAATAATTAAATAATAATAATAATAATAATTCATTTATATTTTAAAATAAGCTCTTTTAAGCAATTCTTTTCGAATTCAGTGAAAAACAGTCTTCCAAATCCAGACATTTCAATGAGTATAAGGAAACACAACACGCCACCGAGTAATGATACATTAATAATGGAATACTTTTCTGTTCTCGAACCCATACACATCTCAAGCACCATGTTATTTTTTGCCCAAGCCATAATTTTTACCTCTTATCGATAAAATTTATGGGTTTCTTACAAGAATTTTATAAAAAATAACCTCTAACTACAACTTAGAACAAAATAATGTGACACTTGACACAAATTTGAAGTTAAAAACCACAGATAACGCGCTAATTATTTGTTACTGGTGACGTAATTTATGACGTTTTCCAGTCGCACTCATTCGAGTGTACTCCAACCGCACTCATTCGAGGAGCCTCATCATTTCCTCAGTCAAATGATTATGAATACCGTTTCTGAGGACGGTTCGAGGTGCACCTTGAGGTCTCCTCAAATGAGTTAGAGTCGAGGAGTTTTCGAGGTAACGATTTAGAATACGGGTGTAAGTCCTTGTGTTAGTAAACATTTGTAGTGGAGTTCGTTACAACCATGTTTGACACTTCTTGCCTAACAGACTACCCACATCATAAAGAATGGAACGTTTGGTAAACGAAATAGGCGCTTGAGTCTATGAATGTAGGATTCAAGTGCGACTATCACAGGATCAAAAGACAGATTTCGACTAGTTTTATTTTGACAGAACTGAAACTTTCGACAGGGCTGTAAACTCGCAACCCAGTTATGCGTTTTGGCTCACAACGTCCGCTCGCCTAGCTCTGTATAACAGTTGCAATTGAAACAACCTTAGTAACCGTTTTTTTATGTTATACAGTTACGGAACGAGCCGACGGCCCACCTGGTGTTAAGGGGTAATCTTTGCCCGTAACGTCCGATGCGACTTGGGTCCTCCCCTACTAGGTACGACTAGACCCAAGTTGCATCGTATGCGCCCGTAACTATGAGACGTGTAGGTGGAATGTTTCATGTGCCTGTATAATCAGCCGTATACATATAAATATTTTTATCCTACTACAAGTCATTGGAATTTATTCTTGTAGTCAATCGTTTAACTGCCAACGAGGCGGGATCCCAAACCGCGCGAGTTATAGGTGAGCCGCAAGTGACTTAAAATCCAGTTTTAAACCAGTAGCTGCGGTCTATAACCATCACTCAGTCAGGGTTGATATTATTTCTGCAGTAGAACCTCACGTAAGCTGATGTACTGAATCTTCATTACACTTATATTAACAGCGTCAATGTAAGCGATACATTTTGATAGTATAAAATAAATAAATAAAAAAGCCTTTACTTCTTCGCGTTACTGTGTTCCGGTTTGGAAGGTGTGGTTGCCGGTGAAATTACGGGCACACGAGACATTCCACCTAAACGTCTCAGAGTCAAAGGCGCATATGATGCGACTTGGGTCTGGTCGTACCTAGAAGGGGAGGACCCAAGTCGCATCGGTTGTTATGGGCAGAGGTTACCACTCAACACCAGGTGGGCCGTCGGCTCGTTCCGTAACCGTATGAAATAAATAATTAAAGTTTTAATACAAGTTGTGCCAATTTTGTCATGGAGTGACCAATTCCCGTACTTGCTGAATAATACTAAAAATAAATACCTAGTTATTTCCACTCTTGAGAGCAACGAGTGTATGGTAAGTAGATTGCTATTATCCGCTAAAATATACTTTTGCAATACTGAACTACAGCCATGATCCTGACAGACAGTGTGCACCTTAAATAGGTTTCCACTCAGCCATACAAAAAACAGCATCACATAACTCATAGGGGAAAAAGAGGGTTGTTGGGACCAGAAAGTTCGGTAACCCCTTCAAATATAAATGAATATCTTTCAAGTTATTTCCTCGTCAGTACTCATAGCTCTATAGGTAACAATACTGGTTCAACGTCTTTTAAGTTATGCTGAGAACATTATTATATTATTATAACATGTTTATCGTGATAGATAGTATAATTAATATCACATATAGGTATTATATTAAAGTAAATAGAACATCAGTTTTTATTAGTTAAAATGTGCGATTTTCGTTATGATATAAAGTTAAAGTTAAGTTAAAAAGTTGTATATATAAAGTATTCAACGTTGTCAGAAGTGTGTGTGTGTGTGTGTGAAGTGAAATGGGTATCATACAAAACAATTACCTAAAATCATTTTTTTAAATATTCCCCAGTCTCCCCTACAGCTATCGCATTAACCCGTCGATCTCCAGCAAAACGCACGCTATATCACGATGCGGTCGAACACTTGGAGTATTCTCGATAGGTTGTGCAACGAAGCCTAGTTTTTGCCCTAATGACCATTTGCTTATGGAATTTGCTGGACAAAAACCACTTTCGCGACAATGTGGCCATTCTGAGAGGCATTAGCGGTGCTGGATGCTGTCAAACTAGATTCATGGCTGCTTCGGCTGGCTGTAATATGTTTGCCGTTAACGCCGTTCGTTTTGTAAGCCGACCTTCCTACAAGATTTGTAAAAAATCAATAAGCACACGACAATCATATGCAATATTATTTATTAATATGACAAAAATATTTATTCCAGTAAGAGCAACAACTGAAAAGATTACGTCTGGATTACATGGATTATCTTATACATACAACAATGAAGAATAATTTTCGTTAAATAAGTACACTTTTGCTTAACAGTGCAATATGTCTTACTGTTACAGAGTACATAGTATAATAATCCAGATTCCTGTGATACATATGATATATTTGAATAAATCTGAATCTGTAATTTGTTATATTTTTTTTTTTATTTATTGTCATAGAATCAACAGCACTTGGAGAAAATTTACAATTGAGAACTTATAACTAAAACTTAATGCCAATTACAGATTCTCACTATGTATATAACTATGTATATTGTGTATAATAAATTAAAAAAATATATCATTATAATAATAATTAAAATCAAATTAATACAAGAAATAGTTTTCGGCATACATACGGCAGTGGCAGTGCCCGATGTTTTGCGGTAAGATTTTGATTGCAAATGGTAAAGAAAATAGTTAACGAAATATCATCTCATACTTCTTTAATTAAACTAGGTTGCTCTATTTGCATTAAACGTTCACTTCACCTGCAAGCTGCCTACTCCTAATGAGACGTAGGAAGCGGCCGACCTTGCTTGTACTTACAAACACTTCGTCACTTCTACACTTCTAGTGCTAATAGTTTGAACGGCATTTACTAATTAGTAGTTATAGCATGACAAATATTTGAAAATGTGATAATGAAATAATGTTTTCGGTGGCAAATAAGTAGTACTTCGTGAAACGACAAAAATAAACGAAAAGTACAAAAGCAACTATGTACAATCGATTTGCGAAATGTTTAAGTTGCATTGTGCTTGTCGACGCACATTTGGAAGTAAAGAAATCTATTATTTCGTAACTGTACATTATGCATTATGTATTGAAGCCGATTGCACCAATATTTATAGTTTTTGGTTGAAACGTTCAGGTGGATGTGAAGTTTTTGCAAAGTTTTCTGCACGATTGGTCGAACGGTAGTTGCGAAACTGAAAGGTCGAGTTAACGAGCTGCAAACTACACTTTTGCTGGTCCACTGATGAAACGATATGATACACTCCAAGTTTCTAATCTTACTGCAGAGTAATTCCACCTGTCTGAACCCGCGTAATGTCACTGAGAAATCTATACAAATAAATGACATTGGAGTGTCTGTATGTAATATTAAAATAACCACTTTTTACTGAGTGCATATTGATGTATATACGGTACATATACCAAAACTAAACATTTTTGTCTGTCTGTCTGTTTGTTCCGGCTAATCTCTGAAATGGCTGGACCGATTTTGACGGGACTCTCACAGACTGATAGCTGATGTAACAAGGAGTAACTTAGGCTACTTTTCCGAGGGGTAAAATAGGGGTGCGTGATAAAACCGAATTCCACGCGAAGTCGCGGGCAACAGCTAGTATATAAATAAGCGTGTCGGCGAGAAAGTTGAAACGATGAAAAACGCGTCCGCCACATGCAAGAAACGCTGATAAATTTGAGATTTGTTGAATGTAGTGACAGATTAAAAATACTCCAGTAGTAAAGGCAATATGGGCAATTCTTACGGAATTTCTCAAAATATTATTTCTACTAGTGTATTGTCAGGTCACGTATAATACCTTAAACAATGATTTGAGGAACTAAAACATTGGGAAATGTTGTAATAACTTGGGTGGAACAATGGGCGCGTTGTCGCGGGAGACCATCGCCAGGTATGCGTGAGTTTCGGCCACGAGAAACACCTATTGTACCGTGCTGTATGCCAGCGACCAGCATCACCAGCACTCTACTTCAAATACAACCTTATAACACAGTCATAAAGTTCAAAGCTCGATGCGCACCGTTCTACGGGTCTACGGGCCAATCTCGTCCACCGACCGGTTCTCAGAAAAGTGACATTACATTCTTTCGAGTAGATACTTTGAATAAGTAATTGAAGGAGTGATTGATACTCTGTGTATTGCTGTAGGTAAAATAAATAAAATTGGTGTCTGTTTGTAATATTAAAATAACCGCTTTTTACTAAATGCATGGATGTATACACGGTACATATACCAAGACAACATTTTTTTAACAATTTTTGTCTGTCTGTTTGTTCCGGCTAATATCTGAAATGGCTGGACCGATTTTGACGGGACTTTCACTGGCAGATAGCTGATGTAACGAGGAGTAACTTAGGCTACTTTTCCGAGGGGTAAAATAAGGGTGCGTGATAAAACCGATTTCCACGTGGAAAAAGTCGCGGGCAACAGCCGTGAACTAAAACCACATGGTTATACTAAAATGTAGCAAGAATTTGGTCAAGAGAGGTTAGCAGTTTATCGTCTGGTTTAGAATAACAATGAGTTATTGTTCGATTCCCGAAACCTTATGAATGTTGTCTCATAAAGTTTGACTATTTCTGGGAAAACGGGGCATGGCTTGGCTAATCTTGGTAGAGCTAAAATATAAGATAATTTAGTATAATATCACTCTATGTATTAAAAAATGGGGTACCTGCGTTGATAAGATCATGGAAGAAATGTAGAGTGCTTCTTATAGCGCCATATGTTGTAAACATGCTGTTAAACTTGAAGCCTTGTTTCTCATGGTATTTGGACCTCGCACATGTTCTTATAAGTGATTCCACATGTGAAGACAAATTAATTGTTATTTTTAAGTATGCAAACGCACATATCCTAATTTATTTTATTACTAGCTGTTGCCCACGACTTCGGTCGCGTGGAATCCGGTTTTATCACGCAACCCTATTTTACCCCTCTGAAAAGTAGCTCAAGTTACTCCTTGTTACATCAGCTATCTGCCAGTGAAAGTCCCGTCAAAATAGGTCCAGCCATTTCAGAGATAAGCCGGAACAAACAGACAGACAGACAGACAGAATGTTGTTCTGGTATATGTACCGTGTATACATCCATATGCACTTAGTAAAAAGCGGTTATTTTAATATTATTACAAACAGACACTCCAATTTTATTTATTTGTATAGATGCGATAAACAAGTCGATAACGTAGGTGTGGGTCAATGTTTCAATTTCAGTCATTTAAAAGTACTAACTTATATTATCTTATCAGGTAACTTAATTAGGTAACTGGGGCAAAATACGACAATTCCAAGTAGATAGCTAACGTTACTCAGTTTACACGACGTGTTGTAGGCTGATTATGTGTATTTTTCGTTTGTAATGAAAGAACATTTGAGAACATTGGAATAATACTTTGCGTGTATGCAACTTCAAATAGTTATTGGTCATAGTATTTCGTAGTAGAAATAACCTATGTACTAGAACCTGAGGTTAAGTTTATAGTAAGCTATAAATTGATAATAACCCTGGTTACAAACATTGTTCCGGGACTTGAAACTCAGCAGAAGAAAATATTGTGTTGATCATAAAGTTTGTACTCAGGTTTTGTGATACTTAAGCAGTGCAGTGCTACTCAGAAAATCATGGTAAAAGGTATAAGCGACGCCATCACACCGAAGAAGCCATCAAGCTAATTGGGGAAATCTAAATCGAATTACATCAACAAACACTGGCCTCATAGCTGTAGTAACCCTGTCTTCTGCGCTGTAGATCGTGGGTTCGATTCCCACCCAGGACAAACATTTGTGTGACGAACATAGATATTTGTTCCGTGTCTAGGTGTTAATATGTATTTACAAAAAGTATATAAGTATTCTATCAGTTGTCTGGTTCCCATGACACAAGCTATGCTTAGCTTACTTTGGGGCTAGATGGCGCTATGTGATATGTCCAATTTTTTTTAATTGTTTTATTCATGAAATCGTCCTGCAATGACGTAATAACAACATATTCACATATTACATTGTCGAGACTGCAGTATACATTCAGATCAATAATTATAGGCAATTATGGGTTTCCTGTTCAGTATTAGTTTAGCAGATTCAGTACAACTTACTTAGTATCGACCTCATAGACATCGCTTAGCGGATATGCACCTTTTATGTCTTGTTCTGACACAAAACAGGGCAAGTAGGGTAGTGACGACTGTAATCGAGGCCCTAGTTGACCTTATCTAGTAGGTATCTTAGCTTTACAAGCAAAAACTAGATTGTTCTTAGTAAAGTGGCATTTTATTTGGTACAGCCTTATCTACGATAATAAAATAATATAAATAATAGTAGTAACTAGTAATAGTAACGTAAAGTGCTGCAGTTCAATAGACTGTCAAGTCACGATTTACCCTTCACCTCAACACCATTATTATCGATAGGTACTATAAAGCTACTATTCAAGTAAATAAATTCTTTAATAAGGGTTGATGATTCTGATGTGAAGTGCGAATAAAAGTTCCACTTTGTATAGAGAATAAACCAATTATCAATCCTATTGCAAGATCTTTTGACAAGCCTCACAGCTCAGTTGGTAGTAACTCTGCCTTCTGCGCCGTAGGTCGTGGGTTCGATTCCCACCCAGGACAAACATTTGTGTGACAAACATAGATGTTTGTTCTGTGACTGGGTGTTAATATTAATTTATATAATATGTATTTATAAAAAAAGTATAAAAGTATCCTATCAGTCTTCTGGTTCCCATATAAAAGATATGCTTAGCTAAGTTTGAGGTTAGGGCGCTGTGTGAAATGTCCATCAATATTATTATTATCTAAGGTTAGTTAAAACCTTATAATAGTCTGAATTTTATCATTCGAATTCCAGGTATAAATTATTTATGAAAATTAAACAAAAATGAATGTAACATTCTAGGTGCGTCTGTTCAAGTCTGTTCATCCATTCGTACAGACGGCCTGACTCATGCCCACCCCACCTGCATAACCGTTGTCCATACCAATTATAGTGTTGCTAGTTAGCGACATTTGCTGTACTCGCGTTAACCGCTACCGCCCAGAACTTCTTGTGCAGCGAAATGTGATATGCTGGAGTGGTGTCAGGACTGAACTATGCTTGTCTGTTATTTGTCGTTAAACTTTGAAATGTGCCATGGTTTTGCCTCATGGTGTCTTTTGTTTGGCGATGAATCTGACTCTTCCCAGTTGTAGAAGAGCTTAGTTATACTGTTCAGGGCATTTAGATCAGTTTTAAATCAAGGCTAATCAAGTCACACCAAATTCAAAACTTCATTTCCATAGAATACATAAAGAAGTGGCTTGGAAACGTCAGTAATATTCAAAACGTAAGGTCACGTGTACTTATCGCTAAGTTTGACGCCTGATCAAACCCTATCCGACCCTCCATGGGGAAGATCCTTCGAACTTACAACAAATGGTTTATTTTGGTTCGTTTTCGTCTAGATTCTAGACTAAAATATTAAAGTCCTGACCTTGTAGATGGTTGAAAGAGATAAAGTGCAGTGACCTGCACATAATCCTATTTTACATGAAAGAATTCATATCCGCATACCAAGTTGAAAGGATTTTCATTGTAATGTTAGCACTATTCAATTACGCCCACGCTGCTCCACACAGTCGGTCGTGGGCGGATTAGCAATGCGAACCGTAAAATTCCTGCGAGTAAATAGGTTCACAACCGTATTATATCTACCAGATATTCATATTATGATAAATTGTAAATGATCGATTTGTGGTCGTACATCTCTATTAATTTAGGTTCAAAAATACCTCTTGTCGCGTAAAAATGTGCTTGTTTACGCGATATGTTGACATAAATAAGTACTAACTTAGTATGTTTGTGATACATAATTGGAGATACCTAAGCAGATATACCTATACCAGGAAACAAAAACGAAACTCATCAACCATTACAATACCGTGGTAAAGGATTATTATCTCTTTATCAGACAATAGACAATTGAATGAACAAATTCTGACTAAAGTTTAACAACACCTTGTACCAATGAGCTATTTTTCTCAGAACAACAACAGAGATTTTCATGACCAAATTCCCAAGGTTAATGGTTAGGTACGAGTTTTTACTACGAGAATAAAGCAAGAGGAAAGTTACAAGGAAACTTATTAATTTTAAATAACCGTCATATACCATCAGGCAGAGGATATCGATTTATGTGGTGGACCATCAGCTCGTCCTTTACATCTAGTGAAATAAAAATACCTTCAATAAATTCCATGTATTCAATTCACTCCACGTACATTCATTTTTCTCATCACAGAAAGAGGAAATTTCTCTATAGAGAATAATATGCTATTAACCTCCTTGGGATTTCGAATATTTATCGAATCAAAAACTTTGCATGGAGGTTGAGGCACTAAGCTTGTCTTTGTTATGATACATATTTAAAATTATCCTATGGTATCTACTCAATAAATTTTGTATCACCTACAAAATTGATACAGAGTTCAAAAAGTTTTTCTAATAAAAAAAGTTTTCGTTCCTGAAGTTATAATTAAGGTAATCGATTCACAGATTAAAATTAATGCAAGCTAGTGTATCATGTTGGATAATTTTATTTAATCACAAATCATTAGTGCTCGTATCCACTGGAACGAACGTCACGATTTCTCGGACTCTCTGAAAAGATGAGAAATAATGGCCGTAACTCGACACAAAATGGATATCTAATTATGTGTATATATATTTTTCTCTTTATTTTTATATATTTTTCTTTCTTTCTATATATACCCTGCCTCGTTCTTCTCTTTCTGCGTATCGAAGTGCAAGAGAAAGAGACATTTTTAAACAATGGCTCTGCCTTAACCAGCTGTAGTCAAAGTATATAACAAATTCGTTCCAATATATAAAAAATTACGCGTTTAATCTTCTCCGAAAATATTACCGGACCTAAAGAAAGGTCTTGGGCGGAACTCAAAGCTCTTCAAAATACATTGGAATACCCTGCTCTATTAAGATGAGATGGAGAGTGTATTTCGTCGACGAAACTGTTTTTGTCGTAATTACGAGATGGTGCTGGTGGGACAAGTGGGGTTTTGGAATGCTACCTGCCACGTTACCGTGCCTTCTATTCTATGATAATTTTTTTTCTATGATGAGTTACATATTTTTGGTAAGGTTTTGACTTGCTTTCTATATGAATGTTGCTTATCTGTGCCTCCTGTAGGTCGTGGGTTCGATTCCCACCCAGGACAAACATTTATGTGACATTTGTAACATTGATGTTTGTTCTGTGCCTGGATGTCAATATGTATTTTATGTAAGTATTTACAAAAGAAAAGTATATAAGTATTATAATCAGTTGTCTGATTCCCATGATACAAGCTATACTTAGCT
This sequence comes from Chesias legatella, assembly GCA_947359385.1. Classification (NCBI taxonomy): domain Eukaryota; kingdom Metazoa; phylum Arthropoda; class Insecta; order Lepidoptera; family Geometridae; genus Chesias; species Chesias legatella. Next base: position 5,226,059 of record OX375786.1, on the reverse strand, counting down.
TACTTTGGGGCTAGATGGTGCTGTGTGAAATGTCCACCAATATTTATTTTATTTTCATTAAGTTTCTTTAGGTTTTGTAGTGTACTTGATTGCGTTCTTGAGTATCGACAATATCTCTTTATATTATCATTGTCTGTTAATTTGTTCAAGTATCACGCAAAATATTAATTTAGAAGAATAGTTAAAATATTCCTTTTTAGCTAGCTGTAATAGCTAGCTAAAAACGAATCAAAACATTTTCCTTCCTGTGTGTGACTCAAACAGTGAAGCACAGAATACATTATTATACTTGTTTATGTGATATTAAACATTAAGGAATCATTGGTTATTGCCCTGCTTTAACCCAATTTGTATAATATTATTATCTCCCATTACCTTGAATATTATGTGTCGTTATTTATTTCATTTCATTTTATTTCAATTATCATAATATTTTCAAGCAGTCGTCATACGTAATTTATGTTTATCGTTTCTAATAAGAAATTTCACTCTGTTTTGTGGAAATCAGATTCATCTTCATGTAAGTTTCGTAAAGCTTTTTTTATGTGATACAGTTTACGGAACGAGCAGACGGCCCACCTGGTTTTAAGTGGTAAACTCTGCCCGTAACACCCGATGCGACTTGGGTCCTCCCTTACTAGGTACGACAAGAAACAAGTCGCATCGTATGCGCCTGTAACTCTGAACTGTATTTATGTTCTTTTGAGAATAAAATTCTTTAAACATTTTAAAAGTTTTAACTGTAGTTTATATATTGGTAACTCGTTGTAGGCCAGGCATTTAACCCAGGTAACAATAACATGGCGGACAAAGGGTGTAGGCACCGAGGGAACAATGTGAAACACCCGGTAGGCACATATCGTAACCATTGTTTAGCACAGTGTAACTGTATAGCAGTAGCATATCTGTGTTACTGATAGTAATCCGTTAAATCCCGTCCACTTTCACTGAAATCCCGTAGCTGGAAATGTCAGGAAAGGCAAAAGCATACAATAATCGGTGAAACATTCTCGTATTTTCGAATATAATATTCTATTTACCGAATATTGTCAAATTGACAACTCGTTTAATTCTGGGATTTTTTATTTAAACGATTCCTGGAATACCGATACAAAAGTTAGTTGCGGAATTATCCAGTTACCATATATTTGCATATTAATTCTATAATAAACCTACAACCTACCCTATACCTATACTATACAGTAGAATCAAAAATATCCATATAACTTATATTATGAAATACTACATTGAAATGTTACTACGTCGGGGGCATGCGGCATGCCGCACGAGTCACGACCTACGCACCGTTTTGTGTCGCCAGTCGCCACGTCACGCTACGCTAGTTCCCCTGAAGCCGTGAGTGGCTATCCGAATACACAACGACTTACATGAGTAGTGATCAATAAAACATACAAAAATAAATAAATAAATGTTGTAAATTTCACACAGCTCCTTCTAGCCCCAAACTAATACATAATTATTTATTTTTAAAAAAGGTTAAACCATAAAATGACAATAAAATGAAAAGTACAACCTTACAGGGTGCAAAAATCAAATTTGAGATGATTAACTCCATAAAGCATACTTTGACTGGCCTCATAACTCAGTTGGTAGTTATCCTGCCTTCGTCCTGGTCGTGGGTTCGATTCCCATCCAGGACAAACATTTGTGGGATGAACATAGGTGTTCTGTGTCTGGGTGTTGACATGTATTTACAAAAAAATATAGTATTATATTAGTTCTCTGATTCCCATGATACAAGCTACGCTTAGCACACTTTGAGGCTAGATGGCGCTGTGTGAAATGTCCTCAATATATTTATTTATTTTACTTGTACTGTGTACAAGGTGCACTATGTAAAGTGGTGTTTTATCTAATCTGTACTGTTTGTTTTGCTCTCAGATGGCAATTTACAGAGGCGTTGGCTTGTTAGCGATGTAAATAATCCGCGTATTCGCTTGAACTTATTGAATTGTTATCGGTTTGTGGTTCAATTTAGGTGTCCGATAACCCTTTATCGGTCGTGATGACCTAGTTCTTCCTCCACTCTCCGCTTATTAATAAGATGTCTGACATAACTTATCTAACTTATAATATGTAATTAAACGTCGGTTTTATCACGCACCCCTAGGCAAAGTAGCCTGAGTTACTCCTTGTTACATCAGCTATCTGCCAGTGAAAGTCCCGTCAAAATCGGTCCAGCCATTTCAGAGATTAGCCGGAACAAACAGACAGACAGACAAATATTGTAAAAAATGTTGTTTTGGTATATGTAACGTGTATACATCCATATGCACTTAGTAAAAAGCGGTTATTTTAATATTACAAACAGACACTCAAGAGAGAATTTTATTTATTTGTATAGATTATTTTCTGTAACTGGATGAGACAAATTCATTTTCATTGTGAACGAGCAGTTTCCGCAACCTCTGTTATTGCTCGAATGCACAGTAAAACTACTTTCAAGAGATGTAATGCAGTTGACCAATTCACCCACTGAGAAATGTTCACTCTCGGTTTCTCCCACGCTGGTTTCATACTCTGCTGAGCACCCTACCAACATGGAGGGTATAAACAAGTTATGTTACTACAATATACATCCAGTTTACACTTGACTTGTCGTTGAAAGTTGATTCTGTAATGTTATGCAGTCTACAATTAGTATTATGATTATGTGAAATATATGCCTTGCCTTTTTTTTTAATGTAATTGACGGAACGAGCTGACGGCCCACCTGGTTTTAAGTGGTAACCTATGCTCATTACAAGCAATACGACATAATGTCCTCCCCTACTTATGTACAACAAGATCCAAGCCGCATCGTATGAGCGTAACTCTGAGACGTGGAAGTGGAAGGTCCATGTAATTTCATAGTTACATAATATAACTAATTCAGCACTTTCGTAGTTAAAATGAGCACAGCTCTACAGTCTTTTGAGGTTATTTATTATTACACACCGTAATATTCTTCATTAATGTGAGCAGAAATAACAAAATAGGGGTATAATAATGATTAAAACTGGAATCCAGCTAAATCTTCGTTTTCTATTATTTTGTTTATTCGGCAATTTTTGCGCTATATACAAAACTGAAAACCTACTTACACACCGGAAGTGAACCGTTGTTATGATGTAAAACTCGGCTCGGCGTTTTGTATACGTTTTTATTTTCCTTAAGTTTGTCATTCGCGTCCTAAATGCATAAAAGCAGTTTCTTTTCATATAAATCTCTTATCGTGCACGCCACCTAGTATTTTTTTGCATGGCACCGAGAATTTTATAATCATTTTCCAAACATTCATGAAATAAACTCAACAAGCTTATTATAGTGTATCTGAATACTGTGTGATAAATTTGAATGAATTCTGTTAATGTTATTTCTATTTAATTTATATTATCTTGGATTATTTAACAACTATTATCTTATGACATTTGCATGCTGTAAAGTAGAACATTAGTTGTACTTTTTACCAGAGTTCCTGTCATCTTTTGATACTTATGTTTCGCAAATAAATGAGATATTATATAAAATATTATTAGCTATGAGTTACCTGAACGTTCAGTTTTGTAGCACATTGTTCAGCACAATAATATACCTCCCATCTCATTGAATATAAAATAATAAATACAAATATTGGTGTACATTTCACACAGCGCCATCTAGCCCCAAAGTAAGCTAAACATAGCTTGTATCATAGGAAGGGAACCAGACAACTGATATAATACTTGTATACTTTTTTGTAAATACATACATATAATACATATTAACACCCAGACATAGAACAAACATCTATGTTCGTCACACAAAACTTTGTCCTGAGTGGGAATCGAACCCACGACCTACAACGCAGAAGGGTTACTACCAACTGAGCTGTGAGGCCAGTATGTTGCTACTATAAAGGCCTTCGTAAGAAATTTCGCATGGAGGCGGTTCATCGACCTTGCTACGTCACCGATTGATATGCTGTTGGATGTTGCAACTTATGCATAGATTGTGCGGTAGTTAGTATAAGGTGTGGGCTGTACGTTCCCAGGGTCGAGGCCGAAGCCATATAAAGTGTACGTATTTATAACTCAGTGAGGAAACAATCTTGCAAGGATTCCTCAAAAGATTTTATTACATTTCATCGGCAGACAATAAGAGAGTTACCTTGTTTCCTTTCGGTAAAATCGGGCCTAATTAACTAAATTTGTTCATATATGGACTATATATTCACATATATTTCATTACTTACAGGCAGTTACTTGTTAGGGTAAACAAAAATTTGGTTTTGCCTAGTAAAAAAAAACCTATCAATAAAATATTTTTTTTTGTTTATGTACATGAATTTACACTAATATACATATAGATGTAATCAAACAAAATAGTAATTTGTAGTTTTGTCTCTTAGATTAGTCTACGGGTAATTCTTTTGAGAAGCCTTGTAAACTATTCTTTTGAAACTCTAGTAAATAAGCCCTTTATAGGATTAAAGATCTACCTGCATGTAAGAACTAATGGAAACATCTCCTTACATCGCAACCATTATTTATTTGGTATTAAACAAAATGCATTTCCACATAACATGAAGGAATATAGGTACATACATAAGCACCTTTTATGTATCGACGTTTATCTACCACATCATGTTGATCTTCATTTCGAAGATTATTTAATATAATATAAGTACAGCACATGATTTATTAGTTATCGTCAAAATAAATAGTTTAGTAACTTACTATTAACTTATTTTTACTTACCACAAACTTGTCCAAAATGTTACTTAATCGTTTCTGCCATTAGAAACAGTGATATAGGTACAGTTCAATTTGATTATGTTAATTTTCTACTTTAGCTAGGTAGCTTAATTTTTATAAAATTGTCTGGATATTAAGCTCACTCAAAGACAAATGCTTGATAATAATTTTCTCCAACTTTCCATTCAAACAACACAGGTTGCTGCATTTTCCACGTGCCTATTTCCACAGATAAGAAAACTTAATTCTAACTTGTTCCGGAACAATAGAGATATTATTTTCTCGTATAAGCTGATAAGTTAGTCAAGTAGAACATAAATGGTACTTGATTCAATTTACTTATCGAATTCGTTCTTACTTATAATCATAAACGTTAGTTACTATCCATTTATAAGTCAATGCTATCCACAAGTTTGGAATTGCTTAGATATCGATTTTATATTTCTTAAGAATTACCCCAGCCATCATATGTAGCTTAAAAACAGGTGCATAGCAGGTATATCTAATTGACGAGGGTCGGAACGGAAATTCTCCCTTCCCACTTTCCAAGTTTTATTCACCTCACGTATTAGTAAGGATGTTGAAATGTTTGTTCGACGAATCGTTGTATAGTACCTTCTATGTTCACAATTTTATATACCTATTGTTAGGTGTTAGGGCTTAAAAATCTATGTGATCTGTTTGGGATAGCTACTACTTACTTTTTTATCTGTAACATATTGCACTAATATTGGTAAAATTTAAAAGTTCGTCTCAAAACACTATTAGGTATAGTAAAATCAGCTGATTCAATCGTTTCCTAGTGCTTACGGTTTAGACAGAGACATCTCTCTATTGCATAAGGCAACGGAAGTGTGTAATCAAGCACGGTTTACATGGTATGATTAGCTTGGTTGATGCTCTAGTTAGTTGCCTGTGTAACGCATAGATGGCGCTTTAATTAATTGAAAATCTGAATATTAAGGATGAAAAATTTTAAAATAAAAGCTGATGTTTTTTACATTGGCATGTTTATTCAGATTTTGAGGCTTGAGTTCCCGCGCCTAATAATGCATGTTTGTTAGAATGATTATAAATACCTTGAAGATCTATTTTTAACTTCAATTGAGTTGATTAATATGGCCTTGACTTGTGAGGTGGTTGGGCGATGGCAGCGGCGCCGGGCGGCGCGGCGAGTAGGGTGGATGGACACCCTACTCGTTCCACCGACTGCACACGTCTCGCTCCGCCAGGCTGCACGCGCCACTGACCCCGGCGACCACCCCACCTCCTGCCTGTCGAAGAACATCCAGGAACTTCGGTTTTTTTAAATGGTTAATGATGAACGGAAGTCCTATTTTACGTATACGTATCCAGTGCTGCTTTGCTTTGAAAGTAATCTCAAAATGTATCGTTTATTTAGCGTCGAATTTCTATATTCACAATTCAACATAATTATTGAATACTATTGAAAAATGTTTAGGAAAAACGGGGTATTCAATCGTGGATATCGTTTCAATATAAGACTGAAAATTAAAATAACTAATGATTAAAACCAATAGCCGCCTAGAATAATAAAATTGCTGTGCCCTAACAGGGTTTAGGTTTGTATCCTATTAAATATAATAAGATCTTTGTAACAACGTAGCGCAATAAATGCTTTGAATTTGAATTTGAAAATCACCTTACGTGGAAACAATATGTCGCCTTCTAGTTATACAGCTGTAACAATTGTTTACACGGTAAGCCAACACTTCAATGGCTAGCCTGTCTCGGAGGCAGTAGGGGGTGGGGAGGGGGGACACAGCCTGCCGCGACCGGCGCACGCGCAGCTAAGCCAGTCGCCCGCCGCGCAGCCTCCAGTTTGTTTACATCAATTTCAGTGAGATTCTCTTAGATAATTCGGTCGACACTTGTGAATCTGTGATTATGTGATCCTGTGGACCGTTAACCAAAAACGAGTTTACTCGAATAAAGATTTTAACGGACCCGAAGCGAGTGACTAATTTCAGTTTGGTGTCGAGGGCATTGTGCTGCACGCATTGTTAGGTATTTCGCGTTTGCATAAAACCTGTAGTTCCCGGTGGGTTTGAAGGCTTGATCTTTGATTCGTTTTCCTGGAAACATTTCAATACTGCTACAGTGCGCTACTGTTCTGGTTATTTTACGGTTTCGTGGATTCCTTTCATTTACTTCTAATTTGTTCCATAGCGCACTTACTATCTTGGTTGTTGAGTCTGGTGACGTCAAAAACAATTAAATAACTATTACGAGTACACAATCTGATTAACCTTTATATCTTGACAAAGTATACGCTAGGACCACGTCAATTCTGATTACGTAGCGTGATAGATGGCAGAACGATGTTACTGCTCGATCATCAAAATGGATAACCCGCAATTTTCCACTAACATAATTTACTTACCCAGAAACCAAAGTTTAAGTCAACATAATGTTTCTTAATGCAATTTGTGGAGAAGCGGTAGTTCGATGAACACAAAATTGGATGTACGGCTAAAATATTTATACAATATCCATGATTGCTGAGAGCTGTTTAAGATTTCCTCGATATTCATCTTACGGATGATGATCCGGACATACTTTTACTTCTGCGGAAATTCGAGACTATTTCGTTAAGCCCTCTTTAAAATAGAATTTGTGTAGGCAAGATTATTTATTTTTGATAGAAGTTAGATTGAAATCGTCTCAGATCCTATTGGAAGAATGTTTATTACATTTTCCTATTTATCTTTTTCGACATTCTAATGAATCTGCTTAGTATAGTTATAAAGAGGCCGTAATAATGTCATCTACAACGGTTTATTTATAGTGTTACTAATCATTAGCAATGCCATGGGTTTGCCATGCTATTGTTTGCTGTAAACAGCAGCATTGGCACTGATCTAGATACCCAGATATTGTAGAAAGCTCATTAGAAGAGGATTGACGATGTTTTCTTAAGTATCGCTCTGAATTTCCAATTCAAATTTATTTCTAGATGAATTGCTAAATCTGATTGATTGTATAGATGACGAAGAAGCGTGGTATGTTCAAATACCTCGGTACTTGAATGGCGTGGAACTTGAGCTAATTTTGCTGTTACTGTATGAGCAACTTTTAATTCTGGTCTGCTCATATGGCGACCTTTCGTCATTTCAAACTGCTGACTTACTTACTGATTGTGTTTACGAGCTGTCAATATTGATAATCAAATAATCGCGATTCCAAACCAAGGGGAATCTATTAGTAAACTTACACCGTTCGTCTGTGTGTTCTTAATTGAAAGTGGTATTTTGAACTATACTATGACTGTTGAAATATAGCGGATTACTTACTTAATAAAAAAAAAGTAAATTATAATAAAAAAAAAACTATATTATTGGTAGTTTGGAATACGTACGAAGTTACTTATTTTTGTGCTTGTTTGTTTTCGTAAACATTTAATTATCTTACGTGTCCATTGTTGTAAATAATATTGTGTCTGTGTCAAAATTCATTATTTTTTTGTTATTTATTTTAATTTTTCTTTCTAAAAGTATCAAGGAGTTACTCATATGAGAATAAGATAGTATGGAAGAATTTAATTTATTTTCCAGATTTATAATGGTAGCGTCATTAATGAGGCAGGCTCCGGTTTTTATAATTTGAATGTAGGTTTATACTTGCTGCTTCATATTACATCATAATTATGGGCCATTTTTATCATGATCAAAAATATGAACGTTAAAGCTTCCATGGCAGACAGTAATTGATTGAAATAACATAGAATTAAAACCGTTCAATGCTGAACTGAGCAATGCAATTATTTGCGAAGTGATTATTCTATAGAATTCAAGTGGAATACAATAGCTGTCCTGAGTACCTACACGGTTCCTTGTGACAGTCTTCTTCTATTCGAGTGACTGGTTGTCTCGAACCCGTGTGGTGAAAGAATTCTTAGTGCACCTCAAAGAGGCTCCTTTCGGTCACTTGAATGTCTTCGAATTTTCAGTTCTAGGACATGTCGGTTTCCTCACGATGTTTTCCTTCAACGTTTTGAGAACGTGTTATTGCGCACATAAATCTTTCAATCGAAAAACTCATAGGTGCACGTCGGGATTTGAACCGGCTACCTCCGGATTTAAGCTCGGGGTCAGTACCACTAGACAACCACGCTCTAGTGACAGTCACACATGCAACTTTGTAAGCAGACACTCCACGCTTTCTTTGTACCAGTTGTTGACTAGTAAGTGTCAAGTCTATTCTAATTAGTCATGTTCTAAGCTCCATCACATATAATATATACTTGCCTTCATTCCTCGCAGGCAATTCGCAGGCATCAGCGAAGCACGTCTATTATTTTAATGTCGTGTCTGATTTTTATGATCAACTATTTTCTTTTATAGTCGTTATGGTGTACATAGTGTTGCTTTCCGCTCTAGACTCTTCATAAAAGATTCGCATTACAGAAGCTCGTGGATTGAAATTTCGTTATGTCTACTGAGGGATCGTCAAAGTGAATGTGCAGTAGAGGGGCGGTGATAGTCGGATAACGATGACGACGATAACGGACTCGAGGCCGCGGAGTCGCGTAGCTGCCGGTCGCTAAACAAGCCATTCTTAATTTTTCGTGCTTCATTACTAATTTATCATTTGTGGCTAAAGATTAAAACTGTTCGTGACTGAAAATTGGAATAAAACAATAGTGATACTGAAGTTGTTGTGAAAAAGAAAACTGTGTTTTAAGATGAAGGACTCCCCGAGATGTGAGGATGTAGCCGATAAGCTTGTGAGACTGTTTGGGTGGCGACAAACCTATCCCGTCCAGAAACTACAAAGGAGCATACTTCCTCAGACCCATGAAAATTCGGTAAGGACCTAATATTTTTCGCTTGACCTCAAGCTTCACTTTGAATGCTGGCCATGGCACAAGAAAGTCTAGTCACTTATGAATTATTTAGTCTTATCTTGAAAATACTTAGGTTATCTTTACATCCCTACAGTTACATTTTATTACAAATAGGGCGTGAATGTAAACATAAAATTAATGATAAATGGATAAGCAGTTAAAATTGGACGTAATCAGTTAAAAATAAATCAATAAAATATTGCAGGATATACAACTTTAATGGATAAGCCCAAAGGAGATTTCAGTACAGTTACTAGCAACAAAGTATAGTCAAATAGCTTAAGAATATAATTAAGATAAATTAATAGATCTTGCAGATGTCGATATTCATGATACTTCATTACTTATATAAACTGCCGTGAGAGTGCTCTAAACAATTCATTTCTGGCTACTATGACTTTTAGGGCAGACCTCATAGCTCGGTTGGTAGTAACCCTGCCTTCTGCGCTGTAGGTCGTGGGTTCGATTCCTAAGACAAACATTTGTGGGACGAACATAGGTGTTTGTTCTGTCTGGGTGTTGATATGTATTATACGTATGTATTTACAAAAGAAAAGTATATAAGTGTTATATCAGTTGTCTGGTTCCCGTGATATAAGCTATGCTTAGCTTACTTTGGGGCTAGATGGCGCTGTGTGAAATGTCCACCAATATTTATTTATTTAGGGCAGCTCCTCAATGTGAATCAGACACTAATATTACACAGTGTCCGTAACAACTAGCTTTTATCTCATAACCAGTCTCACACTGTAGACGTCTATTGTTCCACTTGCCACTTTCACAGGCACCTTTTCTGTTCCGAAAGTGCTGTCAATTAAATCAACGCGCCCATACAATTATATTGCATTACTGTAGCTGCTTCACGCGATCGGCCGTTAAACTTTACCGGTACTTTAACTATTAATTAGCTATTTCTCATGTCATGTGGAACTAGTGTTTTGCATGTTGATGTTGTTGTTTGTTCTTCCCCATAGAGGGTCGGACAGGGTTTGAACAGGCGTCAAACTTAGCGATAAGTACGCGTGACCTTATGTTTTGAATAATTATTGACGTTTCCAAGCCATTTCTTTATGCATTCTATGGAAATAAAGTTTTTGACTTTGATGCAAAGGTGCAACTCTTTCCTATAGTGTCGATTAAAAGAAAATTACGTATAGTATCTGAATAGTCAAAGACTCGTTCAAAATTTTTGATTGCGTTATATTTTAGGTCATTCATATTTTATAAGGACCGCCGTGATTTAGTGACTGTTATGATGACTCAGTTTATTGGTCCTAGCTTCAAAATTGTTCTATGGAAGAGTTCATGGCAGGAGGTGAAATGAATAGTAAAAACCAATCCGCAGTCCGTTCAGAATTTAGCAAATGCACGATTGTCAGAATATATAATCAAGTTGAACCGTTTTGTGTAGGTATTACTTATCCAGAACGTGTGAATACTTATCATAATTTAGTATTTGAAATATATATATACATATCATGAGATCCATTTATTAGATACAGTAGCCATATTTAGTTTTTTCTAATGCAAATGGGGCTGATGCTACTAGAAAGGCAATAATTATAAACAATATATTAACATTTTCACTTTCCTTTGTATATCTAGGGAAATGACGATAGAACGACAACGAATGACAATCACGTATTTATGACTCTTTGACACGGAATACCTACTACAAATACATAATGGATATTGCTTCACATGTTACGCACATAATTTACTATCAACAGCATAAAGGGATTTAGAGGGATTCTGTTTATCACATTGTACGAAGCTAGGTAGGGGTAACGATTTAGGAAAATATACGATTAGAAGATAATCTCATGCTAAACGGTAAATACTCCGAGCAATTTACTTATCACATCAATTAAAGTATTAAAATACCTGAACTAATACAATTTGATGATAAAACTATTTCTAGCACCATTCGCATTCTTTTTGCCTGCATTAATTATTTTACTTGTGGGTTTTCTTTGATAACATCGCATTTACAATGTTTTTAAACCATTGACACAAACTTCGTCACGACATGTGTACGTTTTATGAAAATATGAGTATTCTATACTATAGCTTCTACCCGCGGCTTCGTCCGCGCGGTACCGAGATAGAAGTAGCATAATATATTTTATTTTAGGTCATCGTATGTCTATGTTAAGATTTCACCCAATTTTTTCTGTCTGTACTGTTTTGCCGGGATATCCTAAAATTATTTCATTGTATTGTATGGATTGATTTATTGTTGTTGAGCACCCGTACCTACAACTAAAGGCCTGCTTCGACGGATACTACTCGTACTTATAACTGAAAGTCGCATTATGGTACTGTAACTCTTAATTTGGCTTTAAACAGTTATATGTTATAAAAAAACATCAACGAACATGAGTAAGTCTCGTTATCAGTTCAGTTTTATCAGCGCTCATTGTATTTTACTGGTTCATTTACCTTTCCACCTACGACGTTACACTACAGGTATTTACTGATTAAGGTTTCTATAATCAAACAATATACTTTTAAAGTAATTATATGAGCTATGACTGGTCTCATAGCTCAGTTGTAGTAACCTGCCTTGTGCGCTGTAGGTTCGATTCCCACCCAGGACAAACATTTGCGTGACGAACATAGGTGTTTGTTCTGTGTCTGGTATTTTAATATGTATGTATTTACAAAAAAAAAGTATTTAAGTATTATATCAGTGTGTGTTGGCGTGATACAAGCTGTTTACTTAGCTTACTTTGGGGCTAGATGGCGCTGTGTGAAATGTCCCCCAATATTTATTATTGTAAAAAGAACTGTTTAATGACTGGCCCAGTTGTTTCCAGTCCACCCAGAAAGCTTTAGTATGATTCAGCCGTTACTTTAATATATGGAACGGACACTCAAAGCTCCCAAGCAAGGTAGCACTGCAATGTAAACGCCACTAATGGTCATCCAAGTGGCCAAAGCTCACCGCAAAAGTGAAATAATCATTTGTTAGAACAACCGGACAAGTTACGCTGCGAGCTCTTTGTTTTGTTCAATAGGTAACCATGAGGGAATGATAACGGAAACTAATAGTTAAAATATTATCTAAAGACAAGCCTTTTTCCGTAATTCCTGAAGATATTACTCATTCTTCAAGTTCGAATACTTCATGGCTAATGATAATTTTGTTCTATGTTAATTTAATAAAAACAATAATGGCGTATATAAATAATAACAAAAAGTTATTACATATAAAGGACGTAAGTTCGATATTTGGGGTAGCAGCAGTTCATAAATAAAATCACATTTCAAATGTTCTCGTAGTACTGCAATACTATTAATTTGAAAGCCTATCGTGACTAATTTCGTTAGTCATATGTACTGAAATAAAGTCTAGTAAAGTACTTACATTTTAACTCTACCTACTGAGCCGTAGGTGGTGGGTTCGATTCCCACCCAAGACAAACATGTGACGAGCATTGATGTTTGTTCTGCTGATTGGTGTTAATACGTATTAATATGTATGTATTAACAAAAAAAAAGTAGATATATGTATTCTATCAGTCATCTGCTTCCCATAGTACAAGCTATGCTTAGTTTGGGGCTAGAAGGCGATGTGTGAAATATCCACCAATATTTATTATTTTATTTATTTATGAAAAGAAAGAGTTGAACAGTTGAATCCGGCAGCCCTTGAAGTAGTCAATGCGCAAGTCACAACTCAACCGGTAATGAGAGAGGCAATGTTTTTGCTTAATTAAAACATTCTACAAACCTTGAAAAAAATATGATGCTCAGTAGAATGAAACGTTTTTTTTTGTTTGTATTGTCGGAGATATTTCTAATACACGCTCACTTGGTTAGTTGCTTTCGTAACACGGCGCGGAGGAGTCGCGTGCGGTGCCGTCCGCTGTTTACATCACGCGGTTTCATTATTCAGACAAACATTCTTAAAAGTGAATTACTATTCTGAAATATGTAGTTAAGTGATGATTGGTAAATTGGCCTATCACAGACTCAGTGTAGTGTTTTCTGGATGCACCTAACGATAAAAGTTCAACCAAGCAACTGAATGCAGAACCGATATGCCTACACCAATAATGGTTTTATGATATTACAGTGGTAAACAAATTAATAAGTAGTTATAATACTGCATATCCAACAGCTGAGAATAAACACTATGCTCACTATTGGCCTTGGCTGGGGATAGAATTCGGGACTCCTCGTTTCGTAGGCAAAGTACTACTTTACAACGGGGCATCGATTTTCTTGAACACATTAAATAAAGCAGAATAATAGACGTAGGAATAGCATAAAATTGTTATTCCTTAAATCAATCAAGAGACATAATAACAAGCAAATTACAGCTGGTGCCATTGCTAAAATTCTAACCAACAACTTCTAACCGCAAGTGCAATATTGACATACTTACTTAAAAATGTATGCGAGTTACCTTGAGGATTGAGAATCATTATATGCGGCCAGTCGATGTGTAATGTTGATATATCTAATAGAAACACCTACAGGGGTACCTTTACGTGAATTGGAAATATTCGAGTGGGATCTAATGGGAAATTTATAAAATATAAACGTTAATTGCAGAGAGTTACGATTATCACCTTACCGAGCGGAACGTTAAGCGTCCGTTTCGCATTCATTTCATAACCGAATATTTCTTAACCAGTTGCTGTTATTGTAATTTTTGAATCAAAACAATGGTTTTGTAGTTTTTAATTAATCAGATTACACGAATTAACAATGTATATTATTATGCCTGTTGACGCAGTTGCCATTCGGCGCATGTTTTCGACCATAACGGGCTGCATTTCCGCTGGCATTAGCGTATTAGGATGTGGACGTATCGGTTAGATAATACCTCATGAATAAACATAGAAGCCATGAATGTTATCAATTGAATAAACAAATACGGAGCTTAGACGTAACCACTCTCGCGTTCTTTAGTCTAGCGTCTGATTTAACTTTGCAAAAGGCATCATATTCAAAATCAAAAATTATTACTGAGCCATAAACAGATAAATTTTAAAAATAGTGTTGAAGATTTTTAGTTTTATTAAACTTAAAATACTAATTAGATTTAAAAGTACCTAGTTCTAAAAAGTAATTTCTAAGACAGAAATCATAGTATTTTTTGTAGCAGCATCTATGACAATACTTTTGTCGTTGTGAGAGTTCTTGATAGTATCTACTAAAGCAAACGTTAAAACTCCTACAAAACAATATTTTTAGTTCATAAAAATTGATTTGAAAGTGTAATGCAGATTACAAAAATAACTTCAATGAGAATAATGATGTATTGTACACACTTATCATTACGTGACACAGTTTTGCAGCAGGTCTGGTTTTCGATAATGCTATTTGAAACCACACAAACCTGAACAAAGTGTTTATTGAATCAAATGAACGGGAACAGTCCCAGATGAAATGACTAAAATGACTTTAACGGTACCATGAATCACGTCGCTCCTATGGAGCGTAGCATCTGGTGCAAGGCGCGTGAGCTCTTGTGTTTGGTCAGTGACGCGCGAAGGTCAAGGTTCCTCGATCATACCACTGCCTCCAAATCGGCTTATTGCATTCAGTTGTTGTTTTGATAGCGTAGCGTTTCCCGACTTTGAGATAAGTCAGCGAAAACGATACAGAATGGTTATAAGTGTATATCGTGTTTGTGGTGTGAAGTGAGGAGGTATGGTTGAACAAAGGCACAATGCAGTCAGAGATGACAGCGCTGGAGCCGGTGCCGCCGCCGCGACTCAAAAAGCTGGCACGTTTGTCTGCCAAAAAGGAACAAGAGCGGAAAAGCGTGTCATGGGTATTTATCTTGATTTTTGTTAGATATCTTAAGAAAAGGAAGTTGAAGAATATATAAGCGGGCATAATTCTTTTCAAGTCCATTTTGGAGGAGATTGATGTTCGCTTATAAAACCTTTGACATCATTCAGCGAGACCTAAGCGACAGGCGTACAAAGGCCGTAGAATAGGCAGACAAAACATTCGAGGGACACTTATACAAGCCGGCATTCACTGCGGATGAATACGTTGCGAATATCGCGTGGGAACTTTGCACACTCGTCGCTTCATTAAGAGCAAAACATTGAAATTCACTAAAACAGCAATGGGTATTCAACTGACGTGTAGTTTCCTGCCAGAAGAGAATTTTTTGAAGTTCGACTTGTGTTTTCTTTTAAAAACGTAGGTAACTAAATTCTCAGTTGATCTATTCATCAACACTTCTTTTAGAATCGTAATTTTTGTTTGATAAACAATTAGCAAACGTTTGCACTCATGTCAAACTGTCAAACTGGTATGTCAAATTGTCAAACTCTACTACGACACTTTGCAAATCGAAACAAATTGAGTATTGCGTCAGCTCGACTGAATTGACTGTATTTACTTACCTTACCTAGATACATAAACGATCATAAAAGAACCACACAATTTCACACAAATGTTTAACGACTGAGTAAAATCCATTGCGATATTTTAAGCTTGTATGTTTATGTTCCTTTTCCTTCAATTCCAGGGTCCAGATACATGGGTGGGTGTGAGAGCGCTGCGCGCCAGTTCGGGCGGGATCCTCGACCCAGACGACCGCGTGCGAGATGTCGCCGACGATCGGGAGACACTCACAGCTGAATGCGCCAACCAGGCGCCGCAGCCGAGGGCCGCGCAGGCGGACGGTGCCAGCGGCTCATCGGCCGGCACCGCATCCCCTGATATGTTTCGGGTATGTAGATAATAATAATAATAATAATATTGGTGGACATTTCACACAACGCCATCTAGCCCCAAAGTAAGCTAAGCACAGCTTGTGTCATGGGAACCAGACAACTGATATAATACATATATACTTTTTTTGCATTAAGAATTCGAAAGTGATTTGAATTAATCAAAGGTGTCGGAATATTTGCTATGAAATTAAAGTGAACAATTCTCATTAGCATTTAGGTTATGTTTATTAGCATAAATACTGTGAGTTCTGCAATGTTCGGTTTGATTTGAAATAATGCACGGGCACGATCTGCATTGAATGCCGTCACATAATTATGGCAGTCATCGCATACGTATGAGATGACTGAGACACAACCTGTGTAATTTTCGGGGCGTAGCAATTTTGTTCTGGATATATTGTTTTTAAACTGATAAATACAATATACTTGTTTCTTACTCTTTTTCTCTTTTTGTGTACCTATTCAAATAAAAAGAAACAGTTTTTTTTCGAAATATTTTTCTAAACAATATACTTACCTACTATTATATGTTTTTTTATGTTGTAGTACATAACTGAGTTAAGTTTAAGTACATAACTTTAAAGTCAATTAATTATTTTTTGTTAATATTGTGTAATTCACTTAATAAAGGACTCATTTGTTGCTAAGATAAGCTACGAAGATTATCAAAATTAATGGCGTTGGTCTTTATAAAGTAAGATAAAAAAGAAAATATCTGTTCTAAGTAGTAGCATCATTAAATTTTGAAGTCATTTTACAAGGGTCGGTTGAATAAGTCAAATTGGTTGAATGGCCACGTCGCATGCAGCTGATAAATAAAAAAGTTTGCGCGCAGTTGTAGGTATTGTAGGTTAGGTTAGAAAAATCTTGTCGAAACTAGTTTGGAAAATATTTTTCTTGAAACGTATAAAACATTTCGCAACATGTCATATAGTAAACGATCGAGTTTGTGTTTTAGTAATAAATTTAACATGGGTTTGTGCTATGCCACGTGTGCAAGTGCTCGTAAATCGAAAAAGGTAAGATTTCGTGCGTTTACTTTATATGCCTAGATTAAGCTACTTATTATAGATATTTAACCTACATAATTATATTATTAAATTTAAAATTTTGATAGGTTTTGTCAATTTTCTTGTAACTTCAGAACTAAAAACATTTCTTCATATCAGAGTTAATCAGTTACGAAAATAGGTAACTTTATTAACCTTAAAAAAATGAAGTTTAATCTTGTATTTTGAACGTCTTGAATGCTAACCTCCTTCGAGCAAAGTATAGGCTTATGTACTAACAAAATTCAATTATGTCGATACATCTGCATTTATTTTGTGACTTAATGTACAAAATATTTGTCATGTACATGCTTTATTAATGACTAGGTATACACTTCCAAACGCGCCTATCAACTATCTACTCAGGCTAGGTATTTAGAAGATAACAAGCTGAAACTAGGGTAACTGGATTACGGACCACGCAACTACCGCTGCCACGGAATAAAGCTTGTTATGCAAAGAGTACCTTACTATTTGAAGCAGAATATTGCACGTTGCCGTAGCCGTATCTTAAGGAGCTACACACATCTGACTGGCCTCATAGCTCGGTTGGTTACTCTGCCTTCTGCGCTGTAGGTCGTAGGTTCGATTCCCATCCAGGGAAAAAATTGTCTAATTAACATAGTTATTTGTTCTGTGTCTGGCTGTATGTATTGTGTGTATTTACAAAATATATAAGTATTCTATCTGTTATCTGGTTCCCACAGTACAAATTATGCTTAGTTGGCCAGATGGCGCTGTGTGAAAACGATTACGTCTAGGAGATATGTATTGTATTATCGTTGTGTGTGTGTATCGACTGTGGCCTCTATTCCGCGTTGAAGTCTTTTTATTTTTACCTTCAATATGTAAGAGAAAATTTAAAACAAGAAAAATAAATTCAAGATTTTCTCCAAGCAAGTTAAAAAATCGAATCGAGGCTGATAACAAAGCATAAAACCGCTCACATCACAACGCAGCGATGCGTATCAAGCTACAGTTTCGTCACTTTCTCATAATATAACCGCACATTTGTAATGTCCCATTGAAAAATTAACTTGATTTCAAAGGTTTGTGGTTCATTTCAGGGTGGCGGTGGAGTCGGTGGAAGTATGCGAGTTCCCAATACGGACTCCTGCGTGGAAGTTGGCGCTGGGGATTTGGAGGATGGATCGAGCGGTCTGCAAGTCCGAAGAGGGAGTGAGCCCACCCTGCACCAAGATACGTTACCACCTCAGAGAACGGTAAGAAAAAGGATATATCTACAGTTATAACGTCACTATAATTATCGACTATATTCCCATTAAACCATAAAACATAAAAAATAGTTATCTTACCTTTTTTGACACAATACGTAACTCGTGTGGGATTCATAGGTAGTTTCAGACGTTTCATATATATTTAATTTCTTGTAAATGACGGAAAAAAAAGTGAGTTATATATCTTCCTATTTTGAATTTTTTTTTTGTTTTGTTCGAGATATACTAGGAAATTGAATATGATCCACAACTCAAACATTTATGCATGTTTTATGAAATAATCTTGGTATAAAAGTTTACGGATATATGAGACAAACATCACTTAGAAGCTTAACTGTAAAAGATGCTGCGGGGGTAGATATTAAATTGCAGGCATTAAGATTTGTACCGTTTCGTATTGTGGCTTCAACTCACAATGTTACCTACTTCACACGACTTTTTAAATTGCTTATTGCATAAGCTTTATATATTGTCTTCGAATTATCCAATGATTCAATTAGGCTTAGTTTATTATCAACTATATCTATTCTGATAATTTATTAGTTACACGCTTAACTTCTTGATATAATACGTCATAGATGACGTATTCACTGACGTTCGATCAGACGTCAGTGATGACTTCTTTAAGACATCAGTGATAATTTCTCTGGAGTCAGTGTTGACTTTTATTAGACGTTAGTCAAGACTTCTGATCTATCTATTAGTATTCTGAAAGTCTTTGAAATTTCTTTCTTTTTTATTTATATTTATAATATTTTATTATTCCTCTGAAATTTCAGGCAACAGAACAAACCAAGCGCTGGTCAGCCGCGGTGGTCTGCCGCGATGACAGCAGTCGAAGCTCCCAGAAGCACCTGCACCCGACTTCAGACGGAAGGCCACCTGATACACCGGACAGACACGGAAACGGACATTTCCAAAGGCAGACGAATAGGCTATCTATGCAATTCTCGGGACCTGGGTGAGTTATAGTGGTTAGTGGTACTACCCCGAGTTTCAATCCGGAGATCGCCGGTTCAAATCCCGACGTGCACCTATGAGTTTTTCGATTGAAAGATATATGTGCGCAATACCATGTCTCAAAACGGTGAAGGAAAACATCGTGAAGAAACCGACATGTGCTAGAACTAAAAATTCGAAGACATGTGGCAAACTCGAAAGGAGCCTTAAAACCTTTTACCACGCCGGTTCGAGAAAACCAGTGACTCGAATAGAAGAAGACTGTTTACTTCGGGTCCTATTCCGGTCCTTTAGAAGGCTTTGGTAATTAAAGCCAAAACAAGGCCCGTCTTACATGGTCGTGTATTATGAAAATATAGATGGTAAAGCTATTGTAGATATTATGGAGAATTCTGGGCTATTGCGGTTGCACACTAAATTGTCTGGTTATTGGGCTATTGCTATGAAACTCGGCACCTGCCAGTTCCGTCCCATAAATAATGTTTAAGGCTTGCCACTCTCTAAAAGGACTGCCCCATTTTTTCTAATATTGTTTGTAACGGACTTTTGAAGTTATGACTGATGTGTTCATATTTAACTGTTGTTATGAACGGAGGCCATAACTTACCACCAGGTGGTCCATCAGCTCGTTTCGTTATTGCATATAAGAACAAAAGTGCGTGAATTCAGTTCAGTTCTATACTGAATCAGTAGTTTTTCACACGCTTCGTGTATAGTTAGCTGATAATATGAGAGCAAAAACTCTACTGACACTAATGAAGACATTACTGCTAGGAGAATTGCAACAAATTCAATAGAAATTGCTGTTGTGGTAGAAACAGCATTTATTAACACATACCTAGTTAGCCGTAACGGGACATAACGGAATGATGGTTCTGCGTATTTCCAATTATCCGGCCGGTCTCATCTAAATTACACACGCACTTATGATAAGTAGTACAAACATTTTAGTTTGCGTAAACGTGTCTTCAAAATTGATATTGATAGTATTATTTCAGAATAATAAAAAAATAAAACTGAAGTGTCTGTTTGTAATGTCAAGATAATATATTATTATACTAATATTATACTAAATGTATATAATGCAAAAAAAAATATTTTCTATGTTTGTTTCGGCTAATCTCCGAAACGGCTGGACCGATTTCGACGTCACTTTCACTGGCCATAGCTGATGTTATAAGGAGTATATATGACTAAAGCACGCGTTCGAAGCCGCAGGCACAGTTAGTAATAAATAAAATGTGCTAAAACGACAATAAAATTATGATTATATAAGAGTTTGGTTGAATAAAAGTACCTTTCATTATTAAGGTATGACTAAGTCAGCTCGAAATAAAAAAATAGGCCAAAAAAACCTTTTTTTTTTAAAGGTTTACGTTGTATAATGTTTCAGGAGTGGAGTGTGGTTAGACGCAGCAGAGAAAGTTCAAACGTACGGCAGTAAAAGTCTTCCTCGGGACGCGCGGAGGGAACCTTTAGGGCAGGACACTCCCATCGGAAATCACAGGTACACAAAGTCATCAACATACTTTCCCTGCTCATCAGGTGTCAGTACAGTGTTGGAATTCATCTACAAGACACTATACCATGATATCATTCCTACAAATGAGATGGTCGTCCATCTATTTTAATATTATGTGAGCAAATAAAGTATTAAATTAAACTACACTTTTTAAAATTTAACCATTATTTTATCTGTGTTATACGTAGGTTTCATTATTGATGACTAACAGTACTAGTGGGGATAGTTGCCGTATTTATACGCCTCAACAAGTCCTTTTCTAAAAATATTTTGGGTGTGTTTTATCTTTGTATAATATGTAGTTTTGACATCGCTTTCTCCATTTGACTGGCCTCATAGCTCAGTTGGTAGTAACCCTGCCTCTAAACTGTAGGTCATGGGTTCGATTCCCACCCAGGACAAACATTTGTATGACGAATATAGATGTTTGTTCTTTGTCTGGGTGTTAATATGTATGGATTTCCAAAAAAATAATAAAAAAATGTATTATATCAGTTGTCTGGTTCCCATGATACAAGCTATGCTTAGCTTACTTTGGGGTTAGATGGCGCTGTGTGAAATGTCCATCAATATTGTTATTAATATAATTTTTCACTAAAGTACATAACAATTTTGTTAATTTCCAGAGTTGAAGACATGCTGAGGTGGGTGACTGGTGTAAACAACGTAGCGAGTGTCCACCCAGTCCACGAGCGGCCGCTTGATCTCTTACCTGAAGGTGCGTTCTGTTATTACCATAGTCTTGAAAAGAAAAAAGGCCCGCCTTTAGAGGTTTCTTGTTTGTTCTCCCCCATGGAGGGTCAGATAGGGTTTGAACAGGCGTCTAACTTAGCGATAAGTACGCGTGACCTTATGTTTTTAATATTATTGACGTTTCCAAGCCATTTTTTTTATGAATTCTATGGAAATAAAGTTTTTGACTTTGACTTGATGTAAAATTTGTCAAACAAATTGTGTTTCAATAGTAAGTAATTTATTTTCCGGTCAGGCCTCACAGCTCAGTTGGTAGTAACTCTGCCTTCTGCGCCATAGGTCGTGGGTTCGATTCCCGCTCAGGGCAAACATTTGTGTGAGGAATACAGTTGTAATGTTTGTTCTGTGCCTGGGTGTTAATATGTATTATATGTATGTATTGACAAAAAAGTATATAAGTATTATATCAGCTGTCTGGTTCCCATGATACAAGCTTATATAGCTTACTTTGCGGCTAGATGGCGCTGTGTGAAATGTCCACCAATATTATTATAATTTGAAATATTGATTAAAAAGTAAAATGAAGATAGAAAAGAAAGATATTTGTGAAGAAAGCTGGTTGCATCTAGAGCAAATCATAACAATCGCATCTAACACGTAAATTAAAGAGAAATCAAACGCTTGAAAATCATAAAATTTATTTTGTAAAAGTAATAGTTTGAATAATCGAAACAGAGTAAGATAATTTTTACTGTCGTGATAAAATGAACTACAGTTCTGGTAAGGTACGTGATGTACGGTCATAGCAACTCTGTAGACGTAAGGCTAAAACATATTTATCTCTTTATTTTACTCTGTCATGGTAAGAGACAGTTTGCAAGTAACCTCAGATATGCCAGTATCCTTCGCCAGAACTGTAAGCACCGATATACATTGCTGGTTATGTACTGACTTGTTATATTTCAATAGGCAATAGCGAGCGAGCGATATCGGGCATGGAGGTGCCGGTTAGCCCCAGCGCGACCTCGAAGCCCACGTCTGGTGCTACTCAGAACGTGTCCGTTACGTTAGTGAAGGGCGAGAAGGGGCTCGGGTTCACAATCACGACCAGGGATAATCCCACTGGTGGGCACTGTCCTATCTATATCAAGAACATTTTACCAAAGGTGAGTAGTGGTGTATAGACGCAGGCGTGACATAGACGCAGGCGTGACATAGACGCAGGGGTGATATAGATACAGGCGTGACATAGACGCAGCCGTGACATAGACGCAGGCGTGACATAGACGCAAGCGTGGCATAGACGCAGGCGTGACATAGACATAGACATTATTATATTTGCCACTGAAACACATTATAGTTTTTATTACATCGTAGCATTGTAAAAAAAAAATATAAAACGTAGATATTCAGTATTTTTTTATAGTAGCAATAGAACTTATGCCCAGTTATACTACCCATTTCTGCCGCCAAGCAGTGATGCATTCGCGTTACTGTGTTCCAGTTTGAATGCGGTTGTCGGTGAAATTACAGGCACATGAGATATTTCACTTTCACGTCTCAGGGTTACGGACGCATACGATGCGACTTAGGTCTTAACTCTTATATATCAGTTGTCAGGTTCCCATATCACAAGTTAACATGCTTAGTTTGGCGCTAGATGGCGCTGTGTGAAATAACCACCAACATTTATCTATTTACAATTGATATGTAGGGCGCCGCGGTGTCGGACGGGCGGCTGCGCGCCGGCGACCGGCTCGTGTCCGTCAACAGCGTGTCGGTGTCGGGGCTCACGCAGCAGCAGGTGGTCACGCTGCTGCGCAACACGCCCACAGACTCCACCGTCGACATAGCGGTGGAGCGCCCGGCGCCGGCGCCGGCGCACCATCGAACACAGGTACATAGAGCACTGAGTAACGGCGATTGACCGTGCCAATTCTAATTATTATAAGGCATTTTAATTGTCTAATTTACCTATCCAATTCTGTTAGTTCTTCCCACTTTGCACTTCCCTTCCCACGCAAGTGATAAATGATGGGAAATGCATCGGAGTTGATCACAGTTTGGTCTCGATCGACGAAACGCCGCTCACCGCCTTCCGCGTAACGCATCTTACAATTGGAAGCAATTTAACCAATTTCTCATAAAATTAATAGTAATATCCGCATAAATAACAATCGTTGATAAAGTGACCCGCGCCGTGGTCTAGTAATGATGGGCAATGCACATTAACAATAGCTAATAATGTTTCCCAAGCCAAGGTCATGTTATAGACAGCACATCAATGGCTTACATCGTCACGGAGCTCTCAATACCAATAATTTTGGTTTCAGCGGGTAGAACCTCAGCAAAGTCCAACGAAATACGCGGAGAAAGCCATCGGTTCCCCGACAATCGAAGTGAAGCCTTTGGAAAACGGCCGCGTGTCGAGCATAGTCAGCGCCATCAACAGCAACAACTCCATGCGCGGCCGGATACCAAAGAGCTCTTCGAAAGATGACTTGTTGAAGAAAGACCAAAGTACGGAGAGTGCGTTGCAAGAGGCTCTGAATACATCTTCTAGTTCTGTAAGTATTAACTATCTAAAGATTATTTTAAAGTTCCTTAAATTTCCCATTTTAATTACATTATACTGCGATACAATTTCAGTAGCAGTATGGCTCTTTGTGCAGAGTTCGTTCTGAAAGTCTGTTTCCGAAGCCTACTGCTACCATACTTGCTATTTCTGCTGGCTGCCGCACGAAACTCGAATACTCGAGAACAGTTTAAACGAACGACCGGTAGTAAACTCTTGCCTAACCGTTTTCTGGTTCAAGGTGATGTTGCAGCATTAGGAGAAGTTTCATATGCAACAACAAAAAAAAATTCCATAAATAATCTAATAGGTAAACCATGAAGGTAGATTCTTTATGTAGCGATCTTTGTTTCAGGTTTTAAGTCTTCGAAATCGACTAATCCTCCGACTAGACGTCCCCGTCCACGACTCAGAAAAGGCTGGTTTAGGTATAAGCGTTAAAGGAAAGGTAACTGTTGGACCGGATCCGCAAGACCTCGGCATTTTCATCAAATCGGTTCTCCACGGTGGAGCCGCCTCAAGAGATGGAAGGTACGATAAAAGTACTTTATCTAGAATGGAATAAATATATGTAGGAAGTATTATGAAAAATGGATACAAGATGTTGGCGTACGTCCTTATGGTCCCATAGTTTTTTCTTTGCAAGACTGGACCTATCATACAGTCTTGTCAGCCTTTACAAAAAAAGGGAACGTCAGACTTAAGTGTCCTAAAATTCGAAATCAGTAATAATTTTTGGCAGTGCTTGTAATTGTAGCAACGGATGTTGGGAAAAGACAAACATACATTTTGGCTTTATGCATCTTGCTGCAGGGTACAGAGATCTATTGCCAAAATTTTAGATGAGTTTAGACCATTTTATTACCTAATGTCGATACTTGTTATGATAAAATTTGTCTCGTTCCCAGGTTACACACAAACGACCAGCTGATCAGCGTAAACGGCGTGCCTCTAGTCGGTCAGTCCAATGCGGAAGCCATGGAAACCTTGAGACGGGCACTTGTGCACTCCCGCCCGCAACAACAGGGCAGCATATCACTCACCATAGCTAGAAGAACTGGTAAGCAACTAGAATAGGTAACAGTAACAACTGGTAAGCATGAAAGGAGCCTCTTTGAAGCGCACATTAATCCTTTCACTACACTGGGTCGAGAGAGCCAGTGACACGATTACTGGTAGTACTAGAATAGGACATGAAGTCTACAGGAGCTAAGCTCAGAGTTAACATTTGACTGGGGAAGTGTTGGCATTATGCCTTCTATTGCTGATATACTTATGTTTGCCACGCACTACTTTTGCTACTACTGTTACTGTGATAAGAATCACTGGCTCTCTCGAAATAAGAGACATATTATTGCTACATACTGGAACTCGTTTCACGAGGACTTTTGTACCGCACACGTGTAGGCTGTGAAATGGGCTACCTCCTGAGGTCTTTCCGGCAAGGTATGACATGGGCAGCTTCAAGAGAAATATAAAATGAAATCTCCAGGGTAGGCAACGCATCAGTAATGCTCCTGGTATTGCTGACGTGACGAGGCTGCGGTGACCGCTTAACATTGTACAAATACAAATATTTTTTCCTTTCCCCCACAGATAGCAACGACAATCTAGCGAGATGGAAAGACGACACCCCACCGAACGGAAACGACACAACCACCTCAAACGACAACTCGCAGTTCAACACAGTCATCTACACCAGCGACAAAGAGAACAAACCAATAGACAACTTCAAAACGTACGACGCTGACATCAAAGAGTTCGACAACGAAGTGAGACGGTCCAAAAAACGCGCGACCGTTGTCACTATAAACAACAATAATAACAGCTGGTCGAACCAATCGGACGACAGCAAAGGCTACTTGGAGAGAGACGAAGTAACTCACGACCCGAAAAGGGATAGCTTCGAATGGAGTAGGCTGGATGGATGGAACCCTGTGATAGACCGACTGACCGGTTTGAGGAACGAGAGTTACTATATGGCGACGCAACCGGAAGTTCCGGTTGTGAACGGACACCATTTCAGGCAGAATGTGGGACACGTACACATGTCTCGATCGCCGCCCGCGCATCACAACGTTATTATTGAAGAGGATTTTGGGACGACTACTAAGTGAGTACTTTTTCGAGTATCTAGCACCTTCCTGGTTTAGAATTTGAGCTATTCAATGAATTGATGCAATATCACCGATGTATTCTAATATTGAATTGAATTAGCTGCATTACTTATTGTGCATAGTTATTCTTTAATGTATAATTTACTGTGACAACCTAACGTTTGGGCGCTTTGGATGACATCTGTAAGCTCATTATGTAATTTAACAAATAAATCAATAAATAAGTAATACCGCAAAATATATAAGTTTTATAAAGGTTATCTATTTAATTTCTATAATACAAGCTATGCTTAGTTTGGGGCTAGACGGCGTTGTGTGAAATCTCCACGAATATTTATTTTATTGGTTTATTCCTGTTGTGTTTAGGGGTAGCGGCGAGTCGGGCAGCGAGAGCGGCAACGGTGGCGGCGCCGGGTTCAGCCGCGACGCGGTGGGACGCCGCTCCATGTCGGAGAAGCGGCACGCGGCGATGGACGCCAAACAGACCGGCACATACAAAAAGATCAAGGAGATCAAGGCTATCAACTGTGAGTATCTTCATCAGCTCTGTGCACATTCATCCTGAGTTTAAATGGTACAAATTCAGAGGTCCACACATATTGTGTTAAGCTCTATTCAACTTTGAATATTGATTATATGGATGTGTAATCAGTTTTAGTCGCAGTAAAAATGCCAAATTGGCCGATAAAGTGTCACCATCAATTTCTACAGCCAAATTTTAAATCAATTTTAAGTAAACTCATTGCTATGTCCTGGTTTGAAATTCGTTCGTGGCCGTGTAATTGTAGACACAGGAAATTTTACCTTCTCTTCGAGTGATGAGTTACGGACACAATACGATGTGAATTGGGTATTTTCATAAATAAGTAGGAGAGGACCCAAGTCGTATTGATTTTGTAATGGGCACAAATTACATTTTAACATCTGGTATGGCCATTCTGTAGGCTATCTAGTACAGCATTTAGTGTTTTTCATTCTTTTTTTTTTTTATTCGTGAATTTTGCCTGTTGTTTCAGCTATGCAAGTGGGGCCGTCGTTGGGAATGAGGAAATCCTCGAGTCTGGAATCATTACAAACGGCCGTTCAAGAAATCCAAAGGAATCCTTACAATGAGCCAATTTACGCGCGAGCACACCCACGTAAGTTACTTTAAGGAAACTGATTCGTGTAAATAAAATAAAGTAAAGTTAATCCGTTGTATTTAGTACTTGAAATTTGTATGTGTGAATCAAAAGAATATATTTTCTTTTAGCTTTAAAACATTGGCTAACGGACGACAACGGAGGACCGGAAATCATCAGAGGCTCACCACAACAGTCTTCACTGTCACACAAGAAACCTTCGCTGCTTAAGTCATTATCGACTATGTTCAGGTACCTTTTGCGAAACTATTAAATAACATATCTGAAAAGATAATAAATTATTAAAGATGTATACAAATATATTTATTTATTTACAATAATAATAATAAATAACGTGGGTACTTATCTAAAACTATAATTTTGGGGAGAATCATGTGATTAGTATTAGTAATTTATAGCTAAGCATAGTAAAACAAAAAAGTTGATTAAAAATAGCAGGAAAATAAATGCATATTAAAACATTTATTATTCATTGGTGACCAACGCAACGTTTTAGAATGTTTCGGTGTAAGTGGAAATGTTCTTATGTACGTATTTTTGCATATTGTAGTGGAATTCTCAAGTTTAATGAAATATATCAGTTTTCATTGCTTTGTCCATCCCTTATCAAAGGGGCGGACATGCACATAAAATATTCGGAAGTAAAATTTTCTCCATTTCAATGAAATCTGCATTTAAGGGAACTAATTTCTCGTAAAGCCTAAGACCCTAAAAGCCTTTGAAATTGCAGGATAGGCAAACCCCACAAGAAACCGGAAGGGGAAATATATGGGCGGACGCAGCCCGGGCGGGCCTCGGAAAAGTCGCTGTCGAGAGAGGCGCTCGAGCGGCACCGGATACACGAACGGCTCGAAGAGGGTCTCGATCTGAACCAGCAGAGGTAACTCGGCAATGGAACTGCAACCTGACAATGACTTTACAATGCGACTTGAGTCATCTCATACTCTGGTGGAGAGGGATTGAGACGTATTGTTGTTGTCCATGGGCGGCGGTTACCACTTAACATCAGGTGGGCCGTCAGCTCGTTCTATCATATAAAAAAAACATATGTATGACTGGCCTCTTAAGCTCAGTAGTACTTTGCCTTCAGGTCGTGGATTCCGTTCCCACCTAGGAAAACATTTGTGTGACGAACATAGTTATTTGTTTTGTATCCAGGTGTTAATTTGTATTTTTATGTATTTATTTAGATATTTTTTATAATAAATGTATAAGGTTTATCTGGTGTCATTATGTAGTTTCCAAAGTACAAGCTATGCTTAGTTTGACGCTAGATGGCGCTGTGTGATATGTCCACCAATATTTACATTTATTATTAGTATGGTGTTAAAATGTTCCTTATAGGTCCGAAGTCAGAGTTATTCTTCTTTCCAAAATTAATAATTTTACGTGTGCCGAAGGTGAATACATTGTACCTATTTGAAATTCTTTTACAAATGTTAAAATACATAAAAGATCTTGTAAGTTTGGGATAATCCTCTATTAAATTTGGACTTATTCATTTAATTTTGAGTTAATACAGTAACCATAATATTACAGTTACTTTTGACATTTAATTTTTATACAAATTAAACAACTTTTTTTTACATAGTAGATCTCCCTAAGTCCAAGTCTAAGTCTAAGTAATGTACTGCTTTATGGAAATTTTCCTGTTTTGTGTATTATGTATAAATATACTACTCATGATTCACATGTTTACCAAATAAGGCAAATAAAAAAGGTTCAACTTGTTATGACAGGTCGTTATCTCAGAAGATAATCGTTTAGGAGAGTCATAATTACCTATATTGTTTTGGTTACTGTAAATTGACGTCAGATTGAGGGTTATTATGTCGCGCTACGTCATCCGTTTAAATATGTCCTAAACACGTCATGAGGCGCCAATACACTAATGGCGCAGTATACAAATATTACACTAATTGCGATCTAACCAGCGAAAACAAAACAACATATTATTACAAGAAATCTCTCTGTGAGTCTGTGCTACTAATTTACCTGGTTTCACTGACCAATCTACACAAATGAATAAAATTGGAGTGTCTGTTTGTAATATTAAAATAACCGCTTTTTACTAAGTGCAGGATGTACCTATACACGTTACATATACCAAAACAACATTGTTTACAATTTTCGTCTATCTGTCTGTCTGTTTGTTCAGGCTAATCTCTGAAATGGCTGGATCGATTTTTACGGGACTTTCACAATGGGCGGCATTATCACTTAAAGTGATCTCTTCCATGCAATGTATAGATATAAAAATATTATTAGTTAGTCAGAAATGTGTTTTTGTTCTGGTAGACCTGAGCCGCAGCACTCGCGACAGAGCAGCGCCGGCAGCGGAGATCGAGTTCTTAAGTCGGAGAGACGCACTCAGGCGCCGCCCTCGTACCGCGCGCCGCCCGCCAGGACAGCGCCTTCACAATCTCAACAGGTACCCGACTCTTACCTGCAGGTCACTTACCATCAGCAGCAGGCACCGCCTTCACAATCTCGACAGGTACCCGACTCATATCTGCAGGTCACTTACCATCAGCAGTGGGCACCGCCTTCACAATCTCGACAGGTACCCGACTCATATCTGCAGGTCACTTACCATCAGCAGTGGGCACCGCCTTCACAATCTCGACAGGTACCCGACTCATATCTGCAGGTCACTTAGCATCAGCAGTGGGCACCGCCTTCACAATCTCGACAGGTACCCGACTCATATCTGCAGGTCACTTAGCATCAGCAGTGGGCACCGCCTTCACAATCTCAACAGGTACCCGACTCATATATGCAGGTCACTTAGCATCAGCAGTGGGCACCGCCTTCACAATCTCGACAGGTACCCGACTCATATCTGCAGGTCACTTACCATCAGCAGTGGGCACCGCCTTCACAATCTCGACAGGTACCCGACTCATATCTGCAGGTCACTTACCATCAGTAGTGGGCACCGCCTTCACAATCTCAACAGGTACCCGACTCTTACCTGCAGGTCACTTACCATCAGCAGCAGGCACCGCCTTCACAATCTCGACAGGTACCCGACTCATATCTGCAGGTCACTTACCATCAGCAGTGGGCACCGCCTTCACAATCTCGACAGGTACCCGACTCATATCTGCAGGTCACTTAGCATCAGCAGTGGGCACCGCCTTCACAATCTCAACAGGTACCCGACTCATATCTGCAGGTCACTTACCATCAGCAGTGGGCACCGCCTTCACAATCTCGACAGGTACCCGACTCATATCTGCAGGTCACTTAGCATCAGCAGTGGGCACCGCCTTCACAATCTCGACAGGTACCAGACTCATATCTGCAGGTCACTTACCATCAGCAGTGGGCACCGCCTTCACAATCTCGACAGGTACCCGACTCATATCTGCAGGTCACTTAGCATCAGCAGTGGGCACCGCCTTCACAATCTCGACAGGTACCCGACTCATATCTGCAGGTCACTTAGCATCAGCAGTGGGCACCGCCTTCACAATCTCGACAGGTACCCGACTCATATCTGCAGGTCACTTAGCATCAGCAGTGGGCACCGCCTTCACAATACAGGTACCCGACTCATATCTGCAGGTCACTTAGCATCAGCAGTGGGCACCGCCTTCACAATCTCGACAGGTACCCGACTCATATCTGCAGGTCACTTAGCATCAGCAGTGGGCACCGCCTTCACAATACAGGTACCCGACTCATATCTGCAGGTCACTTAGCATCAGCAGTGGGCACCGCCTTCACAATACAGATACCCGACTCATATATTGGAGCAGTGGAGTGGAGACTGCCTTTACGCAAAGACGCTGGAGCGGCCACCCACCGAACCAGCAGAGGTCGTCAATGGAACTGCAAGGTTCAGTTGGTAGATCTGCATTCTGCGCCGTAGATCGTGGTTCGATTCCCACCTAGGACAAACATTTGTATGAATAAAATATATGTTTGTTTATTTGAAAAAACTTTTAGTATTGCATACTAGTCACAGAGTCCCACTATATTAAAACGAAGTATAGGATTTGGAGCAAAAAATAGTCGATAACTTACTATCTGTATGTTTATTTTGTTGGACAGGCAATGGACAGCGCGTGGGGGCCGAGCGGTCACTACGTCAACTACGACGAAATACAACAAAACTTAAAGTGAGTCAAATCAGAGGTACGGTAAGCAGTCACACTGACTCATATTTCCTCGTAAGATGTGTCACTAACGCGCAGCTTGCTTCTGATTTCCTATGTATGCTACGGTTAGTGTAATAAATTGGAAAGTATTTATAATCACCAGTTTATGAAGTTTACCCCTTGAGAATTGATTTGATTTAAAGCCGAAACGAACAGTTTATGACTAGTAAAATCGAGTAAAAATGTTCGCTTTTGCCTCTTGAAGCATATTATGCTTACATATAAAAGCTTTTTGTACTACTTAAGCCCGCATTGATTAAAAAGGTTGAAGGAATTTACTAAGGAATTATAATTGGCATTTCCCCTACGCACTTTGTGACTCTATTCTCGGGCCTATGTGAGACGTAACATATTTAATACATTTTCTGCCAAAGCGGAATTATACACGGGAAGTTAGAAAACAAAATAGAAGTATTTTAAGTTCTTTCATATCTTTACAAAAGGTGGAAGTTGATGGAAAATGATGCCAGACGTAATCACATC
This sequence comes from Chesias legatella, assembly GCA_947359385.1. NCBI lineage: Eukaryota > Metazoa > Arthropoda > Insecta > Lepidoptera > Geometridae > Chesias > Chesias legatella. The sequence continues at coordinate 5,193,801 of OX375786.1, read as the reverse complement.
GGGCTGGGAATATGGCCCCAGCGCATACAGCTCTATACTAGAATTAAGTGCTATGAAAACAACGTCATTTTTCGGTTAGATTAAGTTAGTTGCAAATAAATATAAATGGTGTATTGATATTTCAAGCAGTGCGCGTCGCGAGAAGCTGAGCGAGGTGCAGATCGGGCAGATGCGGCGGCAGGTGCACGCGCAGCGAGCCAAGGCCGACGACGAGAGGTATGCATGCTACATCATCATCATCATCATCATCATCATCATCATCATCATCATCATCATCATCATCATCATCATCATCATCATCATCATCATCATCATCATCATCCTCCTCCTACCCTTAAACTAGTTTTTCTTCTTTATCCCGTATTACGCGGGCTCGGTACAACATGTATTTTTTTCCGTTTCCTCCATCAGACGTGAACCCAGTGCCCACTCTTTTCTTACTCGTATCTTCTTTCACATAACCCATTCATCTTTTCTTTGATCTACATCTAATCGTAATAATTCTATAAAGCCGAAGCTCCGACCCCTTACTGTTGTTAACTGTTACTGCATGTTACTTGAGTCACTTAAATTTAAAATTAACTAAAATGTGGTGGTCGAAAATTGAACTACAAAAGAGGACTGATGATACACTAATTACTGGAGGTTAAATCTTGAAATTGTAACATGCTTTGTAATCTCTGTGTTCGATAACGTTCCTTTCAAAAACTTGTGTGAATGTTATTTATTATTAATAATAATAATAAGTATTCCGAAGGAATTCTAGAGTCCAGACTAAAACTATTTTGAGAACTAACCTGATGTTGCCATGATTTTTAAGTCTAATGCGCCATTATCACGTTTTCAGTGATCACGTCTCGAATTATCGATAGCCAACGTAACTAAAAAATTTTAGCAAAACAATAAATTAACCTATTTAATAAAAATACGTCACTCAGACGCTACAAACAACAAGAAATAGAAATACCCATTTCGAAATTGTGGTCAGATTATGTTTAATAGTCGTCATAATCTGCGGTGATGTATTTACGTACCTTCCACTTTTTCTAAGAAGCTACTTCACTTATTTCTCGTTTATCAGCCGTCTAATAATTTCCGCATCGCATTCAACACTAAGTAATTTTCTACTCACTTAAATGGTTAAAGTGGGAGAACGTCTGTATCTATATCATTAATTGTATTTAAATTGTAATTTGGGACTTTGCAAGACCTATCTGTAAGCTCATTGTGTAATTTTTAATAAATAAATAAATAAATAAAGACTTTACAAAATTGTACCTATGTAGTCACTTTGTAGACTACCTACATACAATTTTGAAAAGTTTCAAAAGCAGGCAACGAGCAATAATCAGGTCAGGCTGACTAGTGCTAAATGATTATGAACGTATACATAAATGTCTGAAAACCAAACGTATTAACAGTTTCCACTCGAATAATTTATGTACCAAACTCTAAGCGGTGAAGGAAAACATCGTGCAGGAACCGAAATATCCTAGAACCAAGATTTCAAAGACATGTGTCAAGTGCAAGAACAGAGCCTCTTAGAACTCTTAAGATTCTCTCTTCGAACGACTCTTACGCGGACAAAATGAAGACTTGTTTTTTAATAAGTTCTCTGTTATAAGTTCAAAAGCAGAGTTACAAATGTGCAAAAATCAGATTAATAATAATAATAATAATAATACTAATATTAATTTACTACAAACGTCACTTATTACATAATATATTTTACATAGTTGTCACTTATTGTATCAAAAATCTGTGGGGATAACATAGGTACCCAAACTAGGAAAACCTGTAAGATAGCATACCTATTAGGCAGATTAGAACAAGCATTAGTAATCTTTAGGAATATAAACACACGTTGCGCGGATGGCATTGAGTGCCGTGACGGTCCGTTGCGGTTTCAGCCCTATAATTATGTTAAATGGACGTTTTTTCCCGCTACGCGATGTCTTGGCATTGGTAAGCTGCTTGTGCTGTGTTATTCCACGGAGAAAATGACTTGACCTTACAGCTCAGTTGGTAGTAAATCTGTCTTATGCGCTGTAGGCCGCAGGTTCGATTCCCACCCAGGACAAACATTTGTGTGCTGAACATAGATGTTTATTCTGAGTGTGGGTATTAGAATGTATTTACAAAAACGTAAACAAGTATTCTATCAGTTACTTAGTTTCCGTAGTAGGTGCAAGCTATGCTTAGTTTGGGGCTAGATGGCGCTGTTTGAAATATCCACCGATATTTATTTATATTTAGTATTTAATTAAATCATCGTGTTGAAATTTTCGTAGAATATTTTAACCGGTTCACACTTACGACGCTTCTATTTTGGTTCTATTGGCTTTAGCCGCAATTCAAAGAAGTCGCTTTGGTAGGAACCGGACAGAACCAATTCACAGAAAATACCATGAGTTATTGTGATATATTATTGTGGCACTTTATGCGTTTCAGTTCTACAAACCAGTAATATTGCATGCTCTTCTAAGTATTTGGTGTGAGACGTGGATAGTGCATTTGCGTTGGTTGATGTTTAACGATTATATACGTAGTCTCTTGTAGAATAATATCTTATTGGATTCTAAGACACCTTGATACTATCGCTAGATGGCTGTTTGTATTATTTGTATGTAGATTTTATTGTTTGATTCATGATTCTTATATCTAGTTGTCTCTAATTGTCTCTAATACTAGACAAAAAAACCGCATAGGTACTTACTTAAAATGATTCCACCTTCATGTCCCAAAGTTACGGGCAAACCAATGTGACTTGGCTCTTCCCATCCTAATGTAGGGGAGGGCCCAAGACGTTTTGCTTTTATTATGGGCTGAGGCTACTGCTTAAGCAGGTCTTAAGGTCCTCTGCCCGCGTTCCGGATCTTATTCACATAAAAAAGTAGCTCAGTAACAATCATTACTTGACTACTTACTAATTGTTTGGCCTCACAGCTCAGTTGGTTGTAACTTTGCATTCTGCGCTGGTCGTGAGTTCAATTCCATCTCAGGACAAACATTAGTGTGAACATAGATATTTGTTTTGTGTCTGGGTGTTTATATAATATATATTATATGTATGTATTAAAAAAATAACTACTATCAGTCGTTTGGTTTCCAAAGTACAAGCTATGTTTAGTTTGGGGCTAGATGGCGCTGTGTGTATATCCACTTACATTTATTTATTTTATTACGCTATTTTATCACATTCCTCTTTATGTAATTCACTCAAAGGTTCAAAATACTTTGTTTTCCCTCACAGTCGTCGTGCAGGCGTGGCTGGTTACCACTCAACGCGCTCCTGTAAAGACTCAGGCCCCATCCGACCGCAGTCCAATTACTACGAATACGAAAGTGCCCCGCCGAGACGTCCCGGCAAGCTGTCTCACTACCATTGAGCCGAATGGTAACATTATGTGATAAGCTTTTTTTATCCCAACATTTTTCAGCTGCGTGCGATTAAATTGAAATTGCAGGCGCATGAGACGTAACATTCCATGATGGACGCAAAGCAATGCGACTTGAGTCATCTCGTACTTTGGTGGACTTGTCGTATTGCTGTTGTCCATGGGCGGTTACCACTTAGCATCGGGTGGGCCGTCAGCTCGTTCTATCACCTAAATGATAAACAAAAAAGTTAAAAACCGTAAATTCTAGTTCTAATGCTAGCTACCTATAATATTCGTACGATTTTTTCATCCGTTTGTTCCATGATCATCATAGTTATTTTTATTCGTCAAATTGTAATTTTTTCGTCAACACAATCTCACAGTAACTAACGGATGGGAACGTCTTACGTTCATTTAGGTATCCATGTTAAATAATAAGTAACATTAAGGCAGGGCTCAAGAAAAATTGAAAATTAAAATATTGTCAAATATCAATTACTTATACATATTTAAAATTGCAACTTTTGTGCCAATTTTTTTTTTTATTTCACTTATTAACAGTTGAATCTAGATCATGAAACATGATAGGTTATATAACATAAGATCATCAATACACTTGCTTACTGCTTATGATGCAACACAAATGCGAAAAGAATTTTACTGCGTTACAAAATGTATGAACTGCGTCATTATGTACTAATCAGTTTCCTTGGCAGTATGAGTGCAACGCATAAACGCTGTGTCAGTAAATGTACGCACTGTATCAGTAAATTTATTTATTGCGTTATTAAATGTAAATACTACTCAATGCATTCTTACGCACCGAATAACCTAACACGCTTATATTTAAAATGGCCGACATCTGCGTTATCTTTTTTGCGTGTACGCCATTGATACTTTAGAATTGCGTGCACTATACCATTATATCAAGCACGTTTCGTATTTTTTTAACAATCTACCTGTTTAAAGATATCTCGTCTCTTTATTTAAATTATTTCATATACATAGGTACCATGCTTAGTACAGCTTTCATATATTTTTTTAGCTTGATAAAATAATGTCGTTACATTAAAGAAAACATTGATAGCTAAACTAAGGCATTATTTTAGACACGTTTATAACATTAGTCGTTTTATAGTCGGTTGAATAAAAATGTAAAAACTGGAATGTTGTTTGGGAACGTCTGAAATGTTTTTTTGTTTTCAAAACTCTCTCATTTGGTTCTGTATTAGAGAAATTTTCACTACAGAAAATACTTGAAAAGACAATACACAGTTTGAAAAAATATATATATTTAATGATGTATGAACACACCAACATGTACACATGAAGGTAAATGATCAATTAAAACGTTACATTTACGTTTTCCTCGGCACACTGAGTCTTATATCACCTTTTACAATGTAAGATTTTCGGACTGTAGATATTTTGTAAATGGAATTTTGAAATTTCGATAATCATACCGATGATTCCAACGGTACTCGTAAATTTATTTTTGAATTACCATATAATTGCTGAAAAGGTAAATTCCCGTACATAATTGGAGATTTCATAAAATTAAACATCGACTAATGGGAACGAAATGAGAACGCCTAATTATTTTATGAATTTAGCTGAAATCAATTTTTAACAGTGTTTTGTGTAGTATTTCTTTTATTTGTCATATAAAAAATTAACAAATGAAGTTATATTAAAAATAGCATAATTAACCACTAAGGTTGGGACAATGCTATAATGAGTCTTAAGAGTTATTTTATTATCTTGCAAAATTAATTCTTAGCTACAATCTAAAACACCATGTTAATTTCCTATGAAAATCAGCAATACGAAATCATGATAAATATAAGTACTTTTACTATACACATTCCTGTGACCATTTATTTTATAAGTTTATAAATCAAAGAAGCTTTAAATGTAGAGTAGAAATTAAATAGTATTAATTGTGTTTATTATATGATAAATCTGGATATGATCAAATTATTGTTTGACTGAATAGGTAAATAGGAAAACAATAGACTTTCATTGAATAACTTATATATTATAAAAGATGAATATAAGAAAATTTAAAAGGCGTTATGGATAATAAATAATGTAATATTATCAGTTTAATATAAGTTAAAGTATAATGTATTTTTCAATTTTGTGATAATGTTAATAATGTGGCGTCAATTGTTAAGTTACTTATTAACTTAGAAGTTGGTTTATGCTTAGCTTGTATGTTTAACTAAACCTGTATTGATTCGTAGGAAACCTTATTGTGAAATCTTGTACATAAATATTTAAGATATACTATAGAATAGATGAAGTAAATCTTGTAAAATTAGAATTAAAAACTCAAGTCGCAATTGCAAAGAAATTTGTACTAAAGTGCCTATAATAATAATTGTACTAATGTATGGTTGGTTGTATTTTATTATTATAACGAATCTTTTTTTATGATCGTGTAAAATAAACCCTCGGCCATGTCTGTCATAAAATAAATACGAGCATTCGTTATTTTGTCGTTGTTTTATTTTTAAATAATCCTCCTTATTGGTTGGCTAATAACCTCTAAAAACCTAAGAATCTTTATCTGTTATAGACATTTCTTTTTAGCACCAATTCATTGGTATGATAAATACAGAAACATCGGTTACATGAGACCAAAGATTTTTGAAAAAAAAAATGTTGAACTTTTGAATTTTAGTGATCTACATTCCTGAAAGTATTTGTTCTATAGAATTGTTCTATCAAAGTTTATATTGTGATTCGTAGCTGTAATTTAATTAATTCAATGATGGACTATAATTGAAACTGAAACCCTTTGCTTTCGCTTTGGGCCAAGCTTCAATTCCGATGGTATCTATTCTAATTTTAAGAGATGATAGTTCGATGCAAAATAGCATGTTAATTTAATTATGTGACGGACTATTTACAAAAGCGTTTGTCACAGGGTTCAAATACCTTGTTTCCATATTTGATATAATTGCGTAGCAATGATGAGTTTAATTTCTGATTTGAGTAATATCCTTAAATACCTTAAAAAGGAAATTATAATTAACATTTTGAGATTTTATCAAATTGTTTCTCAATTTATAACGAGTAATCACAGAATATAAGAAGCTTACTGCTATCTAAATAATTAGTGATATTTACGTTTCATTTTCGTAGGTATATACTTTTTTCGTAACCGCTCCATTTCAGCTACGACAAATACCGAGTCTCGGAAAATTTGTATAAGCCTTTGGGAAATCTGGCTAATGATATTGGATCTCTATATATCATACACTGATGGAAATCTTATTGGCAGTAGAACTTATGCCAAGTTCATCCAAGGAAGTATTGCCACCGTACCTATTTCTGCCGCTAAGCAGTAAGTAGCATTCACGTTCCCGTGTTCCGGTTTGAAAGATGTGGACACACACACACAGATTCCAACATTCCGTCTCAAGCTTAAGTCATTCTTCAAGTTACGGGCGCATACGATGCGACTTGGGTCTTGCTCTACCTAAGTAGTGGAGCACCCAAGACTTATTGCTTGGGCAGTGGTTACCACTAAAAATCTGCTCATTCCGTAACCTTATCACCTAAAAAGAATCTGCAAATTTTTTCATCGTCATGATATTACTTGTATAATTGCATGCATCACATCATCAGTTTAAAGCTTAAATAGATAAAGCATGACTCGTAGATATCTACTGCACTAATGACGTCAGAGCACGATCATTGAAATAACCCATGTTGGAGTAAAAAATAGAAATAAAAGGCACAAGAAATATGCACGTTTTTTTTCCCTGTCTCTATGATATCAAGAGCCACCACAAATCTTAGCACACGCCGAGTATTCGTTTTATAAACGGGCCTATCGGCATTAGGCGAATTTCAGATTTTCGTCACAACAGATATTGCATATCTGATCTTGATCCCTTGAGGACAAATTATGTGCAAATCTCACAAATTTCTCCAACTGGGAATCGAACGCGCACCTTTTTAGCCAGCGTTACATCATCATAGGAACCATCGCTTGTACAAATGAAGTAAAAACGTTTCGGCGTAAGTACTTATTTAGGTAAGCTACGCCGTAGCATATTTCATTAATGAATTTGTGGGATTGTTTAAAAAAAGAACAAATCAATACAACATTAGTATAATGACATCGCATTTTCCTACTATTTCATATTCACAAAGCTAAATCGTAATATCTAGAAAAAAATTGCAGTTACTCCTTTATTAATCATAGTTAAATTAGCCATAGAATAACTCAAAGTTCCCAGGTAAGTAGCTAAGGGCAAGGTCGAGGCTCGCGTGGCCATACTACTTTACCAGGCAATTTGTTCCCGCGCCCTTTCGCGATTCCAGGGTTGGAGTAAGGTATGCGTGTTGCGAAAATCAATCTGCCGTAGCCATCGTCACTGCCAAATTTTAAGCAGGTAAATTATATTCTAAACTATCTGTGCCTGCGGCTTCGCCCGCGTTTAATTCAGTTTGTGATTAAAAGAGTAGCTATGGTTAAGTCATTTTACAGTTTGTGTATTGACTTTAAAAAGTAGCCTTAGTTACTCCTTATAATATTGACTATCTGCCTGTGAAAGTCTCATCAAAATCGATCCAGCTGTTTCGGAGAGTAGCCGGAATAGCAAGACTGACAATTTTTTTTTTTTTTTATATACATAGTGTTGTTATTTTGACATTACAAACAGACAATTTTAATAATTTGTTTGTACGGTGTGAAGGTGTGGAAGGGGTCAATGACAACTTGACTGCGCTTGACTTGTAGTGTTGCTGGAACAATCAAACAAACAGACAATTACTTACACTTTATGCATAAACTATTTTTTTATTCAATTGTATGTGTATTCACTGAGTATCTTATGCGTATTATTATTTTATTATTGTACATTTCAGACAACATGTATTTTCCTTCCATTTCTCTCTGTCAGACATCTCAGCACTCACTCCTTTCTTACTCATATCGTCTTTCACTTTACTCTTTCCTTTACTCTTACATCCATCCACATGCATATTTAAGACTTTGTGGCATGACTATTATTGTACATTTGTAGTACCTATATAAAATACTTTTAATATTCTAAATAAGGGTATCTCTCTTAAAATCCACCCCTGCTTTTGACCTTCGAACGGGTACCCTTGCGAGTTGTATTACTAAAATGGACACTCAAACTGTAATAAAACGTTTATAGGAACTGAAATGTAAGCGGTAGTCATTCATAACATAACGAGGTCGGACACAAAATTGTGTCGTTTATCTTTTTTATTGATAAACTGTTGAAGGAATTCTTAGCTAGACAGGTAATTAGCTTTTTTAGTTATTTTTTTACAAATTTTATTAGAGGTACGACCTTTATTATGGACCTCCATTCCAATACGTACTTGTTTTGGTTTTCTGAGTTGAGGATAATAAATGTAGCGCCAAAAACATATAGAAGATTCGTGTATATAATTTTAGAATCTTTAAAATTAATACCTTGAATATCGTAAAGGGAAAACACGATTAGATGAAATATTGTGGACAGAGTAATTTCCCAAATTTGTACCTTGTTTTACATATTTCCGCAACTCAAAACAACAGATTTTTTACGCACATAAATATGTCACATAATTAATGAAGCTGGTTAAATAAATTATCTTATTTTTACCGCATTCAGTTTATTTGGGTTTTCATCTTCGAACGTGGAATGGGTTATCTCCAAAGATTTTCCCGGCAAAGTATGACATGAGCAATTTCGCGGTGACGGCTTATTAATATATGCCTGGTTACCTAAACATAACGAAAAACCAAACAAGAAGAGAAAAAAACGGTTCCTCACATTGCGCATAATTATATTCCCAGGGCCATGTGGCCTCGTAAACACTAGTGAAAATTGATTTTCGACTGATATTGATTATTATCACAGGCTGAGAGCGTGGTGGTCTAGTGGTAACCCCGAGTCTCAATCCGGAGGTCGCCGGTTCAAATCCCGAGGTGCACCTATGAGATTTTCGCTTGAAAGATTTATGTGCGCAATACCACGTTCCCAAAACGGTGAAAGAAAACATCGTGAGGAAACCGACATGTCCTACAGCAAAAAATTCGAAGACATGTATCAAGTGCACAAATGGAGCCTCTTTGAGGCGCACTTAATCCTTTCACCACACTGGTTCGAGAGAGCCAGTGACTCGAATAGAATATAGAATCACAGGCTTGCGTAAACTCGCTACAATTATAATTAGATTTTCACATCTACACAAATAAACAAAATTGGAGTGTCTGTTTGTAATATTAAAAATAACCACTTTCTACTAAGTGCATATGGATGTATACACGGTACATATACTAAAACAGCATTTTTTTTACAATTTTTGTCCATCTGTCTGTCTGTCTACCTAATCTCTGAAATGGCTGGACCGATTTTGACGGGACTTTCACTTACAGATAGCTGATGTAACAATGAGTAACTTAGGCTACTTTTCCGAGGGGTAAAATAGGGGTGCGTGATAAAACCGAATTCCACGCGGACGAAGTCGCGGGCAACAGCTAGTTTGGTTATAAAACAAGATATTCGTAAATAATTATCTTGACATCATCGTTTAGACATCACAAGTCGCTGCGGTCGTCATATTTATTAATGAGTGTGGCGCCTCCGATACTAAGAATTAATTCCAGGCGCTCTGCGGTACAAACACAGGTTCATGAAACCCCATGACGTCATCGCACGAAGGCTGTCGTCAATGAAAATGCGTAGGAGCAGTTTTCCTATGCACTGTCTGTCTGTCTGTCGAGTGTATAAATTATGAGATGCTGTTGTTTTAAAGATGAACTTGCTATTTGCCCGAATAGGCTTATTCTAAAAGAAACATCAAAATCCGCGACACATCAAAAAAGCTGCTTGACTATGTGTGTAAAAATTTATAATAATATACCTAATGACTTTAAAATTTTGAATGACCATTTATTTAAAAAGAAATTATTGTACTGGTTAAAAGAATGTAATTATTATGACATTGATGAATTCATTAATTTTAAGATATATTCATAAGTTAATTAATTGCATGCTATAGAATAGTCAAACATGAGCTCATAAATTATATTTAAGATCTTGTATACCATGTTTCCCGCAATAAATATATCATTTATCATTATTAAGTTGCATAAACATGCATGTAATATATTAGCGGACTGTTTTTTTTTATGTATCTAGTTAATTATTTCGTAATTTTAATATTAACTAAGATAACACTAGACTAGAATATAAGTTTAACTAGCATTGGGTGTGCCGGTAAGGATAGATGTACATATATATGAATAAGTAAACAAAAAAAAAGTTATAAAATAAATAATTCGTTAACAAACGTTTTCTAGCCTCAAAGGTTTGCTGGAAGAAAACTCTTTTTAGGGTTAAGCTCGCCTTTGTACATATTTTTTATATAAGTTAATTTATGTTTATTTTTATTGTGTACAATAAAGAATAAAGAAAGAAAAAAAGTTATAAAATAAAATGTCTATTGATTTTGGTAATGGTCTTATAATCACCTCAATTGTAACGTCACTAATCGGTTTTTGATGTGAAAGAATCCATCTGATGTTAGGCGGTACTCGTCCCGTAGCGAAATAGGAAGATCACAGCGAGGACAGCTTTCCTAAATTTTCTTTTCTATTGTTGTATCAAAATACACCATGTCCGTTTTCCAATTATTGTAATCAGACCAGTGAATTTACAAGAAAACTATCAGAGGTACTTTGACTCCAAAAGTTCTAAACCATTTTGTCCCTAAGGGCTGCATGTTGGCCACCCGAACACAATCAGCTAAACCCTCAACAAATCTTCCAGCCCTTAATCTTGATTTATTGCAAGCTCGGGTACTCGGATAAGAGATTGTTGACTTAAAGGACGCTGAACTAGTAATTAATTTTTATTTTGCTAGTACAGTGTTCGGAAAGGCACATTCTAAAGATATTTAGACTTCCTACTTTAATACGATTATAGATTGCAACCGGTTCCCTCACGATGTTTTTCTTTACTTAAATTCTTTAGTACAATCTCACTGGAGCACCTCTGGATTTGAAAGAGCTATCTCTAATATATTCAAAAGAGTCAAGACCAACTTTCAGATAATCAGCATCGGCGACTGCAACTTGCTATTAGCCTCATATTCACCAAGACGTTCAAAACGTTGGCTTTTGAATTAGCTGTCAAAATTTTAATTCAGTTATCTGAATGCTTTAAAAACAGTGTTGCATTCTCTAGCTTCAATAAACGAAATTATTGCATATTTTACCTTATTTTATACCTTATATTATTTTACCTGTAATTTCACCGACAACTACAACTTCAAACTTTAACACTGACATGGATACGTTATTGTACTCATTAGTGCTTGGCGGCACAAAAGGGTATGGTGGCAGAACTTCCGTGGCCGGACTTGGCAAGTTCTACTGCCTGTAAACCTGCAGGTAACTACGTACGGGGAGAACGTAATTCAGATTTCAAATATGCGATTATAAGTAGTGAGCGTAAGCATTATAATAAGTTTTATTTATCTTTTATTTTACAAGCACAAAGACACACTTATTAAAAATTGCATTATGCAGTATCCTATTAAAAATAAGTATTTATATAATGTTTTCGCGAATGCAACGATTCTAACTAGATAACTAGTCCGCGACTTGTCTGCGTGGGCTAAGTGGAAAATGCATATTCATAAATAAATTATGAATATTTATTGCAGCTGATATTACGGCACTTACAATATTTTTAATATATATAGCTATTATTAAGCAAGTTAAACATTTGCATATAATTCGAAAATATATTGTGAATTTTGAATGTCTTCAGTTCTATGTTCCTACTCATATTTATGTGCCCAAGAGTTATTCAACACTTCTTTGCTTAAGGATGTGACAACTCTTTTTTACAGGATACGTCTTTTTACTTTTTCTATTTATATGTATGTCCACACATAATAATTCGTATCTTTGAATCTAGATCAGGCTAACTGACGAAATTAAGGACAATCATCTCTTGACTAATATTTGACCTAGATTCTCCTTGAGACATTAAATAAATATGAATTTAAACTCAAATTTACATTAAGTTTGCCATAAATTGTTATAAACAGACCTTTCAGAAACACGCCCATGTCAGGTTTACGGATCAGATTACGGATCAGAAGACAGGTTCATCTTTGGATCTGGTATAACGATTTTTATTGAAAGTCAAAGTCAAAAACTTTATTTCCATAGAATTCATGAAGAAATGGCTTAGAAACGTCAATAGTATTCAAAACATAAGGTCACTGTACTTATCGCTAAGTTTGACGTCTGTTCAAACCCTATCCGACCCTCCATGGGGAGAAGACAAGAAACCCCTAAAGGAGGTAAACCCCTATTAAACCTAGAGAAGAAATTTGTGATTGTAAAATTTTAAGAGTTTTCCTCAGCCAGTTATGGAAATGCGACAGTGAAAGTGGGCTGCGAAGAGGGCCGGTGTACCGCGTCCAGTCCGTCGCGATTTCTAGGACGCCGGTCGCGCGATTGTCGCGTGTCGTTGACGCGTGGCTTCCCACCATTTCCAGTTGCAGCCGGCGGCGTGCGCGTGCGCCGACAGGCTCCAGTCTCTCAATCTGCACCGCGGCGCATCCACTCGCCTCTCGCCCCTCCCGCGTCCGCGATTTCACGTGCGCACGAGCAACTTTTTAGTCTTTCTACCGTCTAGTGCTTTCTAAAGTGTATAATGTCAACGCAAACTGCTAGTGTTTTATGAGGTGTTTGCACAAACCCAACGAAAGGGGTCAAGTTGCCAGCTGAGGAATATAGCTGTGGTGTTTTCCCTCGGTGTGTCGCAATGTTAATAAATGGTTGAAGTGTGGAAATCTGGTTTGTGAGGAACTCAGTGAATGTGCTTACGCTGCTGTTAAAACGGGCGCACACACTTATGTAAGCAAGACTCGACGAGAAGAACAAGTGAGTTGTAGTGATGTTATATCACATTTCAGTTGTATACGCTTTATCACACAACTGTTTCAATAAAATTACTTTTAAACTACCATCACATTCGGTATACAAAATTTATTTCAAACAGCTTGTAGCTAACTTTTAGAAAAGGTAATCTATGTTAGCTATTATTGGGAAAGTAATAACACTGTCTATAAAACCAGTTGACTAAGCCATTGCGAAACTGTTAGTTAGTTCTAACACAGATACCGTAATACTTATATTTTGCAATTTTGCGTCTTTATTTCCCCTATAACTTTTAAACCAGAGCTAAAGGGGTAATCTATCGCTTTATGTCCCACACGAGTTCACTGATTAGAGTTTTTTGTGATAAAGTTACGGAACGAGCCGACGGCCCATCTGGTGTTAAGTGGTAACCTCTGCCCATAACAACCGATGCGACTTGGGTCCTCTCTTACTAGGCACGACAAGACCCGTGTCGCATCGTATGCGCCCGTAACTCTGAGACGTGCAGGTGGAATGTCTCATGTGCCTGTAATTTCACCGGCAACCACACCTTTCAAACTGGAACACAGTAACGCGAACGCGTAACGGGCATGGTGGCAGTACTTCCCCGGACGAACTTGGCGAGAGTGCTACAGCTCTTGAAAGAAGAGACACAATAAAAATAATTGAGTACCTAAAAACTTCATTCCACTTCACTTCCTATAGCTGCGGTATTTCGTAAACACCGGTTTACCTCTGAGAGCCTAATGACCCAATCGAACACACCGTGAAATCTTGCGAAAGATTCTGCGATGCTAGTAGCTTAATACATGATTTACACACTCTTGGGTGTAACAGCGAATATTTACAGAATAATAAATAAAACGATCCTTTTATTTACTAAATATAAATAAATAAATATTGGTGGACATTTCACACAGGCCATCTAGCCCTAAAGTAAGCTAAGCATAGCTTGTATCATGGGAACCAGACAACTGATATATACTTATATATTTTTTTTGTACATACATGTATATAATACATATTAACACCCAGGCACAGAACAAACATCAATGTTACAAATGTCGCATAAATGTTTGTCCTGGGTGGGAATCGAAGTCACGACCTACAGCGCAGAAGGCAGGGTTACTACCAAATGAGCTATGAGGCCAGTCCTCAATTATTTACACAGTTGAAGACGGTCAGTAAAAACACCTTAGACATAAATTATCTTATTTTTATAATCACACATCGGAAAATAACGATCGTTTTTATATATGAAGACGTCTCGGGTCTGTGATTGATTGATTGCTAATGTTCTTCACACAATGGAGTGCAAAATCGCACAAACAAAACATCCTGCAATAAACCAGAATAAAAAACATAGTAGTAGTCTTGTAAATAAGACTAGTCACTTGATAGGTGGGTTGGTGTGCAAGATAAAATGTCTATGCATATGTTAAGACTATTTTTTCCAATACATAGCATAATTTCAATTCTTTTTCTCTAATTTCTATTGTTCAGTCATATTTGTCTAGGACGTGGCTACTCAGATAGACATAGACATAAACATTTATTCGCTATTACAAAAAAATATAAAAGAAAGATTTATTAAACGTATACGAAATAAAAAATATTAAGAAGAAAAACAAAACACGAACACATTGATACGAAACATATTGAGCAAATTGGAAAAACGGAAAAACAAATGAAACCTATTTGTGCTATGTATCAGATAGTATTGTGAGCCAGTGTGACGAAGGTTGAGAGGGCACAGCTGTACACGCGTGTTGCATGCAGTTAGACTAGAGTTTTTTTTATGTCATTAAATTCACGGAACGAGCTGTCGACCCACTGATGTTAAGTGGTAACCGCCGCCCATAGACAACAGCAATACCACTCAAGCCCTCTCCATAGTACGATATGACTCAAGTCGCACTGCGTTGCGTCCATCACCTCGAGGCGGGGATGTTACGTCTCATGCGCCTGCAATTTCGCCGGCACCCACTCCCTTCCACCGGAACACAGCAACACGAGTGCACTGCTTTGCGGCAGATTACCAGGTGTGGTGGCAGTACCTCTCCGGCTGAACTTAGCTCAAGTTCTACTGCTACTTTGGATAGCTCCTTTCGCACCACCCGGGAGACAAGTGTATGGATTCAGAGGGTAATCACATACGGACGCGAGCAACGTTGCCCCCAGACTGCATGCGTGTTGCATGCAGTTAGGCTAATGGAATGATTATTGCCACAAACTCCATATCAACCACCACTACCTGAGTACAAAGCTCTAGATCTGGTGCACACGCTAAGCTTTCCATCTGCAATCAGCCGATAGTAACCTGGAAAAGCTACCATCTGATGAAAATTGGGTACATGAATGAAACGTAAAACGAAACAAGTCTTGCTGGCGGAATCTGGCAGTCGTGGAAGTGGTAAAGGTTCTTTTACAATGAATCACTTGATCACCGTTATAGTGCATTTGGGACATCTGACATCTGATTTTGATAGTAGTTCGCGGCGCGGCGGTAGTTCGCCCGTGACGAGTTGCCGGTCGTTGGCGGCTGGCATCGTGCCAACATGAAGTGTTTACAAATATTGAGATGAGATAGACAACCAGTTAATACAATATTCACACCGTCTTTGAAAAATGTTCCAATCAATTGAAAGGCAAACATCGCAGGTAGATCATGTGTATTTTAATGAAAAAATGTTTTTGCTGCATAAATATTAGTAACGCTTATCTAATAGCACCGAAACTTGTTTTTACTCTCTCATTTATGCACATTTTTACACTTATTACATATCTACACTTTATTGATCTACAGTTTTTCATATTATATAATTAAAAATATCGTACAATTATACAATATGGTGCAATTTTTTTTATTTGACTTATCTAAGCCATTTCTTTATGAATTCTATGGAAATAAAGTGTTGATTTTGACTTTGGCTTCGAAATTAAATATAAATGATGGATGATTTTTGCCTATTTATAATGTTCCCGCTGCAAATCCGTATTGGTAGACTTTGATTTTCCATGCCTACAAACTTTTACAACTAGTGTTTTTGTTCCGCAATAAAATTGCATATACGTATATTACAAGCGCAAATTTTACGTCTCATAAACCAAATAGCGTTACATGTATTGTGCACACAAACAAGAAACAGATAAGATACGAAACAGGATCCCGGATTCAAACGGTTTAACGTAGCTCTTCTCTAGTGTTGCCATACCGACCATTTTCAACTTTCTGACAAATGTACCGTAACGAAATGTATATCATCTTAACTTCATCACTATAAAACTGTTAATCTTAGAAACATGAATCCAGTGTGACTGTTTAGCTTATATAGTTGACTGTTATGGCCTTGAATTCGGTGTAGAATTTTAGAAGGCTTACGCGCAAATAAAATAATATGTTAGTGCATGTAGTGGTTTATTTCACACTCGTAGTTTTATTGCGTTGATCGCTATAGTCAGTGCGCAATGATTCGCTGAAAGAAGTGCTAGTTATTATTGAAAAAAAAACTCTGTGGCACTCGGAGACTGCCGCGGTAAAGCTATTGCGCGTGATATTTCAAAAAGTCATTAAAAGTTCTGGTATTTATCGATAGATGGAACTAAAAAGTATCACCGCTGTGCCGGTCGGAGTGGGGGGTGTTAGGTTTTTTCGTTACGGAATATCTGGATTCGGTCTCCACGCTCAAGGCAATAGCTTAAAAATTACATTGTAACACTTTATGAATTTGGGACCTATTCTATTAAGTTTTTAGATACACGTATCAGAAGAATTATTAGAAAAGCGATGGCATATAACGTGTTACTTATGAATGAAAAAAATATGTTAAATTAGTAAACACCGTGATTAATAAATAATAAATATATAAATATTTCACAGCGCCATCTAGCCCCAAAGTAAGCTAAGCATAGCTCGTATCATGGGAACCAGACAACTGATATAATGTTTATAAACTTTTACATCGAAATACTCGGTGCGCGAGCATGATTCGCTGTTATCAGATTTTTCCGTGAATGCGTCCGGCTTTTTGTTTCATTCAGTTGAATACCCTATAATATCGTGACGCGTGTTCCCCGCTGGTCGTCCCTTGTGGTTTGTGGGACAAATGGTCGTGATAACATGGTTATCTCACCGGAACCACAGTAGCCTTAACCCTTGGCATTTGCTTACTTTAGATAAGTCCAAATCGACCACTCTTCAGGTTAATGGGAAGTAAATAGTACCAATTAGGTACTTTAATTTGTTTTATGTGATTCAGTTACGCAACGAGCAGATGGTCCACCTGGTTTAAAGTGTTAATTTATGCTCCTAACAAGCAATATGACACGTCCTCCTCTAGTTATGTACAATAAGACCCAAATACATCGTATGCGCCATAACTCTGAGACGTGACGGTGGAGGGTGTCTCACCGGCAACCACACCTTTAGATTGGAACACAGTAACGCGAATGCATTACTGCTTGTCCGCATAAAATGGCATGTTGGCAGTACTTCCCAGAACGAACTAAACAAAGTTCTACTTTTAACTATATTTTCTAATGCTCTCAATCTACAAGAAAATAGAGCGTCTTTGAAGCGTGTTCCTTTCTGGATATATTTACTTAAGTTGGAATATATAAATAAAGAAAAGTTACAATCAAAGAAACAGAGTTTCCAGAACTTAATCAGAGGTATTATTTTTAATTAGTCAGCTGATATCTGACTGCCTTTGATTGTGCCACTATGCGGCTCGTTCGGATGTATGATACTTCAAATATATAATGTGTAGGATCATGTAATAACGTTTCCCAAACTTCAAAAACGCAAATAACGTAATAATAAACAATACTATCAGTAACGAATAAAGTTATCTATAATTCAATTGTCATTTATCTCACGAGTTACCCGAGTTATTCGATTAATTGTTTCGTTTTGAGCAACGCTAGCTTCTGAGAGGCGAAACAAACATACTACGTAATTTAAACGTCAGAGTAAGACCATTGCATATTCTGTCAGATAAAAAATTCACTGGTAGAATGTGCTGTTTCAGTCTAATTTCGAGTCGAGTTGATTTTTCTACCAAGGAGGTTTTAATGTAGTTATGATTTCTCGTGGACTCTTTGTCCTGTCAGTGGTCCTTGAGAAAGGCAAGGAATCTGATAAGTTTAATTTGATATTTCTATAAGTTTACTTAGTAAGTACGCAAAATCACGAAGTAACTAAGCTCTAAAAGTAGTTGTTTCATCATGTCGACTGAGAAACTATTTGTGGGACAATGGGCTAATCTGGCCGTCATAGGGGTGGTTATAATTACTCCCCTCTAAAGTCGTCCTGGAATATCTAATAATATAAAATTCTCGTGTCACAGTGTTTGTAACAAAACTCATCCAAAACGGCTTAAAAAAACTATTTTTATGAAATTTTTGTGTATATTCGGTAGGTCTGAGAATATGACGTAAACTATTTTTCATGCCCCTTAGTCATGGTGAAAATGGGTGGTCCAACCCAAAAATATTATTTGGTTTTTAATCAAAAGTTTTTTTTTTGTGATTTAGAATTTTTATATTACTCAGCTCTTGTGATCGATAAAGTCTCATACTCCGCGTAATATAAACGTGCCTCAGTAGGTAGATTTGAAGTACTTAATGTAATCGACGATGTCTAGAAACTACGTCTATCATTCAAGGATACCTATTCGCAGATATAAGATTGCACTAGACAAACGACTTATAAGTTAACTTTTATAGAATCTATATTGCTACTTAGTCACATGAAACTTATTTATATCTTTATTTATCGGGTAATGGTTTTGTCTCTCTTGACCCAAAAAATAGGTGATATTTGGAACAATTTTTTAATTAGAGTTCTAAGTTAACTATTAGCTATTTGGCTATTTTATAAGCAGATTTAACTGGAGTTTGGCAGAAACAGTCGATTTTATATGCTTGAAGGTATCTACCTACTCCAATCGGGCAAAGTCGCGGACTACTATGCTTGCTTATAACTTCTCATAATAGAAAACTTTTTTAAATATTCTTCTTATGTATTTAGTGCTTATTTATAGCACACTTTTAAATGAAATATGAGGTACAACTAAACTAAGCTAAACTAATGAAATGTACCTAGGATATGCAAACATAAGGCATTAAAGTTCACTTGTTATTTAGATATTTAGTACTTGGAACGACCTTCGCTGCATGCTAGCATAATATAATCACTGGCATTAGTTTTGATCTGCATCCATGCACGAAACCCTTCCATGCGAATGATGGGATGTAAATTTGCTGAAGCTGGTTTTGAAGGTAACAGAAGGTACTAGAAGTTTACCTATATGTTCATGGTTATGTAATTTAGAACTATCGCAGCTCTTGTTTTTTGACAAGCAAATGACTTCGTGCTGTATACAAACCTTAAACCATGACTTGGTAGTATTCTTGAATTATGTTTCATGTACCTTCAGGAGTTGGGAAAGCCTGCTTTTGCCCCTAGAGAACACATCCTTAACCCAGACTGTATTTTTTTAAATTATAGGTGGATATTTCAGACAGCGCCATCTAGCCTCATAGCTCAGCCGGTTGTGATCCTGCTTTTTGAGCTGTAGGTCGTGGGTTCGATTCCCATCCAGGAAAAACATTTGTGTGATGAACCTAGATGTTTGTTCAGTGTCTGGGTATTAATATGTATAGTATATATGTATTTACAAAAAAGTATATTAGTATTATATCAGTTGTCTGGTTCCCATGATGCAACCTATGCTTAGCTTACTTTGGGGCTAGATGGCGCTGTTATAAAAAAAATTCACGCATTCACAAAATGACATAAACGCATACGGTAATAACAATGAAACATTAATTTGTATATACACACCGTTATCTAAAAAGTAACGGGAATTATCGCGGTTATAAAATCCGATATCAATTTCTCCGTACGTGTGTTCATAAACATGTCTGAATAGTAACCTCATATCTGTAAATTGCCAAGTATATCTGGTGTTTAGTCTGTTGCCAATGGTAAAAGAGGTTTTTCATAAATATATCGGCAAATTTTCTTTACCTATGGGTATAAAAATGGAATAAATGTAGCAATGTTTCATAAAAGTGTTAAATATTACTTTTAGTGAGTCTGTTATGAGAAAACAAGGGTTGACATGAAGCTTAGGTATAAGCGTTTCCAAGACGGCCATCATGAAGTCTTATAAAATAAAGGTTCTCTCAAACCAGTGTGGTGAAAGGATTTTTAAGTGCACCTCAAAGAGGCTCCTTTCGTGCACTTGACACATGTTTTCGAATTTTTAATTCTAGGACATGTCGGTTTCCTCACGATGTCCTTCACCGTTTTGAGAACGTGGTATTGCGCACATAAATCTTTCTATCGAAAAACTCATAGGTGCACGTCGGGATTTGAATCGGCGACCTACGGATTGAAACTCGTGGTCAGTACCACTAGACCACCACGCTCTTGTGTGTGACTGAAGAATTGGTTAGTAAATTGTTGATTCTAACAAAAACAGCGGCGAACGGAAGTTGCTCGAGAGTAGCTAAATGAAGTCAACAACGATACAGAACTACTGACACGTGAAACCGGTAATGAAACCTGGGTTTACGGATATAACTTCGAATTTAACTCAAAGGGGCCGGGCGGTTTACAAGCGTAGCTGACTAATATTAAACGCGAATCGCTGAAAGGGCTAAACGTTAGCACAAAGATCGATTTCCAGAATTGTTCCGGGGATTAGAAGCGATGCCAAATATGCATGATATCCACTATTTTGAAAAGGATAACACGAAGATGAATGTAGACGAATAATTAAATTGATTCCAATAAACGAAAATTCCCTTTATGTTTTCCATGTTTTTTATTTTTCTGCATGAATTCTACTGCTCTTAAAACCTTACACACGACATATGCAATTATTTGCTTAACAATTTATTACCAAAGACTAATAACTATTGCAGCCATTACGGTGTGTTCACATTTTCAACGTCATTATTCGCATTAAAACAAAGGCAATAATTATACATAAAATGTACCTAGTAACCTTGGTACATTATGATATGATAGCTATGGAACCGCATGAACTCACAAACACAGGAGAGTGATTACTGTGTAATGGGTGGAGCATGAGACACCTAAAGTATGAAAAGAAACAAAAAAGCGACCATAGTACGATACGTTTGATCCCGAAGTAATAAATACCTGAGTCTACTACTTTGTTGCTAAAAACTTAAGTTTAATTTGAATGATACTACAATTATATTATTACTTATAATTTCAGTCCAAGCTTCATTATTAGCGTTTAAAATGTCGCACAGATTTGATAATTTCGCGCTTCTAGATTTAGATCAGTCTCTTTTAGATCAGTCTAAAAATTTGAGAATGCTAAAAAACGTTGGTAAATGATAGGGGACATGCCAGAAAGAACAAAACACAATGATATTACTTAGATATACAAAGATACTATGCTAAGAGTGCAATCATAGTCTACGACCCCCAATAACTTAAGATGATACCCGATATGATATGATAGTATATAATTCATCTTTTTTAATGTATATGTGATAAAATATGATACCTTTTTGCCACCCTTAAAACTTTCGTTCAGACCTTTTCAGTTCATACCTTGCAGGTAATATTATAATTGACCCCTAGTCTAAACTCATCAGAGTAATAGTAATTGAAATTCTACAGATTAAAAAGACTATTAAGTTAATTTATTATAATGACTGTACATTATTTGTCCGTACTAATGAGTATTAATTATTCGAAACGCAATAAAACAAAAGCAGCTGCTATGTTAAAACTGTAAATGAGTTATAGCAGTTGTAACATGTAACGGCTTATAGGTATATAGGTTAACCATTTAACTCAGTCACGAAAAGGAAGAAAGCGGATAGGACGTACATCTCGATCATTTGCTTGCGTGCTCCTTACTTGGCGCAGCAGGCGCTGAGTTATCTGGTGGCAGTCCAGAGCTGTAATAGTCATTGGTCGTTGTTTTTTTTGTAAAGGAATACCTACCTGCACTGGAATCACGGCATGCGATAAATGCCTGAATAATCTATACAAATAAATAAAATTGGATTGTCTGTTTGTTATATTAAAACAACCGCTTTTTACTAAGTGCATATGGATGTATATACGGTACATATACCAAAACAACATTTTTTTCAATTTTTGTCTGTCTGTCTGTCTGTCTGTTTGTTCCGGCTAATCTCTGAAATGGCCGGACCGATTTTGACGGGACTTTCACTCGCAGATAGCTGATGTAACAAGGAGTAACTTAGGCTACTTTTCCGAGGGGTTAAATAGGGGTGCGTGATAAAACCGAATTCCACGCGGACGAAGTCGCGGGCATCAGCTAGTCATAAATAAAAATATAGCGGTAACAAAATACAATATTCATCTACAAAACAAACCAGTACCTACCCACAGATGTATATAATATAGGTCTGAAGTTTGAATATCTGAAGTCTGAAATACCGATGAATAGTATTCAGAATCCCACATAAGTTCGCGTAATGAAAGACAGAAAGCATACCATTACGATAAACGAAACGATTACTCTTTATTACTCATTTATACATCCGGATAGCAGTAACAGGTCAGATTGTAGCCCGTCTGCTCTGGCTTATCAAGAGTAGTGTAGGTCGTCTCGCATGCAATGGCAAAATTAAAACGCGAGTTATGCAAGAATATTATATTGGTGGACATTTCACACAGCGCCATCTAGCCCCAAAGTAAGCTAAGCATACCTTGTATCATGGGAACCAGACAACTGATATAATATTTATGTACTTTTCTTTTTGTAAATACATATTATTGCATATTAACACCTGACACAACAAACATCAATGTTACAAATATCACATAAATGTTTGTCCTGGGTGAGATCGAACCCACGACCTACAACGCAGAAGGGTTACTACCAAATGAGCTATGAGGCCAGAATTCATTTAATATCCTGTTCTATTTACATTTTCTAAATAATTTTAATCCATTCGAGTGCATTCGAGTCTACGTTGTATCTCTACGACGTATTAGATATCGCTGAGTATAAAAACGAGCGAATGGGAGAGTTCGATTTGGCGGCAAGTAGGTTTAGTCGGCTACGTTCAGAGCGGTTAGTCGGAGAGCCGCACGCAGTAGCTACCGGCAGCCCTGAGGAGCGGTCGTGTGGTTGGGGCACCGCGCGCGCACCACATCGTTACCGCATTCGTAAACAAACCCCCTCTCACGAAAAACTCATTAATCTTCAATGAAAAACTGTCGGGGATCGGCGTAAACAGACACATTCGGGTGCGTCCCGATCCGATATCCCAAAATCTAGTCGGCCGGCCGCGATGACTCTCACAACTCAGGTTAGGTGTTCAGTCGCTTCGAGTGAAAGGCTCATTAGATGGGGTTCTGTGTAACTGTGCTGGTGACCGCTGTTGTCGATCAATTGGACCATTGTGCTTCTGTCTACATTGCCAGTGCGTAGCTTGATTTATGAATGCCGGCTCTCGTCAGAATTCTGATTGAGAGCTCTACCAGCTCCTATCGGAGTCAAGGCGCTTCGCTGTGCGACAGTTCTTGTGTATGAGCGCAATATAATTTTACTGAGTAAGTACAAAGTATTAAGACTTCTATAAACTTATTAGCTTACCTAGTATTTTACGCGTGTTGACAGATCAATTTAGCAACTCAATTCAGCTGGTATTCTTTAGTATTGTTCCTTCATTAAACACAGTTGAGTTTTATGACAGTTAGTTAACATGTTTTAGTTAAAAATTTTCATTGTATAATGTTAGCATACCTACGACAAAATGAAACGGCAATAAACAATATTTGAACTTTTGTTTCTATGACGTCTCTAACATTAAATTGTGTGAACCAGTCGAGACAATTAACCTTGAGAAGCGGGTTTGATTTTGGTGACGTTGGTCGTACAACAAGAATCAAGACGAGCTGGAAAGTGGGCTGACTCATTTCACAATGCAGGTCAAAGCGAATGAGCGACAGTTTCGAACAGAAGTCAGTCGCCGTGTT
This sequence comes from Chesias legatella, assembly GCA_947359385.1. Taxonomy (NCBI): domain Eukaryota; kingdom Metazoa; phylum Arthropoda; class Insecta; order Lepidoptera; family Geometridae; genus Chesias; species Chesias legatella. Next base: position 5,169,476 of record OX375786.1, on the reverse strand, counting down.
TATCATCATGTTAATACGCGTACTGATAATGATAAGAAAAAATTATATATTTAGATATTCCGTTGTCATTTAGACATAATCGTCTGCATCATTATTAAGGAGTTTGTCTGTTGTTTGTTAATATTTCAAGCTAAAACTGCTGAATGGATTTCGTTGAAATTTTCAACAGTCTGTCATAACATTGAGATAACTGTAACAGGTTACTGAGTTATAAGGTCCATTATTATTATATTTAGATCGAAGTACACACTTGGTAATGCAAAGAGTCTTGAATCTACTACTAATGTTAATTTTGGATTAAATGCGCAAAGAGGCTTCTTTCGTGCATATCATACGTCTTCCAATATTTGTTCAGAGACATTGGAAACTCGGGAGTCTGTACTACTAGGCCAGTCCGCTTAATAATACCTGTAATAAAATATCGATTAGTTTTTATTCCGATTCGCCGCATTCAGAAACCTAATAACATAATATTTGGTTTAAGCGTAAGTCTCAGCTAGAGAGAGCTAGAGATATTTGATTTTTGATTGGGATTCGTAAACTACGACTATACCAACAATAAACATACATAGTCACAAATATCATAAGTAGAGGTGGTCATTTAACGGTTTCAAATAATTTGAATGGATGTAGAGAGTAAGAAAAATACACAGCATCTTTGAAGAGTAGACACTCGTGAAACTTTCACTTTTAGATAGTACGCGTGATGCTGCTGTTTCTATAAAATAATTGAGTACCTAACTGCATTCCTACAAGTACTACGCCGACCTTTGCTGTGAGATCGAGCCCAATGTAAAAATGATTAGGTTATTCAAGTCAAACTTGGTAACGGGCAAAAATTGTCTACATGTCATGTGTAATGATCAAAATTTCAGACAATTCGGTTCAATAGTCTTGGCGTGAAGGAATAGAAGAATTCAAACAGACTTTCGCATTTATAAAGTAAGTGTGATGCGATGGTATTATTCATGAGCATGAAGTAAAAGTTCTGTTTCTGCATGAATTAATTCAATAATAACGGGTTCTGTGCACGACATAGTACGCTATGGCTGCTGAGACAGAACCCGCACGAAAAACACACTCTTACACTCGTGAGCAAAAAAATAGAAGTATCGAAAATCATTGTGCATTAAAGAAAAAAGTACTTCTACCACTACTACTGCATCTAGCTCGTATCCCTCTCACTCGAATAAGTTCAATTAAGGACTTAAACGCTCCTTCTAGTCTCCTTTCTAGGTTCTAGGCATGTCCTAGAAACTAGAAGAGATGCTGAAAATGAATGAAGAAAGCAAAATGTCGAAGAAATATGGTAGAGATAACAATATCTCCACGTTACCCTTACCTATAGTTTTGAGAACGTATTGCGCATATAAATACTAAAGCAAAACCTCATATGATTTGGATTTGAAATATCCAAAAACTATTTGAATATCGGGGTACCACAAAGCCACAACGTGGAACATAAAAAACATTTTGCAACCTTGTGACAAACCCGATAATATTTTGGTAGGTGGCATGGGTAGTGTAATAACAGTTTAGTTCAAAGTTCAAGTTAGTGCAAGTTCAATTTACATGAATAATTATTTTGATAAGACGTAAACTTGCAGGTACACTAAATAGGTACCTATTACCTTGATGAATCATGGAATTCTTGTACGATAAACTCAGTGTATGAAAATTTTATTGGTATCTTTTATCACTTGCCTTGAACTTGACCGCCTTGACTGACCTTATAGCTCAGTTGGTAGTAACGCTGCCTTCTGCTCTGTAGGTCGTGGTTTCAATTCTCACCCAGGACAAACATTTGTAGATGTTTCTTCTTTGTCTGGGTGTTAATATGTATTATATGTATGTATTTACAAAAAAAAAGTGTATGAGTATTATATCAGTTGTCTGGTTACCATGATACGTCGTCACGACAAAGTGGGAACGCGCCCTAACGCGCGGCGTTGCACGGCGTTGTATAGGTACAATCTCGTCACACCAGTGACAACACGATTATTGCCAATAATTAGTGGCACTGATTTCCGCAACTAATTGATATAATGACCTGTGGAGCCAACAGGAAAACGGCGACTAGCTTAGTTGGCTTGAGTCACCTTGTCATACTATTCCTGATTTAATAACTGGTAATCACTGCACTTATGTATAGAATTCGATAGAACAGTTTACTATACAGCGGTCTGATGTAACAAATATAACTTGCTTATCATGTATTGGTAAATTTATCAAACCCCCTCTATATTCTGCTACTCGAGTCATTGGTTCCCTCGAAACAAGTGTGGTGAAAGGATTTTAAGTGCGCTTCAAAGAGGCTCCTTTCGTGCACTTGACACGTGTCTTCGAATTTTTAGTTCTAGGACATGTCGGTTTCCTCACGATGTTTTCCTTCACCGTTTTGAGAACGTGGTATTGCGCACATAAATATTTCAATCGAAAAACTCATAGATGCACGTCGGGGTTTGAACCGGCGACCTCCGGATTGAAACTCGGGGTCAGTACCACTAGACCTCCACGCTCTATTCTGTTATTTTGAGTAATGTTTATGGGAGAATATTTTAAGCACTGATTATTAATAATTTAAAATTAAATCATTTTTGTGAAATTATGTTAAATTATGTACACTGGTTTTAATCGCGTACATAATTTTTACGGTATATTTAAACAAATATTACTTTCAGAATCAAGAAAACCGTTGTAAGTAAATGTAATTTAAAACAAACAATGGGCTGAAAGAAACCATGCGTCACTTTGATTTAACGATTTCGCTCAAGAATAAATTGAAAAAAGTAAGTCCGTCTGAAAAACAAAATTGTTGTTTTAGACTTAGTTTTATTATCCTGTTGTTTTCATGCGAGAAATTTGACGCCCGAATTCATCCAATAAAATGTTTTCTACTTTGGTTAAATAGATTCGAGTTCGAGTGTTATTTTAAGAATTCTTACCCACTAATGTTTTAATGAATTTCACATCGTTTTTTTTTATTTGGCGAGAATAATAAAATTTTATAGTACTTAATCTTAATTAGGTTTCTAAATATTTAACTCATCGTGAGTGAATGATAAATAAAAATCCATTTACGAAATTCTGGGGTAAGCAACTTTCATACTTAGGTAAATCAGTTATGGCTAATGGTCGATTTGGGCCACATGACTAAAGAAGTTGGCTAGGGCTCAGGTGTCGAAATTTAAATTAATACAGTGGTCGAGCCTCAAGCTTGCCTTAAAGCAATATATCGTACGATGCGGCCTATAAAATTAACTGTTTCGGTAATGAAACATAAAGTTGAATGCAACTTTATCATCTAAATCTTTATCGTGTGTGTGTAGAGAATACAATCCCGAGCATGTTTTTCAATGCCCCAGGATCCCGGGATTACGCATCAAAAATCCCGGGATCCCGGGGCTATCCCCAATGAGACCGTGGGTTCTAACTGGGCTTAAATGAAAAAAAAAATAATGCAATTTCTTAAAAAATGTTTTTAATGTCGTTGTTCAACACAAATCACAATATAGTAAGAAAATAAAATAGACAATACAAGAAAAATATTTCGAATTTCGAAAATACAATCGCAGAAATATCATAGCATCCAATGTTTGACTTCCAAGGCTGCTTCCTAGTCAGAGAGAGAGAGAGAGAGAGAGAGAGAGAGAGAGTGCAGTCTTAGTCGAGTAGATCAGATGCGCAGAACTAATTTTTCGTACATTTTTGTTATTACTGTTAGATTATTAATTTTTAACGTTGAATTTGCACTAACTTTCCCTATTATTAAATTATTTAATTATTTTCTCTATTATTTTAAACATAATTATTGGTGCTTGAGGAGAATAAAATCAGACTTCTTAACGAAAAATAAAGCAAGTTAAACAAAGCATACATATAAGTCAAATAAAGCAATTATTAATTGATGAAAAAGCTATTTTTCAATTAATAATTTATGTTAAATATTATCCTCAATTATAATTTGAGAAATTTTATGATTATTTTATCATCTCATTTTTCGTACATGTGCGAACTTCCCCCCACTTCCCTAGCTCATGTTCAAGTTGTTTGCGGGCGACTATACCACAAATGATCCCGTTTAAATTGCCTTAATGAAGATACAAGTGTTTCAAACGACCATTTATTGATTGGTGACGTTTCTTGATATCGATTGACCTTGAACATGTCATTGCATTGTCCTTAGTACGAATCCTTGACGTGAGCATTTGTTCACATACTGGCTATTTATATTTTTTGTGATAAAATTCGGAACGAGCAAATGGCCCACCTGGTGTTAAGTGATAACCTATGCCCATAAAAAGCAATAAGACATGGGTCCTACCTACATACCCTACCCTACCCTACTTAGTTACAAAAAGACGCCCGCAACTCTGAGAGGTGAAGGTGGAAATCTCATGCATCGGCAACCATACCATACAACCACAAAACAACAATTTTAAGGAAGGCAGAAATAAGTTTAGTGGCAGTAATTCCCTGGATGAACTTGGCACAAGTACTACAGCCCGAAGTATCGGTAATCGATACCAATAATGCGTCATGTTATGATATTTAGTTGCATAAACATGGCGATATCCTTGAAATTATTGATCCATGTGTAATTGCACTAATTTACGCATAGTACACGACATTGAATATCGCTGTCTCTTTAAATGTATGCGCAATACCACGTTTCCAAAACGTTGATGGGAAACCTCGCTTGGGTTTCATCTGAAATTGTACATTAACAGTATATGTTCGAATTGTACGCGCGGGTTAAATATACAAAAATGGACATTGAAGAACTCCAAAACCGGTTGACGAATCGCCAGGTTTTTTTGAAAGAATGTTTTTATTTATTTAGGTAGACAAAACAGAATACAATCGATAAAACAATATAATTCTTTACATTAAAACTAATTTAGAACTAGATAGAATTCGAAACTTAGTTAGTTTTGTTTTTTTTTTGTATTATTTCTGTAGAAAGTTTTTTTAATATACAAAATAAAATAATTCTATTTTAATGATTAAAGTTAATTAAACAGTTGGTTTATTAAACTGGTTATATTCAAGCTTTGATGAGAGAGCTAGAAAATATTTTTTTTTTTAGATTGGCACATCTTCGTTTTTCCATAGATAGTTTTTTTTTTATCCATTTAACCTATGCCAGAACAACGTCTGCCGGGTTCCTTATGTGATCTCGAAATGTTTTACAAAAATAAATTAAAGGCAATTTTTTTTAACTGGTACATAAAAAGGTTTTAAACAAAATTGTTGTGACGTGTAGATATGAGCCTAATTTAGTAGGTGTTATTTTCACCAGACAACAACTACTGCATTATTAGTTAGTAATTAAGTATTGAGGTCACGGAGCGTGGATCACGTAATATCCTACTCATCAAATTACTGAATGGAAGTATTGCATCCGAACGCGCAACTTTTAAGGTTAAATCCGCCATTGCGTTGTGTTACAAATCTTGTTAACATATTCTAGACGGACATTGAAGAATTATAACAAATGTCTGTAATTTGCGAGCGTACGAGGAGTTTCACGGATGTTTTTTACCTTTCTCCGTCTCCGATGCTTGCTTATGTGTAGGTACTATATTACTTATCGAGTTGAAACGCAAATTTACTTGCGGTAACCTCGGCCCATAACAACTGATGCGACTTGGGTCCTCCCCTACTAGGTACGACAATTTTACATTTTAAAATATTAGTGTGATGTTTATAAATTCATTGTAAATCATCAAACGTGAGGTTGTTCCAAAAATATCCCAAAATGAACTCTCACTCACAATTCCATACAAAAATCAGTGTGAATCAGATTACATCACATGGATAGGTTTAATATATAAATTATAATATAAATAATAATATATAAAAAATTATTTTATAATATATTATTATCCTTGATACCTATCGACTGTATATTGTATTATTTTGATATTGAATACACGTAATATAAATAACACCAATTATAGTAGAAATTGTATACCCACTCTATTCGACTTTGTAACAGTATATCGCGACTCTCAAACAACCGCCCACGCCTCTCAGACTCAATAAATCTTGTTTACTAGCTATCATAGAACGATACTTGAGCAAATAAACCTATAGAGTGCCATAGATAGTTCTTTGATCTTCAATCTTATTTTTATCAACAGCGGGAAATGGTAAGAGATAATTCCCTAGGAGTCAATCGGAATATTTATATAAGGAACTAAGATATTTATGAGACGGATGAATATATATGTATATACATATATGTTCATCCGTAGTATATATATATATCTAACTGGAAATTGTTTTCAAGGCTTGCTTCACGTTTTGCCACTCCGTATATTAATTTAAATTAATTCATCCAAAGCAAAAAATAGTCAAATAAAAAATACGAAATATGTAAAACAGGTCAAGTGTCGCTGTTTGATCCATTTTTGTAGTTATTATTTTGTGTTCAAACAAAGATACGGAGTGTTAGTTAGTTAATTACCATTATATTTTATTCTATTATATCTATAACGAAATTATGCGTTCGAATCCTAGTAATATTATATAAGTGAAAGTTTGTATGGATGTTTGTTACTCTTACACGCTCAAACGGCTGAATGGATTTGGATGAAATTTGGTATCAAGATAGCTTATATCCTGGATTAACACATAGGCTACTTTGATCCCGGAAAAATGGAGGGTTACCGTGGGATTACTTATAGACCGCGGGGCGCAGCTAGTTATTCATAAAGGATAAAAAAAAAAGTTATTTAGTACAATCAAATGTCTAATTCGTAGCTTTTGGTTTTTGTAATAGCTCTCCTAAGAAATCATGTCATCAAAACAGTCATGAATTAATAATTTTGGTAGAATCACGCATTTCTAACGTAATTTCGCTCGTGTCTCGATAAAGCGTCTCAAGAATAGCATAAGAATTTCGAATATTGCAAGTTTGTTTTACTGCCAACATGGAGCTGTTGATTTACCGTGTGAGGGCGCTATTTGTTACTCATGGGGAAAATGCTATTATCTCGGCACTTGCTTCATCTGTTCCCGAAATAGCGTACCTATTTACTCTGTCAAACTGTCACTCCGAAAGCCCGGAGAGAGAAATTGAACTTTTTAAAATGCACAGAATAACTTAATAAAACTCTAGTGAATTTATTTCGTTGGCATTCACTTCTCCAGACTAGAATCTATTAATTGGTAAAAGTATAACTATCTAATATCATCGTTTTTTTTAATGTGATTTAAGTAACAAATCGAGCTGACGGCCCACCTGATTTTAAGTGGTAACCGCCGCCCATAGACAACAGCAATGCGACTCAAGTCTTCTCCACCAAAGTAAGATACTCAAGTCGCATTGCGTTGTGTCCATCACCCCGAGACGGGGATGTCCTCATGCGCCTACAATTTCACCGGCACCCAGATTATTAAAAATAGTTCCTCATTGTTCTATGGCATAGACCAATGAGGAACAATTTTTTTATAATTTTATTGTATTTAAACGTTAATCCTTTCTGGTTATGTGGTCGAGCAAATGCTCACAGCGCGCTGATTCGCTATGGTTTATACCTTCGGTGAGAGAGGCTAAATAAAGCACTCTAGTTAAGTAAGAAGTTTCATAACTCGATATCGTGCCGTACCAGTTTCTTATACTCCCAGTGCGAGACACAGGCCTACTTTGAGACAGTGAATGAGATTTCAATCCCGAATCTAGAGCATGGCGGTTTCCTTACGATGTTTTCCTTCACCATTTGATAACTTGATTATTGATAACTACATACATTTTTCATGCAAAATTTTTGTTGCACGTCTGGATTTGAACAGCAGTTGAAAATTGAGTCTGTAGTAATGACGAATCGAATTATCGAGATCTTGGTGCCTACCGAGTAAAACCTGAAATGTGCATTTAAGTTTATACATAGGTATATACATAAATTGAATCTGTTATTGGCTGTAAGAGTAATTTTAAGCAAGAGCTGTAGGTTCTGTTGAAAAATAAAATAAAATAAAATTCCGTAGGTAGGTTAGGTAGTTATATATCTGGGACAAAATAGGTGGGGGCTGAAAGTCGGGTGCGTTGTGAGACGTAATAACATTAAGTTTATTATTCGCCAACCGAAAGCAACTTTGGTTGAACATGAAAAACCATAAAATACCCTTAAGTATTTTGACATGTTTTTATTTTACATAGAGAGAAAGAAAGAAAAATATATTTGTTTGTGACAGGCAACAGGCAAATAACACAAGACATTGAAGACCTTTGTTTGTTATGATTTTACTGATGAATAATTGGTATGATTATCATTTAATGTTGTGTCTATGAGACGAGAGAGTCTTACGTTGGGGCCAGAAGGAGGAACGAGGTATGTGTCAAGTGTTGAATGCATGAATTGTACGAATTATTTTAGTTGGGCAGAAAATGTATAATTGTTACTTGCCACATTGACCCGGCTTAGACGTAATGTCAATAACTGAATACTTAGAACGTGCATTTCATATCTCACCTTGAGCGGTCCATACGCAACCGTTCTCTTTGCGTTTACTTCGTCATCCGACCTGAAGTTTCACTTATTTCATTAATAACCCGACAGTCATCACAAATCCTATTGATACATCGAAATAAAACCATCTAGTCCGGGCGAAGGTCACATATCAATAATTAAATAGCAGCATAAATAATGACTGGCTAGCGAGTTCCATTTTACACTTTGGCTTATTGATTTTGCATTAGCCATTCGCGAACGTCATAGATGTAAAATATACACGTCTGGTGTCTTTCGAAATATCTCAACATATTTACCTATTTACACTTGTAATACTTGATATTTGACGTAACGTTAATGTGATATATTTTAGTGACTTAAGTATTTACATTTGCAGTATATTTTACATAGGGTTGTATGCCATTTGCTATAGTTATAAAAACTGCTATAAACTGTGAATTATTGCCAATAAAATAATAGCAATTATTCTTAGTACTTGCCTACACAGACTGCTAGAACAGGCAGTGAAGACCGTAGCGACAAGCACGGATTGAACATTGGCCAAACAACTACAGATGCAGTCGAGTTGTAGAATGTTTGCGTCGGCGAAGTCTTTAAATAGATCGCGTAATTTTCTAGCGACAGCCACTAAGATTGCGAGCTCAGTCCCGTCTGCTTCCGATGCTTGATTATACTCATCTGTTTCCTAGTTCTGGAAGGGCCAGCTAAACAAACTTGAGTCTTCGAAATTTCTCAAACAGATTTAGTTCTGGCCTTCATAAATATGAACGTGGTTTTTGTTTGCTCAATATCGCGTTAAGCCCAAATTGCTTCCTATCCGTCTTAGCCGGAATACTCATACGTTAGGTGTTCTTATTACATTTTCTTTAATTCCTCTTCTCCTGAACACCTCAAAGACATCTTTTGCCGAAAAAAATCGGAAAATACGGAAAATCTTTTTATATGGGATTTATTAATGAACTGAAAATCATAACAAACACATCAAAATATGTATATTCCATTTTGGACAAGATTACGTCTGTCGGGTCGGCTTTGGTATATTTGGGTTTTTAATAAATGTCGAATACGTTTGGAGTATAGAGATATGAATATATATTGTTAGTGAATAAAAATATAATTTAAAATTCACATAACTACATCCGATTTCATGATTTTATAAATCATGAAATCGTTTTGTTTGCTTATCGGTTTTCAATAAGTAAATAAATAACAAAATTCTCAATTTCAACACAATAGTAATGCATTTATATCTCTATGGTTTTAATACATATTTATTTATACGTACATTTTAAGTCGGTTACATATTAAGTCGGTAAAGTTCCCTCAGAGCCTAAAAATTATAATCAAGGTTCGCGACACGCCCCCAAATACGGTATTCTATATTTATCTTACGCACTGTTACCAAGGTAGGTAATCCGAACATATTGGTGACCGTATTATTGGAAAAATTGTATTGAAACCCACCCTATACTTCGTGCCTTACATCTCCAATCATAAAAGGTTACGACCAACCATCATAAAATATAATTAGTCGAGTAATATCTGCAAGAGTAGATACGTGCGTAATTAGTTTATTAATATTAATTATGAAAATGCCTTACCCAGCTCGTTAACCCGTTTAAACGACTATAATCGGTATTTTGTACAACAAGCTTTCTTGAATCCTTTAAATACCGATGTAATGATCTCTACTTATATATAAACTTAATAAAACTTTATTCTGTGTAGATTAGTTATTTTTATCTACAATTTTAAATGTTTATTATTCAATGACGAGTTATGTAATCGCATTATTAAAGTCCATGATTAATTGATAGTATGCAGTCTTCTCCACTATTCAAGGTAGGTGAAAATTATTTGGACTACCCCAGACTAAAGAAACTATCATCTATTTTAAATGTCAAAAGCATGGTTTTATCGTCAAAGGTTTATTAGCTGATCAACTAGGCCTATCAACCTATTCACAGTTAGGAAAAAAAGTATTATCATCTATTTAGGGAGCTTAGACATTGGGTATAAATAGAGTTTAGAAATCTGATAAATCGTAGACGAGTCTTCAATCACTGAGTCTCGTGAAGTGTCCTGTGTGCGTTGGCTGTTTGCCCAGAATCATTGACTACGCGTTCGGAAGTTTACAAGTGATTGGAATTGATGTGGATAAGCATCATAGCTATTTAATACGATGAGATAATTCTCGTGATTCTCTATGGGAGAAACTATACCATAATCAAGTATGATTGTTCCGTCAATTATGGTTATGGTTCGTATTGTTCTTGTATTGCTGAGGATTGTGAGATTTTACCATTTCTTCTATTACCATGTTTTTGAGCTCAAAACCCTGAGCTCAAAAACATGGTAATGCAAACGAAATGTCTCGATTTTTTTAAAACACTTTCAGTACATATTTCTATTAGATCCGGCTAAAAACTAATTTTATTTATAGCATGATCTAAATGTAGAACACATTTGTTGTGGACGATAATAAATTTCATAATTAACATAACTTTTTCTTTTTTGCGATAGGCTATCATTTGACCGCAATTTAATTTTAACGTTTACGTTAAGTGACGATGCGGTCTATGAGCATGCTCATGTAGCTCTGTAGCATGCTATATATGCTATACATTTAATTTTTTAAATTGTACTTATCTACTAATATGAATTCTAATATGAAGTGACTATTACGACATTCTTTTTCAATATAAGTCACTGCTTCAAGTTACTGTAGGTGCAGCAAAATTTTAAAGCTTCAAATCTATTATCAACATTGGTCCCATAACTAAATTCCAGTACAAGGTTGAATGTTTTGTAACATGACTACCTTTAGGCAGGCTTTGTGTATTGTGCACATACTGTTTTATTCAGCGGAGTATCTCATTAATATTTATTTCAGAATGTTATTTATGGAGTTCCATTAAACAAGGTTTGCATCCACCCCTGTTCAAACACCTGATCTATATTAGTAACACATGATGTTAAAATACTTTAAAGTCTAAATACAGAGAATAAATATAACATCTACTTCGCCTGGACCCTTGTTTAAATTTCGACTGACAGGTGCGAAATAAACTATTGTGCTGTAAGGTTATCGTCCAACCTCCGCGAGTGACCGTACAGATTCTTTTTTTCTTTGTGTGATCAGTTTACGGAACGAGCTATAGCCCACTTGGTGTTAAGTGGTAATCTCTGCCCATAACAAGCAATACGACTTGAGTCGTCCCCTGCTTAGGTAGAACAAGACTCAATTCGCATGGTATGCGTCCGTAATTCAGTGGTGGTGGTCCAGTGCATGTAATTTCACCGGCAATCACACCTTTCAAACGGGAACAAAGTAACGCGAACTCATTACTGCTTGGCGACAGTACTTCCCCCGACCAACTTGGCGTGAGTTCTACTGCTCTTGTAGCACGCGTCTTGTACCGGCACACTGCGGCAGCAACGCATCCTTCGCACAATAGCAAGCAATAAGTTGACAAAATTTTATCGCAATGGGATGTACGGTATGGCAGCGCATAAAATGCGAACAAACAAACATACATTCCATTTTATACATATACGAAATAGACTTTTATGCCCAGTCTCCCCTACTTATACTTTGGAATCCAAGCGCTTAGAAATTTGCTCATTCTCTTTTAATATATCATGAAATCTCCGATATATGATAAGTAGCGTGACCTTATGTTTTGAATATTATTGACATTTCCAAGCCATTTCTTCATTTCTTTTTTGTGTGAATTGTCAATCAATATTATTATTATTATTTCTTTATGAAGTCTATGGAAATAAAGTATTTGACTTTGACTTTATGATTACAAAATGCCCTTGTAAAATCTTATTGTAAGTAGCTTGCTTGAAGTAACATTGTAACTAGTCTATTTTAGAAATGTTACAATACATCTGACCTCATAAACAATTTGAGTAATGTTTTATGTTCGTGTTTGTTTTTTTTATTCGTGTACTGATAATTTACATCCGCTAGTGCGTAAGTTGGTCTCAGCAAATTCGATACGAAAAATATAATTATGAGTACGTATTATAAAGTCAACATGATCTTGTAGAGTTGTAGCTGGCCGTATCTTTGTAGCATCTTTGAACTTTGCGTTAGGAACTAGAGCATTTGAAACATTTTGTACCTTTCTTTAATTACCTATTTCGAGTTGTCTATGTATTATATCAATTTCTTTGGTTAAGATTTTACGTGTTATGGGTGTTCAATGGGAATTATTGTTTTGTAGTAAACTTTTGCAGAATGGTCATGAGAAAGCACGGTGGCGACTGATCACTTGACTCGTCTGCGACAATATTTAAAGCCCATAACTTCCTTCTATTCCTTCCAGGGAAAAGGGAACGATGATTATATTTGTATGACGTCACACACTCGCTTATTTAGCGAAGGGAATCGAATCAAATGGAACAATAGCGGCTTGATGGTATTCACAGGGGAAGGCCCCAGTCGCGTGGTTTCAAAGTTTGTCTTCAAGCAACTAACTTCAACTTACACTTAAATAGTATATTGTTTGATGGTTTCGATGTTTAATTAAATTTAAAGCAATTAATCATCGCATAAGACTTAAAGGCCTGTTTTGCATAACTGGCTTTTCGGCATTTATACGTATTATTATACAATACTTTAACAAACTTAAATTACTCTTATGCAAACTGTTTAATGATATATTTGGGCAACCAACCAGTGTCCAACGGAACAAAATTCTGTAATAATAGAAAAAACTTTCAATTTCATTCTTAAAAAGAGGGTTTAATATGTCACTTAATAAAAATATAGTTTACAAGGCCAAATGTACTTAGTTTGTCCGACCCTCCATATGAGAACAGACACGAAACCCTTCAATTAGGGATCTTTCTGTTCGCGATTAAGATCCTTGGTAATATATACGAATGACAAAGAATATAAAACCGATATCTCTATAATTTAAATACCCATATGCTTGGGCCGACTATTCGGTGTGTTTTGTGCTCGGTTGCATTCAGTTGAAATACGGGCAGTTTAAAAAATGTTACAATCCTTAGGATTTTCCTAAGCTTTTCTATAATATCAACTCCAAAATTGTGAATCTCTGCATTTTCGAAAGTAAGATTAAACAGTAGCTAACCGCTTTTGTTTATATACTCATTTGGAATGCAAATCCAAAATGAAACATTCCAAGCGTATAGCTTTCAATAGAAGCAGGGATTAGATAAGCCCCAACCAATTTAATGCGAAATATCTTACTATTATTATCTGGATGAAATTTGGGATAGAGATAATTTATATTCTGGAATATCACAACGGCTACTTTGTATTTCGGAAAAGTTCAGTGTTCCCGTGGTACTTATTCACCGCGGGTAACACCGCGGGGCGTAGCTAGTACTAAAACAGACAGTGACACAGATGCCGAATTACAGTTTTTTTTTATGTTGTACTGTTACGGAACGAGCCGACGGCCCACCTGGTGTTAAGTGGTAACCTCTGCCCATAACAACCGATGCGACTTGGGTCCGCCCTTAATAGGTACGACAAAACCCAAGTCGCATCGTATGCGCCCGTAACTCTGAGACGTGTAGGTGGAATGTCTCATGTGTGTAATTTCACCGGCAACCACACCTTTCAAACCACAAGTAACGCGAACACGTTACTGCTTGGCGGCAGAAATGGGCATGGTTGCAGTACTTCCCCGGACGAACTTGGCGGAGTTCTATTGCTCTTAAACTCTTTGATCTCTTTACTTCATCAAAGAAAAGGCGATTTTTCATTCGTCAATCCATTACATCAAATTTGAAAAATTAAATTTATATCATAGCTGTACATTTTTTCATATATATTTCCAGGCATTTTAATTGTAGTGTAAACCAGTTTTGTAAGTAAACATGTAACTAGGTACGTGTGGTAGGGGCCAACGGGTTATGTCTCTCTTATGCAATAACGCATGGTAATTCAACAACCCAAAACAAGTTGGGCCTTTATTTACAAATATAATAGTGAGGATTCAAACAAAATATATATTTACAACTTGTATTATTAAGTTTGAGGTCTTTTCACACCAGCAATCAATATTTATTTTTCTTTTCATTCTTACTATTATTTTTCACTGCGTCCATACGCAGTGGATCTCTTAAGCAGTATTCATCTGGAGAACTCTGCCGCCATACCAAATTTTGCGCATGTCGTCGGAAACTCGAAATTCTCTGATCCAGTTTTAAGGTAATAATAATAATATTGGTGGACATTTCACACATTATTATTATTATTATCATTATTATTAGTTTTAAGGTGCCAGTAAAAATCCTGGCGCATTAGACTTTCTATATTCATCTAAGGCAACGGGTGCAATATGATGTCTTCCCTTACAAACGTAGAAGACTCTAATTTGTTTTGCTATTGGTACGGGCAGAGTACTAATTCGTGCTACACAACCATTTTATTTACTCAGCCTTATTCAGCTGTTTCCCGCTTTTCTTTCGTATTGAAAGCGCAGCCTAGCACAAGCGAGAATAGTTAAAAACTTCAGTGGAAATGTGAAAAGGTCGGTGCTTTTGAGCGTCAGTTTACCTCCAGTTATTTAGGTGGGTACCGAACCGGTGCTCTTTAAATATTTACCGTAACTTGGCTGAAGCAATAGCGAGTGCAAATTGGAAATAAATAAATAAATGTACTTAAAGTTGGAAACGGGATTAAAAAGTGTTGTGTTGTGTCTGAACATATCTCAAAAACAACAATTTGGGCTTAACGGCCTTTTAGTTAAAGGACGGCAGCACGGGTATACAATTTATGTAGAGCCTCATTCATAAGATCTATAAAGGCGTAGGTAGATATTTAAGGCATTAGCCTCAGAAATAGAAATTATAGGTTGTGCGTGGGCTACTAGAGTTCCAGCGTTCGTAAATGTTTCGTTTCGGGGACACCAAATCAGGGAAAGCGATTTTCGACCTTGACTCGATCGGAACATTTATTTACACGCCGTTGAATTTTCGACTCTAAATCACGACGGTTTTCGTACATTCTCAAAAGAACAAAATATCGTTCGATTCACTTGACTATGAATTTCAAAATGAGATCAACTTATCGACTTCTTTGTATCTGCAATGACTTCTAGATGCATTTTATTGAGACTTATATAATCCGGTTTCATCTTTAAGACGCCAATAAGCTCAAAATTACGAATTTATTAATATTGGCACTATTTATATAAATAATATTTTATGCAATTTTCAGCCTTATATATTTTTATTGAGGTAATAAATTAGGGTCTGAATCCATTAAGTCCCATTTATATCAACAGACATATTTCGAGGCGTGCCGCCCCTAAACATTCTTATCAGTACATTATAATAATATTGTTTGCACAAAGATTATTATGATGGACAAAGCTTGATTTTCTCTGCAAACTAGTTAGCTAATAAAACTAAACTCCCAAATCCCACATTTGCGAGACGATAAACAAGTTTGTCATTCGTCATTTATTCAAGGTTGAATTGAGAATTAACACCATATCAACAATCAAGCTGCCTACCACATCCTGGTCATCATGGACTGGCCTCATAGCTCAGTTGGTAGTAACTGCTTTCTGCGCTGTAGATCGTGGGTTCGATTCCCACCCAGGACAAACATTTGTAACATAGTCGTTTGTTGTGTGTCTGGGTGTTAATATGTATTATGTGTATGTATTTACAAAAACAAAGTTTTTAGGTATTATAACAGTTGTCTGGTCCCCATGATACAAGCTATTTACTTAGCTTACTTTGGGGCTAGATGGTGCTGTGTGAAATGTCCACCAATATTATTATTATCATGTTGGTTCTTTCTATTCTGTGGCCTCTTCGAATGCAGCCTCAGAGAGTAGTCAAATGCGGCATGTCAGTGACCTGTGATGACGTCAGTCGGGATGTTGCACCGAACTCATCCACTGCGGCGTACAAAATGCACAGACTGAAATAACTTGAACTGATTGAGATCAAAGAGCAGACTGTTTATGATTTTGCATGATTTCGTATCTAAGACGGTATTTCTTCAGTTTTGTGGTTGGTTGGCAACGGTTTATTTCATCATTATCATCATCATGCCATTAAAATGTAAAACGCCACCCAACTAACATATAACAAGTTTTCTTTGTACGACTAATGACAAGAAGGACCTATAAATGGTCGTCTTTTGCTAATAATAACAATAATAAGACATTTGTCCTCCCATAGATTTATTAAAACCCAATCAAATTATCTGTTTCTTTCTAAGATATTTGTGTTTGTGAAGTTCCATGAATATTTATTTATTATGAAAACGTACAGCCTTCTTTCTACAGCTGAGGCTTAGGTTCTTTATAGGATTATAGCCCATCCTTTTTTTATGTAATTAAGTGACGGAACAAGATGGCTCACCTGCTGTTAAGCGGTAACCTCTGCCCACAAGCAATACGAATTGGGTCCCCTACTTAGGTAAGAAAATACCCAAGTCGCATCGTATGCGAAGGTGAGATGTCTCATGTGCCTGTAATGTCACCGGCAACGGAAGTTTCCATAACGGAACACAGTAACGCGAATGCATCACTGCTTGGCGGCAGAAATGGGTATGGTGGTATTACTTCTCCGGATGAAAATGGCATAAGTTCTACTGCTACTATATTTAAAACATATATAACTCTAATCGGGACTGTTTTAACTATGTCAAACGATTTCGAAGTATTGACAATAAGGTGCTTTGTGAAAGTAAGTGGCAATATACATTTCATTTCATATCACACTTATACAAAATCTTTGTTATTGGAAACTTTGCAATATCGCCCGACATTCAGCGCACGTAACGCAACGCAGCGCTGACTCAGAAGAAATACTTCCACTAACTTAAATGTGTAATCATGTTGTTGCAATACTTGACAAAATGTTTATTTATTACTGCAAATATTTTATACTAGCTTACTTAGTTACTAGTTGCCCGCGACTCATCACGTACTTTGGTCAAGAGGACTTGATTCGTATTGCTGTTGTCCATGGGCGGCGGTTACCACTTAACATCAGGTGGGCCGTCAGCTCGTTTAATCAGCAACATGAAATAAAAAAATCTGCAGTGCAAACCCTGCAGTATTTGCTTGCTTATCCACTACGCCCGACCGCCTGCATAATGGATGACTCGAACGCAGCCACAAACAAAGCCTATGTATCTGGCCTCACTATGCAAAAGTATTATGAGAGAACCATTGACTCGTAAAAAATACCAAATGATGTCATCGTCCCATGATGTGACGTAGTGAGTGACGTAGGCAGGGGAAGTACCACCCTCAAGATTAATCAATTAATTTCTACGTCGCGCGTTCTAAATGAGTAACAGTCGATTCCAATTGGGCGGAGTATTGCTCGAGCAGTTTATTTATATTGAGGATCGTCAGTGCAATTTAGTCTGAATATTTACAGATAACTGGATTAAACTTCCTGAACAAGCAACGAAGCTTCCGACCCAAAAATTCAAACATACATAAAGAAGGGAAAAGGATATTGTCTGCCTTCGAATATAATAGAATATAAAAAAGTCAGAGCAAACCTTATAGTACAACTGATGCAATCACAGAGTGCTGTATTCTGTGTACCGAATAAAAGTGTTCGTTATTTCACTAAAGTGCTAAATACAAATTCGTGTGTCTTTCGGTGTTATTTTTATATGTTAATATATTTGGAAAATTACTAAAATACAGATTATTTATACCTATTACATTCATTAGTTATGAACTTACTTGTACTTCTTTTGGGAAAACAGCAAAATGTGGCACAAGTACCTCTGTAATTATGCAACGTGCACTCTAAACTCTTGACGTAGGTAGGTGACGTATGTACGTCATGGAACATTTTGGTATAATACCTGTAACATAAAAAGGGTGGCTAATATTATTTCGCAAGTCAATGCGGAAATTTTTAATTCGTTTACATCTTACCGACAAAGTTTTTTAGGCGCATTATAATTTGCACCTTCGTGTTTGTTTGGCGAAGATATCAAATCACTCATGTATAATTTAATATTTTTACACATTTATTAAATACCAGCTGTGTCCCGTGGCTTCGCCTGCGTGGACGTCAACTTTTTCCTATAGGAGTGTGCTTTAGTCACATTCAAGTTCTAAATTAACCTTGCATATAGATATATGTCGTCCCAGAGTTTAAAGCCTTTTTAAGCTTTACAACTTTATAAAGTATTGATATATCCATACCCTTAAGGCAGCGTTCGGAATAAACGCATTCTCCCGACCGTTGCTTTGTCGACTTACATTGAGAAATTGGCCCACACGAAAATCCGTTTTATTTTTACCAGATAACATAAAACCTATGTCAACCTATGTCCTGTAGGTGTGTTCTAAATACTGATGAAGAATTTTTTAAATCCGATTAGAGTTGTTTTGGACATTACCTCCTTCATACAAACTTACAAACATTACCTCATAATATTAGTATAGATTGGTAAAACGTAGAACTAGGTAATATTTTACACATTCTACGTTTTACCAATCATTCGATTTGAAACGAGGATATGATACAGTTTTTTAC